>CM076569.1:997649297-998249297 GCA_034641835.2 Pinus albicaulis | reverse complement strand
CACCGAGAGCTCCTTCCATGCTTCTATTGAGATGCTTCTTAATGTACATTGCTATCATACAATTTTACAACTAATCAAAGATCACTTAAAGAGAAATATGATCTCAATCATAATAGAGATCTCTTGCTTCCTCCTTCTTAGATCTTTTAGCATTAGGTTCTTCTCTTTCATAAGTGACATGGGCTTCTTCCTTTTTCCTCTTGTCCTTTCTAGATTTAGGGCAATCTCTTTTATAATGCCCAAGTTCATCACATCCAAAGCATCACACATTGTCCATATTTCTTCTTTTATTCTGAGGGCCAAATTTTTCGAATCTTCCTTTCTTCCTGTATGAGGCTGCAAAGGCATGATTCTCTTAACTTGGTCATGTATTAGCTTTGGCCTTTAGTCTTGTTTCCTCTATTTTATATAGAGACCATAAATCATGCAACAGAGTGGCTTCTTTCTTCCCATATAGACTAGAAGTGAAGTTTCCCCATTCCTTTGGTGGAGCATTCAACACCACTGTTGTCATCTAAGTGTCAGACATCACTTCTCCTAGTTCCTGCAGTTGATCTCTTATTTCAGAAATCCTCATAAAGTATGGAGCGACTCCTGCTTCCCTTGATAATTTCATTTTGTATAGTTCTTGTCTCAGAGAGATTGCTTCTCCACCAATGCTCACAGAGAATAGCTCCACCAATTTCTCATATATTTGTTTTGCAGTGTTTAGTTTTGATACATAGGGAATGAGAGAGTCTTTGATGGATTCTATGAGAATCATTTGGGCTCTAATTTCTCCCTTCATGTACTTGGCATGGGTTGGAGTATCTTCTTTTGGAGGTTGAACAATAGATCCTTCGATATAGTCCATTACTTCGTCTTCAATTAAATTCAAGTCTGCTCTCTTCTTCCATGCACTGAAGTTTGATGACCCAACCAGCTTGTTGCTTTCTTTACAATAAGGCATCTTGATATATAGGGTCATGAATACTTGAGTGGATTTGCTTGAAACTTCCTTGATGATGATTGAGAATGAAGTCAAGGGTTTCCTTTCTTCAATGTTGTTGTACTTGAACCCTTGATTATAATGACTATCTTCAGAAGTTGAGATTTCCTTTAAACAAATCTTTGATGGCAAAGATTAATTTCCTGAATGAGTTGATCTTTTGAATGAGGTAGGAGATCTCACATGAAGTAGTTGGATAGTCTTCCTTGCAAACTGATTTGTCTTTCCAACCCAAACTTTGATCTTTGCTTCTTTGAGTGTCTTTGTTGACAAGCAACCCTTATGTTCAACACCTTAGCTCCGATACCATGTTGAGAATTTGGAGGGCTGTAGGTTAATACAAAATCTCTTCTTGATAATTACTTGTGACCTTACTTGTGATACTTATGTCTTCTTCTTTTTCAGTTTAGTTAATCTTTCATTAAGTCAACTATCAAAATGCACAAGACACAAAAGTTAGGCTCCTGGAGCCAGGGAAAAAACCTCTCCCTCTTGGAGAGGAAAACCCGCAAAGAATTCCTCTTGTAGATCTTCAACTGACAAATAACATGACCCAAACTTAGACCCTTAACCTAAATATGCTTTCAAGACCTTGATGCAGCTTCTCCAACCTTGAATCTTCTCTTCACCAAAATACTTAGTTTTGCATCAACACTTCTTAAGTCTTCTCCTTCAAAATATTCGCAATCTTGTAGTTGATTGTCTGCAATCTGTGGTTGACTATCCATTATTTGTTCTTTACTATCTGTACTGTTTTCTTGAAGCTATCCTCACTTATATCCAACACTGTATCTGCAATGTATCTATCCGCATTCACTGACTGATAAACCCGCAGCCTTTTCACATAGAATTTTCCCTTTGTATCCGCACAATTAGCTTGTTCTTGTCTGCAATCTATCTCAGAGATGAACGCTCTTCTTTTGCTCCTTATCCGCACTTACTTATTTCTTAGATCCGCACTGTAATCTTGTTATATATCCACTCTATAATCTAGAGTATGTCTGCACTTCTTTCATGTAAAGGTTCACTGTATGTCCGCACTTCTTTCACGTAAAGGTTCACTGTATGTCTGCACTTATATCCTTAGATTGATGCGTGTTAGGTTGAGTGTTGTTCGCAATTCTTTGTTAGTGTATCTTCATATTTTTCCCGCAAACTTTCCTGTATCAAATTCAGACTTTAGACCTTCGCATTTACCTTCAGACCTGCACTTTTATAAACTCACTTATCCGAATTCTTCTATCTTCAATTGAACCGTAGAGAAATTATATATAGGTGTATGTTTCTTGGTCTTCAAGCCAACTCACCAAGTTGACTTTAGGTTGGCTTATCCATAGTTTGTATGCCAACTTCATGAGGTGTTTATTCCAGCATGTTGGAGGGTTGTCAACACTGTATAGGAGCTTAACTTTCAATGCTTTTTAGAGCTTGTCTCCCATCTTCTTTGAGGGCTGATTGTGAGCTTCTTTACAAGGTCTTTGGAGCATACTAAACTAAATCCTTCATGTTTATATGACCCCTAATTATATTTATTCCTAGATGACATAAACCTAATAGACATCAAGAAGAAGTCTATCTACATAATAAAAAGCTTGCTCATGAAACCCATGAAGCAAGTACACCAAAAATACATTTTATTATCTTTGACATCTTCTTTGAATAAATACATAATCACATAGTCAACATGAAGACCGACCTAGTTACAGTTTTCAACATTCCCTAGGCCAAAGATCAAAGCCTTAGGGAACCATTTGTTCCCTAGTACCCAAATTTTAACACATCAATCAAAGAGGGAAAATGCATGAGATTGTAATGCAATAGGGGCTGCTATGCATGCCACAAATCAGTCATAGCTTGCTGATTTTATAAAAGAGAACTATCTTGGAAGGCTATAGAAGCATTTGTCATGAATGTGATGTTGAAATGTCTAACTAGGTTTGGTCTTCATAATGTCTATTGTAATCATGATTTTATATATTTGATATTAAGATAAAATAAATTTATTATTGTCATTCTTGATGCATGGGTTTCATTTGTTTATAGGTCAAGCACCCATTGAGTGCTTCTAGGTTTGTCATAGAATTATGAAGTCAAGAGAGTCATTGTCATACATGTAAGACTCCTTTGGGCATGTTGCATCTTGTAAAGAAATTTTTTGTAGAGTCAAATAGTGTCATAAAAACCTGCCAAGACCTTGTCAACAAGTCGACCTACAAGGAGGATCAAGTCGGCCTCATGGACAGCTATTTGACCACCACAAGGAGTATATATAAGAGCTCGACCTCATTTAGAGAGGGACCAATCAAGTTTGACCAAGGACAAGAAAAAGACTAAAAGGAGAGCGAAGAAGAAGGAGATTAAAAAGAAGAAGAAACTGAATTTCTTTAGGACTGTTTTGGGCTAAATCCTCTCACACGTGTGAAGTAAATTAGGACATCTATTTGCTGTAGGAAGACCAAATTGCAGAAGTCACATTTGGTGCCAAGCAGACTTATTTTGAAAGTTGAATTATCAATGGAAGAAAGTGCTCTCCAAGTGAAGGAAAGAGAAGACAAATTTCTCCATCTTTTCCCACACGTGGCAATTTAGGGTTTCTACAGAAGAGGCCGAAAATTGTAGGTCCAAGAGGCCAAAGATTACAGTCAAAGTTGCAGGTCTGAAATATTGATTGAAGGAGATGTTGCAGCTTCTATAAGGCAAGTTTGACTTGGGTTGACTTTGTGAGAAGCAAGTTCATCAAGGAGAAGTTTGAATTGGACTTGGAGGGGTCTTTGACTAGGGTCTTAGGTCTTGGACTTCGTCATTTGAAGTTCTATAGGAAGAGAAGAGTTCTTGTGGGCTTTCCTCTCAAGAGGAGAGGTTTTGGCCTTGACTTACAACCTACATTTTGTGTCCTCTTGTCTCATTGTTCTTCATTGTTTGGTAGCTGTTTGATGATAGAGAACACTAATAATAATCAAGTGAAAGAAGGAGCTAATCAAGTTAAGTAAAAACACATCTCAAGTAGTTATCAAAGAAAGAGAAATCACCTAATCTAGCTGCCCTAGATTTCTCAACATGTGAGGTTATGTTAATCTAGCAAAAATTTGGGCTTATTATCTGGTAGAATATATAACAACAATATAAATAAGAGGGTTGAAGCGTCACATTACTCTATCCAAGAGAAACATGGTTCATTATAAAGGTAATCACAACATGCTACAAGGGTTTCCTAATATAGAATCAGCTCATAAAATATAAGTGCACAACAAAGCCTCACATCAAATGAACATATTACTCCGATTCTCCATTAGGCTCCAAGCATGTGGTATACAAATTAAATCCAAGTGCAGAGCGACTCAATCCCCAAATTCCCAACCTCCAAATGAGGGAGAGAGCAAACCCTTAAATAGGTTTGTGTTCAACTCGTCTTACAATAATAAAACAATTGTTTTCCTCTAACTAACTCCATGAGAAATTTCAACAATAATAAAATAATGAGCTAGTTAGGAAGCACTACTAAAAATAGCCAAGAAGAGAACAACCTCAACAAATTCATTGACCGACATCAAAGATGTGCAATAATCACTATGGATTGATTCCTTCCAAATACAAGATGTAGTATGAGTGAAGAGGATCAATGTGACTCCATAATCCTTTATGGCATTAATGTATAAAGAAAAGGTCGTAGCATCCACATGCATCCATGCATCCCCATCATGCTTGCCTTTATCAAATGGTGATGGCTGTAAGATTTAATAACTAGCCCTTTGATTATAGGAATTGTCCCCCATAACACATAAGCGATGTGCCACCAAAGAGAAATCAAGGAATGTTTGTCCCATGAAGAAAATCCCGCCTCATAAAAGATGGCTATGCAACACAAAAACGGCTATGTGATGTTGACCTTTGTAGCTTGGAAGGTACTTCTAGTCTTGTGTAATATCCCAAATAGGAAATAGACAGCAATACAAGCATACGACAATATAGAAAATGCCGGAAATAGAACATAAAGCAAATACACATAAAAATGCCGGAAATGCTAAGCCATTTTATTAATCTGAGAATATAATGAGATACAATGGATAATCCGAATAATGCACCTATCCTTGCTCAAGGCAAGTGAAGAACCCTCTCAGAAAAACAGGAAATGGCTGCTACAAGAAACTGCATCCCAGCTGCTGGAAGAAACTGCCGTAAACTGCTGCTGTTGGAATGAACTGAAGCTAGGGGCTGATTCCCTTGCCGGAATGCGCTGAAAATCGGCAGACCACCTGAACTCACCACCCCGGACAAAACCCAGAAACCATATACAAAACGGCCCACCTCCGAAAATCACCCCCAGAAACCCTCCTCCTAGAAAAACGTTGTCCCTCCAAGAACTGCGCAGACACCAACTGAAATAGACTGAAATGGGGCCACAACTCCTCAGGAAACTCACCAAATGATAAACGCTGAACCTCCACACCGGAATAGGCCTGAATCTCCTGCAGAAATCTCTACCACTGAACAGCTCCAACTCAAACTGCGTCCTCCCTCCAAGGACTGCGCAGTCACCCAATGAAGCTCAGCTCCTCAGCAAAACTCCCAAACAAAACACCCGCAAATCTCCTGCTAAAGACTGAAGAAAAACCTTGCCCGAGCAGGCACTCGAAGTCCCCCGGGGCCAAGGGTGAGATCTCCGACCGGAGACACTCAATCGCACTAAACAGTGCTGCAGACTGACTAAACAGCCAGCGTGCTCAAGTAGACAGAAGTCTAGCTCAATATCATCAACAATATCAATAATGCCCCAAATGAGGAGGCTCCTGCCCCTTTTATAGCATTGGTTTCCCTCCAAAACCAACGTCCTCTCTCTCATTGGCTCCTCCACGTGGTGTGTGGCCCCCCTTGGCTCCCCCCTTAAGTTACAACGTTGCACCTACTAGGGAAACACTTTATTTTATTTAAGTGAGTTAGACCCCTTTTCTCACTTTTATTTATTAATAAACTATAGTCGGCAAAACTATACAAAAATCAAATATTCCAATTAGCGGTGCTAATTAGGAATATTACAGTCCCCCCCGGCAAAATGTTGCTTGCCCTCAAGCAACTGCCTGAGCAAGTCTCCTCCTAGCGGATGCTCTCCATCGATGCTGCAAAATATGCTTGGGTCCCAGATGCGCCACTGAATCTCCCCTGTACTCTGCATCATCCTGATATGAAGGGATCTCTCAATGCCAGGATCCCAAACTGATCTCTCATGGTACCAGCCAACCAACAATCCTCTCAGATCCCATCGCCACCATGGCCAATAATATCCCAAGTCCCATGGCTCGGACTGTGCACTGCCTCTAGCTATGAATGATGAAGACCATGACTCTGGCTGTGCTATATCTGTCATGGTGTAAGCTGTCCCATCGACTATGTACCAGCTCATCACCTCTCTCCACTCTAGGCATGAAGTGAGGAACATCTCTCTCATGTGGATCCTCCATCCCCAAGCAATCATCCAAACAAAATGAGCCACCTCCCGACAAGGCAACTCCTGAAAATCTCCTTCCACCTCAAGCTCCGGTAATGAAGGTGGGCTGAAAATCTGATCTTGGCAAGCATCATAGCTTACCCCATGCTGTCCTTCTCTCCACTCATGAGAAGTGTAGAGTGTATGCTGATCTTGGGCTGCAAAATCATTGCCCTCCAATGGCAAAGTGAAGAACAATCCTCCAAAGAAGGTTCCTCCAACAATGAAGAACAGGTTGGCCCAAAACAATTCATCCATGAAGAATAGGACATGTGCATCATGGATCATCCTAATGAGATGTTTGCTGAAGGTGTTACATGAGGATACATAATGCAAACAATCTCTCCCAAGGATACAACGTAGTCTCATCCACTGCAACTTCAGAGAATTACATGGCAAGCAATGTACAAGATTCATCACATCTACTAATGGATAGTAAATGGATGAATATGACAACAACATAAGACCAAACACTTGCCCATGGCTGTACAATGGATGAATATCAATCTCATGGCCCACCTCAAAAGAGAACACATATGTAGTAGTGGTGGCCATGCCTCCTCCCATGCTCCCATTAGAACATGTAGTGCAGAGAATGTGAGAATTCTTCCCACTCAAAGACACATCCAACTCATGTGTCTCCCTCATAATCAAGCCTCCTATACAAATCTGATCTATATCAGCAAATGGAGACATGATCAGCAGCAAAATGAAGGAAACGCTGAAGGTTACATGTGATGAAAAGAGGTACCAACAACGTCCCCAACAAGTACAACGCAGTTTTACAAGTTGCTGCTTGATAAGAGTACAAGGCAAAATGTTTATGTTAAACATGCATGTCTTCATATAATACATGATATAGTGCTGCAAATGAACATACATGAGGTGATAAAACATTTTCCCAAAGCCACAAAAGAGATGGTTGCCTCCATCATGTAGATTGGCCCAATAAAACTCATGGAGCAATATGACAAGCTTGCCCCCTTGTGAAGCAATGCACTGCATAGGAATGGAAAGAGTGTGTAAGACAAACTCCTCACCATATGCTGGAAGTAAGATGGTACATGGATCCATAAATGAGTCCTCCATAGTGTTTTGGCATGCTATGAAGAAAAATGAACCATGTGCTACAAGAAGATAATCCTCCTTATGCTTGGAAATCCAAGTTAAGAAGAATATGCCATCGTGATAAATGTCTCTATCATCATTACCTCCTCTAAGTGCAACAAATATGAAGTGATCCTGGGACCTATGGGTTATAGATCCACCATATCTCTGCTGCGCACACTTCATCCATAATGTTCTACTCCAAGGTGACAACGCTGTGAGCTCATGCAAATAAGCTCCTGTCAATACAAGACTCTGTTCTTTGACATGCTCCTTGTCAAAGACTCCTCTAATAATGCTGCAACAAATGTGGAATACTCCCCAAGATGGAAGTGCTTCCCCATCATAATCAAAGATCAAGGAGATAGTGCCATCTCCTCCTCCTGCAACATTATACAAAGTGTGAGAGCAAATCTGCCCTTGCTCTCCCAAGCAAAGCAACAAGAAATTGTGTTGCCTCCCCATACCTCCATCATACCAATCATGTGATGAAGACACAACGAATGATATGAGTATCATATCAACACCATGCATCCATACTCTATGCTTCTCAATGATGCAAGTATCCAGCCATCTTTCCTCCATCCTCTGACTCTTAGGAAGAGTGTTTGCCAAGAGATGGCCAAACTCTTTTAAGAGTAACCAGCGCAGCCAAGCCTCTTGCTGCCTGGTATCATAGATTTGCAGGTAGCCTCCTAGCTCCTTGCTCATCAACCACATCCACTCAATCACTTGTGGATGCCTCCTCCTTCTCCTCATCCTGATACTCCTCCAATGAGGGTTACCATCCTCCAAAATCAAATTTCTGAATTTGCACTTCATAGGGTTTTGAAATGTAAACTTCTCAAGGATCAATGAGACCCTATCAAGAATCAAATAGGTGGTAGGCAAAAACCCCCCATCATGATGTGTATGGCTCAAGGGGTGTCCAACACAAGCATGAGAGATGTTATCCATCCGAAGATGTCCTCCATCTTCTATCTGCTGTTGTGAGAAGGGAACCAAATCATTGTGTTCCATAGTGTGTTGAAGTGCATCTATAGTGAGATCTCTCCTTGAGACCTCCCCTTCATCCATGTTGCAAAGCGCAGTGCAACCAGGCTGCTCTATAGTAGCAATGAGATTTGACCCTTGGTCTACAAGAGTCCCGTCCTCAAAAGTGTTGGCTGGCCCAACTGTCGATGCATGTGGCTGCTCATCCATGAGTGGGACAACGTTTTCACAAGCCTCCTCAAGAGGTGATGTGATCTCTTCTTCTCGATTAGAATTGGAAGCGCATGGTACTTCCTCTTCTTTTTCTTCAACCTTCTTGACCTTCTCAACAATGGATGCATCTTTTCTGGATCTGAAAAAGAATAAACTATCCTTTTTCACCGTTCCGGTCCTCTTGGGCTTAGACTCACAGGGACTAGTGGATCCCTCATGCATGGGAAGAGGTGATCTCCCAGTAGTACGCTGCAAATCTGAACTCTGTATGCTAGAAACTCCATCCTCTCTGAGCTGACAATAATCTTTGAAGGGCAAAATTGCTTTTAAGTCTTCCCCCATGGACTTGCATTCTCTGAAATAATCTTCAAGAGGTATACGACCATGTTGCCTCGGTACTTCAGGTAAGAATGTAGGCATTGTGATCCTCATATTTTCCATAGATAGCTAGCTCCACAGGCTGAGCCAAACTATGCTCTGATACCACTGTAATATCCCGAAAGGGAAATAGACAGCAATACAAGCATACGACAATATAGGAAATGCCGAAAATAGAACATAAAGCAAATACACATAAAAATGCCGGAAATGCTAAGCCATTTTATTAATCTGAGAATATAATGAGATACAATGGATAATCAGAATAAATGCACCTATCCTTGCTCAAGGCAAGTGAAGAACCCTCTCAGAAAAACAGGAAATGGCTGCTACAAGAAACTGCATCCCAGCTGCTGGAAGAAATTGCCGTAAACTGCTGTTGCTGGAATGAACTGAAGCTAGGGGCTGATCCCCTTGCCAGAATGAGCTGAAAATCGGCAGACCACCTGAACTCACCACCCCGGACAAAACCCAGAAACCATATACAAAATGGACCACCTCCGAAAATCACCCCAGAAACCCTCCTCCTAGAAAAACGCTGTCCCTCCAGGACCAGCGAGACACCAACTGAAATAGACTGAAATGGGGCCACAACTCCTCAGGAAACTCACCAAATGATAAACGCTGAACCTCCACACCGGAATAGGCCTGAATCTCCTGCAGAAATCTCTACCACTGAACAACTCCAACTCAAACTGCGTCCTCCCTCCAAGGACTGCGCAGTCACCCAATGAAGCTCAGCTCCTCAGCAAAACTCCCAAACAAAACACCTGCAAATCTCCTCCTAAAGACTAAAGAAAAACCTTGCCCGAGCAGGCACTCGAAGTCCCCCGGGGCCAAGGGTGAGATCTTCGACCGGAGACACTCAGTCGGACTAAACAGTGCTGCAGACCGACTAAACAGCCAGCGTGCTCAAGTAGACAGAATTCTAGCTCAATATCATCAACAATATCAATAATGCCCCAAATGAGGAGGCTCCTCCCCCTTTTATAGCATTGGTTTGCCTCCAAAACCAACGTCCTCTGTCTCATTGGCTCCTCCACGTGGTGTGTGGCCCCCCTTGGCTCCCCCCCTTAAGTTACAACGTTGCACCTACTAGGGAAACACTTTATTTTATTTAAGTGAGTTAGACCCCTTTTCTCACTTTTATTTATTAATAAACTATAGTCGGCAAAACTATACAAAAATAAAATATTCCAATTAGCGGTGCTAATTAGGAATATTACATCTTGTGTCTTGACTAGAAGGACTTTGATTTGCCTCATTTGGAGCTTGCATGTGAGATGCAAAGTGTGCAAGTGAGTTTCATGCATGAGATGTGCATGTAAGACAAGCTAGATTTATGACTCGTATTTGAGTTAAAGTAGAGAAAGCTAAAGATATGATAGTGAACTAATGTCACATATCTTCAGTTAACTTGACGAGCTAATTTTGACCATCAATCTTAGCTTAGGAAAGTTATAAATTGAGCCTAAAGTGAGGAGCTAAGACACAACAACACAAGATTGAGAGAGGCTTCTCAGTGAGCATCTGCTGGGTCCGAGAGAGTGCAGTGAGGCTGGTGATCAATTTTGTATTTTCTCATTTGGGCCATTATCCCAAGACAAGTGACCAAGTGAGTTCTGTGATTAATTTATTAATGAGGAACTGTGGATTGGACATAAATCTATTTATGTGTATGTGATTCAGATTGAGTAATTTTTCTTTCGCTAAATATTTTTGGTTAGGAACTTAGTCGTGTATTCATTCAGTTAATAATTGCTATGAACCAAATACTGTGTGTTTGGTTCGAGAAAGTCTAACATGGTATCAAAGCTCAAACCAAAATTGGAAGATGGTGTTGAAGGAGAAATTGAGAAATGCCAAGATGTCTAAAATTGACACAGTTGCATCGTACCTAACTAGGATCATTCAAATTAGAGATGATTTGGTAGTAGTGGGGGAAACTATTGATATTGAAGAGTTGGTTAGATCAACCTTGAGTGGCTTTCCTTGGAACTGGGATGTTTTTTTTTGATGGGATCATCGCACGGGAAAATCTGGCCAGTTGGGATAGATTGTGGGATGACTTCGTACAGGAAGAGACAAGGAGACGTTCCCAAACTGCATGCCAACATGATAGTAAGGATGATGACGAGGATTTTTCTCTTGTTGTAAAGGGCAAAAATAAAGTAAAGAGAAGTGGGAGGTTTGCTTCTGTGAAGGACATGAGAAAAGTGAAGTGCTTTGTGTGTCACAAGACTGGTCACCATGCGAGCCAGTGTCCACACAAGGAGGAGGAAGATCAGGTGGCTGCATCAACATCAACTGAGATTGGTGACTTTACAGAGAAATTCGAGAAGGAATTTTCTCTAGTTGCCTGTGTTTTTGACAATAGTATTTTTGTGTATGAGGACAATGGATTATGGCTAGTGGACAATAGAGCGTCCAGTCACATGACAGGGATGAGGTCAGTGTTCCGCAATGTTTCAAAGATAGACTTAGACTATCATGTGAGTTGTGGAGCTAGCACCACACATGCAGTGAAGGGAGTTGGATGTGTCAGAGTTAGGAGGATTTTTGGAGGTGATAGGGATGTTGTTTGTTCCAGGGTTGATGGTAAACGTGCTCTCAGTATGAACCTTGGAGGATGATGGATATAGAGTTTTGTTCTGGGATGGAAAGGTGCTTCTATACTCAGAGGGAGTGACCTTGGATGCAGCTGTAGTGCTTGGCATCAAACAAGGGTAGTCATACATGTTGCTGGGATAACCTGTGGGTATATCAGAGGGGATCTTAGATATAGGATCAATGTTAGTTGCTAAGACGGAGCAGTTGGTTAGTGTAAATTTTTGTAGATGTTCTATGCTTGATGCAACTTTACTTTTATACCCGATATCAAACATCAATCACATAAACAAGAAAGTAAAACGCTGATAGAACATACCAATAGATCGATTGAAGACAAGCCAAAAATACACTTAACTTGATTAGCAAAATATATGTGTTGTGGTGCGTTACAGCGGTCAAAAGGATGCTTCAACCAACAAAGTCTCCTCACGGTCAGCCAACCAGAATGTGTCACACAACCCTCTCGGACAACACTACAACGGTCAACCCAAATTCAACAAAAGTCAATGCTGTCTAGTCAACGGTCAACGCAAAACAATAGCAACAGAAAGTCAACGCAGCCAAGTCAAAGTCAACGTCCAACCTCAGTTTTTATGCCAAAAAATGTGGATTGAGGAGATCGAAGTTTAGGGAGAGTTTCGGGTCAATTTGACTAAGCGTTGACCAAAGTCAATGATGGTCAATTTTGCACTGGAAACCCTAGAACAGACTAAAACCCTAGCTACTGCTTTTTCCCATGTGTGAGTGAAGAGGAGCCTCCAAGATGATGATCGAACCAATCAGATGCTGAGAGAGAATGTGTGATGAGTGATGGTGAAAATGACCTCCAATGTTGACCTATATATATCCATCAGTGAGGGTGTGTGTCACATCTGTTGGGACTTCAAGCCTACATTACAATTCTGGCCGACCTTGCACATAAGTGGAATTAATTCAAAATAAATGTTTTTCTCATCAGATCATGATGATCTTTAGATCGATCTTGCACCTCTCCGAAAGAGGAATCCAATAAAAATATTGGCATCTTCATCTGAGCATCACAACATGGATTTTGGACCTAGTTGTCCAAAATTAACACACTCTCTCAACTAGGGAGAACTCCATCCACCTGTGCCATCCAAACATCGTGCATCATCCCGCCGTAACTTGCTTTGTTGGCTTCTTTATTTCAGTACAAAAAGGTGAGTCACAAAGACATCACTCTCGGCTGACAAATTCAGCTCAGAGGTCTGAAACCTCTATAGGACTCAAAGGAGTCACATACCAACCCGAAGTTGGTTTAACTGACCCGAAGTCAGTTGGAGGTCTGAAACCTCACTAGACTTGATCTCAGGTCAATTGGTTGGACACGTGCCGTCCTAGACATAGAGAGTACAACAATCTCCTATGCGTCCATCGGTCTTTGCTACTAGTCTCTAGCTTTTCCCATCTCATTGGCCAAATGAGAGGTGCTTCCCATGAGTTCGGGACTCCATGGGTAGGATGCATGCGGGGCATAGATCAGAGAGAGGTGAACCAACTCAATATCATAATAATGGGGAAGAAGCACACCAACAAGGTTCGACAAGCCTAGCCCTGTGGTTGCTTATAGCTCCAAGAAGCTATCCCCAAAGCCCCATGGAGCTCCCAGAGCTCATCGTCCAACAAGACCCTCAGAATAGGGTCGTTCCATGATTCCAAGATTCTCATGGAAGGTTAGGAACTTGACCTTCCCCAAGGGCTTTGTGAGAATATTTGCAACCTGCTCATTAG
The DNA here is from genome assembly GCA_034641835.2 of Pinus albicaulis. NCBI lineage: Eukaryota > Viridiplantae > Streptophyta > Pinopsida > Pinales > Pinaceae > Pinus > Pinus albicaulis. The sequence goes on along the minus strand of CM076569.1, from coordinate 998,235,774 downwards.
TTCCCATATGATCAAGCCTTACGGTGCCTCGCTGTACCATATCTCGGATAAAGTGGTACCTGATATTAATATGCTTGGATCGATCGTGGAACACGGGATTCTTTGACAAACGAATCCCACTCTGGTTATCACAAAGGATAACGGTGGTATCTAGCACATGCCCGAACAACTCACTGAAGAGCTTTCGCAACCAAACTGCTTCACAACAGGCCATACTCGCTGCAATGTATTTGGCCTCAACGGTGCTCAAAGCCACCGACTTCTGCTTCCTGCTCATCCAAGATATCGAAGCAGACACAAGTGTGAAGTAGCATCGAGATGTGCTCTTGCGATCAACCACACTACCAGCCCAATCGACATCAGTATATCCATGGAGTCTCAAACTCTTGGTAGTGTATCTCAACCCATGGTTTATCGTGCCCCGAAGATATATCAATAGATTCTTGGCACCAACCCAATGAATGTGATGAGGATCAACCATATGTTGACTCAAAGTGTTCACTGCAAAACATACGTCCGGACGAGTGTTCACTAAGAACATCAGGGCCCCTACGAGTTGACGAACTCAGTAGGATTTGCTAGCATGGGCCCAGCAACACTTCCACTCAACTTTTTAAAGTTGAGCTCCATTAGTGTCGATACAGACTTACAGTCTACCATTCCAAATATTTCCAATAGCTTCACAATATATTTTCCTTGAGAAAGGAAAATCTCGCCAGGTCTCTGCCAGACCTCTAGGCCTAGGAAGTAATGCATCAGTGCTAGGTCCTTCATCTCGAACTCAGAAGCGAGCTCCCTCTTACACTGATGAATGAGAGGGTGAACACCTCTCAGGAAGAGATCGTCCACATAGAGCACTAGAATGAGCGGCTTTTCTCTATCAACCTTGAAGTAAAGGTTCAAATCAACCTTACTACGAGTGAAGCTCAGCTTCATCAAGTAGCTATATTTCCTCTCGTACCAAGCCCTGGGGGCTTGCTTCAACCCATAGAGGGCTTTCTTCAACTTGCATACATGGGTGTCTCTATCCTAGACTTCGAACCCCAAAGGTTGCTCCACATACACCTCTTCCTTTATCGAACCATGCAGAAAGGCGGTCTTCACATCCGTTTGATGAAGATTCCATCCTTGCATAGCAACAAGGGTTATGATAGCCCGGATGGTGGTATATTGGGCCACAGGTGCAAATATATCATCATAGTCTACGCCTTCCTTTTGAGAGAAGCCTCGGGCAACGAATTTTGCCTTGAACTTTTCAGCACTACCATCAGATCCATGCTTGATCTTCTAGAGCCATTTCGAGGTGACAACAACTTTGTCCTCCGGTCTCGGAACCACATCCCAAACATCATTCTTCATAATAGATTCGTACTCTTCGTGCATAGAATCCTTCCAAACTTGATGCTTTGCGGCTTCCTCAAGAGATCTAGGCTCAGATTGTACGATTGTACTCATGGCTGCTAGATACCCTTGGTATCTATTCGGCTTCCTGCTTTCATGGAATGCCCCCCTTGGGGCCATATGTCTCTCAGCATATTCGAGAGTATCCTGGAGCCATGAGGGTCTTCTGTTCATTGAAGGAGGTGGATCAATGTGGTCCATCGGTCCTTCAACATCGGGCATCGTCTCATCCTTCGGTTCTTCCCGATTCCCAGACCTTACTTCATGATCTTCCTCATGGATTGGAAGATTATTCACTTTCCTGAGGGAAGCATCTTCATCAAAGGTTAACATCGCGACAAATCTCCACTTCTCTTTGACCAAGCACAAAAACTCTATAAGCCTTCGAAGTTTCACTATAGCCCACAAACATTCCCTTTTTCCCAGAAGCATCCAGCTTGCTCCTCTTCTCTTTTGGCACATGAAAATAAACGGGACAACCAAAAACTCTAAAATGAGAGACACAGAGTTTCTTACCAGAGAAAACCTCTTCAGGAGTTTTGGAGTCCAGAGCAGAATGCGGGCATCGATTTTGTATATACACGGCAGTGTTCGCAACTTCTCCCCACAAAAACTTCGGAAGACCTTGGTCGCATAGCATGGCATAGCCAGCTTCCACAATGGTCCCGTTCTTTCTTTCAACAACGCCATTTTGCTCAGGAGTATATATGGTTGTGGTCTCCCTCTTGATGCTAGCTTCCCTGCAAAAGTTATTGAACTCATTCGTCTCATATTCAGTGCCATTATCGGTCCTCAAAATCTTGATCTTCTTCCATGTTTGATTTTCCACCAAGGCTTTAAAAGTACGAAACCACATGAAAGCCTCATCCTTCTTCTTCAAGAAGTATATCCAGGTCTTGCGAGAGAAGTCATCTATTAATGTCATATAATAAGAACATCCTCCCAAGGATGTCATGGGCAACATACTAGACAAATCAGAATGTATCAATTGCAAGACATCAGATGTCTTTGTGACACTTGAGGGGAAAGGTCCCCTTGGATGCTTTCCTTCGACACAACCCTGACATACACCTTCATGATCATTTTTGAATTCGGGCATCCTTGTCACCACCTTCCTTGCTTTGGTAAGGGCTTTGTAATGAAGGTGTCTAAACCTCCGGTGCCATAGTTCGGTTTGACGGATAGTATCACATGTCATAGCCCCCAGTGGACTTCCTCCATCCTGGTAGAGTCTATCAACTCTAAACCCAATCGTGATAGCTTCCTTGAAACTCTTCTTCCAGATGCGTACCTTCCCATTGACGAATGCCACATTGAAACCTTTGTCTTCCATGGCCGAAATAGATAGAAGGTCTTCTTCAAATCAGGTACATATAGTACATCTTGCAAGCGGAGGACTTGACCTTGAGATAAATGGATGGTCACAGTCCCAGTCCGGGAGTCCCTTTCACGGGATAGGTGGCATTATCAGCAAGGATAATTTTCAGATTAGTATCCTTCTCAACCAAATCAGAAAGTGCTTCCTTAAACCTAGTGAGGTGCCTTGGCACCACTATCAATCAACCAGACATCCATAGTGTCGGGTGGAGATGCAGCAGAGAGGGCAGATACAAGAATGAATTCATTTCTTTTATCATCAACAACATTTGATTCCTCATACCTGAAATTTCTTGACCTTGTGAAAGGTTGCCCATTTCCATTGCGACCAGAGGGAGCCTTCCTCTTTCCTTTGAACCTGTTGTTCCTTTGATTACCATTCTTCCTGTTGTTGTTGTTGTCATCATCCCCGAGAGAATCCTTCCTATTAGGGCTTTCTCTAGCATAGTGGCTGGTCTTGTTACATGTGTAACATTTTCCTTTATTTCCTTAGGCCCCTGCTCTTGCATGGTTCCTTGGACCACCATTGTTCTTCTTCTTAGCACGAGCGGTGAAGGCAACATACCTTCATTTTCATATTCCATCATTCTTGTTTCCTCTTGAGTGCATCTCGACAATACTTCGTCAAAATCAGGAATCACATTGTTATTGAGAATGGTAGTAATGAATACATGCCATTCGGAGGAGAGACCTCCAAGTGCGGTGAGAACCATATCTTGATCAGCTATTGTGTCCCCAATGGCCAGGAGATTATTCCTGATTTCGATTAACTTCAGAAAATAAGATTGAACGGATTCATCCCTGCCTTTCTTAAGATTCTTCAATTGGTTCTTAAAGAAAAGGACTTGATTTGCATTGTTGGCCCTAAACATATTGACCAACTTATCATACATCTCCTTGGATGTGCGCAGCTTAGAGATGTAGGCAACCAGACTCTTATGGATGGAATCTTGGATGATCAACTTTGATTTGATTTCCCCCTTCTTATACTTTGACTTGGTGGCAACAGGTGCAGATGATGGAGGCTCTTGGATTTTACCCTACACATAGTCCATGACATCTTGGTCTTCCAACATTAAATCCAAAGACATCTTCCAGGCATGAAAGTCAACCTTGCCAGTCAACCTGTCATCATCCAATATAATTTGAGGTACCCATGGGTCCTTGACAAATGCTCCTTCTTCGGTGATTGCTCTCAATACAAACTTGGGCTTTTTTTTCACCTTAGCTCTAATACCATGTAAATTTTCATAGATGTTCTATGCTTGATGCAACTTTACTTTTATACCGGATATCAAACAACAATCACATAAATAAGAAAGTAAAATGCTGATAGAACATACCAATAGATCGACGGAAGACAAGCCAAAAATACACTTAACTTGATCAGCAAAATATGTGTTGTGGTGCGTTACAGCGGTCAACAGGATGCTTCAACCAACAAAGTCTCCTCATGGTCAGCGAACCAGAATGTGTCACACAACCCTCTCGGACAACTCTACAATGGTCAATCCAAAGTCAACAAAAGTCAACGTTGTCCAGTCAACGGTCAATACAAAACAGCAGCAGCAGAAAGTCAACGCAGCCAAGTCAAAGTCAACGTCCAGCCTCGGTTTTTGTGCCAAAAAATGTGGATTGAGGAAATCGAAGTTTAGGGAGAGTTTCGGGTCAATTTGACCAAGCGTTGACCAACCTTTCTTCCTTCGTTGACTGACCTTTTTCTTCGCACCAATTGCAGACGCAAACTTCGCTCTCTATATATAGGGATTGTCTCCCTCCTTTGGGTCGACATGTATATCTATGTGTAGGCTGACATGATTAAGGAGACTTATCATCATATATTGTAGTCGACTTGATGGAGCATAGTGACAAGGGTTTGGAGTATACTTTTACATCAATAATTTGTTCCTTTACAAGTGTAACACCACTTCATATACATGACTCTAAATTATATTTATGACAAGACGACAAACTCCTAAAGACATCAAGAAGAAGTCTTTGACCTATAATAAAAACTCCTTGCCCATGAAACCCATGAGGCAAGTATTACACAATACATTTTATTATCTTTGTCTCTTCATTACAAAAATTCATAATTACAAGTCATTATGAAGACCGAACCTAGTTACACTTTTAAACACAACAACCCTCCAAGAATGCAGCAAATAATCCCTCTGGCACTTCCTCTATCTCTCCTGGCAAATAATGGCTCAAATGCTTGATGCACTTAACCACAACTATGCCCAACTTTCCTCCTCTGCGTTGGACCAGTGACTGCCACGTTGTTCCTGAAATAGGCTATCAATCTCAGCCTCCAAAACTTTCCCAATAGCTCAGAAAACTAATGATCCTTCTCCTCTAAATAATTTCCCAGCATCTGATCCTTCAGAATCGATCAACAAAGTGTGAAAATTTCTGAATCCAAATTATAGAAACCTTACTGCAGTATTTTGATATACTTTTCCTACTTGTTTGATTTAATTAACAAGTTATTTTTCTAATATATTTAGTAAAACGTCAAAGTAAACATTATTGCAGCCTACACATTCATACAAATCAAGCACTGAAAATAAAGCCCACATGACAAAGGACACAATATTTTTTGGACAAATGTTCACGGAAAAACCCAATGCGGGAAAATCGGTGCAACAACTCTTAGAGGGTTTTATTATTATGCAGAATTCTGAATACATTCAAGGGCACCAGACATGTTTTGCCCAAACAGAGAAAATCACGGCAGATGTACCTCTATCACTTGGAGATAGAAAATATGGTTGATTCAGCTGAGGATGAACAACCTCATGGGTGCCTACGCAGTCTCTGAGTCACCCTTCAATGTGCTGCTTCACACCTTCTAGATCTGCTGAAAATGAGCCCTTTCCGGCCCACTAGAACCTCAACGCTGCCTCTCTCGACACTGCATCAGCCCTACGACCCTACGTGAGCCTCTACGCAGCACTGGTTGGCCCTGCATCACCCAGGCTGAGCCTACGTAGCCTCTGCGCAACTCTGGCTTGGCTTGCGTCACCTTGGCTGAGCCTACGTTGCTCCGGATTGGTCTACGTCACCCTTGCTGGGTCTTTGCAATGCTCTGGTACGGATCTGCTTCTTTGCCAATGTATCCTTGGTCTCGGATCTGAAATCCCACTGTCGATCTGCCCCTCGCTGCACTGCAAGCTCACTAAAAAATTCTCAGCAAACCGCTCCCCATAATTTTGACTTAGCTCAAGCGCTGCCACTTTGTGTGTCTTCTCCAACTGACCCCAAGCCTTCCTTTAATACTTTTCTCGTTGAACATTCAACGACCGTGATCTAATCTCTAATCGACGACTAAGATTAGAAAAGACTTGATCCATGTCACTTAGAACATTCTCACCCACATGTCTAAATTAATTCACTTTAATTATTTAATTTCCCTAAGTTAGACTTAGGGTCTCCATTAAAATAATTAATATTTTGAATAACATAGGTTCCGAGTGGAATTTTTCCAAACGATTTCTGGGTCTTGGAGATCTCATGTGTTCTAGCCCCTCCACAAAGTTTCGGAGCTAGAGCACATTATATGCTACCCAAAATCTCAACACAAAGACTCCCCAAGAAGACAACTGCATCCTCCAGCAACACAACTACATCCCCATAAATACGCACTGTTGGCAACTGAATATGAATGTTGAAGATAACTCAATGAATCTCCCTCGAATGATGATGGAAAACCAATCTAGGGCAGAACTCGAAGGCCCCCAAAGAATGGGTGAGTTCTCTGTTCGGAAAACTCGTGCTAAACAGCAAGTGACCCAACTAAGCAGCTCGAGCAACTGAGATAAAAATTGATATTCCAATGATGCCAAATGAAGTGAGCTTCCTTCCTTTTATAACCTTCATTGAGCCTTCTTCTGGCCTTTTTCCTCCATACTTCGTTCCCACCCATGCTTTTCAAACCAGTTATTAAGGGTATGTGTATTTCATGTGTGGGTGGATCCTCATTCATCACTAACAAAATAACATAATGTAAAGTTAATTAACCTCTAACTCCTAAGACTTCTTATGAAATATCAAATGGGCCCCGACATCACCAAAATTGACCCTCAAGACATAAAAATAAATCCCGTGACAGTATAATTTAGGAAGGGACATTACAGTCGCCACCTCACAAATGTTGCTTGTCCCCAAGCAACTTCAATGTTGGATGCTCCAATATGTGTTCACCCTCCCAGGTGGCATCCTCATTCGGCAAGCTCTTCCAATGCACCAAATACTCCCTAATTGTCCTGCTCCTGAGCTTCCTCTCTCTAGTCTCCAAAATGGTCTCTGATTCTAAAACCAAATTCCCCTCATCATCAAGTAGAGTACCTAGTCGCAATAGCAAAGGAGTGTGCATATTTGGTTAGTCTATCGACCACCACATAAATACAATCCTTCCCTTGCACCACGGGAAGTCTTGTGATAAAATCCATAGAAATACTCTCCCATTTTCCCTTAGGAATGGGCAGAGGCTACAATAATCCTGTTGGATGTGTCAACTCTCCCTTATTCCACTAACAGGCCTCACACTCTTGTATGTATCTCAACACATCTCCCTTGAGGCACTTCCAGGTGAAGTGCTCTCTCACAGCCCTATATGTCTTCCTGAACCCCTGATTCCCTGACAGTGGAGAATCGTGAGTTGCATGAAGGACCCGCTCTCTCAACTATGAGCCTGAAACCAAAAATATGCATCCCTTATAGTAGATAACCTCTTCCATCACCCGATAGCACTCATCTGCATGAATACCCTCTAGTATCTCAGATGCTCGACGATCCTTGGAGTACTCCACTAATAAATGTGCCTTCCAGACATGGCTAATGCTCATGAGTGAAAGCTCTGAAAGTCTCCTAGATAGAGCATCAGCTAGTACATTGTGCTTTCCCTGCACATACTCAAAATCAAAATCGTAGGCCTGCACCTTGCTGACCCATCTCTGTTGTTTGTCATTGCTGCCCAATGAAGTGGCGAACGTCGAAGACTGTTATGGTTTGTCCTCACCCTAAATCCGTTACCCACCAAGTACTGTCTGAACTTGCCCAATGCATGCATAATGGCCAACATCTCCTTGTCGTATATAGAATACGACCTCTCATGTGGTAAGATCTTCCTGCTCTTGAAGGCAATGGGATGCCCCTCTTGGGACAAGACAACTCTAATCCCGTCACCCAAAGCGTTACACTCAAAGGTGAAAGACTATGTGAAGTTCGGAAGTGCCAAAACTAGGCAACTGCTCATCACCTCCTTGAGGCGATCAAAAGCTACCTGAGCTCCATCTTTCCATACAAAAGCCCCCTTATTGGTCAAATTTGTGAGGGGTGCTGCCAGCTGTGAGATGCCCTTGACGAACTTCCTATAGTAAGTGCAAATGACCAAAAATCCCCTCAACGTTGTCACATCTCTGGTCTCCGACTAATCCCGAATGGCCCCGATTAGTGTCCATCTGTGCCAATAATGCGTCCTAAATACAACATCTCTATCAGCCCAAATTCACACTTGCACAATTTGGCGTAGAATCGTTGCTCCTCGAGAATACGCAACACTGTCTCTAAGTGTTGCAGGTGCTCCTCCCACATCCTATTGTAGATCTAGATGTCATCAAAGAAGACCAATACAAACCTTCTTAACTTCCCTTTGAAGACATGGTTCATGCATGACTGGAATGTGGTCGGGGCGTTGGTCAATCCAAAAGGCATGACTAGGAAATCGAAGTGTCCATAGTGATATCTGAAGGTTGTCTTTGGAATGTCTTGATCCCTCACCTGGATTTGATGATATCTTGACCGCAAATCTATCTTAGAGAAGAACTTGGCTCCTCTAAGCTCATCCATCAACTCATTAATGCGCGGTATGGGATATCGGATCTTCAATGTCTTCTTTGTTGAGATTTTGTGTATTTGGGGTAGCATCAGTTGTGCTCTAGGTCCCAAATTTTGAGGAAGGATAAGAGTTCACCTGATCTACAAGACCCAGAAATGGATTTGGGAAATTTCATCTGGTTTAGGAGATATTAAATTAATTAATTATTTTAATGTATTTCTTAAGTTAAAACTTAGAAAAATAAAATAATTAAAGTGATTTTAATTAAACATGTGATGAAATTGTCTTAAGTCACACGGATCAAGTTTTCTTTTAATCTTAGCCATTGATTAAAGATTTAATCTTGGTCGTTGATTTGTCAACGAGAAAAGTATAAAGGAAAGGCTTGGGGTCATTTGTAAGATACACAGAGGCAGAGCATTGAAGCTAAGCTGAGATTGTAGGGCGGGGTTGCTAAGAAGTCTCAAGTGTTTTAGTGGCAGAGAGGGGAATTTAGACCAAAGGGATGATCTAATCCCGGGGTCTAGAATACACAAGAAGCAGAGAAAAGATAAGGAAAGACGACGCAGAGGAAGGCAGTAACAACAACAGTAGATGGCAGCAGCAGTAGCAGTAGCAGACGGCAGCAATAGCAGTAGCAACATCAAGGACAACATGATTTTCAGGAAACCCTTAAGGGGTTACGCAGAGACCCTTAGGGTCAGTGTAGTGACTGCGTCACCCAGTCTGGGGTAACGCAGTCCCTTCCAGTGACAGCGCTGAGCATTTGGAGGCCTTCAGAGGCTGACACAGTGTCTTTCAGTGGCAGATCTTGGGTTTCTAGGCCTAGATGTGGCTGAGTTCTATAAATCCCGTTTGAGGGTGTGGATCAGTCAGTATTGTTGGTCTTAGATCAGCCAGGTGTCGCAGATCTAGAGTTTTCTCTGTAGGGTTTTCCAGATCTAGAACCCAGAGTTGTGTATGCAGAAATATTCTTAATAATAGAGCCCTCTAGCAACTAGAGACCGATTTTCCCACATTGGGTTTTTCCGGGGACAGTTTGTCCAAAAATAACTGTCACTTTGTCTATATGTGCATGTGCTTATTCTAGATCTAAATTGGTAGAGATCTGTTATGTGTTTTGCTTTGATGTTAATTTGAATTTATTCAGTTGATAACTTGTAGAAGTTGGAGAAGCTTAACCGGATTAACAGTAATAATTTTTGCATATGAATCAAAATTCATAAATTTCTACATGGTATCAGAGGAATTGCAGATCTAGAAGGGTCACCAGCTGAAGCATTTGAAGGATCTAGCTGCAGAAAGTAGCTGGAAAGGCAGCAGAAAAGCAGATCTGAAGGGACAACACAGTTTTCAGGAGGAGATTCACTTAGAGGGAAGGGTGACGCTGTCCAGCGCTATGTCGTAGCAAGCCCACACAATTACTGCGCAGAGGCAGCTTAGAAACAACGTTGGTTAGGTCTGAAGCTAGCCAGTGTGATTCAGATCTGAATCTGTCAGATCCAGAAAAATTCTGTAGAAAAGTTGCAGAAATTCAGAAGAGCTGGTGGAGTTAAACTTCTGAAGTTTTCATATTTTTAACCTTAGCACAAGTGACAAAGTTTGGGAAGAGATCAGCTTCTTAGAGAGTTTCTTGCCAAAGGAAACTTGTAGTTTGGTCAGAGGATCAAAGAAGTTGAATCATAGTTGATTTGGTAGATTTCCAAAGAGGGAAATCAAGTGTCAGAGGGAGTAGAGGGTTCCCAGTTCGAAAAGGACCCTAGATCCAAGATCTCTAGCATAGAGAAAAGGAGCTCCGACACATTCTGAGTAGATGGCTCCTCATGGATTGCATGATCAGGATAGGCTAGAGGGCCTCTCAAACTTTTCGGTGTGGAAAGCAAGGATCTTGATTGTCCTAGAAGCATATGGTCTAAGAGATCATGTAGAGCAGACTTTGGCCATGCTGACAGATGCAGATCTCCTAAGGAAGCATAGAGAAGCTGCTGGGCATGCCAAGCGGCTGATAATGGACAGTATCAAGGATCATATTGTGCCACACATCGCTGAGAAGAGGACAACTAATGAGATGTGGAAGGCCTTGTCTTCTCTATATGAGGGAAAATCAGTCCAAAGAAAGATGTTGTTGGAGGCCCAAATGAGGTCATTCATGATGACCAAGGGAGAAGACATCGAGCATTTCCTCTTCAGATTGCAGTCAATCAGGGATCAGCTGACTGCAACAGGTGCAACCGTAGATGATGCAGTGATAGTCAGAATTGCCCTCAATGCAGTCATAGATGCGTGGGAAACCTTTGTCCAAAGTATCTTCGGCAGAGCGGACCTCCCAGATTGGGACAACTTGTGGTCGATCCTGCGGCAAGAAGAACTACGAAGGTTCACCAAGAAGCAGCACAACCCTGCGTTGAGCAAGGTTAAGAAGGAAGAGGAGGAAGATGCAGCCTTGGTATCGAAGAAGCAGCCGAAGAAGAAGAAGGATTTTTCTAAGATCAAGTGCTTCCAATGTGGCGAAATGGGACATTTTGCCCGCCATTGTCCAGAAAAGAAGAAGGACAAGGAAGCATCTTCTTCCAAAGCAACGGTGGCAGATAATGGGTCCGGAGATAATGTGGCCATGAGTGCTCATGAACCATGGAGGTGGGGTGACATGGACATGTAGAGGAGCTACATGGAAGTAAAGCGGGATCCTTGAGCAGCTAATCTCTTGGATCACAAGCGAGCTACGACAGTCTTAAGACAGTAGCGGTACATGTGGAGCATTGGGTGCATAGATCATAGCTGAAGCAGAGGCAGAGGCAGATCTGGAGGCTGGGAGGAGCAGCGCAGAGCATAGCAGCAGTAGCGTAGAGGCTGATGTGACTTCAGCAGCGCAGAGCAGTACTGCTTACGCAGTGCAGAGAGCTTCAGAGGGACAGTGCAGTGCAGCAGCAGCGTGATAGATTTCAGCACAAGGAGCTGATGTGACTTCAGTAGTGCAGAGGGAGTCTGATTACGCAGGCAAAGCTATAGCTGTGCATCGTTCTTTAGATGCCAGCACAAATTTGTAGCCTCTGGAGCTTCAATGATGAGGATGCAGCCCATCTGACTTGTCTGTCAAAGATTGGGCAGGAGATTTAGTTGTTACTCTCAACAACTGAAGTTGCAGTGCAGCAGATCAACAGTGGCAGTGCTATGAGCAGCACAGATGCAACATATTGAGAGGAAGCTGTAGTACAGTGGTTGCAGTGGCAGTGGCATGGGTAGCAATACAGAATGACAGCAGCAGTGCAGAGTTGAGTGGCAGGAGGCCAAGCTTCAACAACATAGAACCAGTGCCCAAAATCTTGTAATGCGTAAGTGTGATGTATTGCTAGAGCACACCCTTGATGCTAAGAGGGAGTGTTGATATTTTGTGTATTTGGGGTAGCATCAATTGTGCTCTAGGTCCCAAATTTTGAGGAAGGACTAGAGTTCACCTGATCTACAAGACCCAGAAATGGATTTGGGAAATTTCATCTGGTTTAGGAGATATGAAATTAATTAATTATTTTAATGTATTTCCTTAGTTAAAACTTAGGAAAATAAAATAATTGAAGTGAATTTAATTAAACATGTGATGAAATTGTCTTAAGTCACACAGATCAAGTTTTCTTTTAATATTAGCCATTGATTAAAGATTTAATCTTGGCCGTTGATTTGTCAAGGAGAAAAGTATAAAGGAAAGGCTTGAGGTCATTTGTAAGATACACAGAGGCAAAGCACTGAAGCTAAGCTGAGATTCTAGGGCGGGGTTGCTAAGAATTCTCAAGTGTTTCAGTTGTAGAGAGGGGAATTTAGACCAAAGGGATGATCTGATCCCGGGGTCTAGAATACACAAGAAGCAGAGAAAAGATCAAGAAAAACAGCGCAGAGGAAGGCAGCAGCAGCAAGGATAGCGTGATTTTCAGGAAACCCTTTAGGGGTTACGCAGAGATCCCTAGGGGCAGCGTAGTGACTGCGTCACCCAGTCTGCGGTAACGCAGTCTCTTCCAGTGATAGCGTTGAGCATTTGGAGGCCTTTAGAGGTTGACGCAGTGTCTTTCAGGGGAAAATCTGGGGTTTCTAGGCCTAGATCTCGCTGAGTTCTGTAAATCCCGTTTGAGGGTGTGGATCAGTCAATATTGTTGGTCTTAGATCAGCCAGGTGCTGCAGATCTAGAGTTTTCTCTGTAGGGTTTTCCAGATCTGGAACCCAGAGTTGTGCATTCAGAAATATTCTTAATAATAGAGCTCTCCAGCAGCCAGAGACCGGTTTTCCCACATTGGGTTTTTCCGGGGACAGTTTGTCCAGAAATAACTATGTCACTTTGTCTATGTGTGCATGTGCTTATTCTAGATCTGAATTGGTAGAGATCTATTACGTGTTTTGCTTTGATGTTAACTTGAATTTATTCAGTTGATAACTTGTATAAGTAGGAGAAGATTAACTAGATTAACAGTAATAATTTCTATATAAGAATCAAGATTCAAAAATTTCTACATTCTTGTTGAGCGCCCTATAGTCAATACACATGCACAGAGTCTTGTCATTCACCAACACAACTGAAGAAGCGAAGGGACTGGAACTCGGCCTGATATGGCCCAATGCCAGTAGCTCTCTGATGGCTCGCTCAATCTCAGCCTTGTAGGATTTGGAATGCCTATAGGGAGTAGTAATGATTGTCTACATACCAAGCTCCATCTCTATGGTATGCTTGAATGGTCTATCTAGTGGTCGTCCAGGTGGTATATGTCCAAAAACTCTTGCATATCTATCCAACACACCCTGTATGTCTGGTGATGGAGGCTTGGTCTATTTCCCCATGTCTCAAGTCTACATCCATCTGATGAGCTGAAGCTGTCTGTGGGGGATATGAATGCATTCCCTGAAGAACTACTAGCTTACCATCTAACCCAGTAAACTTCATCACGAGCTGCCTCCAATCGGTGGTAACTTTGCCAAGGGAATACAACCATAGGACACCCAACACCACATTGGAGTCTGGTACATCCACTACAAAGAAATGATCCGTCATCGTATAGTTCCCCATGGCCACTGTCAAAGAGGGAACATATTGGTTGCACTGCATAGTCCTGTCCCCCGGAACTAGTGCTGAAAATCCCTCAAACTCTGCAGTGGTGATGCCTCTCCTCTGGACCAACTGAGCATCAATAAAATTTGTGGGTGGCCGCACTGTCTACTAAGACTGAGACATGTTGCCCCTATACTATGCCCCTGATTCTCATGGTCAAAAATTTGGGAACCTCGCACAAAGATGCAAGGACTCCCCCATATGGTCTAAAAGATGGTCCTCCTGTTGGAGGTGGTGGTGGTGGAGCTCTCTCTGATGGCCCCTTGCTGTCTCCTACCTCAAACTCCAACTCAAACTCATCCTCTTGGTCTCTGAGAAAACCTCGATATAGTGGGCTTTGCCTGCTGTGCACCGATGGCCTGGTACCCATGGCTGCCGACATGTAAAACACAATTTCCTCCTCGTGAGGTCTCTCCTAGTCTCATCGTCCAACTGTCCTCTCCCTAGAGTTTCTCTCTGCGTTGGTGCAGGTCTAGTGTCACCCCCTTTTTGGGGGTAGGGAGTGCGTGATGGAAAAGGCACCCGAGTCTTGGGGATGGCCCCCTGCAAATCCCTCATACAAGACACAACCTCTAGTAAAGTGGAGGGTTTGCCTAACTTCACCAGTCCACGCAATCGCTCCGCCAAACCCTCTACAAGAATGTACACCCTCCGAGCATCCGACAAATTCGGCACCATAACTGAAACTCGTAGGAACTCCGAAATATAATGCTCAGGATGTCCTGTTTGCCTGAGCTGGTTCAGCTCCCTGAAGTGAGGCTCTGGATCCCCTCGATCAAATCGCTCCACAACTCTTTGTATGAAGTCCTCATAGGCAGTCATGTTAGCATGCTCCAAAGTAGACAAGCCATGAGACCACCAATCGTGTGCCTCTCCCTCGAGATGCAAAGTGGGCATTTTAATGTCCTCTGTCTTGGTCATCCTGTTGAGTTGGAAATATGTATCCAGCTTCTCCACCCAAACACAAGTTGTGTACTTGGCAGTGCTATCATATGTGGGGAAAAACATCCTCCCAATGGTATGCTGCAACTCATAACTTTGTGTGCCTTGGCCTCCATGGTCCCTTCCCCTCTCATTCTGCTTGCGCTGGTAATAATCTCTGAAAGGTAGTGCGGCTCTGAATTCATCTCCCATGGACTGCCATATTCTGAAATATTCTTCTTCATCAAGCCCCACTTGTTCCATCGGAACTATAAGTATGAAAGAGGGCAGTGTGGCTCTAGCTGGCCCACTAGAAGATGGTGGTTGTGCAATAGGTACAGGCTGACCATACTGTTGAGATGCTCTGGAAGTCTCCATATAGAAAATTCTAGTTGCTTCGTTCCCGGTTTAGCATCTTGATCTCTTTAAGCACGTCTTTATGTCCCTTGGCCAAATCTTTGATGGCCTTCAAAAGATTGTCAAAGACCATCCTTCCTTTCCCTTGGGCTCTCCCATGTCCTCTACTAACACCTCCTTCCCTCGATCCTCAGTGTCTGGAGAAATTTCCAACTCCCTCTCTTTGCTTCGGTACCTTTGCTTCCTGTAAGTGATATACTGTCTATCTCTTTCTCTCATAAAAGAAATCTCCCTACAGTTGAGCCAAGATTTAGGCCTTGATACCATTGTAATGTTCCAAAATAGGGAAAACAGTGCTAATACAAAAAATCATAAATTTACACCGTGGAAATTTCAAAACATTGCAGTAAATACTCAGAACAAGATGAAACACGGAAGCCGCTGAGCCATTTTATTATGAAAAGGGCAAGAGTACAAATATATAGAGAAATGCACCCGGGCTTGCCTTTTTGGCAAGCTGAGCAAAGCCCAAATGAAACAATAAAACCCAGAGAAAATGCACTGTGATGCTCTGCATTGTCCCAGTGAATTTGTACTAGCTACTGCAATGGAATAGCTGGAAACCCCACCTCTGATGCTCAGAAAATTCTCCAAAATTACTCCCGGACTCGTCAAGCCAATCTGACCAAAACCCAGAAATGGTTTGGCCTGATCATGACCCTCCAGGAATGACCTGCAATAGGGCCTACGCTCCCCCAGTAGCTGTTGAAGTACGTTGTCTACAAGATCATCAGCGAAATACTCAATAGCCCTCCAAGAATGCAGCAAATAATCCCTTCGGCACTTCCTCTATCTCTCTCGACAAATAAGGGCTCAAATGGCTGAGGCACTCTCCCACAACTATGCTCAACTTTCTTCCTTTGCGCTCGCCGAGTGACTGCCACGCTACTCCTGAAGTAGGCTATCAATCTCAGCCTCCAAAACTTGCTGCCTTCTCCTCGAAATTAATCTCCCGACATCCGACCCTCCTGAATCGATCAACAAAGACTCCCCAAGAATACAACTGCGTCCTCCAGCAACACAACTGCGTCCCCAGAAATACGCACTGCTGGAAACTGAATACGAATGCTGAAGATAACTCAATGAAGTTCCTTGAGATGATGATGGAAAACCAATCTAGGGTGGTACTCAAAGTCCCCCAAAGAATGGGTGAGTTCTCCGCTCGGAAACTCGTGCTAAACAGCAAGTGACCTGGTTAAGCAACTCGAGCAACTAAGAGAAAAATCGATAATCCAAAGATGCCAAATGAAGTGAGCTTCCTTACTTTTATAACCTTCGTAGAGCCTTCTTCCCACCTTTTTCCTCCATACTCCGTTCCCACTCATGATTTTCGAACCGATTATTAAGGGTATGCGTATTTCATGTGTGGGTGGGTCCCCATTAATCACTAACAAAATAACATAACATAAGTTAATTAATCTCTAACTCCTAATACTTCTTATGAAAGATAAAATGGGCCCCAACAAAACCAAAATTGGCCCTCAAGACATAAAAATAAATCCCATGACAAAATAATTTAAGAAGGGACATTACATTGAAGCTACCTGTGCAACCTCATTGAGGAAAAACTTGGCCTCTTGTTGCCACCTCTCCAGAACTGGAAACTCCTTCGGAATCTCACTGCCTCTGCTACTCGATCTATGGCTCAAATTTTGTTCTTGGTTGAATCTCTGCCCTCTGGGAAATTCGATATGCTTAGATCATTCACCCACTCAATGTATCTATCTCCATCCCAGCATCTTGCTCTTATAATCTCTCAGTGGTGAACCAACGACCATGATTAGATCTCCATCAACGACTAAGATCATTTCAAACTCAAACCGTGTGAGTTTCTAGAGCATTCTCACCTTTCTCAATTAATTGTTGTTAATTAATCACTTTTCCTAAGTTAGACTTAAGAAATATTTAATTATTGATCAATTAACTTAATTGAGTTATCTCTAGGTGTTTTCTCCCAAAATTTTTTATGGGTTCTTGAGATCTTGTGTTTCTTAGCCTCTTTGGCCAAAGTCGAGACTGGAACACCTGTTTAATGCTACAAAAACTAACAGCCTTGAGAATTAAGGTAGGAAGAGCTCAGAGTAGATATGTGGTGGTTGAGCGAGAGCAGGATAGAGTTCTCAAGATGGAGATTCAACCAGTATCTCAGTTTCAGTCTAAGCTAGTTGGCAGTGGGTTTGACTAGCAGGATGATGATGAGGACCATAGCCCAGGGCAACTGGAGGAAGCCACTCAGTTAGAGACTCCTAGTATAGGGAGAGTTCGAGCCAAGTGGGCAGAGGATTTGGTTAAGGGAGATGAAAAGAGAGTTGAGTCTCCCAACATCAAGAAGCAAACACATAGGTACACAGGGTACATGGCACTTTTGAATGAAGAGGTGGACTTGCAAAACATGGTGGGAAAGAACAGGTCCTCAAAGCAGGTTCCACAGAAGAAAGCAGGGAAGCCTTCTAGTTCAGAGGGAGTAGCTATAGCAGCGGAGAACATGGTAGTGTTAGGGACTAATCCAGGGGGACGAGGTTCGTCCAGGAACACCTTCCTCGCTAAGGAGTGTTGAAAATGTTAGCGAGAAAGGGTTCCTAGATTTGTGCCTTAATCAAAGGAACCACAACGAGTTTCTCCTTGAGCATGCACGAGTTCCTATGAGTTAGGAACTAATTCCTAAAAAGTAGGATGAGTTCCTAAAATTTTGGGTGAGTTTCTAAGAGTTAGAAGTGCAAGAAGTAGTTGACTAGTGCTACTTAATGGAAGGCCGAGTTTATTGTCTTTTAGTGCGAGTTATTTTGGGTAAAGGACTAGTTGATTGTGTCGGCCTCATAAATTATAGGAAGGATGAGTTAACACAGCCAGTGAGCTTTTCTTCACTAGTCAATCAACAATTTGACTTTCCTCAAAGAGAACTTGCCAGTAATAGCCTAATCAAAGTGCTTATAAGGAGGAACGAAGGCACAATTTTATCATTGTCTTGTGAGCATGAGTTGGTGAGACAAGGCAGTAGAGAGCATAGGTTGGTGCTTGTTTGTTGAGGATCGTGCGAGTTGGTAGAAGGCAGATTTCCCTTGCTCTTGCGCTAGGAATTCGAAGCAGAGATCAAGAAAGGGAAGAGGGCAGCGTGATCAGAATTTCTTGTAGGAGTTTCAAGCTTAGGTCATGTAGGAAAGACAAGTGTGTCTTTTATATTGAAACAATTGTATTTGTAAGAGATCAATTGCTCAATTTCTATCAATAAAATTCTCAAACAAGCAGAGGGTTTTCCCAGTTGGGTTCCCTAGAATATTTTGTGCCTTGATTATTGTGATGGTGTGTTTATTTCTGTTCCTATTCCACTGCAAAATTTAGTAGAGAAGTTCCGTGTCTATATGAAAAAAAAGTAGTTTTCAGATTGTGCATATTAGCAGTTGCAGAATTTTGTGGATTTTCTACATTGTTATAGTCTAGTAAGTTCTGCAAAATGTATTCTTTTGTGATACCATAGATCTTTTAAACATAGCATTCTTGAACATATCCCAACTAACCAAATAGAATGACTTCTTCCACCACAAGTACCACTTCTATACATCACTCTTAAGCTACATGCAAAAGTACTTAATTTTTTTGTCAACATTATGTATATTATATATATCAAAATCTTCTACCTTGTTAAATCATGACATGCCTTGCTTTTTCCTTCTATCAAAACTTTGATAGCTCTAGTTTTGCCCTCATCGAGCATCCATATATTAGTGGATTTGTGTAGGGAGGTGTTAAGTTCATAAGCTAATGCAGGTTAATACTTTTGGACATGCTTGACTTGAATTTGGAGAAGTAGAATTGATCTAAGACCCCTTGATGTGTTCCCTGAATTCATTTATCTATTCTAATAATGTCATTGCAGTTTTTTGAACTATTATTTTTATTTCTTGCTTCAAACTATCACGGGTCTGTAATTTTTTAATTTTGTTAGCCATGTTTGTTAAATTTAGATAACAATAGTGTTCTATGCTTGATGCACTTTTACTTCAATCTTTCATAGGCCTTGCAATCGCTTGCCGCCTACACCTACTTATAGTTAGCGGGAAAAGCCTTTAACCCCACAAGGTATGGTTGGTGGCAAGGAACTCAGAGAAGGGGCTGTCACCTATTCTCGACTCTCTCCGTTTAAGCTATCTCCTAGGTTAGCTATGGAGGGTGGTCCCTAAAGAAAAACTAAGATAAAGATGCGAGGCTTCTAGGAGAATTGATTAGAAGGAATTACTTATCAAAGATGACTCAATTCCAAGATGTAAACAAGCATATAAATATATGAGCAATATTCATTGATGTGTTCAAAATATAGACTAGTGCTTTAAAGTAAATGACGAGTGCTTGCTCAAAAATGAAATCCAAGATACAATGACAATAATCCCACAAAGGAAGTGTTAGACCAAGATTAACATATAAGCATTACTTGCAATAAATGAAAAAGTACTTGTAAGAAAGTGCTCAAGTAATAAAGGATAATGACATTCAATATTCATGAGCTAAATAATAACAAGTATATGAAATAGAAAAATTGCGAGTAAATCTATGATGTGAAGGTGCTCTCGGTTTATATTATTAGTAGAATTCTAAAACAATTTTCAACTTAACTCCTGTCCGCAGACCTCATCCTCGCCCAAAATCCGGATCTCAGAGTGAGGAGTTCATAGGGGTGGAGGGTCCCTAATGTCTATACAACCAACTTAAGTTGGAGGTTAATTTTTAGAGATGCAAGTGTAGTATGCAAAGTGAAATACCCAAATGATATGAAAGTGAGTTTGCAAGTGCTATGTAAAAGATGGAGATGATTTAATTAAATATGCTTCATAGTTAGAACAATAACTCAAGTTCCATAATTTGAAAGTGCTATGCTTCTTTACTTGTAGTATATTGTGAAACTTATCCAAATGAGAAATAGATCACAAAACATAAGTAAGTGATGGCAAATGAGATTGCAAATTAGGAAATTTAAAGGACTGTAATATAAACAATTAATGAAATGAAAATATGAGTTACTCACATGTAACTAAATTAGATTAGCAAATGAAATGATGAATGCAAGTGATTTAGTTGAGAAAATAGAAAAAAAGAAAGAAAGTTAACCACTCAAGAGGATTTACTCCCTGAGTAGGTGAGATACCATGGGAAAAACTTCCCAAGCTCCCTCAAGAAAAGTCAGCTCTTTATTAATGAAAGTGAGGCCCTCTTATAGAAATGAGGGGATTGGGAAGAGCTTACAATATGCGTTTTAAATTTGCTCTTTCCCAAAGTTACAAGTGTAAGATTTAAATTTTTTTTTACTTGTGAGATGTTTACAAAGTAAAGGCTTAAAGCCTTGAGGTGAATGGCGGTTACAATTTCTCAAAAGAATGAGGCTTTAGAAGTAGAAGTGAAGTGATAAGGCGGAACTTGGATTTGAGTTTCCAAATGAAAGAGTGTTCCTTAGCCTATGCTTTAGCTCCCTTTCTTCAAACTTAGATTGCTTCCAAGAACACCTACAGGCAAACAAGAAAAAGAGTTAGCATGCAAAAGAAATATTGCTGAAATATGTGAGAGGAAATCACATGCATGCGAAAGAAAAAGTTAGAAACTCAATGCAAATATATAAAATACTTTATAATTACAGCACCCTCACTAAGATCAGCTTAGAAAGAGTTGATTTAGTGGTGAGAATAGATTAGATCAACAACTTAGCCTCAAATGTTAGATAAAATAGATGTATTGCTGGAAATGAAGAAAAATATATGATTTTTTTAGAGATGGAATAGAAGCAAAGGGCTCATGAAACCCCCTTTTAGATAATCTCTTGATGTCTTATGAGATTGTTGGCCTGAACAACTTGTGAGACCTTTGATATCCTTGGAGCTGACTTATTCCAACCGAAGAAGTCTTCACACTCCAATAGACTTGGCAACCTATCCTCTGAACACACAAATTTCTGCAAACCAATTGTTAGTGCAAAAGAAACTTGGCATATAGAGGCCACGTTGAGCTTGTCATTTCATTAAAAATTGCAAGCTACAACAAGAACACAAAACATACCAAGTCCAAAGGAGATCTGAGATAGCTACAAATCTCCCCTCCCTAGACAATAGTGCCTTCAGGTAAATGCAAAGATAAAAACCAACTAGATTGCAATGTGAAGTAAATAAATAACAACATCAAATGAAACAAGTATACATCATCAACCAAAGAATGCACCACAAGAGAAGCTAGTAACCCCAAAGACTTTCCTTTATTCAGCTCATTAACAATTTCGGCATAGTAACAATAAGCACAAGCTTCAAAAAACCACGATTACAATGAGAGCGCAAGGCTCATTTAAACAGAACTATGGGAGCAAATCCCAATGAAAAATTAAATGACAAGTGGAGAAGGGAGATAATCCCAATGCAAAAACGAGTGGCTGTAGACTGTTGTAGAACATCTGTAGATGGCAGCCTTATCTCCTGTTCAGGCCAGCATACAAATTTTTCTACAAATTTTTCTTCATGTGTGTATTCCTTAACTGTTGATTATTGTGAAAGCCACTTGCCAAGTGCATATACGACTGAAGTAAATGGGAGACAAACTCCCTCAAAATATTTGCTTGACTGCTGTGATAAATCTTCCATTAAATGACCGCTGCGTATTATCTCTAGTTGGCCTTCGTGGGCTGCTGTGATAAATATTTTTAGCTGGCAGCGTGGAGGCGTAGTGGAGTCTAAGGCATAGACAATGATCACAAAAACTTTAGTTAACATCTCTTGACATTCCATCAAAGTCTACGCTGATTTTACTTTGGAGACAAACATGAGTTAGTGGGGGACAAAGTCTGACGCATGTAGTAGTCTGTCTTCCACTAAATTCTTAGCAAAATACATGTTGAAGGAGGTGCCAAACTTGGTTACGTATGATGCTTTTTTTGACTGGTCCTTAGATTTTTTTTAAGTGGGGGACAAGTGGGAGGCAAGGTTTGTCCTATGTGGCAGCCTTGTCCCCCTTCAACTTTCTCAAATTTTTTATTTTTATCCTTCACAAATGCTCTTTAAATTGATTTTTACAACTGCTGAGTGGATAATTCGAGACTCTTTTGAGTGCTTGTTGACTTGGTATTTATGATTTTCCAATGTGGCTGGCATGTCACTGTTTGTCCCCCACTACCTTTAATGTGCACCAACATGTTCAAATAAATCAAATTATTTGAACTTTAACCATACGTAATTTTTCAACACTGCCTCTTTAATTCAACGTGGAACCTTTGACTTGCTGATTTGGAATGTTGACTTCAGCTTGCTACACCTTATGTGGTGGGACCCACATAGGTGCCACATCACCCTTTACCTCTCCACATAATTTCCATGTCAAAATTTGATTTATTTTGACTTTGGAAAATTTTCTCAATTTTTCCAATTATTAATTTTTTCTCATTTTTTCCACTGACATTAGGAAAATTGGCTTTTGAGGGAGTATAAGTCAGTTTTTGACCCTCAAAGTGGGTCCTGGGATAAAGCTGGGTCTCTGAGGATGATTTTCAAGTAGTCACATGCCCTAGACATTTCCTAAGGCCACTTATTTACATCATTACATAGAAATTAATTAAAAAATCTCCTTTTGCGGGAAATTTTTAATTATTAAAAAATCCTACTTAGACTTAGTCAAATTCCGTGAAATTTCAGAGATGACCTAGCATGGTAATATACATCGACTCTAGACACTAAGATGTGTTAGGGGCTCAACCTTCAAGCCGTCACCTCGGCTTCAAGAGGTAATCTAATGAGTGAAAAACCTAGAAAATTATTCGTACGCTAAAAGAAGGAATAATTAACCAAGTAAAAAAAACACTCCAAGAAATTGTACTCGCTCGCTCAGGGTCCCAACATCCTGGGCACATTTACATGGCTTTTATTAGGCTCATGCTAGTGACATTTAGACTAATATCCACAGAAGACAGTCTGAGTCTGAAAGTGAAGAAGAGTAGGAGTTAAAAACTTCTGTTGAACTTGATGATATACGATGGCACAAGTGTCTTATTACGGTTCATCTTTGGGCATGGAGTCTTCATTATAATTAGGTGCCACTCCGATTGATCGACATTGTAGCTCATATGGGGATGCATGCTGAATGTGAAGTGATAGTGTGCGAGAACCCAGGATCTGATACCACTGTAATATCCCCAACGGAAAATAGACAGTAATACACAACAATACAAACATGCAACTATATAGGAAAAATGTCGGAAATAGAAGACAGAGCAAGTACACATAAAAATACCAGAACGCTAAGCCATTTTATTAATCTGAGAATATATATATGGGTTCAATAGATAATCAGAATGAGTGCACCTATCCTTGCACAAGGCAAGTGAAGACCCTCTCAGAATAAGTGAAAACCCCGCCATCTAAATAATTGCGTCCATTTGTGATGTTTTGCAGTAAAATCTTTAGCTGTGGCACCAATGTGGTGGACCTAAGGGAGTGATCCCTCCAATAGAATGAAATCGGTAAATGCTTTTTGTGCTCATTTGCCTCTGGGACAAAACCCGAGCATGAAGCCAGTAGGACCATTCCAGAAAAATACTCGAGAAGCCCTCCTCGAGGAAAGCAGCTGTCTCTCCCCGAAGCACGGCACTGATGCCAAGAGAATCACGGATTTCAAGCAATCCCTGCCAAACTCTCAGCCCCAGAAAAGACTATCCCTCAAAAGTTGGCTCTGTGAAACTCCATGAAAATCCCCCACAACTGAGCTGCTCTAACTCCAACTGCGTCCTCCCTCCAGGACTGCGCAGTCACTCAATGAGGCCCAGCTCCTCTGAAAAACGTCCACCCAAATCACCTACAAATCAACTGCTAAAACTGAAGGAATACCTTGCCCGAGCAGGCACTCGAAGTCCCCCGAGGCCAAGGGCGAGATCTCCGACCGGAGACACTCAGTCGCACTAAACAGTGCTGCAGACCGACTAAACAACCGGCGTGCTCAAGTAGACAGAAGTCTAGCTCACAATATCATCAACATATCAATAATGCCAAATGGAGTGAAACCCCCACCTTTTATAGTGCTAGCTCCCCTCAAAACCCTAACTGCGTCCATGAGCTCCTCCTATGCCTGCGCAGTTGCCTCTAAAGCCTACATGAGGCCTCTCTCATGTAAAGTGTGGACCCCCAAGGCTTTCCTTTAATTTACAACGTTACTCTACTAGGAAGCACTTTATTTTATTAAAGTGAGTTGACCCCCTCTTTCTCACTTTTATTTATTAATTTAACTATAGGCGGCAAAACTATACAAAAATGAAATATTCCAATTAGCGGTGCTAATTAGGAATATTATAGTCTCCCCCGGCAGAACGTTGCTTGTCCTCAAGCAACTGAAGTGATGGATGCTGCAATATCTTCTCATCCTCCCAAGTGGCATCCTCATCCGGCAAGTTCTTCCACCTCACCAAGAACTCCCAGATCGTCCTGCTCCGCAGCTGCCTCTCCCTAGTATCAATAATAGCCTCCGGCTGCAACACCAGATGCCCCTCATCATCCGTGGGTGGCAGCTCCTCTGTGACTGTCACCTGTTGGCCCAATGCCTTCTTCAGGTATGATACATGAAAAATGTTATGAATCTTGCTGCCTTGGGGCAGCTCCAACTCATATGCAACCTGCCCAATCCTGCGTATCACCCTGTATGGCTCATAAAAGCGGGGCTTAAGCTTCTCACCCCCCTTCTGCTTAAGCGAAGACTGTCGGTATGGCTGTAGTCGCAGGTAGACCAAGTCTCCTACCTCAAAGTGTCTCTCCACCCGACCCTTATCAGCATACAACTTCTGCTGATTCTGCGTTGTGGCTATGTTATCCTTGAGAGCTCGGAGGATATCTTGGCTCTCTTGGATCCAGATCTTGGCTCTCGGAGCCCTACTAGCACCAAACATCATGCCCACAAAAGATAAAGGATGATATCCATATAAAGCATAGAAAGGTGACATACCAATGGACATGTGATGCGTCATGTTGTAGCAGTACTCTCCCAGATGCAGCCACTTCAGCCATGCCCTCTGCTGCCCACTGACATAGTTACGCAAGTAGCCCTCCAGCCACTTGTTAACTATCTTTGTCTGTCCGTCCGTCTGGGGGTGATAACTAGTGCTCGGTGTCAACTCCGTCCCCACTAGCCGGAAGAGCTCCTGCCAGAATCCGCCCATGAAGCGGCTGTCCCTGTTGCTGACAATGGTCTTAGGTAGACCATGTAACCTGAAAATCTCCCTGAAGAACAGCTCAGCCACATGCGCTGCTGTGTGGTGTGCGGATATGGCAAAAGAATGAGCATACTTCGTCAGTCGGTCAACGACGACAAAGATGCAATCCTTGCCTTGCACCATGGGCAACCCTGTGATGAAGTCCATCGATATGCTCTCCCATTTCTCCTCTGGAATGGGAAGAGGCTGCAACAACCCTGCAGGATGGCTCATCTCTCCCTTGTTTCTCTGGCAAACATCGCACTCCCTGACATGCTGGAGTACGTCCTCCTTGAGGCCCTTCCATGAGAACCTCTCCCGGATAGCCCTGTAAGTCTTGGTGAACCCCTGATGGCCCGCCAATGGAGAATCGTGTGAAGCCTGGAGTATCTTCTTCTTGAGCTGAGATCCCTTAGTCAAGAAGATCCTGCCCCTGTAATAGATGATCTCGTCGACCACCCTGTACCTGTCATCAGCGACCTGCCCATCCAACACCTCACACGCAAACCTGTCCTTGGAGTACTCTACCAGCAGTCGAGCCCTCCAATCAGCGTCCAAGCTCATAAGAGATAACGTGGCTGGTCTACGAGAAAGGGCATCGGCTACCACGTTATTCTTGCCTTTGACGTACTCAATGTCAAAGTCATAGGCTTGGATCTTACTGATCCACTTCTGCTGCCTCTCCTGCAACTGCTTCTGCTCCAGAAAGTACCTGAGGCTGTTGTGATCTGATCTCACCCTGAATCTGCTGCCCAGTAAATACTGCCGGTATTTGGCCAATGCATGCATGATGGCCAACATCTCCTTGTCGTATATGGAATACAACCTCTCATGCGGAAGGAGCTTCCGGCTCTCAAAAGCTATCGGGTGACCGCCCTGCATCAAAACTGCACCAATCCCCTCTCCTGATGCATCACACTCGAGGACAAATGACTGTGTGAAATTTGGCAATGCCAGCACGGGGCAGCTGCTCATCACCTCCTCGAGCTTATCAAAAGCTCGCTGTGCTGTGTCCGACCAACTGAATGCCCCCTTCCTCGTCAAATCTGTGAGGGGTGCAGCAAGCTGTGAGAAGCCCTTGACGAACTTCCTGTAGTATGTGCAAATGCCAATAAATCCCCGAAGCTCAGTCACATTCCTCAGCTCTGGCCAATCTCTGATGGCCCTGATCTTCTCCTCGTGGACTCTCACCCCGTCCACTCCTATAATGTGCCCCAAGTACAGCATCTCTGTCAAGCCGAACTCACACTTGGAGAGCTTGGCATAGAACTGTTGCTCCTCCAAGATGCGCAAAACTGTCTCAATGTGTTGGAGATGCTCCTCCCAAGTCCTGCTATATATAAGTATGTCATCGAAGAAGACCAGCACAAACTTCCTCAGATGACCCCTGAAGATGTGGTTCATGCATGACTGAAAGGTAGCGGGTGCATTGGTCAGCCCAAAAGGCATAACCAGAAACTCGAAAGTGCCCATAATGACACCTGAAGGCGGTCTTAGGAATATCCTGTTCCCTCACGCGTATCTGATGGTACCCAGATCTCAAGTCAATCTTTGAGAAGAACCGTGCTCCTCTCAACTCGTCCATCAGCTCATCGATCCTGGGAATGGGGTACCTGTTCTTCAGGGTCTTCTTATTCAGAGCCCTGTAGTCAATGCACATTCGCAATGTGCCATCCTTCTTCTTCACCAACACTACAGAAGAAGCAAAAGGACTCGTGCTCGGCCGAATGTGACCAAGGGCCAGCAACTCCTGAATAGCACGCTCTATCTCATCCCGATAGGCCTTGGGATGTCTATACGGTGTGGTGATCACTGCCTGTATCCCCTGCTCAAGCTCGATAGTATGCTCAAACCCCCGATCCGGTGGTTGCCCTGGTGGAATATCCCCAAATACTGCGGCATACCTGTCGAGAATAGACTGTAGCTCAGGATGCACTGTCTGACCTGTATCCACTGCCTCTGAAGCTCGCAACTCTACGGCCCACTCTATGTCTCCCTTGCGGAAGGTCGCCTCCATCCTATGTGCCGACACTGTCTGAGGCGGGTATGTGTGCTGTCCCCGTATCTTCTCATGCCTCCCTGTCTTGGGATCATCCCACTCCATCTCTAGAGCCTTCCAATCTGTCGTGACCTTCCCCAGAGTAATGAGCCACTTAACACCCAATATTAGGTTGGTGTCCGGAATATCCACCACAAAGAAATGATCTGTCAATGTATAAGTGCCCATCGTCACCGATAACTCTGGGACATACCGAGCACATGCCATAGTCTGATCTCCTGGGACCAAGATGGAAAATCCATCAAAACCCTCAGTCTGTATGCCTCTCCGCTCAACCATCTGTGCATCAATAAAGTTGTGGGTGGCCCCACTATCAACCAAGACTGAGACCCGTTGTCCGCGTACTGTCCCCCGTACGCGCAGCGTCAAGTACTTGGGAACTCCCCGCAATGCGGCTAGAGCTCCTCCAGTAGGTGCAAATGATGCCCCACCTGCTGCGGGTGGTGGAGGTGGTAAGGTACTCTGCGCTGCATAACAATCTCCTGCCTCCACGTCATCCCCCTCATCCTCTTCCCCGCTGCTCTCGGAGAAGACCTCAATGAAATGTGCTTTCCTTGCAGCACACCTATGTCCCGGTGCCCATGGCTCTTGGCAAGTGAAGCACAACCGCTTCCTCCTCAGCTCTCTCCTGGCCTCATCATCAAACTGCCCTCGCCCAGGATTCGCCTTGGGAGGCGGAATCCTCGTGTCCTTCCCCTTAGGCTGGAAGGCCTGTCTCTGGGGGTAAGGTGTCTGAGTCCTGGGTAAGACATCCTGTAAATCCCGAGTCCTGCTGATGGCATCCTGAAGTGTAGCTGGTCTAGTCGACCGGACTAGGCCACGTAGTGGCTCTGTCAACCCCTCCACAAACATGTAGACCATCCGAGCCGCGGATAGGTCAGGCACCATCATGGAAATCCTCAAGAAGTCTGAAATGTATGTCTCTGGGCTCCCAGTCTGCTTGAGCTTTGTCAGCTCAACGAAGTGTTGCTCCGGGTCCCTCCTGTCAAAACGCTCTATCACCCTCCTGGTAAACTCGGCATATGTCGTCACTGTAGAATGCCCGAGTGTCGTCATCCCATGAAACCACCAGTCCTGGGCCTCACCATCCAGATGTAATGTTGCCACCTTAATGGCCTCTGACTGCGACATCTGGTTAAGCTGGAAATAGATGTCCAACTTCTCCCCCAAGACTTTGCCGAACTGTTTGATGAACCATCAAACGTGGGCAAATGAAATCTGCTAGCTGTGCGGTGGTAGTCTCCATCATGATGATGTCGGTGCCCCCGGTGATGATCGCGGGGTCTACTGTCCCGCTGGAGCTGGACAAAGTCTCTGAACGAGAGAGCCTCCATGAACTCCCGCCCGTATGCCTGGTACTCTGCAAAATAGTCACCCATGTGGCCCAGCTCCGGCTCTCGCTGTGCTGCTGCCCCTGCGTCCTTTGCTAGGAAAGTAGGCATGGTGGATCGCGTGGGTGCTGGAATATCCCTCTGTGCTCCCCTCTGTGCTCCTGCCCCTGTGTCCTCTACTAAGAATGTGGGCATAGTGGATCGCGTGGGTGCATGCGATGCCATGATGGGGATAGCATCATGCACCGGCACATGGTGGGACATACCCGACCCCTCACCGATTTTAAAACCCCTGGGGGGTTCCCGCTGCTTGACCTCTAATGCCGTGAGTCTCTGTGTCACCTCCTGCATGTGTTGGAGGAGTGCCTCTCTAAATCTCCTCGAGTCCTCCTCGTCTGCCATAGGACCCCTCTGTTCTGCGTACCCCACAGGCTGCTCCTGCTCTGAATCTGTCTCAGGCGGCTCCTGATCGGAATCCGTCACAGGCTCCCCCTCTTTGTAGGGGTTCTCCCACCTACTTTCAACGTCTCTATATCTCCTTCTCCTATGACCGATGTAGGGTTTATCCCCGGGCGTCATAGACTGCTAGCTCCACAGGCTGAGCCAGAACTATGCTTTGATACCACTGTAATATCCCCAACGGGAAATAGACAGTAATACACAGCAATACAAACATGCAACTATATAGGAAAAATGCCGGAAATAGAATACAGAGCAAGTACACATAAAAATACTAGAACGCTAAGCCATTTTATTAATCTGAGAATATATGTATGGGTACAATAGATAATCAGAATGAGTGCACCTATCCTTGCACCAGGCAAGTGAAGACCCTCTCAGAATAGGAAATGGCTGCTATAGAGACTGCGTCCCAGCTGCTGGAGAAATCTGCCGTATAATGCTGCTACTGCAATGACCTGGAACTAAGGGCTGATCCCCTCACCGGAATGAGCTGAAAATCGGTAGACTGCCTGTACTCGCTGCTCCGGACAAATCCCAGAAACCATGAAGCCAATGGACCACCTCCGAAAAATACTCCAGAAGCCCTCCTAAAGGAAAACGCTGTCTCTCCCAAGCACAGCGCAGATGCCAAAGGAAGAATGCTGGAAAAGGGCCACAAATCCCTTTGCAAACTCTCCAACTGAAAAGACAATCCCTCCAAGCTGAAACACGCTGGAAACTCCACGAAAATCCCCCACAACAGAGCTACTCTAACACCAACTGTGTCCTCCCTCCTGGACTGCGCAGTCACTCAATGAGGCCCAGCTCCTCTGCAAAACGTCCACCCAAATCTCCTGCAAATCAACTGCTGAAACTGAAGGAATACCTTGCCCGAGCAGGCACTCGAAGTCCCCCGGGGCCAAGGGCGAGATCTCCGACCGGAGACACGCAATCGCACTAAACAGTGCTGCAGACCGACTAAACAACCGGCGTGCTCAAGTAGACAGAAGTCTAGCTCACAATATCATCAACATATCAATAATGCCAAATGGAGTCAAACCCCCACCTTTTATAGTGCTAGCTCCCCTCAAAACCCTAACTGCGTCCATGAGCTCCTCCTATGCCTGCGCAGTTGCCTCTAGAGCCTACGTGAGGCCTCTCTCATGTAAAGTGTGGACCCCCAAGGCTTTCCTTTAAGTTACAACGTTACTCTACTAGGAAGCACTTTATTTTATTAAAGTGAGTTGACCCCCTCTTTCTCACTTTTATTTATTAATTTAACTATAGGCGGCAAAACTATACAAAAATGAAATATTCCAATTAGCGGTGCTAATTAGGAATATTACATCCACCGACCAAAGATATATATTAGCAGTATCCATTCAAAATATCATCAAATAAAATCAAGTACATAAATGGAAATTTTATTCTAAGAGCATAAAATAACAATTTATTCATGAAAGAAATCTATTTAAACAAAATTGACAAGGGATAAGATTAGAAATATGATACAAAAGGATGCCCTATGGCATCAAATGTTTTCTTTGTGGAACATCTTGAGCAGTTGGCCATTCACAGGTAACTTTAGTGATTCTCCGTCCAAGGTGCTCAAATGGTAGGAATTTTGTCCCGCTGCTTCTCTGATGATATACGGTCCAAGCCATAAACTGTCAAACTTACCATGATTACCAGGCTTCTCATTCCTGCGATTCCAAAGTAAAACCGTATCACCGTTAGAAAAAACTCTATTCCTAGATGATTTATCAAAATTTCTTTTTACCTTAGATTGATTTTTACAAGAATTTTCAAAGGCCTTTCTCCTAGTTTCATCCAATTCTACAATTTGATCAATCCTATGTTGCACAACATCCTTATCAGATGTAAAACTCTGTAGCAATTGGTAAGCTGGGAGTCTCAAATGCACGAGGAGGGTAACATCCAAGCCATACACTAGTTCAAAAGGACTCTTTCCAGTAGAACTCTTCTTTGTAATCCTATCAGCCCACAAAGCATATTTAATTTTGCTATCCCATGCTCTCTTATTATCCCCTACTATCTTCTTGATTATGGTTATCAAATGTTTATTGCTAGACTCGGCTAGACCATTACCCTGAGGATAGTAGTTTGATGAATGGGATAAGACAATGCCATACTTAAAGCAGAAAGATGAGAATTCGGCAGAGTTAAAAGCCTTGGCATTATCCGTTGTAATTTTAGCAGGGACACCAAAACGAGTGATAATCCTATCTTCAGGAAAATCCATCACTACTTTGTCGGTGGCGTGTATTGTAGAGATGGCTTCTACCCATTTAGTAAAATAATCAGTGGCAGTTAAAATCCACGAGTAGCCATTACTAGAATTTTCATTAAACTTCCCTATAAAGTCAACCCCCCAATGTTGAAAGGGAGCTTCCACGACCACAGGCTGAAGAGGCAAAGAAGCTAACTTTTTCTTCCTAGTGAAAAGCTGACAAGCTTGGCAACCTCTAACATACTTGTGCATATTGCCAAAAATAGAAGGCCAAAAATAACTAGCTCTCAAGATTGTATGGGTAGTAGTCTTAGCAGCGTAATGTCCTCCACAAAATCCTGAATGAAACTCAGATAAAAGCTTTTTGGCCTCAGCTTCATCAACACATCTAAGTATTACCCCTTCCGGATTTCTCCAACCCAGACCATCCTTCACAATGCAATACTTAGTTGCTCTAAGCCTTAACACTCTTCTTTTATGGCCAACTAAATGGTCAGGACATGACAAATTTTGCAAGTAATAGATAATGTCTTTATACCATTCTAGTTGACTCAATCTTTGAAGTTCTGATGAAGTTATTTCCAGATCATTTTGACAAATCATTCCTAACGCTTTCTCATTCCCCTCAGTCAAGATCTTAGCCAATCCCTGGCCTTTTACCAGCTTGGTAGGTCTAATATCTAAATCGTATTCTTGAATTTTAGAGACCCATCTAGCTCGAGTTCCTAAGCAATCAGCTTGAGTTAAGATATCCTTTACTGCAGAGTGAGGGACATATGCGATTATTCTTGAATACCCCACATAAACTCTAAATTGCTTAAGGGACTTGACTAAGGCATAAGCCTGCTTTTTCAAGGTGCTATACTTCAGCTTAGAACCTTGAAGTGATCTACTCATGAAGGCAATAGGTTGCTCATACCCTTCATTGTTCTTTTGCAGCAGCACTCCAACAATAGTATCTTTAGATGCGAAAGAGAAAATCAAAAAATCCTTCGAATAATCAGGGCTCACTAGAACAGGTGCCTTACCAATAGAATCCTTAATTTCTTGAAAACCTATTCTCCCCTCTTTTCCCCAGAAAAACTTAACATCTTTCTTTGAAAGGGTTTGAATGGGTTTAGCAATTTCAGCATAATTTGGAATGAACCGCCGGAGGAAATTGATCTTTCCTAAGAAGGATTGAAGGGTTTTGATATTGTGAGGCAGAGGAATCTTTTGAATTGCCTCAACTCTCTCAGGGTCAATCTTGATTCCATCCTTCGAGTTGATGTGACCAAGCAACTTCCCTTCAGTCACTCCAAAAATAGATTTAGCATGATTTAAAGATATCCCATACTCTCTGCACCTGTCAAATATTTGCCTTAAATGGCTAATATGAGAAATTCCATTTTTAGAAAAGACAGTTAAGTCATCTTGATAAATCTCAATGAATTTCCCAATTAGACCCTTAAAGGCATAGTCCATAGCCCTTTGAAAAGTTGCTCCAGCATTTGTCAATCCAAAAGGCATCCTTAAATACTCAGAAGTACCCCAGGGTGTGGTGAATGTTGTCTTATGCCTGTCTTCTTTCTTCACCGTGACTTGGTTATATCTTGAAAATCCATCTAACAAAGACATCATTCCAGACCCTGTTACCCTTTGCAACAATGTTTCCATATTGGGTAAAGAGTAATTATCCTTTTTACAAGCTAAATTAAGATTTCGAAAATCTACACATAGCCTGATTGATCCATTCTTTTTTCTCACAATAACCAAGTTTGAGCACCATGTGGAATGCCTAGTGTGAGCTATAATTCCAGCTTGAAGCCTCTTTTGCAACTCCTTTTGCACTAAGGGGGCTAAGGATTTATTTGCCTAAGTTTTTGCTTGAAGGGTTTGGCATTTTCATCCTTAAGCGGGATTGTATGCTCCATAACATCCTCCCTATAACCTTTTAACTCCTCATATGAAAAGGCCAAAACATCCCTATATTCTTGAAGTAAATTTATTAATTTTTTCCTTTCCTCCTCGGTGGTGCCCTTCCCTATTTTGATAATCTTTGGGTCATGAGGGGTACCAATGTTTACTTCAATAAATTCCCCTGGGTCAATTTTCTTATCCTCTTTTCTCTTTACAACATCATGTCTGTCAAACATTTGTTCCATGGCTATACGATCCCTAGGAGTGGGATTTGACACAACATTACACTCCTCATATTCACAACCTTCTTCCTTGTAGCCAACCTTGAAACCAGAGAATTCTTCCATATTATTTAAAAAACGAATCACTTGGTTTTCTTCATTAAAGATTTGCCAATGCTCAACATTATCAGGAATCGATGGTCTAAAAATAACCTCCATCTTGATCTTATCATCCATCAAGTTCTCTCCAAGCTGTAAGGTCGATGCAGCAACAACCAACTTATCAGCTTGTTTATTTCCTTCTCTCGGAATTGCTTGAAGATATAATGCGTCAAAATATTCCATGCTATCCTAGACAGCATTTCGATACTTCTTTAATCTATCATTCTTACATGCAAATTTATTCTTTGTTTGAAGAATGACTAGATCAAAATCCCCCTTGATACTAAGCATCTTAATGTTCAAGTCTTTTGCCAACTCTAGACCTAACAACAAAGCTTCATACTCCGCTACATTGTTAGTTGCATCAAATTCCAACCTAAAGGCAAACTTGAATATATGACCAAGGGGGGAGGTAAAGACAATTTCGGCACCCTTACCAAACCTCGAATGGGCACCATCAAAATTCATGTGCCATACCCAATGCTTCTTACTTTCCACCTCCTTCTCCAAAGGAGCAATAGAATTAGCCAAGATAGCATAGTTTCCCAAGTCATCAGATTCATACACAATTTCATTATGAGGCTCCTTGGGATTTTCCACGTGAAACTTTCTCTCCAATTCCCTATCCAACCTAACCATGATGCCCTCACTATTAGGGATGGTAGCATAACTTAAATTCATTTGCAAACTACCCCCTATATCAGCTCCCCACTTTCTAGACAATAACATCCCCCATGCATCTGGTACATCAATTACCACAATATCCATGGTGATCATAATATCATGATGCACTGCCAAGTGGACTTGAAGATCCTTTATCAAACCACAAACCTCAATAATTTTCGAATCCATAGCACAAATGTTGTGGTAAGGTCTAGAAACCCTCAGGTTTAATTGATTCATGACTTTCTTAGTCATGACACACGATGATGCCCCAGAATCAAACATACAATTGTGCAAAAGCATTCCATTGACCAACATAGTGGTTGATGGTCTCTATTATCTCTACACATATCACTACTTTGCAAAGTGATAGGGGCATCCTCATATCTATCTTTAGAAAAATTTGACATTTCTTTTCCATTAGGGGCATCAATGGCTTTCAACAACTTATATCTTTGGGAGGGAATCTTCATGATTTCAGTCACAGGTACCAAAATCTTTTCATTATTTATCCATCCTCCCAAATCAATATTTAACTTAGATGTAGGTGGAGTGAAAGTTTTATGGGCATTTTGATTTCTTTCCTTGTTTCTTGCCCTTTCTTTATCCTTGGCTATCTCTAAAATCTGATTTGATGAAGGCTTCTCTCCATACAACTTAGTGATCCTATCCAACTCTTCAAAATTATTCACACTATAGGAGGATGGGGACTTCTGACTTATCTTTTGACTATTTTCCATAACTCCCATCCAATTATCCAAGGACAAATGATGCTCTTTTCCAACTACATTGATTTGCTCACTTGTTCCAGCCATTTCACTATCTAAGATCCTTTTTGCGTAAGGACAAGTGAGTTCATCATGTAAGTCATCACATGGTCTACAATAAGGCATTGAATCATCAACTAAGTTAGTAGACTTAAGCGGATTTGGTGGCCTATGTTCATTAGGGGGACCCCTCTTCTGCCATCTATCATTTCCTCGATTTGGGAATATCCCTGCCTGATTCCTTTTCATGGCCACCAACCAATTTTGGATAGCATTCATTTGATTCGTGTGATTCGCTTCCATAGTCTTGATGAGATGGGTTAACTCCTTAATAGGATCATGGGTAGGCTCTTCCTTGCCTTTGCCTTTGGAATCATTTGATTTCGATGGCCCTCTAGTGTAACCAGGAATCTTAGATTTTCCTGATTGCTTTCTAGCCCTCTCCATTTTCAAGGCTTCCGTTTGAGCTATACCCAAAGTTGTAGGTTCCTTCCTCCTCAATTCATAAGCGGTATCCACACCAAAAGCATCTAAATATGAGCATAAGAGAAATTCATCGGAGGTTTAACAGTTGCAGGCATGCTTTTAACCAATTCATTGAATCTCTTGTTAAACTCCTCCATGGTTTCATTCTCATTCTTCTTCATGGTGCTAATGGCACTAATCAAATGACTATTCTCTCTTCTCTCTCCATACTTTCCCATGAAAGCATTAACAATCGCTTGTAAAGAATTATACAAGTTTGTAAGTTGCTCAGTGAACCAATCAAGAGCATTCTCTTCTAAAGAGAGAACAAAAAGCCTCATCTTTACAGCCTCATAGTTAGCAACGTTACACCACTTAAAGATGCAAACATTAAAGTTCTTCACATGTGATGCAACGCTAATGGCATTGTTACCTTGAAAAGAAGGCAACCTTTCAATAGCCTTGTCAGGGATATTGTGAGGATAGCCATTAATGCTAGTAAAGTTACAAGGAGCAAAAAGATCATTCATGATGTTAGGCTCAACTTGTCCTTGAAACAACAAATGAATGTCAGAAATAGCCTCTTGCCCAAGACTAGCAAGAGCTCTACTATGAGAAAGTCTATTTAACCTCTCTCTAAAAAGTCT
This sequence comes from Pinus albicaulis, assembly GCA_034641835.2. Taxonomy (NCBI): domain Eukaryota; kingdom Viridiplantae; phylum Streptophyta; class Pinopsida; order Pinales; family Pinaceae; genus Pinus; species Pinus albicaulis. The sequence goes on along the minus strand of CM076569.1, from coordinate 998,199,626 downwards.
GTCAGGATCAGGAGAGAGGCTAACTAGACCACTTGAATTTCTCCTAGTAGAAACTCTTGCAAAATTAGGATTGAGTGGAGTAGCCACTTGAGCAAGAATCTAAATCTAAAATTCAAATATGCCAAAACTAAAAGTTAGTCGTTTTCCCAGGTAAAAGAAGACTTGTCCCCGACAGCGGCGCCAAAAAATGTTATCGCTTGCCGCCTACACCTACCTACAGTTAGCGGGAAAAGCCTTTAACCCCACATGGTATGGTTGGTGGCAAGGAACTCAGAGAAGGGGCTGCCACCTATTCCCGACTCTCTCCGTTTAAGCTATCTCCTAGGTTAGCTATGGGGGGTGGTCCCTAAAGAAAAACTAAGATAAAGATGCGAGGCTTCTAGGAGAATTGATTAGAAGGAATTACTTATCAGAGATGACTCAATTCCAAGATGTAAACAAGCATATAAGTATATGAGCAATATTCAATGATGTGTTCAAAATATAGACCAGTGCTTTAAAGTAAATGACGAGTGCTTGCTCAAAAATGAAATCCAAGATACAATGACAATAATCCCACAAAGGAAGTGTTAGACCAAGATTAACATATAAGCATTACTTGCAATAAATGAAAAAGTACTTGTAAGAAAGTGCTCAAGTAATAAAGGATAATGACATTCAATATTCATGAGCTAAATAATAACAAGTATATGAAATAGAAAATTTGCGAGTAAATCTGTGATGTGAAGGTGCTCTTGGTTTATTTTATTAGTAGAATTCTAAAACAATTTTCAACTTAACTTCTGTCCCCAGACCTCACCCTCGCTCGAAATTCGGATCTCAGAGTGAGGAGTCCATAGGGGTGGAGGGTCCCCAATGTCTATACAACCAACTTAAGTTGGAGGTTAATTTTTAGAGATGCAAGTGTAGTATGCAAAGTGAAATGCCCAAATGATATGAAAGTGAGTTTGCAAGTGCTATGTAAAAGATGGAGATGATTTAATTAAATATGCTTCATTGTTAAAACAATAACTCAAGTTGCCATAATTTGAAAGTGCTATGCTTCTTTACTTGTAGTATATTGTGAAACTTATCCAAATGAGAAATAGATCACAAAACATAAGTAAGTGATGGCAAATGAGATTGCAAATTAGGAAATTTAAAAGGACAGTAATCTAAGCAATTAATGAAATGAAAATATGAGTTACTCACATGCAACTAAATTAGATTAGCAAATGAAATGATGAATGCAAGTGATTTAGTTGAGAAAATTAAAAAAAAGAAAGAAAGTTAACCACTCAAGAAGATTCTTTCCCTCTAAATGAGTAGGTGAGATACCATGGGAAAAATCTTCCCAAGCTCCCTCAAGAAAAGTCAGCTCTTTATTAATGAAAGTGAGGCCCTCTTATAGAAATGAGGGGATTGGGAAGAGCTTACAATATGCGTTTTAAATTTGCTCCTTCCCAAAGTTACAAGTGTAAGATTTTAATTTTTTTTTACTTGTGAGATGTTTACAAAGTAAAGGCTTAAAGCCTTGAGGTGAATGGCGGTTACAATTTCTCAAAAGAATGAGGCTTTAGAAGTAGAGGTGAAGTGATAAGGCGGAACTTGGATTTGAGGTTCCAAACGAAAGAGTGTTCCTTAGCCTATGCTTTAGCTCCCTTTCTTCAAACTTAGATTGCTTTCAAGAACACCTACAGGCAAACAAGAAAAAGAGTTAGCATGCAAAAGAAATATTGCTGAAATATGTGAGAGGAAATCACATGCATGCGAAAGAAAAAGTTAGAAACTCAATGCAAGTATAAAATACACTTTATATTACAACTTCCCTCACTAAGATCAGCTTGAAAGAGTTGATTTAGTGAGTGAGAATTAGGATTTAGATCCAACAACTTAGCCTCAAATGTTAGATAAAATAGATATGTGCACAAATGAGAGAAGAAATATATGATTTTTTTTAGAGATGGAATAGAAGCAAAGGGCTCATGAAACCCCCTTTTAGATAATCTCTTGATGTCTTATGAGATTGTTGGTCTGAACAACTTGTGAGACCTTTAATATCCTTGGAGCTGACTTATTCCAACCAAAGAAGTCTTCACACTCCAATAGACTTGGCAACCTATCCTTTGAACACACAAATTTTTGCAAACCAATTGTTAGTGCAAAAGAAACTTGGCATATAGAGGCCATGTTGAGTTTGTCATTTCATCGAAAATAACAAGCTACAACAAGAGCACAAAACATACCAAGTCCAAAGGAGATCTGAGATAGCTACAAATCTCCCATCCCTAGATAATAGTGCCTTCAGGCAAATGCAAAGAAAAAAACCAACTAGATTGCAATGTGAAGTAAATAAATAACAACATCAAATGAAACTAGTATACATCATCAACCAAAGAATGCACCACAAGAGAAGCTAGTAATTCCAAAGACTTTCCTTTATTCAGCTCAATAACAATTTCGGCATAGTAACAATAAACACAAGCTTCAAAAAACCACGATTACAATGAGAGCCCAAGACTCATTTAAATAGAACTATGGGAGCAAATCCCAATGAAAAATTAAATGACAAGTGGAGAAGGGAGATAATCCCAATGCAAAAACGAGTGGCTGTAGATTGTTGTAGAACACCTGTAGATGGCAGCCTTATTTCCTGTTCAGGCCAGCGTACAAATTTTTCTTCATGTGTGTATTCCTTAACTGTTGATTACTATGAAAGCCACTTGCCAAGTGCATATACGACTGAAGTAAATGGGAGACAAACTCCCTCAAAATATTTTCTTGACTGCTGTGATAAATCTTCCATTAAATGACCGCTATGTATTATCTCTAGTTGGCCTCCGTGGGCTGCTTTGATAAATATTTTTAGCTGGCAGCGTGGAGGCATAGTGGAGTCTAAGGCGTAGACAATGATCACAAAAACTTTAGTTAACATCTCTTGACATTCCATCAAAGTCTACGCTGATTTTACTTTGGAGACAAACATGAGTTAGTGGCAGACAAAGTCTGAGGCATGTAGTAGTCTGTCCTCCACTAAATTCTTAGCAAAATATGTGTTGAAGGAGGTGCCAAACTAGGCTACGTATGATGCTTCTTTTGACTGGTCCTTAGATTTTTTTTAAGTGGGGGACAAGTGGGAGGCAAGGTCTGTCCTATGTGGCAGCCTTGTCCCCCTTCAACTTTCTCAAATTTTTTATTTTTTTAACCTTCACAAATGCTCTTTACACTGATTTTTACGACTGCTGAGTGGATAATTCGAGACTCTGTTGAGTGCTTGTTGACTTATGTTTGACTTGGCCCACTAACTCATGGTGATGAAGTGGCTGCCATGTCACACCTTTTGTCCCCCTTTAAACTTTTCAAACGTACCACATATTTCTGATATGTGAATTAAATTAAATCATTGAACTTTAGGCATTACGTGACTTTTTTGACTTCCATTTGACTTTGACTTGAGTTGCACCTTATGTGGTGGGCCCCACATAGGTGCCACATCACCTTTTACCTCTTCACATAATTTCCATGTCAAAATTTGACTTATTTTGACTTTGGAAAATTTTCCAAATTTTTTCCAATTATGAATTTTTTTGAATTTTTTCTCATTTTTTCCACTGACATTAGGAAAATCGGTTTTTGAGGGACCATAAGTCGTTTTTTGACCCTCAAAGTGGGTCCTAGGATAATGCTGGGTCTCTGAGGATGAATTTCGACTGGTCACACGCCCCAGACATTTCCTAAGGCCACTTATTTACATCATTACATAGAAATTAATTAAAAAATCCCATTTTGCGGGGAATTTTTAATTATTAAAAAATCCTACTTAGACTTAGTCAAATTCCGTGAAATTTCAGAGATGACCTAGCATGGTAATATACATCGACTCTAGACACTAAGATGCATTAGGGGCTCAACCTTCAAGCCGTCACCCCAGCTTTGGGGTAATACAATGAGTGAAAAAACCTAGAAAATTATTCGCCGCTAAAAAGAAGGAATAATTAACCAAGTAAAAAAAACACTCCAAGGTGTACTCGCTTGCTGATCGAGTCCCAACATCCTAGGCTTGCTACATGGCTTTATTCATCATGCTAGTGACATTTATACAATATCCTTGAAGGGCTGCGTAATCTGAAGACTAAAGAAGAAAATGATGAGAAGAAGAAGTAGAGTTTAAAAACTCTGTTGAACTTGATGATATCTGATGGCACAAGTGTCTTCTGGTTCATCCTTGGGCATGGAGTCTTCACATTATCATCAGGTGCCACTCCAGTGGTCAACAGGCTCAATACAAGATAGCAATCACATAAACTTGAAAGTAAAACGCTGATAGAACACAATAATAGATCAATAGAAGACAAGCCAAATATAGATCAGATTTATAATTCCTTATGTCCAACAAATATATGAGATATTGTTGCGTTACGGCGGTTAGCAGGATGTTTCAAACATCAAAGTCTTTCTCGGTCAGCCAGCACTTTCATGTGTCACACCCACAACCCTCAAAGACACCTCATCACAAGTCAATGCAAGTCAAACCAGGAACAGCGCAGAAAAGTCAACGGAGTCAGCTTCAGAAAAGTCAATGCAACAAACTAGGGCTTCAATCAAATAGCCCGGAGTTCCTCGATTTTAGTGCCTAGTTGTACGGCCTCCTAAAATCGGAATTTCTGCAGAAGATTGAGGTCAAAGGCCCAAGGGTTGACCACGGTCAACGCTGCAGCAGAAAAAGTCCTAAACAGATCAGCGCAGAAAACAGCAGCTTCGCTCCACACGTGTGAGAAGAAAAAATGGCCTCCAAAGGCTATCGAACCAATCAGATCACAAAGAGAGAATGTGTGATGAGATGGTGAGAAAATAACCTCCAAGTCTCTCCAATTTATATCCATCAGTGAGAGTGTGTGACACATCTCTTAGGCATGTGTGTTAAAATTGGACAACTAGGTCCAAACTCCATGTTGTGATGCTCAGATGAAGACACTGATATTTTTATTGGGTTCCTCTTTCGAAGAGGTGCAAGATCGATCTAAAGATCATCTTGATCTGATGAGCAGAACATTTATTTTGAATTTATTTTTAATACTTTCAAAATATGTGCAGGTCGGCCTTAAGGTTTTACACCCCCAGCAAATGTTTCACACACCCTCAGCGATTGATATAAATAGAGTCAACGTTGGAGGACATTTCAATCATCTCATCATGCACATCTTCATGATCTAGAAATAGATGCTGTAAATATGGATGCCGTAAATCTAGATGATGCCAGAAATGGATGCCGTAAATATGGATGATGTCGTAAATCTGGATGATGCCGGAAATGGATGCCGTAAATATGGATGATGCCGGAAATGGATGCTGTAAATCTAGATGCCATAAATATGGATGATGCCGTAAACCTGGATGATGCCAGAAATGGATGCCGTAAATATGGATGATGCCGGAAATCTGGATGTGGGATTCTTTTGTTGAATTATGTTGATTTTTGATAAGCTGTCTTTAAGGGTTGTGTGTGTGACGCTTCTGGTTGGCTGACCGTATTGAGACTTTGCTGGTTGAAGCATCTTGTTGACCACCGTAACGCACCAACACACTTATATTTTTCTGGCTTGTCTTCTGTCGATCTACTGGTATGTTCTATCAACACTTTACTTTCTTGTTTATGTGATTGCTGGCTGACATTGGGGATAAAAGTAAAGTTGCATCAAGCATAGAACATCTTGAAAAATTTACATGGTATCAGAGCTGAGGTGAAGACAAAGCCCTAGTTTGTAGCAATCACCGAGGAAGAGGATGGGTTCTTCAAACTACAATGGCTTTAAGGCTGATGAAAAATTGACTGGGAAGGATGACTTCCATGCTTGGAAGATGATATTGGATCTTAATTTGGAAGAACAAGATGTCATGGACTATGTGCAGGGTAAAATCCAAGAGCCTCCATCCACTGCAACTGCTGCTGCCAAATCAAAGTACAAGAAGGAGGAAGTCAAAGCAAAGCTGATGATCAAGGACTCAATTCATAAGAGTCTGGTTGCCTACATCTCTGAGCTAGGTTACTATGCTAGAGAATGCCCTTTCAAGAAGGTCAAGAAAAGGAAGGCTCCCTTCGGCGGAAATGGGCAACCTTTCGAAAGGTCAAGAAATTCCAGGTATGAAGAATCAAATGTTTTTGATGATAAAAGAAATGAATTCATTCTTGTATCTGCCCTCTCTACTGCATCTCCACCCGACACTATGGATGTCTAGTTGATAGATAGTGGTGCCTCAAGACACATCATTGGGTTCAAGGAACCACTTATTGATATGGTTGAGAAGGATACTAATCTACAAATTATCCTTGGAGATAATGCCACACAACCTGTGAAAGGGACAGGGACTGTGACCCTCCACTTGTCACAAGGTCAAGTCCTCCGCCTGCAAGATGTACTATATGTACCTAATTTGAAGAAGAACCTTGTGTCTGTTTCGGCCATGGAAGACAAAGGTTTCAATGTGGCATTCATTGATGGAAGGTACGCATGTGGAAGAAGATTTTCAAGGAAGCTATCACGATTGGGTTTAGAGTTGGTACACTCTCCCAGGTTGGAGGAAGTCCACTGGGAGTGATGACATGTGATACTATTCGAAAAACTGAACTATGGCACCGGAGGTTTGAACAACTTCACTACAAGGCCCTTCTCGAAGCAAGGAAGGTGGTGACAGGGATGCTTGAGTTCTCAAATAATCATGAAGGTGTATGTTAGGGTTGTGCCGAAGGAAAGAATATAAGGGGACCTTTCCCCTCAAGTGTCACAAAGACATATGATGTCTTGCAATTAGTACATTTTGATCTGTCTGGTATGCTACCCGTGACATCCTTGGGAGGATGTTCTTATTATATGAGACGAACGAGTTCAAGAACTTTTGTAGAGGAGCTAGCATCAAGCGGGAGACCACAATGTCTGTGGGCTACAGTGAAACTTCGAAGGCCTATAAAGTATATGTGCCTGGTCAAAGGGAAGTGGAGATATGCCACGATGTTACCTTTGCCGGGTCACGAGGAAAACAGAAGTCGATCTTTCGAGATACGGGGAAGAATCATGAACGAAACCTGGAAATTAAGAAGAACGAGAAGGATGAGACGATGCCGTCTTTGAAGGAGAAATGGTTTAGATTGATCCACTGAGTCTAGGGGGAAAGAGACCCTCATGGCTCAGGGACACCCTCGAAGATGCTGAGGGTCATGCTGCCCCAAGGGGGACATTCCGAGAAAGCAAGAAGCCGTGTAGATACCAAGGGTATCTAGCTGCCATGAGTACTATTGTACAATCTGAACCTGGATCTTTTGAGGAAGCCGTAAAGCATCAAGTCTGGAAGGATGCTATGCACGAAGAATATGAGTCCATAATGAAGAATGATGTCTGGGATGTGGTTCCAAGACCGGAGGACAAAGCAGTTGTCACCTCGAAATGGCTCTATAAGATCAAGCATGGATCTGATGGAAGTGTTGAAAAGTTCAAGGCAAGATTCATTGCCCCAGGCTTCTCTCAAAACGAAGGTGTAGACTATGATGATATATTTGCACAACGGCTCGATATACACATTCTGTCTATCCGTACGCCCTTATGCTACACGGAGTGAGTCTTCATCGGATGGTTGTGAAGAGCCCGCATTTACGCATGGTGCGATAAAGGAAGAGGTGTATGTGGAGCAACCTGCGGGTTTCGAAGTCCGGGATCGGGACACCCATCGTTTTGCGAGTTGAAGAAAGCCCTTTATGGCTTGAAGCAAGCACCCAGAGCTTGGTACGAGAGGATAGATAGCTACTTGATGAAGTTGGGCTTCACTCGTAGTAATGTTGATCCGAACCTTTACTTCAAGGTTGATAGAGAGAAGCCTCTCATTCTGGTTTTGTATGTGGACGACCTCTTCCTCACAGGTGTTGTCCCTCTCATTCATCAGTGCAAGAGGCACAAAGCACGTGTTCGAGATGAAGGACTGGGGCCCGATGCCTCGCCTGAGCCTGGAGGTGCAGTGAGGAACTGGCCCGAGATTGCCTCTTTCTCAAGGAAAATACATTGTGAAGAAACACGGAAGATTTGGTATGATGGAGTGGCAAGTACGTGTCCTTTTCCAATGGAGCTCAACTTTAAGAAGTTGGTGGTATGACTATTGGGCTTGGTCTTGACAAATCCTGTGATATCTTCAGTAGCATTGGGGGGCCACAGTGTTCTTAGTGAACACTCGTCCAGACGTATGTTGTGCAGTGAACACTTTGAGTCAACACATGGTTGATCATAACATTCACTGGGTTGGTGCCAAGAAACTCTTGAGATATCTTTGAGGCACGATAGACCATGGGTTGAGATACATTGCCGGGAGTATGACACTCCATGGATATACTGATGTCGATTGGGCTGGCAGTGTGGTGGATACTGATGCTGATTGGGCTGGCAGTGTGGTGGATCGCAAGAGCACATCTGGATGCTACTTCACACGTAGATCTGCTTTGGGCAGGAAACTGAAGTCGGTAGCCTTGAGCACCGCTGAGGTCGAATACATTGTAACATGTATGGCCTGTTGTGAAGTCACTTGGTTGGGAAAGCTCTTCAGTGAGCTTTTCGAGCATGTGCTAGATGCCACCGTTATCCGTTGTGATAACTAGAGGGGGATTTGTTTGTCATAGAATCCCGTGTTCCACGAACGATCCAAGCATGTTGATGGCTGGTACCACTTTATCCGAGATATGGTACAGTGAGGCGCCGTAAGGCTCAATCATATAGGAACTGATGAGCAGGTCACAGATATTCTCACAATGCCCTTGGGGAAGGTCATGTTCCTAACCTTCCGTGAGAATCTTGGTATCGTGGAATGACCCTATTCTGAGGGTCCTATTGGACGATGAGCTCTGGGAGCTCTGGGGGGCTTTGGGGTTAGCTTCTCAGAGCTATAAGCAACCACAGGGCTAGGCTTGCCGAACCTTGTTGGTGTGCTTGGGCCCCATCGTTATGATGATTGAGTTGGTTTGCCTCTCATGATCTGTGCCTCGTATGCATCCTACCCATTTGAGTTTTGGACCCATGGGAAGTACCTCTCATTTGGCCAATGAGGTGGGAAAAGCTAGAGACTAGTAGCAAAGATTGATGGACGCATCAGAGATTGCTGTACTCTCTATCTAGCATGACACGTATCCAACCACTTGATCTGGGATCAAGTCTAGTGAGGTTCGGACCTCCCTGCGGCTTGGTCGAATACGCCTTCGCCGGGTTGTGTCGCAGGCCCCATTTGAGTCCATGTGAGGTTTCGGACCTCCCTGCGACTTGGGTCAGATAAACCAACTTCGGGTTGATATGTGACTCTTTGAGTCCATGTGAGGTTTCGGACCTCCAGCGGCTTCAGAAGTGGTCAGAGATGCTCGGGTTGGCCACTCTGCAAGCTCTCTTCGGTCCAAGTGAGTTCAAACCTCCTGCGGCAGGTCGGATAGCGAGCTCGGTTGAAGCCACAGGGACTCTTTGTGAGTCCTGGGGTTTGGACACACGGGCACCGTCTGTCGGTAGGAATAGTATTTTGTGATTGACCCTTGCATTACTATAAAGAGGCCAACAAAGCAAGTTACGGCGTGACGACGCACGATGTTTGATTGCATAGGTGGATGGAGTTCTCCCTAGTTGAGAGGGAGTGTTAAATTGGACAACTAGGTCCAAACTCCATGTTGTGATGCTCAGATGAAGACACCAATATTTTTATTGGGTTCCTCTTTCGAAGAGGTGCAAGATCAATCTAAAGATCATCTTGATCCGATGAGCAGAACATTTATTTTGAATTTATTTTTAATAACGAATATGTGTGGAAATCGACCTTGGTTTTACCCGACCGTGTCACACCCTCGGTGATTGATATAAATAGAGTCAACGTTGGAGGACATTTCAATCATCTCATCACACACATCCTCATGATCTAAATGTGGATGCCGTAAATGGATGTCGTAAATATGGATGATGCCGGAAATACGGGTGGTCTTGGAAATGGATACGAAAGTAAATCTCGATGATCTTGAAAATGGATGTAGTATGGATGATGCGGAAATGCGGATGTGCGATGGATGTGGGATTCTTTGTTGAATTAAGTTGATTTTTGATGGAAATTTGTCTGTATGTTCTGATTAGCACCACTAATTGGAATATTTGATTTTTATATAGTTTTGCCGTATATGGTTTATAGATAAATAAAAAAAGTGAGTAAAAGGGGGTCTAACTCACTTTAGTGGAATAAAACACCTTCCTAGTAGCACAACGTTGTAACTTAAGGGGAGAGCCAAGGGGGGCCACACCCCATGTAGAGGAGGGGGACTAAATGCACTCTAGAAGCTTTGGAGGGAAACCGATGCTATAAAAGGTGGAGGAGCCTCCTCATTTGGGCATTATTGATGTTGATGATATTTGAGCTAGACTTTTGTCTTCTTGAGCACGTTGGCTGTTTAGCCTGTCTGCAGCACTGTTTAGTGCGATTGAGTGTCTCCGGTCGGAGATTTCACCCTTAGCCCCGGGGGACTTCAAGTGCCTGCTCGGGCAAGGTATTTCTTCAGTCTTTAGTAGGTGATTTGGTTGGGTGTTTCTTGAGAGTTTGGTGGAAAGCACGGGTCGAAGCTAGCCGATCTTTGGAGAGAGGACGGTTTCGATTAGTGACCCCATTGGGTTGTGGGGATTACTGCGGGAGATTCGGTGTTGTTCGGCGTGAGGTTTAGTCTTTATCGATTGGAAGAGAGTTTTACGAGGGATTTGTGGCTCTTTCTCGACATATTTTGTTTGGCATATTTGAACTCGGAAGACGAGCGTTTTTCCTTGAGAGGTTTAAAATTGATTTTCGGATGTGGTCCATTTTTGTTCATGGTTTTCACGGGTTTTGTCGGGCGGTGAGTACGAGTGATCTCGATTTTCGGCTCATTAGGCGAGGGGATCGGCCCCTTAGTTCCCGATTCATTCCCGGCGGCGGTTTACGACGAGTTTCTTCCGGCGGGGACGCGGTTCTATAACGGCGATTTCACATTTTACGAAGAGAGTTCTTCACTTGCCTTGAGCAAGAATAGGTGCTATCATTCTGATTATCCATTGTATTTCATTATATTCTCAGATTAATAAAATGGCTTAGCATTCACGGCATTTTTATGAGTATGTGCTTTATGTTCTATTTCTGGCATTTTCTATATTGTCGTATGCTTGTGTCTCTATTTCTCTATTTTCTGTTCGGAACACTACGGTGGGATCGAGCATGGTTCACAGCTCAGCTTGTGGTCTATGACATCGGGAAAGAGATCATACAGAGGTTTGCTGGAATTTTGGAGAGTAATAGTAGTTGCAGTACCAAAAACGAAATTAGAAAAGGGCCAAAATAAAAAGGGTCAAATTTTGTAGTTTGGAATTAGAAGAAACCCTTTTGAGGTTTTTCTGGGTTTTGGGCAAGAATCACCTTCCCAAATTCCTAGAATTTTCTGAGTAGTTTTCAGTGGGGAAATCGGAGGTCGAAGACAAGTAGCAGTATAGTCTTGAAGCAGTAGTGTAGTTTCATGAGGAGCCTGTAGACACATAGCAGAAAGAGCTGATGGCAGGAGATGATGGTGCGAAGGAATTTTGGGAGATGCTCCTCGAATCAGCACAGGATCTGTCGAGGCAGATGGAGTCGGTGGGATAGAGACTCACTGTGTTAGAGGTTAAGCAGCGGGAAACCCCAAGGGGTTTTCAGATCAGTGAGGGATCGGGCACGTCCCACCATATGCCGGAGCGTGATGCTATCCCCATCATGGCATCGCATGCCTGTGACCACGCGCACTTTCTCGCCGAGGAGACCACACGAAGCGACGCTTACCGGCGGGAGCGGAGGGACCGTGCAGCCGGACGGAAGAAGCGCCTACATTGCGGTACCGCGCGCGGGCCGACGATCGGAGAGATCTTGTCTCATTCAGAGATTATGTTCGGGTCCGGTATGGCATTAAATTCCGTGATCATCACCAGGGGCACAGGCACCACCGTGATGACCACAGCGCAGCTAGCAGATTTCATTTGCCCACGTTTCATGGCTCATCAAACAGTTCGGCAAAGTCCTGGGTGGAGAAGCTGGACATCTATTTCCAGCTTAACCAGATGACGCAGTCAGAGGCCATTAAGGTGGCAACATTGCACTTGGAGGGTTAGGGCACACAGGATTGCAGGGAGTCTGAGGTTACACCTAGTGTGACACAGGATTCACCCTCATTGGAGACCTCCTTGGCCATGTCGGTGTATGTGGTAGTGGAGAAGGTAGAGCCTACCTCAGTAGAGCCATCCATTGAGGTGATGACCGGAGTAGTGTCCGAGTCTTCAGGTGGTAGCAACACACGACAGATGGGTGAGACGATAGGAGATATATCCACCTTTGATGAGGCACTAGCAGGTACGGAGGTATTGGATGATGGTCACAGACAGCGGTATCATCGGCTTCGGGCGGACCTTCGAGTTTTGAGAGAGAACGCCCGGCGATGGGTGCGGGAACGCCATTTTGTGGGGCAGGAGGGCGGGGGGGTGAGTGACTTGTCGCAAGTGGCCGAGCAAGATTGGTCGCATTGAGGAACGTTTGGATTCCACTGATGGTACAATCGGAGGGCACGTTGGAGCGTCATATCATTCCCCTTCGAGGCATGCATGGATGGGACTAGCGGTGTTGTTGGGTCGTGCTCGTTTGGAGAGAGGCGAGCCACCTAGTCAGATCTCATATGTTGACTTGGATAGCGGTATGAGACGATCAGAGTTGCACAGGGTACAGCATCCCCATGTTGAGGTTGGATGGCGAGAGATTTTGAGTTGGTACTCGGTGGAGCAGGCTATGGAGATAGTGATGGATCCGAGTGTAGCTCAGCAGGAGTTTCTATGCATGGGGAATACAGGAACCCCAGATTGGCATTGGGATCCAGGTGGTATCACCTATCGTTTCCCATGCAGGTCGGCTGACTATGTCTTGGAGAGTACAGTTGGCCTAACAGTAGAGCATGTGCAGTTTCGGTCAGCTCCAGTGGCCAACCAGTTTATGGGCAGACTCCCTAGGTTGTCTTGGCATGACATTCATACACGGGGATCACCGGGGTGGTCGGCACACATGGCAAGGGCGGCCGGAGGAGGTGGCATTGGCAAGCCACCAAATGGCACCTTGTATGGGGCCAAGGATTCTTCACCTTCGTGTGGGGCACGGAGGATGCAGCAGAGCCGAGCAGTGGTGGTAACACTACTGACACACAGGGAGATTAACTTCTCGGACCCCTTGAGGAGGATTTGGAGTGATGTTCCATTCGTCGGTGGGTATAGTGATGCGACGGTGGAGACGATGATACCTATTGGTGGTAGTCCGACAGGTAGGGGCATAGCTCTAGGTCTTCACATCCAGGGATGTGTGGGAGCCTCTAGCATTGAGCAGTGGACTGCCGGTGGAAGATGGTGCATGGTGCCTGTGTGTGGCTGACTTAAGGACTTGCCAGGTAGGGTATTCTACATCACATTGAGAGCTATGAAGCTGGCGATGCTGGATGCGGTCGGGGGCACGAAGACGATCTTGGGTAAGCAACAGTAGCTTGGGGTATCCAGCAGTATACAGGAGTATGCCTCAGTGTGCAGTGGCATGTTGGGAGTACATGGATGATTGGTGGTATGCGAGGGCATACGGTGCTGCACAGCAGGGTCTTGGAGCATTGCCTCCAGGGAGACTCACGGTCAGGGACACTGGCCTTACCTTTGGGAGTATTACACCCAGGATCGATGGGGAGATGGATGAGCGATACTTGGCGGTATCTGTGGAGACTCATATACCTGCCTCTCTTCTACATCACTTACTAGCACATCCGATTTTGTTGTTGTCCTTTGGCACTTTGGGCATGAGCAGCGGGGTACGTGAGGCTCACCCAAGATATTTGGATGACACTCAGCACACTAGGGGAAAGACTTCTCAGCAGTGACATTGGGTTGGAGCGCTAGTTGACAGCCACAGGTTAGCGGATGAGATGATCCTCTGCAGTGGTGGCACATCAGTCATTGTTGGGCCTACGCTTGGGGAGCAGGTCATGAGGGAGACATGCATCATTTTTCTTTCAGGGCATGTTGAGATCATGCATGAGCAGAGGATACTGGGTTCGGCAAAGGTAGCATCCCGGCATACGTCTGGACTCCAGACATTGTATCTACACTTCATCGAGAGGGTGGATGGCATATTCAGTGCAGATGAGGTGGTAGAGGTAAAACAGGAGGGCATTCCTTCTGTATGCCAGGGTGAGGACTCTTCTTCATATGAGTCCATAGGATACGATTAAGAGTGTTGTGCAGGGCGAGCAATCACGCAGAGATGGAGACAGTAGACCAGAGCTGCATTCCAGTATACAGGGTGAGCAGTCAGGGAACTCTATGGGAGATGACCTAGGCGATGAGACACTTGTGACGATCCAGTCAGAGCTATATGTGATGGAGCTTGAGTTAGTAGAGGATGCTATGCACATCATGCATGATAGTCCTTTGAGGGAGAGCCAGATGGAGGCTCACATCGAGTCTGTGGTGGATATGCAGCTAACATTGGGGTCAGCCTTTGAGGAGGAGCAGTCAGATGCACAGACACCAGTTGCAGATCCATATCTTCTAGAGATGTTGGAGGATGATGGGATTGTTATGCAGAGGGATAGTAGACAGCAAGAGCTGTTGGATATGGTGGAGCATCCATCTTTTCGCCGACACATTGGTGAGATACAGATAGATGTACATACAGTCGGTCGAGTTGCGGCACTTTCGGTGAGTAGTACTCTCCAGGAGTACATCGATGGAGCTTGTAGCATATCTAGCCCACTTTGGCCCATTATAGAGAGAGGGACTTCCTTCTACAGGCAACTCTCATTGGCAGACAGGGCAGAGCAGTGGGAGTTGATTACGGGTTGGCGGCAACACTCCAGGCGTGTTCCATATGCCGTTGTTGTTACTACATCGGATTCTACTTCCAGGATGGACTGGCGGGAGATCATGAGTTGGTACCCTCTTGACGGTACGGTACTCTTCGTAGGGAGCACAGCGGAGCAGGGGCCCTTGGACATAGTAGGTGTTACAGATCCCAGTTGGCAGAAGGGCACCGGTTGTCGTTACTTCAAGACTCCTTCCCGATTTCAGGAGAGCAGGATCAGCATGGGATTGAGTCAAAACTTGGATTGGAGAGAGGTGATGAGTTGGTATGCAGTTGGATGGGTAGCATATGCAGCTACAGGTACAGCGCAGCAGGAGCCCGGGAGCATTGATGCTTGTTGGTGGTCTTCACCCCTTAGAGTATTGGTCATAGCCAAAGGCAGTGCACAATCCGAGCCATGGGACTTGGGCGATTATTGGCCACGGTGGCGATCGGATCCGGGAGGATTATTGGTTGGCTGGGACTGTGAGAGGTCACTTTGGGACCCTGGCATTGAGAGATCCCTTCGTATCAAGGTGATGCAGAGGTCAGAGAGGTTTCAGTGGGACCCAGGCACATTTTTGATGTCGATGGGGAGCATGGGCTAGAGGAGAGCTTATTCAAGCGTTGCCGAGGACAACAATTTTTATTTGGATGAGGATGCCACTTGGGAGAGCGAGCAGATTTTACAGCATCCATCACTTCAGTTGCTTGAGGACAAGCAACGTTTTTCCGGGGGGAGACTGTAATATTCCTAATTAACACCGCTAATTGGAATATTTGATTTTTGTATAGCTTTGCCGACTATAGTTAATTAATAAATAAAAGTGAGAAAAGGGGTCTAACTCACTTAAATAAAATAAAGTGTTTCCCTAGTAGATGCAACGTTGTAACTTAAGGGGGGAGCCAAGGGGGGCCACACACCACGTGGAGGAGCCAATGAGAGAGAGGACGTTGGTTTTGGAGGGAAACCAATGCTATAATAGGTGGAGGACCCTCCTCATTTGGGCATTCTGGTTATTGATGATATTTGGAGCTAGACTTCTGTCTACTTGAGCACGGCCCCAGGCCCCAACGCTGTCTCGCGTCTTCATTTAGTGCGATTGAGTGTCTCCGGTCGGAGATCTCACCCTTAGCCCCGGGGGACTTCGAGTGCCTGCTCGGGCAAGGTATTTCTTCAGTCTTTAGCAGGTGATTTGGTTGGGTGTTTTGCTGAGGAGCTGAGCTTCATTGGGTCACTGCGCAGTCTTTGGAGGGAGGACACAGTTTCAGTTGGAGCTGTTCAGTTGTGGGGATTTCTGCGGGAGATTCAGTGTTATTCGGCGTAGAGGTTTAGTCTTTATCAGTTGGAGAGTTTCCTGAGGGATTTGTGGCTCTTTCTCAGCATATTTCATTTGGCATCTGCGCTGGGCCTGGAGGGACAACGTTTTTCCTTGAGGAGGGTTTTCGGGGTGATTTTCGGAGGTGGTCCATTTTGTTCATGGTTTCTGAGTTTTGTCCGGAGCAGTGAGTACAGGTGATCTACAGATTTTCAGCTCCTTCCGGCGAGGGGATCAGCCCCTAGTTCCAGTTCATTCCAGCAGCAGCAGTTTATGACAGTTTCTTCCAGCAGCTGGGACGCAGTTTCTATAGCAGCCATTTCCTGTTTCTGAGAGTGTTCTTCACTTGCCTTGTGCAAGGATAGGTGCTCTTATTCTGATTATCCATTGTACCCATTTATATTCTCAGATTAATAAAATGGCTTAGCATTCCTGGCATTTTATGTGTACTTGCTTTATATTCTATTTCCCACATTTTCCTATGTAGTTGTATGCTTGTATTGTTGTGTATTGCTGTCTATTTCCTATTCGGAATATTACACTGTCTTTAAGGGCTGTGTGTGTGACACTTCTAGTTGGCTGACCGTATTGAGACTTTGCTGGTTGAAGCATCCTGTTGATCGCTGTAACGCACCAACACACTTATATTTTTCTAGCTTGTCTTCTGTCGATCTACTGGTATGTTCTATCAGCACTTTACTTTCTTGTTTATGTGATTGCTGACTGACATTGGGGATAAAGTAAAGTTGAATCAAGCATAGAACATCTTCAAAAATTTACAATGTGGGATAAATATGGCTGACCTTGCACATGTGGAAAATAAATTCTAAATCAATGTTTTGCTCATCCGATCAAGATGATCTTTAGATCAATCTTGCACTTCTCCGAAAGAGGAATCCAACAAAAATATGACCATCGTCATATGAGCAATGCAACATGGAATTTGGACCTAGTTGCCAAGAAATTAACACTCCCTCTCAACTAGGGAGAACTCCATCTGTGCACAAGTGCCGTCCATCATGTACCAAACCAAACATCGTGCGTCATCCCGCCGTAACTTGCTGTGCTTACTCTTTATTTTAGAGCAAAAGTTGAGTCACAAAGACATCACACACAGCTGACCCGATGTCAGCTTAGAGGTAAAAACCTCTCTCGGACTCAAAAGAGTCTCATACTAACCCGAAGTTAGTTTACTGACCCGAAGTCAGTTTAGAGGATAAAACCTCATCATACTTGATCCCAGATCAAGGTGTTGGACACGTGCCATCCTAGACATAGAGAGTACGACAATCTCTGATGTGTCCATCGGTCTTGCTATGGTCTCTATCCACATTTCCCACCTCATTGGCCAAATGAGAGGTGCTTCCCATGAGTCTGAAACTCCATGGGTAGGATGTGTGCTGGGCATAGATCAGAGAGAGGCGAACCAACTCAATATCATAATGGTGGGGCAGAAGCACAACAAGGTTCAGCAAGCCTAGCCCCATGAATACTTATAGCTCCAAGAAGCTATCCCCAAGCCCCCTAGAGCTCCCAGAGCTCATAGTCCAACTCAAGCAGGACCCTTAGAATAGAGTCTTTCCACGATTCCAAGCTTCTCACAGAAGGTTAGGAACTTGACCTTCCCCAGGGTCTTCGTGAATCGTGAGACTATCCGTGACCTGCTCATTAGTTCCTATATGATCGAGCCTTACGGCGCCTTGCTGTACCATATCCCAGATAAAGTGTTACCTGATATCAATATGCTTGGATCGATCGTGGAACACGGGATTCTCAGAAAGGCGAATCCCACTCTGGTTATCACAAAGGATAACAGTGGTATCTAGCGCATGCCCGAACAACTCACTGAATAAATTTCGCAACCAAATAGCTTCACATCAGGCCATACTCGCTGCAATGTATTTGGCCTCAACAGTGCTCAAAGTCACCGATTTCTGCTTCCTGCTCATACAAGATATTGAAGCAGAACCCAAGGTGAAGCAACATCCAGATGTGCTCTTGCGATCCACCACACTGCCAGCCCAATCGGCATCAGTATATCCATGGAGTCTCAAACTCCCGGCAGTGTATCTCAACCCAAGGTTGATTCTACCTCGAAGATATCTCAACATATTCTTGGCACCAATCCAGTGAATGTGATGAGGTTCGACCATATGTTGCCTCAAAGTGTTCACTGCAAAACATACGTCTGGATGGGAGTTCACTAAGAACATCAGGGCCCCAACGAGTTGTCGATACTTGGTAGGACTTGATAGAACGGGTCCAACAACGTTTCCACTCAACTTCTTAAAATTGAGTTCCATCGGTGTCGACACAGACTTACAGTCCACCATACCAAATCTCTCCAACAGCTTCACAACATATTTTCCTTGAGAAAGGAAAATCTCTCCTGGCCTCTGCCAGACCTTCAAGCCTAGGAAGTAGTGCATCAGTCCTAGGTCTTTCATCTCAAACTTGGAAGCTAGCTCCTTCCTACACTGATGAATGAGAGGGTCAGCACCTGTCAGGAAGAGATCGTCTACATAGAGAACCAAAATGAGAGGCCTTTCTCTATCAACCTTAAAATAAAGGTTTGGATCAGCATTACTTCGAGTGAAGCCCAACTTCATCAAGTAGTTATCTATCCTCTCGTACCAAGCCCTGGGGGCTTGCTTCAACTCATAGAGGGCTTTCTTTAACCTGCATACATGGGTGTCTCTATCTCAGACTTTGAACCCCAGAGGTTGCTCCACATACACCTCTTCCTTTATAGTTCCATGCAAAAAAGCGATCTTCACATCCATCTAATGTAGACTCCATCCTTGCGTAGCAACAAGGGCAATAATAGATCGGATGGAGGCATGGCAGGCCACAGGTGCAAATATATCATCATAATCTATGCCTTCTTTTTGAGAGAAGCCTTGGGCAACGAATCTTGCCTTGCACTTTTTAGCACTTCCTTCAGATCCATGCTTGATCTTATAGAGCCATCATTTAGAGGTGACAACAGATTTGTCCTCCGGTCTTGGGACCACTTCCCAGACATCATTCTTCATAATGGACTCATATTCTTCGTGCATAGCATCCTTCCAAACTTGATGCTTTACGGCTTCTTCAAATGTTCCAGGTTAAAATTTTACTATCGTACTCATGGCTGCTAGATACCCTTGGTATCTCTTCGGCTTCTTGCTTTCACGGAATGTCCCCCTTGGGGAAGTATGTCTCTCGGCATCTTTGAGAGTATCCCTAAGCCATGAGGGTCTTCTCTTATTTCAAGGAGGTGGATCAATGGGATCCATAGGTCCTTCAACATCGGGCATCAGGTCATCCTTCGGCTCTTCCAACTTCCCTGCTTCTTCATCTTCTTTGTCTTCCTTGGAGCTAGGAAGATTTCTTACTTTGTTGAGGGCATCATCTTCATCGAAGGTGACATCGTGGCATATCCCCACTTCTCTTTGACTAGGCACATAGATTCTATATGCCTTCGAAGTTTCACTGTAGCACACAAACATTCCCTTCTTTCCAAAAGCATCCAGCTTGCTCCTCTTTTCTTTCGGCACATGAAAATAAATAGGACAACTAAAAACTCTAAAATGAGAAACATCAGGTTTCTTACCAGTGAAGATTTCTTCGGGAGTTTTCGAGTCCAGAGAGGAATGCGGGCATCTGTTTTGAACATACATAGTAGTGTTTGCAGCTTCTCCCCATAGAAGCTTCGGAAGACCTTGGTCACATAGCATGGCATGGGCAGATTTCACGATGGTCCTATTCTTTCTTTCAGCAACACCATTTTGCTCAGGAGTGTATGCAGTTGTGGTCTCCCTCTTAAGGCCAGCTTCTCTACAAAAGTCATTAAACTCATTTGAATCATACTCGGTCCCATTGTCGATCCTCAAAATTTTGATTTTCTTCTCGGTTTGATTTTCCTCCAAGGCCTTGAAGGTACAGAACCATTTGAATGCTTCATCCTTCTTCTTCAAAATATATATCCTGGTCTTGCGGGAGAAGTCATCTATAAAAGTCATGTAATAGGAACATCCTCCCAAGGATGTCACATGTAGCATACCAGATAAGTCAGAATGTATGAACTGCAAGATATTAGTTTTCTTTGTGACACTTGAGGGGAATGGTCCCCTTGAATGCTTCCCTTCGGCACAACCCTGACATATACCTTCATGATCATCTCTAAATTCGGGCATCCCTGTCACCACCTTCCTTGCTTCGGGAAGGGCTTTGAAATGAAGGTGTGCAAACCTCCGGTGAACTAACTCTGTTTGAAGTGTTGTATCACATGTCATAGCCCCCAGTGGGCTTCCTCCAACCTGGTAGATTGTATCAACTCTAAAGCCAATAGAAAGAGCTTCCTTGAAGTTTTTCTTCTAGATAAGTACCTTTCCATCAACGAATGCCACCTTGAACCCTTTGTCTTCCATTTCCGAAATGGATACAAGGTTCTTCTTCAAATTAGGTACATACAACACATCTTGTAATCGGATGACTTGACCTTGAGATAAATGGAGGGTCACAGTCCCTGCCCCTTTCACGAGATAGGTGGCATTATCTCCAAGGATAATTTCCAGATTAGTATCCTTCCCAACCAAATCAGAAAGGGCTTCTTTATAACCAGTGAGGTGCCTTGAAGCACCACTATCAATTAACCAGACATCCAGGGTGTCGGGTGGAGATGCAGCAGAGAGGGCAGATACAAAAATAAAATGATTTCTCTTATTATGAACAACATTAGACTCATCATACCTGGAATTTCTTGACCTCTTGAAAGGTTTCCTATTTCTATTACGATCTGAGGGATCCTTCCTTTTTCCTTGGAACCTGTTGTTCCTGCCATTTCTTCTCGAGTTGTTGTTTTCATCATCCTTGGGAGATTCCCTTCTATTAGGGAACTCTCTTGCATAGTGACTAGTCTTGTTACAAGTGTAACACCTTCCCTTCCTTCCTTTGGGCCCCACTCTACCATGGTTTTGATTTCTCAGGCCACCATGGTTCTTCTTCTTTGCATGAGCGGCGAAGGCAGTAGGGTCACTTCCATTACCATTAGAGGCATACTCCATCATTCTTGTTTCCTCTTTTATGCATCTCGTCAATATTTCATCAAAATGAGGAATCACATTATTATTGAGAATAGTGGTATTGAATACATGCCAATCACGGGGGAGACCTCCAAGTGCAATAAGAACCATCTCTCGATCAGATATTGCTTCCCAAATAACTAGGAGGTTATTCCTGATTCTAGTGAGCCTCATAAAATGGGATTGAATAGATTCATCCTTACCCTTCTTGATATTCGTCAATTGATTCTTGAAGAAGAGGATTTGATTAGCATTGCTAGCCCTGAACATGCTCACCAGCTTATCATACATCTCCTTAGATGTCTTCAACTAAAAAATGTAAGCAACTAAGTGCTTATGAATAGAATCTCGGATAATCATCTTTGCTTTGATTTCCCCTTTTCTATACTTCGTCTTCGTGGCAACAACTGCATTTGATGGAGGCTCTTGGATATTCCCCTGTACATAGTCCATGACATCTTGATCTTCTAGCGTCAAATCCGTGGACATCTTCCATGCATGATAATTAGACTTATCATTTAATTTATCATCAGCCTTGAAACCCTTGTAGGTTGAGGAGGCCATTTGTCCTTGATAGGATTTCTTCCTTCAAAGATAACTTCTAACACCAGCTTGGACTCTTGGACTTTGTCTTCACCTCAGCTCTGAAACCATGCTAAATTTAGATAACAATGGTGTTCTATGCTTGATGCACTTTTACTTCAATCTTTCATAGGCCCAATACAAGATAGCAATCACATAAACTTGAAAGTAAAATGTTGATAGAACACAATAATAGATCAATAGAAGATAAGCCAAATATAGATCAGATTTACAATTCCTTATGTCCAGCAAAGATATGAGATATTGTTGCGTTACGACGATCAACAGGATGCTTCAACCAACAAAGTCTTTCTCGGTCAGCTGACACTTTCATGTGCCACACCCACAACCCTCAAAGACACCTGATCACAAGTCAATGCAAGTCAAACCATGGACAACGTAGAAAAGTCAACGCAGCAAACTAGGGCTTCAGTCAAACAATTCGAAATTCCTTGATTTGAGTGCCTAACTGTATGGCCTCCTAAAATCGGAATTTCTGCAGAAGATTGCAGTCAAAGGACCAAGGGTTGACCACGGTCAATGCTGCAGCAGAAAAAGCCCTAAATAGATCAGTGCAGAAAACAACACCTTCGCTCCACATGTGTGAGAAGAAAAAAAGTCCTCCAAAGGCTATCGAACCAATCGGATCACAAAGAGAGAATGTGTGATGAGATGATGAGAAAATGACTTCCAAGTCTCTCCAATTTATATCCATCAGTGAGGGTGTGTGACACATCTCTTAGGCATGTGGGATAAATTTGGCTGACCTTGCACATGTGGAACATAAATTCAAAATCAATGTTCTGCTCATCTGATCAAGATGATCTTTAGATCAATCTTGTACCTCTCTGAAAGAGGAATCCAACAAAAATATGACCATCGTCGTATGAGCAGTGCAACATGGAGTTTGGACCTAGCTGCCCAAAAATTAACAATGTTTCTATTGAAATTCATTGTTGATTTAGTTTTGCCTTGTAGTACTCACGTTGTGTTGATCTTCTAATTTCTCCAATCTAGAATTTAAATCTACGATTTACCTAGTTACTAGAGTATTTTTGTGCTCAATTTTGACTAAATTTGTTAATTGTAAATTTACTAATTGCTCGATTTGCACTCATAGTCTAATATTCCACTTCAAAATAGGTTAGATTGGCTTGGAATAATTTTAGGAAAGCAAGAGAGGCTCAACATCTCCCTTAAGATGCTTAAGATTGACTTAGGAAACCTTCTTTGACCCCCAACAACTAGATAAAAAGGTGGACAATGTTGATTTCTGGTAGCATCGGATGTGCTCTAAGTCGCAAATTTTGCAGGGAGGCTTAGACACATGTATTCCAAAATACCCAGCAAGCGTTTTGGGAAATTCCACCCAGACGGGGTTTTATTAAAATAATTAATTATTTTTAATGGGAGCCTAAGTCTAAACTTAGGGAATTAAAATAATTAAAGTATATTTCTATAACTGGGTGTGAATCCTCTAGAAAAAGACGAAGATCAAGTCAAGTTAATCTTAGCCCTTGATTATGTTTTAATCTGGGCCGTTGATTTCTCAACGAGAAGGTTATAAGAGAAGGCTTGATGGGCATTTGGAAAGTACATCAGAAAGAGTTTAGAGATCGATTTCTCAAGTAAGGAGCGCAGAGCAGCCAGAGAGATCATCAAGTTGGTTCTACGCAGTGAGGGGCAAAGATAGTTCCACTTGGACGTTTCGGCTTTATATGTATATATATACCTTTCTTCCTTCGCTGATTGACCTTTTTCTTCGCACCAATTGCAGACCCAAACTTCTCTCTCTATATATAGGGATTGTCTCCCTCCTTTGGGTTGACATGTATATCTGTGTGTAGTCCGACATGATTAAGGAGACTTATCATCATATATTGTAGCCGACTTGATGGAGCATAGTGACAAGGGTTTGGAGTATACTTTTACATCAATAATTTGCCCCTTTCCAAGTGTAACACCACTTCATATACATGACTCTAAATTATATTTATGGCAAGACGACAAACTCCTAAAGACATCAAGAAGAAGTCTTTGACCTATAATAAAAACTCCTTGCCCATGAAACCCATGAGGCAAGTATTACACAATACATTTTATTATCTTTGTCTCTTCATTACATAAATTCATAATTACAAGTCATTATGAAGACCGAACCTAGTTCCACTTTTCAACACAACAACCCTCCAAGAATGCAACAAATAATCCCTCTGGCACTTCCTCTATCTCTCCCGAAAAATAATGGCTCAAATGCTTGAGGCACTCTCCCACAACTATGCCCAGCTTTCCTCCTCTACGCTAGCCCAGTGACTGCCACGTTGTTCCTGAAATAGGCTATCAATCTCAGCCTCCAAAACTTTCCCAATGGCTTAGCAAACTAATGATCCTTCTCCTCCAAATAATATCCCAGCATCTGATCCTTCAGAATCGATCAACAAAGTGTGAAAATTTCTGAATCCAAATTTCTGATTTACTTTTCCTACTTGTTTGATTTAATTAACAAGTTTTTTTTTGAAATATTCAGTAAAACGTCAAAGTAAACACTACTGCAGGCTACACATACATACAGATAAAGCACTGAAAATAAAGCCCACATGACAAAGGACACAATATTTTTTGGACAAATGTTCTTGGAAAAACCCAATGCGGGAAAATCGGTACAACAACTCTGAGAGGGTTTTATTATCATGCAGAATTCTGAATACATTCAAGGGCACCAGACATGGTTTGCCCAAACAGAGAAAATCACGGCAGATGTACCTCTATCACTCGGAGATAGAAAATATGGTTGATTCAGTTGAGGATGAAGAACCTCACAGGTGCCTACGCAGTCTCTGAGTCACCCTTCAGTGTGGCTACTTCACACCTTCTAGATCTGCTGAAAATGAGCCCTTTTCGGCCCACTAGAACCTCAATGCTGCTTCTCTCGGCACTGCGTCAGCCGTACGGCCCTACGTGAGTCTCTACGCAGCACTGGCTGGCCCTACGTCATATATATATATATATCTGTTTAGGGTACGTCATACCTTGCATATCCAAGAAGGCTGAGACCTATTACAGTGAAGGATAAGTCTGCTATCTAGTACGTAATACAGTGCTGGAAGAGAAGAAGATATGGAGAAGAAGAGGATTGTTGTCAGATCAAGAAAGGAGGTATACTATCTCTGTTTTGGGGCAACAACTATATCTGGCATATCTCTGAAAAGGGCCGAACATGTCTACAATATAAAGGAAGGGTCACCACAACGTGAAAGAGATCTCAGACTTAGGCATGAAGGATGCAATAAGAAGAGCAAGGAGGAGTCTCTAGGAGGCCGAGGCTAGATTGAAGGAATTGAAAGGAGAAGCACATTGTTTAGGGCTGCTAGACTAGGGACTGAGCTTCCCTAGTGCAAGTGCAGTGCAGTGTAGAAAAGAAGGTCATCATAATGAGTCGAGAAGAACAGTGACAAGGGTCTTGGAGGTATACTGATGACAAGGGTTTGTGTCATGGTCGTGGTACTCGTTAATTGAAGATCTATAAGAAGAATTATTATCGGGTTTTCCTATCCAAGAGGGAGAAGTTTTGGCCCTGGCTTGAAAGCCTAAATATTTGTCTCTTGTGCATCTTATAACTGACTTTATGAAGAACGTAATAATCTAACGAAGATAAGTTATAAGTGAAAGAATCATAACGAAATCACAAGTAACTATCATGAAAGATAAATTTTAAGAAAAGCCCTAATTTCTCAACATGTTGAGTATTTCGCTGATGATCCTGTAGACAGCGTACTTCAGCAACTACTAGGGGAGCGTAGGGCCTATTGGAGGTCATTTTTGGAGGGTCATGATCAGGCCAAACCATTTCTGGGTTTTGGTCGGATTGGCTTGAGGAGTCTGGGAGTAATTTTGGAGAAGTTTCTGAGCACCGGAGGCGGGGTTTCTAGCTATTCCATTGCAGCAACTAGTGCAAATTTACTAGGACAACGTAGGGCATCACTAGGCAATTTTTCTGGGTTTTGTTGTTTCATTTGGGCTCAACTTGCCAAAAAGGCAAGGCCAGGTACATTTCTCTATATATTTTTACTCTTACCCATTTTATAATAAAATGGCTCAACTGCTTCCGTGTTTCATCTTGTTCTGAGTATTTACTGCTATGTTTAGAAATTTCCTTGGTGTAAATTTATGATTTTCTGTATTAGCACCGTTTTTCCTATTTTGGAACATTACATTCAGAGGAGGGTTCAATTTAGCTAGAGAGAGGATCGATTCAGTTGCTGGAGCCGAGATAAATTCCATAAGGCCAAGCGAGTCATTCTTAGAGGCTGAGTTGGGCAGAATGACAACATCAAAGCAGTTCCACAGGCATTACGGATTGGCTTGCACAGAGGGTGACGCAGAGGTGTTCGAGCAACCAGTTTGAGCCAGTTTTAGCGCTGAGATCGGTGATGGGTGAGACAAAAATTGTCTCACTAATTTTTGGCCAGATTATTTTGCCGAGGATTGCCATCTGGCATCTAGATTATACTCTCATTTTTCACTGCTGCATAATAATAATAAAATCGTCATCTGTTGCACCGGTTTTTCCACATTGGGTTTTTCCGGGGACATTCGTCCAAAACAATGGTGCCAATTTTATTGTGTGTGTGTGCATATATTTTCTCATTTTCCAGTTTATTTTCCTTAGTGCTTTTATTGTGAAGAAATTGCAGAGTGATCTATTCGTTATTTTGTTGTAACAAAATAAACTGCATAATTAATCAGTTAGAAGAATAAATTCCAGTTGCTGCATTTATAGGAAATTTTCACAAAGGCTGCACCTGTCTCTACCTGCAACTTGTAGAGATTCTTCACCTTCACACCTATTTGCTTCTTACATCTAGAATCTAAGTGTTGGAGGTACGCCTTACCTCTACTGAAGATGATATCATATCCCTTGTCCTCAAAGGTAGCTACCGAATCAAGATTTTGCCTCAATCCTGGAACATAAAGAACATCTCTAAGATGAAGAGGATTACCTAAATCCCTTTAAAAAGTGACAGTTTTGACTCCTCTAGTTGCAAATTGACCATCATCTCCTAGGTCAATCTGAAACTACATGTCCTCCTTCAGGTGGCCGAAACTCTTCTTGTTCTTGGTCATGTGGAAGGATGCTCCTAAACACATCTGGTAGGTCCTTTGCGTCCTCTTCTGTTGATCACTTCAACTTCTGCTTTTTCTGCTCTTGTGCTGGTCTAGACTCTGTTCACTGCTCTGATACCATGTAGAAAATTCACGAAATTCTGTAGCTGCTAATATGAACAATTTGAAAACTACTTTATTTTCATATAGACACAAAATTTCTCTACTAAATTTTGCAGCAGAATAGGAACAAAAATAAATTCACCATCACAATAATCAAGACACACAATATTCTAGGGAACCCAACTGGGAAAACCCTCTGCTTGTTTGAAAATTTTATTGATAGAAATTGAGCAATTGATCTCTTACAAATACAACTGTTTCAATCTGAAGGAGACACTTGTTTTTCCTGCTTGATCTAAGTATGAAACTCTTGCAAGAAATGATGATCACGCTGCCCTCTTCCCTTGCTTGATCTTTGCTCTGAATTTCTAGTGCAAGAGCAAGGAAATCTTCCTTCTACCAACTAGCACAAGCCTCAACATACAAGGTAAAGTCAATGATCAAATTGTGCCTTCGTTCCTCCTTATAGGCAATTTGATTAGGCTAATACTAACATGTTCTATTTGAGGAAAGTTGAACTGTTTATTGACTAGTTAACAAAAACTCATTGGTTGTGTTAACTCATATTTCCTTTAATTTAAGAGTTTGACACAATCAATTTGTCCTTTACCTAAAATAACTCGCACTAGAAGAAAATAAACTTGGCTTTCCACTAATTAGCACTAGTCAATTGTTTCTTGCACTCCTAACTTTTAGGGATTCACACTAAATTTTAGGAACTTGTCCTACTTTTTAGTGATTAGGTCCTAACTCCTAGGAACTTGTGCATGCTCAAGGAGAAACTCATTGTGGTTCCTTTGATTAAGGCACAAATCAAAGAACCCTTTCTCGCTAACATTTTTAACAAACAAAAATGTAATAGGAAAAATTTATGTGTCTAGGAAGCACTAGGTATGTGAGTACTTGGGTTATCAACAAAATGAATAATATGATAGTATTTGATGCGACTAAGGCCACACATACATAATGAATTAAAAATGCATGATATTACATCCATAGAGAAAGCCAATGGTAAGGGAAAAGTTGTGGAAGCTAAATTTGAAAGATCATCACTGCAATTTTTTGATAAGGTTTATTCATGATGAAAGGAGGACAAATGTTCAAATTGTGGTGACAACTGGTCACCGGGGTACAAATGCAATGTTGAAAAACTGTAGAGATATGAAATTGAAAGTCTAAGACACTTCTAGTAGAAAATTCGATGGAGGAGGAAAAAGGAAAGGAAAGAAAACAATTGTTGTAGATGTGGTGAGAATTGGGTTCGAGGTAATAGATGTGCATCTAATCACTTATATCATTAAAAAATTATAAATGGAAAGGAAATAGAGGTTTTCATTGATAAAGACATGGTTGAATCTAATGAGGAAGAGAATTTGTTGAAGGTGTCATGAGAAACAATCATGTGCATTAAGAAGACTCGTAAGGAAGAAGGATGAAAAAGGCTATAATGAAGTTATAGGTCAAAAGAAAAATGTGAAACCACCCCTATTAAGGTATACCCCATAACATCTAAGGAACAAGTGTAAAAACTAGAGCTTTTGTGATGAAATACCCATGATATTGCTTGTGGCAAGTATAGCAAAAATGGAACCAAGGACATTAAAACTCAAGGGAAGTATAAAAAATTAAATATTACTATCTCTGTGGACTTTGGAAGTACACGCAATTTCATGAATATCGGTCTTGCAAAACAACTAAACTATGTTGTATACTCTATGAAGTATCTCATTGTTAAGTTTGCTTATGGTCAGCAAGTCAAAGGAATAGGAAGGTGCCATAAAGACTCTATATAGATATAGAGCTTGGAACTGCAAATTGGATGTTAGGCTTTACCACTTAGTAGGATAGACATGGTGTTAGTAGTAGAATGGATGATGCAACTAGGCACCTACACCATAAATCTCCAAGAACAATTCATGGAACTCAAATGGCAAGGGAAGAACTATAAATTATATGAGTTAGAAAGCCAATGTGTTAATTTTGGGCAGCTAAGTCCAAACTCCATGTTGCACTGCTCATATGAAAATGGTCATATTTTTGTTGGATTCCTCTTTTCGAGAGGTGCAAGATTGATCTAAAGATCATCTTGTTTGGATGAGCAGAACATATATTTTGAATTTATTTTCTACACATGTGCAAGGCCGGTCAGATTTGTAATGTAGGCTCACATGCCTAATAGATGTGTCACACACCCTCACTGATGGATATAGATTGGAGAGACTTGGAGGTCATTTGCTCATCAACTCATCACACATTCTCTCATTGTGATCTGCTTAGTTTGATAGCCTTTGGAGGCCTTTTTCCCCTCACACGTGTAGAGATGAAGCTGCTGATTTCTGTGGATTAGTTTAGGGCTTTCTTGCTGCAGCGTTGACCAGTGTTGACCGTGTTCAACCCTTGGTAGTTTGACCTTAAATCTCTGCCAAAATTTCGATATTGAGAGGCTGTACTGTTGGGCACTAAAATCGAGGAAATCAGAGATATTGACCGAAGCCCTAATCTGCATCGTTGACTTTTTGTTGCTGTCCTGCATTGACTTTGGGTTGACCAACGTTGACTTGTGATGAGATGTCTTTGAGGGTTGTGGGTGTGACACTTGGAGGATTGGTTGACCGAGAAAGACTTTGCTGGTTGAAGCATCCTGTTGACTGCCGTAACGCACAATATCTCATATATTTGCTGGACAAAAGGAATTGTAAATCTGATCTATATTATTGGCTTGTCTTCTGTTGATTGATTATTGTGTTCTATCAACATTTTACTTTCATGTTTATGTGATTTCTATTTTGTATCGGGCCTAAGAAAGATTGAAGTAAAACTACATCAAGCATTGAACACCATGGTTATCTAAATTTAGCATGGTATCAGAGCTGAGGTGAAGACAAAGTCCAAGCTAGTGTTAGAAGCAATCACTAAAGGAAGGAATCCTATCAAGGACAAATGGCCTCCTCAACCTTCAAGGGTTTCAAGGCTGATGATAAATTGACTGATAAGTCTGATTATCATGCATGGAAGATGTCCTCAGATTTGGTACTAGAAGATCAAGATGTCATGGACTATGTGCAGGGGAAGATTCAAGAGCCTCCATCAAATGCAGCTGCTTCCACTAAGACAAAGTATAGAAAGGGGGAAATGAAAACAAAGATGATTATCCGGGATTCTATTCATAAGCACTTGGTTGCTTACATTTTTGAGCTGAACACATCTAAAGAGATCTATGATAAGCTGGTGAGCATGTTCAGGGCTAGCAATGCTAATCAAATCCTTTTCTTCAAGAATCAATTGAAGAATATCAAGAAGGGTAAGGATGAATCTATTCATCCTATTTTATGAGGCTCACTGAAATCAAGAATAACCTCCTAGCTATTGGGGAAGCAATATCTGATTGAGGGATGGTTCTTATTGCACTTGGAGGTCTCCCCTGTGATTGTTATGTATTCAATACCACTATTCTTAATAATAATGTGATTCCTGATTTTGATGAAATATTGACGAGATGCACTCAAGAGGAAATAAGAATGATGGAATATGCCTCTAATGGAAATGGAAGTGACCTTACTGCCTTTGCCGCTCTTGCAAAGAAGAAAAACAATGGTGGCTCGAGAAATCAAAACCATGGAAGAGTGGGGCCCAAAGGAAGGATGGGAAGATGTTACACTTGTAACAAGACTGGTCACTATCCAAGAGAGTGCCCTAATAGAAGGGACTCTCCCAAGGATGATGACAACAACAACTTGAGAGGGAATGGCAATCAAAGGAACAACAGGTTCAAAGGAAAAAGGAAGGCTCTCTTTGGTCGTAGTGGAAATGGGCAACCTTTCAAGAGGTCAAGAAATTCTAGGTACGATGAATCTAATGTTGTTGATAATAAGAGAAATGAATTTATTCTTGTATCTTCCCTCTCTGCTGCATCTCCTCCCGACACCCTGGATGTCTAGTTGATTGATTGTGGTGCTTCAAGGCACCTCACTGGCTATAAAGAAGCCTTCTTTGATTTGATTGAGAAGGATACTAATCTGGAAACTATCCTTGGAGATAATGCCACATATCTCGTGAAAGGGACAGGGACTGTGACCCTCCATCTATTTCAAGGTCAAGTCCTCCGATTACAAGATGTGTTGTATGTACCTGATTTGAAGAAGAACCTTGTGTCCATTTCGGCAATGGAAGACAAAGGGTTCAAGGTGGCATTAGTTGACGGAAAGGTACGTATCTGGAAGAAGAACTTCAAGGAAGCTCTTACTATTGGTTTTAGAGTTGACACACTCTATCAGGTTGCAGGAAGTCCATTAGGGGCTATGTCATGTGATACAACTCGTCAAACAGAGTTATGGCACCGAAGGTTTGCACACCTTCATTACAAAGCCCTTCTCGAAGCAAGGAAGGTGGTGACAGGGATGCCCAAATTTAAAAATGAATTCGAAGACACTCTTGCAGAGAAGCTGGCATTAAGAGGGAGACCACAACTGCATACACTCCTAAGCAAAATGGTGTTGCTGGAAGAAAGAACAGGACTATTGTGGAAACTGCCCGTGCCACGATATGTGACCAAGGTCTTCTGAAGTTTCTATGGGGAGAAGCTGCGAACACTGCTATGTATGTTCAAAATAGATGCCTGCATTCCGCTCTGGACTCCAAAACTCCTGACGAAATCTTCTTTGGTAAGAAACCTGATGTTTCTCATTTTAGAGTTTTTGGTTGTCCAGTTTACTTTCATGTGTCGAAAGAAAGGAGAGTCAAGTTGGATGCTTCTGGAAAGAAGGGAATGTTTGTGGGCTAGAGTGAAACTTCAAAGGCATATAGAATCTATGTGCTTGGTCAAAGGGAAGTGGAGATATGCCACGATGTCACCTTCGATGAAGATGTTGCCCTCAAGAAAGTGAGAAATCTTTCTAGCTCCAAGGAAGACAAAGAAGATGAAGAAGCAGGGAAGCAGGAAGAGCTGAAGGATGAACTGATGTTGAAGGACCTATGGATCCTATTGATCCACCTCCTTCAAATAAGAGAAGACCCTCATGGCTCAGGGATACTCTCGCAGATGCTGAGAGACATATTGCCCCAAGGGGGACATTCCGTGAAAGCAAGAAGCCGAAGAGATACCAAGGGTATCTAGCAGCCATGAGTACAATTCTACAATTTGAGCCTGGATCATTTGAAGAAGCCGCAAAGCATCAAGTTTGGAAGGATGCTATACACGAAGAATATGAGTTCATTATGAAAAATGATGTCTGGGAAGTAGTCCCGAGACCGGAGGACAAATCTGTTGTCACCTCGAAATGGCTCTATAAGATCAAGCATGGATCTGATGGAAGTGTTGAAAAGTACAAGGCAAGATTTGTTGCCCGAGGCTTCTCTAAAAAAGAAGGCATAGATTATGATGATATATTTGCACCTGTGGCCCGCTATACCACCATATGACCTATTATTGCCCTTGCTGCAACGCAAGGATGGAGTCTATCTCCATCAGAGGGATGTGAAGACCGCTTTTCTGCATGGTTCTATAAAGGAAGAGGTGTATGTGGAGCAACCTCTGGGGTTCGAAGTCCGAGATAGAGACACCCATGTATGTAGGTTGAAGAAAGCCCTCTATGGGTTGAAGCAAGCCCCCAGGGCTTGGTAAAAGAGGATAGATAACTACTTGATGAATCTGGGCTTCACTCCAAGTAATGTTGATCTAAACCTTTATTTTAAGGTTGATAGAGAAAGGCCTCTCATTCTGGTTCTCTATGTGGATGATCTTTTCCTGACAGGTGCTGACCCTCTCATTCATTAGTGTAAGAGGGAGATAGCTTCCGAGTTTGAGATGAAAGGCCTAAGACTGATGCATTACTTCCTAGGCTTGGAGGTTTGGTAGAGGCCAGGCGAGATTTTCCTTTCTCAAGGAAAATATGTCGTGAAGCTACTGGAGAGATTTGGTATGGTGGATTGTATGTCTATGTCGACATCGATGGAAATCAACTTTAAGAAGTTGTGTGGAAACGCTGCTGGGCCCGTGCTAGCAAATCCTACCGAGTATCGACAAATCGTGGGGGCCCTGATGTTGCTAGTGGACTCCCGTCTGGACGTATGTTTTGCAGTGAACACTTTGAGTCAACATATGGTTGATCCTCATCACATTCACTGGATTGGTGCCAAGAATCTATTGAGATATCTTCGGGGCACAATCAACCATGGGTTGAGATACACTACCGGGAGTTTGAGACTCCATGGATATACTGATGCCGATTGGGCTGGCAGTGTGGTGGATTGCAAGAGCACATCTGGATGTTGCTTCACCTTGGGTTCTGCTTCGATATCTTGGATAAGCAGGAAGCAAAAGTCGATGGCTTTGAGCACCGCTGAGGCCGAATACATTGCAGCGAGTATGGCCTGTTGTGAAGTTGTTCGGTTGCGAAAGCTCTTCAGTGAGATGTTTGGGCATGTGCTAGATACCAGCGTTATCCTTTGTGATAACCAGAGTGGGATTCGTCTTTTTGAGAATCTCGTGTTCCACGATCGGTCCAAGCATATTGATATCAGGTACCATTTTATCCGGGATATGGTACAGTGAGGCACTATAAGGCTCAATCATATAGGAACTGATGAGCAGGTCGCGGATATTCTCACGAAGCCCCTGGGGAAGGTCAAGTTCCTAACCTTCCGTGAGAAGCTTGGAATCGTGGAAAGACCCTATTGTGAGGGTCATGGGTCTTGCTTGAGTTGGTCTATGAGCTCTGGGAGCTCCAGGGGGCTTTGGGATATCTTCTTGGAGCTATAAGCACACATGGGGCTAGGCTTGCCGAACATTGTTGTGCTTCTACCCCACCGTTATGATATTGGGTTGGTTCACCTCTCTTTGATCTATGCCTCGCACGCATCCTACCCATGGAGTTTCGACTCATGGGAAGTACCTCTCATTTGGCCAATTAGATGGGAAATGTGGATAGAGACCAATAGCAAGACCGATGGATGCATCAGAGATTGCCGTACTCTCTATGTCTAGGATGGCACGTGTCCAACTCCTTGATCTGGGATCAAGTATGATGAGGTTCTTACCTCTAAACTGACTTCGGGCCAGTAAACTAACTTTGGGTTAGTATGTGACTCTTTTGAGTCTGCTGAGGTTTTATCCTCTAAACTGACTTCGGGTCAGTAAACTAACTTCAGGTTAGTATGAGACTCTTTTGAGTCCAAGAGAGGTTTTAACCTCTAAGCTGACTTCGGGTTAGCTGAGTGTGATGTCTTTGTGACTCACCTTTTTTTGTTCTGTCTGAGAACGAGAGCTAGCAAAGCAAGTTACGACAAGATGACGCGCGATGTTTGGTGAAAGTACACGATGGTACTGATGGATGGCACTTGTGGACAGATGGAGTTCTCCCTAGTTGAGAGGGAGTGTTAATTTTGGGCAACTAGGTCCAAACTCCATGTTGTACTCCTCAAATGACAATGGTCATATTTTTGTTGGATTCCTCTTTTGGAGAGGTGCAAGATTGATCTAAAGATCATCTTGTTTGGATGGGCAGAACATATATTTTGAATTTATTTTCCACGCATGTGCAAGGTCGGCCAGATTTGTAATTTAGGCTCACATGCCTAATAGATGTGTCACACACCCTCACTGATGGATATAGATTGGAGAGACTTGGAGGTCATTTGCTCATCAACTCATCACACATTCTCTCATTGTGATCTGATTGGTTCGATAGCCTTTGGAGGCCTTTTTCCCCTCACACGTGTGGAGGTGAAGCTGTTGATTTCTACGGATCTTTTAGGGCTTTCTTGCTGCAATGTTGACCAGTGTTGACCGTGGTCAACCCTTGGTCGTTTGACCTTAAATCTCTACCAAAATTTCGATTTTGAGAGGACTGTTGGGCCCTAAAATCGAGGAAATCAGAGATGTTTGATTGAAGCCCTAATCTGGAACGTTGACTTTCTGTTGCTGTCCTGCGTTGACTTTTCTACGTTGACTTTGGGTTTACGAACGTTGACTTGTGATGAGCTGTCTTTGAGGGCTGTGGGTGTGACACTTGGAGGATTGGTTGACCGAGAAAGACTTTGTTGGTTGAAGCATCCTGTTGACTGCCATAACACATAATATCTCATATCTTTGCTGGACAAAAGGAATTGTAAATCTGATCTATATTATTGGCTTGTCTTCTGTTGATCTATTATTGTGTTCTATCAGCATTTTACTTTCATGTTTATGCGATTGTTATTTTGTATCGGGCCTAAGAAAGATTGAAGTAAAACTGCATCAAGCATAGAACACCATGGTTATCTAAATTTAGCACTATGTCACCTACTAGAATAACTTATAAATCTCATGCTTCTTCCACAAACAATCCCCCAAATATTCAAAAGCAAATCTAGAATCAAGATGATTCTCCAGAAATAGAAGACAAAATTTTCCATGATTTCCTTGAGGACAAAGCATTTCTAAAGGGGAAAGCAATGTTATAAGAAAGAATAAATGTAGGGAATAAATAAATAAATAAATAAATAAGATAGATATAATAAATAATAATAATTAACAGTTATAACCCTGCCACCAAGGTGCCCTTGTAGGATTATTTATATGGGTATGATCATTGCAAAACTCATATAATTATTCACTTATCTTATATATATATATATATATATATATATATATATATATATATATATATATATATATAGGTTATTTTGAGTAAGTCAACATGAGCTTCATTTTCTCTATCGTCACATGTCTTCTTTGTTATGCATCGTAAAGTAAGATAAGATAATTTTATTAGCGTCCAACAAATGACTACAAATAGGTCAATGGGACTGCTAAGTACATCAATGTCATTACAAAGCGGAGCATAAAGTCCTTTCCTATGAATTCAAGATAAAATCATATCTAACATATAAAATCTAAAATTAAAGAGTGGAATCCAAAGCATGACAACAATGCCAGTACAAAAATGCTTGCACCACTTAGAACCAAACCCTGGGAAGAAAGCCTCACATGAGACTACATGGAAGGGAACCTTAATGCTCCCTGTTGTTGCTTCTCGAGGTTGAGGAGGAGGGATAGCTTCCTTACTTTGAGCCAAGAATCTCAGTGTTTGTATCACTTAACATCAAAGAATGTAGAAAAGAAGCTCTTGATAGATGATTAGACATAAGAGTTGGTTTGTGATGTGTCTTGTTGTCTAGACGTTGTATCCCACTACCGAGATGTGTAGGTATTCGACTTGTTATCACTCTAATAATTCTCAAAGTTGTGAGATTTTTTATTATAGTTTCAAGAATATCAGTGGTAACCACAAACCTACTTTCAAGCTTTAGGATCTAGCCTTCCTAAGGCTTAGAGGGGGCTCTCTCTATAAGATTTAACTTTGTTTTAAGATGTGATTTTAGGCTAGTTATATGGGGCAAATTGGTTTTGGGGTTTTGATTTGGTTTGGTGGGAAAATCACTTAATGATATGGATAATTATAACTTTGTTTTCCATCGGGTAGATGGAGTCAATGTGTTAAGCAGACAGATCGGGATCAAGGTCTAAAGGAAATTCTTCACAGGACAAGAAAGCAGAGTCACTCAAGATCTTCAAAGGCTGATGGTGAAGTGGTTTTAATGGAGATCAAGAGCAATTAAGGGTTCTTTGATCTGGATAAGGAGTGAAAAGGTAGAGGTCAATCGAAATCAGGGAGCAATTAAGGGTTCCCTGGTCTGGATATCAGTAGAAAACATTTAAATGAAAATCTGTCAATAACATAGTGCTTTTAACAAATTCTGAAATAACAATTCCTAATTTCACATTAAAATTTAGAACACATTCATGAATGGATGGAAAACATAAGAAAAATGACAAATAACATGAGAAAGTACTTCACTTTAGTGGCCCAACACATGAATCCTGAAATATGATGCTTTATTGCTTTGATCCAGTTTGCTAACTTGAACTTGATACAAAAACCCTTCAGGTT
Source organism: Pinus albicaulis (assembly GCA_034641835.2). Lineage (NCBI taxonomy): Eukaryota > Viridiplantae > Streptophyta > Pinopsida > Pinales > Pinaceae > Pinus > Pinus albicaulis. The sequence continues at coordinate 998,162,618 of CM076569.1, read as the reverse complement.
TAGAAAATATGACTACAGAAACCTTCAGCAATTAATCCACCCTCAATACTTCAAATGATGAAGTATGTATACAAAAAGTAGTACAAAATATCCTAGAACCATCTAAGGAATTTTTCTTGGAAAATAAAATATCTTTTTACAAAAAGACAGTGACAGCTGCCTAACAAATTGCTAGCTGTCTTATTTATTCAAATTAAATAGCTTGTTGTTGGATTTGGGCTGCAGCTGGGCAAATGAGGTGTCCCTCATGCTGACAGTTTGATCTTTTTATCACTTTTGAACTTTATCTTTCATCTGATACACATTGACTACTGATTTTGACTGCTGAAAACTGCGTTACTCTTTGAAATCTGTTTACGGTTAGAGTAAAAACAACAACTCTGTTTTTTCATCTTTCTTATTGCAAATTGATTTTACAGCAAATCTGTTAGCTTCTCCCAGAATTCTGCCTCTGGTAATTTGATTTTTCTGAGTTTCCTGAAGTTTTCATCTGCTTCTGTGTATCTTACAAAGGTTGGCTTGACCACAAAAAGGTGTTTTATTTCATGTTGTAAATAAAACAAATTCTCAATACTCTTATGCAAAACTTTGCCTGTTGGAATCCTTTGCCAATCTGTTTTGTTCACCTGTTCTTTGGCAAATTCCCTTATCTTTTTGTTATAATCTTCTTGTTTCATCAATTTATCATTGATTACTAGAAGATTAGGAAGTCCTTTTTGCCTCAAAATGTCAAATTTCACCATGAATCTTGTGATGGCTATATCCATATTTTGGCACTTTTCTTCCAACTGTTTCATCAAGTTCTTCTTGGAAATTACTTTTCTTACCTCCAGTATAGTTTCTGTTCTATCTTGTATCCCAATTTCATCCAATTCTTGCTTATTTTTAGAGTTGAGGAATGTGATAATTTCTAATGCTTCTTCAGGTTTGGTGCCCAATTCATCTTTGGTTTTCTGTATTTCTTCTCTAGCTGCTTTGAGCAAATCCTTCTGTTCATAAATCACCTGTATTGATGGCCAAGTATCATTGAATGATTCAATGATATTGGTCCATAACTGATTTTTGATATGTGCCATAGGCTCTTTTAATGTCAACTCTGCTTCCAACTTCTTTATCTGTTCACTCAATCTCTTAGCTTTTTGCTCTTCAGTTTTGGCATTGATCTGTGCCAGCTTTTGGCATCTTCTAGATTTTTTATTTGCTCTTTTAATTTGTTGATTTCATTGGTTTGTATTGACATGTCTTCCATTGCCTTTATCAATTTGTTGTTCTCATCTGATTGCTGAACTGCTGAAGTAGAAGACTCAGTGGCAGAAGTGGTAGATGAAGTTACAAGCACTGTTGTAGCCAATGGAACTTTCGGGTCTAGTTCTTCTGTTAGAGTTGATGGCACTGCTGTGGTTACCATAGGAATTACAGTTGCAGTGACTTCTTTTGCTTTAGTAGCTTTTTTTCTTGGACTAATGCAACTTCTACATTCTCAGGGTCACAACCCAATTCAATTACTAACTCCTCCAAGGATTTGATTCTGGAATCCTTGGCATATGAAGAAGCTTTTTAAACCTTGAGCTGATCTTTCACATTTGTTAAAGCATTTTGGAGCTTTTGAATATTCATTACTTTTGTAGTCATGGTAGAATATATCATCTCTGAACTTTGTTTGTGGAATTCAATCTGGTCCAAGGGATGAATGTCTTGGACTGGTACTTCAAAGTCAAATTTTTTATAGTCAGCTGCTGTTTTAGGAGTTTGCACTGTAGGTTGAAGCACTGACATCAGTAATTTCTTATTCTTAGAATCAAAGGCTGAAAGCAGCCTGTTTTGTATGCCTGGAGTTTGTTTCAAGTATTGAGAATAAATTTCATTCTTGATTTCCTCATTTTTGGCTTTAATCTCTTTATACTTTTTCTTAATATCCATATCTTTATCCTCTGCCTGTTTTGATGATGATACTTCCACACTACGCTGTTTCTGGATCAACTGTGTGTTGGAAGTAGTAGGTTGTTGTTCATTTTCAATCTCTGTGGGTGGCACATTGTCTTTGTTTGGAACCTCTGTATCTATAACCTCAATCGTTTCTTTTTCTTTATCTGTTGTATTTGTCTTGAGCTTCTTGCTATACCTTAGTTTAAATTTTGTTTCTGTGGTAGTTTCAGCAATGTATGAGCCTTCTTCCCTATTTCTTTTTATACCTCTGTCTTCTTGAGCTGGAGTTTGCAAAATGTGACTAGTATCACTCTGCTGATCAGCTTCTACCAATGTATTTTATAACCATTTAGATTGGTTAGAAAATTTCTAAATTTCAGTGTTCTTCTCATGAATATAGGGAGTTAACTTACATTTCACTCTCATTTTGCTAATTATGCCATAAGGATCATAGTGCCAAAGAAAACTTCTGCTAAATTTGTACTCTAACAATTTCTTTTCTGCTTCTGCACTTGCTTCTCTGTTGTTGCATATAAATGGACCCACTTGGTTCTTCAATTTAAACTGAGTTTTCTTCTTAGCAGCGAAGAAATTTACCGAATCTGAGTTCAAGATCTGTCTTATATATTCTAAAGCAAACAACAACCTCATAGGTAAATACTTGGGAAACTTGTAAGGGATGAGGGTTGTGCCATAAACTCTGATCTCAGTGTGATTTTGGTATAAATACCAATCACCTGTTCTGCTCTGTCCTGACAACTGTAACACCCTCTTGATTTCATCACTTATTCTAGGTTGCACACTGTTTTTTAGTAGATTTACCAATGGATGAATGAAACAATCTATAAAATTTGTATATGAAAACTTAGTTGACTCCTTTCTGATTAAGGAGGTCGAGAAAATAACTGACAGTGGATTTCCTTCCACATCCATCTTTTGAAGATTTATAGGGAACTTGTCTGACTGAAAGTAGATGAACATATGGAAGAGAAATGAGGTATACCTAAAGACACCTTCAGTTGGTAATTTAACAAGTTGTTCATCTATACTATTAGCAATATACTCAGCAAAATTGTAGATGACTGCAGGGGGTTGACTAGGCACAAAAATAGACAGGAAATCAAGTATAGATGCATCAATATGCTCATCTGTGAAGTAACCAAGGATAAAAGACAACATAGAGATAATGTGTCTTGTTCCTTCTAGGAATTTGGAAGAGGAATAGGGAGGATTTAGCTTTGGAATTTCCACATATGAGGGCATGAATGTTTGGAAAATTTGGAATCTTTTAGGAAAATCTAATTCCAAATAGGATTTGGTTAGAGCTTCAATGGACAAAGGGACTATATTGGGTTCAGGCTGCAACTGAAGCATTTGGTTTATGGATTTAGCAGTTATGGTAAACAATACTTCTTTCTCAGCATTGACAATTGCTCTTTGATCTGGGGAATAATGAGTTTGGCACAATTTAATGGCTTCTGGGCACTGATGGGTATGAGGAACAACATACTTGGTCAATTTAGACTCCCAAATAACTTAATAAGCACATCATCTACTTGGTCCAAAGATTTCAATTGGCTCCAGCAGTGGAGCTCAAGAAGGTTAAATTCAGTTACTGGATTAGTGATTTTGTAGTCTATATCAGCCAATGGTGTGTGTTCTACATCCACAACAGGAGGTTGTAGTGGATTGATTACAATTGTGCTTTTAGATGCCATTGATAGGTTTGTTTTTAACAATTTAAACCCTTTTGACCTTAAAAACTCTGTTTTTAGGTATTTAACACACTTCTATAAGATTAAATTGTTTACAGAAAGACTTTAAGTATAACAGAGGTTTCTCTTGGACTGCAAAAAGTATAATTATGGTTACTCTTAAATTATCAATATTGCTTTTAAAACCAGTTTCTTTGAATTTTCCAGACTCAGAAAAAGATATCAAGGGTTTTTCTGCAAATTTCTTTGATGAAAACAATCCTAAACATTCAAAGCTTATGCCAAAGGGCTTCTGAGTATTGTAGAAAGGCTTTGGATAACTCAGAGGTCTTCTTTTAGGTTTGCAGATGGCTAAATCAATCAGATTTTGCTTAAAAATCAAATTACAGCTTCAAAAACTGTGAAATTCTCAGTGTTTGCAGCAGAGATGAATTTCTAAGGTAAACAGGCTTAAAAAGGCTTCAATCCAACAATATAGTTCTTTTAATGGGTGGATAGGTCTTTTTTCTGAAAAATATCTGTGAATTTAGGAATTTTGACGTAGAAAAAGGTTTGCTGGGAGTTGAAAGCTTTCAAAAGCTTGATGTGCCCTTTTAAATGCAGTCAAGAGGCTTTTCAGTGATCGCAACAATGAATTTGGATGATTTTTGTTGGTTTATGCACGAAAACAAGGCGGCAACGTCTTTCTCTCAATGTGAAGGAATTTCTGAGCAAAAGGAGTAACAGAAGGCTTGAAATGCGTACATTATGGTGTTTTTATAAAGAATTTGAATTGAACAGTGTTCACATTAACTACCTGTCAATTCCAATCAGGAGCAGTTTAGGCGCGGGGGGAAGATTTACCGGTGAGTGGTTTTCGCACCGTCGAAGGATGGTAAATGGTATTTCTTGAATGGATGCGATCCAATACATTTACGACGCGTGGAGGAGAGAGGAAGGGTCTAAACAAATTTTATTGCAAATTCTATTTTGATTAACGATTGCGCTATTAAATTTGCAATGGTAGATTTGCGTTGTTGGATCTGGCGGGTGAAAGCGAACGGCTAGGATTAAATGTGGAAGATGCGGGGTAATGAGCGTGGGGCCCGGGATTTGTTTAATGCTACGGGTTTGAACTTTATATATTAAAACATAGTTTTAATATAAAGTTCATATGTCAAACGCAATAGGCGGGTTTAATGTTATTTAACTAATGAAATGCATATAGGTGGAATGTAAACATTGGGTGGGTATTTATATAAAAGGGATGGTTTAAACCTATGGGGAGCAAGGAATATATCACGTGGGGAAAGTAAGCATAGGTTTAATCATAAAATATGGGTTTGGGTTTTTATTAATTAAAGGGATTTAATATAATACGGGAGAGGGAAGGTTAATAGGGAGTTGATACATTATATTTAACATGTTAATAATAATGAATGGGGGAATAAACAAATACACTAAGTAAAGCGTAATTTATGTCTTTGGGCGGGATTTTCATAGTGGTGACCTCATATTTAACATTTCACACTTATACTTAGGATAATAACATTTTTGTGGGTTTTGGGTATTTTTGTATGAAAAGGGAATTAGTTAAGGGGGCTTTACTTTTCCTAGGTAAAATGTATATTAACTTAGGAAAAGGGGTTTATTAGGGTAAAATGGGTAATGTTGAGGGAAAAAGGGTTTTTTATGCAAGGGAAGGGTTTCAATAAGGGGAATTTCAATACCTTGGTGCCAATCAGTCATTAAAACATGGGTCCGGTCCCACCAAAAGTCAGAGAAATGCTCTGAGTCTTTATGACTGAAGGATTTAGTACTGGAACACATTGTGGGGAGGGAAATTAGTAATATGCCAGATGATATTTATCCATGCTTTGTAAAACTGGTTTTTTCCTACCCATCATTTATTCTACCATTTTTTCCTTTATTTGCATGGGTGCATTTGAGCTTGCAAACCCTAATCCATTTTTATTTTTAAAACAAGAAACTATCTAATTCTAACCTTATTTCATCAAAGGGGTCAGATTAAACTGTTGAGCTCCTCATTTATTCTCTATTTAATTACTAATTTGCCAAGATTAAACTGTTTGGCAAGATTTTTATTCTCTATCTATTAACATGAAATTTAAAGCATGAAAAAGTTAAGATTAAGTTATTTAACTCATCATGGATTATGGCATTTTGAACACGCTGCACATAATCATTTATTTTGCAGTAAAAAATAACTAGTAGTGGCATTTTGATTTGCATCACTTTCATGTCTTATTCTTATCTCTTTTTTGTTTGGGGTTCATTTTTTCTTTTCTTTTTGATATTTTTCTTTTCAAGTCCTTTGATTTTCTTTTAGGACTTTTACCCTCTTTACATTTTTTTTATTTTATTATATGGGAAAACAATTTGCATAAAGCAAAGTATGTACATATTACACGACTAATCAATGTCAATTCAAAAATTATGAATCCTATTATTATAGGACCCTAACACGACTATCTACTGGTGTTGTTTGAATCGTCTTGGAATTTGAGATGACTTCTCCATAAGGGTGTCATTGATGGAATGCATATGGTTTCCTGGGGTCCCATGGATTTTTGTTGCTAACATGCCATTGTTGGTTGCTTGCCTCTTGTGGGAGCATTGTAAAAAAATATAATAACCTTGGTGATGTCCAATTATAGGGGGCCAGGGTTTGCGGGTGGGGAATTTTGTGAGTGGGTGTAGCAAGAGTGAGTCAGATTGGAGTTTGAGGGCCTCCCTCATGAACAAGTGTAAATTTTCGTAGATGTTCTATGCCTGATGCAACTTTACTTTTATACCCAATATCAAACAACAATCACATAAACAAGAAAGTAAAATGTTGATATAACATACCAATAGATCGACAGAAGACAAGCCAAAAATACACTTAACTTGATCAGCAAAATATATGTGTTGTGGTGCATTACGACGGTCAACAGGATGCTTCAACCATCAAAGTCTCTCACGATCAGCCAACCAGAATGTGTCACAGAACCCTCTCGGACAGCTCGATAATAGTCAACCCAAAGTCAAAAAAACTCAACGCTGTCCAGTCAACGGTCAATGCAAAAACAGCAGCAGCAAAAGTCAACGCATCCAGGTCAAAGTCAACGTATAGCCTTGATTTCTGTGCCAGAAAATGTGGACTGCAACAATCGGAATTTATGGAGAGTTTTAGGTCAAGTTGACCATGCATTGACCAAAGTCAATGCTGGTCAAATCTGCGCTGAAACCCTAGGTCAAAACTAGAAAATCCTTTGCTGCAATTTACGTGAGCCTTGCATAAGTGGAATTAATTTAGAATAAATGTTCTGCTCATCGGATCAAGATGATCTTTAGATCAATCTTGCACCTCTTCGAAAGAGGAATCCAATAAAAATATTGGCATCTTCATCTGAGCATCACAACATGGACTTTGGACCTAGTTGTCCGAAATTAACACTCCCTCTCAACTAGGGAGAACTCCATCCAGTTGTGCCATCCAAACATCATGCGTCATCTTGCCGTAATTTGCTTTGCTGGCTTCTTTATTTCAGAACAGAAAGGATGAGTCACAAAGACATCACTCTCGGCTGACAAATTCAGCTCAGAGGTCCGAAACCTCTATAGGACTCAAAGGAGCCACATACCAACCCGAAGTTGGTTTAACTGACTCGAAGTCAGTTGGAGGTCCAAAACCTCACTAGAATTGATCCCAGATCAAGTGGTTGGACACGTGCCATCCTAGACATAGAGAGTACGACAATCTCCGATGCGTCCATCGGTCTTTGCTACTAGTCTCTAGCTTTTCCCACCTCATTGGCCAAATGAGAGGTACTTCCCATGAGTCTAGGACTCCATGGGTAGGATGCATACGAGGCACAGATCAGAGAGAGGTGAACCAACTCAATATCATAACGGTGGGGTAGAAGCACACCAACAAGGTTCGGCAAGCCTAGCCCTATGGTTCCTTATAGCTCCAAGAAGCTATCCCCAAGGCCCCCTGGAGCTCCTAGAGTAGGGTTGTTCCACGATACCAAGATTCTCACGGAAGGTTAGGAACTTGACCTTCCCCAAGGGCTTTGTGAGAATATCCACGACCTGCTCATCAGTTCCTATATGATCGAGCCTTACGGCGCCTCGCTATACCATATCCCAGATAAAGTGGTACCTGATATCAACATGCTTGGATCGATTGTGGAACACGGGATTCTTGGACAACCAAATCCCACTCTGGTTCTAATAGAGGATAACGGTGGTATCTAGCACATGCCCGAACAGCTCACTGAAGAGCTTTCGCAACCAAACTGCTTCACAATAGGCCATACTCGCTGCAATGTATTCGGCCTCAGCAGTGCTCAAAGCCACCGACTTCTGCTTTCCGTTCATCCAAGATATCGAAGTAGACCCAAGTGTGAAGCAACATTCAGATGTGCTCTTGCGATCCACCACACTGCCAGCCCAATCGACATCAGTATATCCATGGAGTGTCATGCTCCCGGCAGTGTATCTCAGCCCATGGTTTATCGTGCCCCGAAGATATCTCAACAGATTCTTGGCATTAACCCAGTGAATGTGATGAGGATTAACCATGTGTTGACTCAAAATGTTCACCGCAAAACATACGTCCGGACGGGTGTTCACTAAGAACATCAAGGCCCCTACAAGTTGACGATACTCAGTAGGATTAGCTAGCACGGGCCTAGCAGCACTGCCACTCAACTTCTTAAAGTTGAGCTCCATCGGTGTCGACACGGACTTACAGTCCACCATTCCAAATCTTTCCAGTAGCTTCACAATATATTTTCCTTGAGAAAGGAAAATCTCGCCAGGTCTTTGCTAGACCTCCAGGCCTAGGAAGTAATGCATCAATCCTAGGTCCTTCATCTCGAACTTAGAGGCGAGCTCCCTCTTACACTAATGAATGAGAGGGTCAGCACCTGCCAGGAAGAGGTCATCCACATACAACACCAGAATGAGAGGCTTTTCTCTATCAACCTTGAAGTAAAGGTTCGGATCAACATTACTACGAGTGAAGCCCAGCTTCATCAAGTAGCTATCTATCCTCTCATACCAAGCCCTAGGGGCTTGCTTCAATCCATAGAGGGCTTTCTTCAACCTGCAAACATGGGTGTCTCAATCCTGGACTTCAAACCCCAGAGGTTGCTCCACACACCTCTTCCTTTATCGCACCATGCAAAAAGGTGGTCTTCACATCCATCTGATGAAGATTCCATTCTTGCGTAGGAGCAAGGGCTATGATAGATCGGATGGTGGTATATTGGGTCACATGTGCAAATATATCATCATAGTCTACGCCTTCCTTTTGAAAGAAGCCACGGGCAACGAATCTTACCTTGAACTTTTCAGCACTACCATCAGATGCATGCTTGGCCTTATAGAGACATTTCGAGGTGACAATTGCTTTGTCCTCCGGTCTCGGAACCACATCCCAGACATCATTCTTCGTAATGGACTCATATTCTTCATGCATATCATCTTCCAGAATTTATGCTTCACAGCTTCCTCAAAAGATCTAGGCTCAGATTGTACGATTGTACTCATGGCTGCTAGATACCCTTGGTATCTATTTGGCTTCTTACTTTCACGGAATGTCTCCCTGGGGGCCATATGATTCTCGAAATCCTCGAGAGTATCCCTGAGCCATGAGGGTCTTCTCTTCATTGAAGGAGGTGGATCAATAGGGCCCATTGGTCCTTCAACATCGGGCATCGTCTCATCCTTCTGTTCTTCCTGATTTCCAGACCTTGCTTTATGATCTTCCTCAAAGCTCGGAAGATTGATGACTTCCCTGAGGTTCCTCAGAGCTCGGAAGATTGATGACTTTCCTGAGGGAAGCATCTCCTTCAAAGGTAACATCGTGGCATATCTCCACTCATCTTTGACCAGGCACATAGACTCTATAAGCCTTCGAAGTTTCACTGTAGCCCACAAACATTCCCTTCTTCCCAGAAGCATCCAGCTTGCTCCTCTTCTCTTAAGGCACATGAAAATAAACGAGACAACCAAAAACTCTAAAATGTGAGACGTTAGGTTTCTTACCAGAGAAAACCTCTTCGGGAGTTTTGGAGTCCAGAGCAGAATGCAGGCATCGGTTTTCTATGTATAAAGTAGTGTTCGCAGCTTCTCCCCACAGAAACTTCAGAAGACTTTGGTCACATAGCATGGCACGGGCAACTTCCACAATGGTCCTATTCTTTCTTTCAGCAACGCCATTTTTCTCAGGAGTATATACGGTTGTGGTCTCCCTCTTGATGCCAGCTTCTCTGCAAAAGTTGTTGAACTCATTCGTCTCATATTCAGTTGCATTATCGGTCCTCAAAATCTTGATCTTCTTCCCTGTTTGATTTTCCACCAAGGCTTTGAAAGTATGAAACCACATGAAAGCCTCATCCTTCTTCTTCAAGAAGTATATCTAGGTTTTGCGAGAGAAGTCATCTATGAATGTCATATAATAAGAACATCCTCCCAAGGATGTCACAGGCAGCATACAAGGCAAATCAGAATGTATCAATTGCAAGACATCATATGTCTTTGTGACACTTGAGGGGAAAGGTCCCCTTGTATGCTTTCCTTCGGCACAACCTTGACATACACCTTCATGATCTTTTTTGAATTCGGGCATCCCTGTCACCACCTTCCTTGCTTCGGGAAGGGCTTTGTAGTGAAGGTGTCCAAACCTCCGGTGCCACAATTCGGTTTGACGGATAGTATCACATGTCATAGCTCCCAGTGGACTTCCTCCAACCTAGTAGAGTGTATCAACTCTAAACCCAATCATGATAGCTTCCTTGAAGCTCTTCTTCCAGATGCATACCTTCCCATCAAGGAATGCCACATTGAAACCTTTGTCTTCCATGGTCGAAATAGACACAAGGTTCTTCTTCAAATTAGGTACATATAGCACATCTTGCAAACAGAGGACTCAACCTTGAGATAAGTGGATGGTCACAGCCCCTGTCCCTTTCACGGGATATGTAGCATTATCTCTAAGGATAATTTTTAGATTAACATCCTTCTCAACCAAATCAGAAAGTGCTTCCTTAAACCTAGTGAGGTGCCTTGAGGACCCACTATCTATCAACCAGACATCCATAGTGTCAGGTGGAGATGCAGCAGAGAGGGTAGATACAAGAATGAATTCATTTCTTTTATCATCAACAACATTAGATTCCTCATACCTGGAATTTCTTGACCTTTTGAAAGATTGCCCATTTCCATTGCGACCAGAGGGACCCCTCCTCTTTCCTTTGAACCTGTTGTTCCTTTGATTGCCATTCCTCTGGTTGTTGTTGTTATCATCATCCCCAAGAGAATCCTTCTTATTAGGGCATTCTCTAGCATAGTGGCCGGTCTTGTTACATGTGTAACATCTTCCTTTATTTCCTTGAGCCCCTGCTCTTCCATGGTTCCTTGGATCACCATTGTTCTTCTTCTTAGCATGAGCGGTGAAGGCGACATTACCTTCATTTTCATATTCCTTCATTCTTGTATCCTCTTGTACGCATCTCAATAATACTTCATCAAAATCAGGTATCACATTGTTATTGAAAATGGTAGTATTGAATACATGCCATTCAGAGGAGAGACCTCCAAGTGCGGTGAGAACCATTTCTCGATCAGCTATTGTCTCCTCAATGGCCAGAAGGTTATTTCTAATTTCGGTCAACTTCAAAAAATAAGATTGAACGAATTCATCCTTGCCTTTCTTCAGATTCTTCAGTTGGTACTTAAAGAAAAGGACTTGATTTGCATTGTTGGCCTTGAACATGTTGACCGACTTATCATACATCTCCTTGGATGTGCATAGCTCAGAGATGTAGGTAATTAGACTCTTATGAATTGAATCTCGGATCATCAACTTTGCTTTGATTTCCCCCTTCTTATATTTTGACTTGGTGGCAGCAGGTGCAGATGATGGAGGCTCTTGGATTTTACCCTGCACATAGTCCATGACATCTTGGTCTTCCAACATTAAATCCAAAGTCATCTTCTAGGCATGGAAGTCTTCCTTCCCAGTCAACTTGTCATCAGCTTTGAAGCCATTATAGTTCGAGGTACCCATGGGTCCTTGACAAATGCTCTTCTTCGGTGATTACTCTTAATACAAACTTGGGCTTTGTCTTCCCCTTAGCTTTGATACCATGTAAATTTTTGTAGATGTTCTATGCTTGATGCAACTTTACTTTGATACCCAATTATCAAACAACAATCACATAAACAAGAAAGTAAAATGTTGATAGAACATACCAATAGATCGATAGAAGACAAGCCAAAAATACACTTAACTCGATTAGCAAAATATATGTGTTGTGGTGCGTTACGACGGTCAACAGGATGCGTCAACCATCAAAGTCTCTACACGGTCAGCCAACCAGAATGTGTCACACAACCCTCTCGGACAACTCGATAACGGTCAACCCAAAGTCAACAAAACTCAATGCTATCCAGTCAACAGTCAACGCAAAAACAACATCAGCAAAAGTCAACGCATCCAGGTCAAAATCAACATATAGCCTTGATTTCTGTGCCAGAAAATGTGGACTGCAGAAATCGGAATTTATGGAGAGTTTTAGGTCAAGTTGACCATGCGTTGACCAAAGCCAACGCTGGTCAAATCTGCGCTGAATCCCTAGGTCAAAACCAGAAAATCCTTTGCTGCAATTTCCCACGTGTGAGATAAGAAGAGCCTCCAAGATGATGATCGAACCAATCAGATGATGAGAGAGAATGTGTGATGAATGATGGTGAAAATGAACTCCAACGTTGACCTATATATCTCCATCAGTGAGGGTGTGTGACACATCTGTTGGGGCTTCAAGCCTACATTTCAATTCTGGCCGACCGTGCACATAAGTGGAATTAATTTAGAATAAATTTTCTACTCATCGGATCAAGATGATCTTTAGATCGATCTTGCACCTCTCTGAAAGAGGAATCCAATAAAAATATTGGCATCTTCATCTGAGCATCACAACATGGAGTTTGGACCTAGTTGTCCAAAATTAACAAAAAGGCTTGGCTTGATTAATGGAAGGTAGAGAGGGATTTTTGGGATTGCCTAATTAGGAAATAATATCACGTACCTTGTAATAAATGGGGCAATTTAAGATAAAGTATTCCTTTGTCTTAGTTTCTTGAAGCTATAAGAGATGGTAGATCTTGTTTGCTTGTGTGATATAATGATCAAATTTAACTCAAAGTTTATGTGAACCATCTTGGAACTAGCCCAAATGCTAATATGAACAAACTCGAAGTTAGCCTAGAGGGATCCCAAGAACATGCATGTAGTGACGAAACATGTTAGGAGGTCAAACAATGAGTTCGTTCCTCAACTCCATGAAGTGCCTTGCATAAATGACCATCATGGAATTCAACTCGCCCAAGGGTTGATTCAAATAACTTGAATGTATTGCTTGTAAATGTCCTCTCAAATGATGACATCCGACTCTAGCTCAGTTGGCAGAAGTTGACCAAGGCACTCGAGAGAATATCTTAATTGAGGGAGGCATGATCCATCAAGATATCGATAGATTGTGGTAGAATTTGGCCTCTGCAAACCAATAGTGAAATTGCTCAAAAGGACTAGTTGAGGTGATGGCCTTGGAGAAGTAGTATGCAAGAAAAGATAATAATCCCTAGTTGTGGTTGTCAATGAAGCTTTGAACTCAATGCAAAAGAGAGGATAGTCTAAAAATGGTTTCAATCTATAATGGGTGGGCTATGAGTTTTCCTTGACATTATCATCTTGCTTTTGATAATGTTGTTAGGCACAAGAACTTGAAATCTCTTCGTCATGGCCTAGTTTGACTTTGGTAGACTAGGTCCCTAAACCTTAGAGCCAGAAAGAAACACGGGCGTTGTAATGTTTCCCATGAGGTCAATCCTAGATGATATGTCCTGAAATTGGTTCTGAAAGTGCCATCTCTTGAGAGGAGCAATGGAACCATAACCCTTATAGACTCAAGGCTAGAGAGCCATTCTCAAACCAAATTGAGGCCTTAAGAATTGAAGCCCCAAGTATCTGTAAGCTTTGGTGATCTCAATCTCCAACCCTTGGAAGTAGAAGCAGTAGTTTGAGAGGACATTCTTTGTCCAGTTGAAGATCATAATCTTGGTTTTACTTAGGTTGACTGACCACTATCAAAGATCACATTCACGCAAGAAATTTTCCTGGGATTTCCTTGGTAACATTTTTCTAAATTTTCTCAAGAAACAAAGTTTTCGACATTCTTTCCAATGGAAAAATTTCAATTTTTTTTAATGCAATTATGGTTAGGAGATATTTTAAGTCAATCGATTTTGTTGTCATAAAAAGGAATGTGGAAATTATTCATCTAGGACTATCACTATCGGATACCTTTTTTTATGAGAGGAAGTTGTGGAAGTATTATGATGTGTTGATTCTAACAAAAAATACTACTTAATCATGTAACATGGTTTTGAAGGCATGAAATCATGCCATATGTAATTAATTTCAATTTATATTTTGTTAAGGCATGCACATGCCATAAGAAGGCATTTATCTGATTGCATTATCTTTTCTTTTACGTGAATCTCCTTATCTGGATTCATCCTCCCAAAGATTGTTCTTTTGAGATGCAAATATAGTATAGTTATTATAGATCTAATTCATATAAATCTTTATTAATAAGGTGTCGATTGCATGTAACTGATGCAGGAGAAACAGTGCTTAAAAATCGTTATAAAATAGATGCCGATGATTGCTGTGGAGAAGCGTAAGATTTCACTACTGTTTCCTTCAATCTTTATGAAAATTTTGATTCCGTTAAATTTCTTGATTTGTGTGCATCTTTACACGCATCTATTAACAGATATGTGAAGGCTTTAGCGCAGCGCTTATTCAAGGGAGATGTGAATCAAGCTGCGTACCGTATATTGCACGACTTTCGTAAAGGGAAGTTTGGTTGGATAGCTCTTGAGAGGTCTCCATCATGTAGTAGCTGAAGGTCCTATTGCAACAACGTTTTACAAATTAAAGGTCTACCTACAATCATGGTTCTGGTCATACAAGGTTGGTTAAGGCTCAGAGAGGTGAATGTAAAAGCAGGAGAGGTGTTTTACGACTTAAATACAACACATTAGGATCCTGTGACATTAAAACTTTGTACTTATTGAAGAGCAGGATAGTGCATAGGATTGCGTGGATAGGATCATTTGTTGAACATTTCAGATTCAGTTCTTCTCCACTAGAAGCCATTGCTTGAAGTTTGAATTTTATTGGATAGCAGTATACTGCATAAGATTAATAGATCGAATCATCTTTAATCAGATTCCATGGCATGCACATTGTTAAGAATTCCACTCTTACCTTCAGCTGCTAGTCTTGGTCACAAGTCATAGCCATCGACAAATGATAAAGAAATTATTATGTATAATTTATGATGTCATGCCACCTACAGACTAATGTTTCTTAGTCCTTATGATTCTCCTTACGGATGATTTTTTTTTTTTCTTATGATTTTCAGATTAAAGAAAGCTCGGGGCTATGGTTAACCAATGTTGTGACAATCTCTCTCGTTAAGTATAAGTGCGGTTGTGAGGGATTCATATACTGTGCAAAGTAATGTAACTTTTTTTTAATTAATTGCTTATGGTGCCAAGAACTGGACCCCTTGAGGTTGTTTTTTACAGGTGGTTTTTCCTTTTGTAAACAAAGTTATAATAATCTGTCCAACATTGGGAAGAGGTGCATGTATTTCTTTTACTTCTGTCATCATTAAGGTATGTTCTCATTCAAGGCATATTTTGCGTGCAAGATCCGTTGCTATCTACCTATCTTTTCATATAATGAAATGGCATTTGTAGCAATAACAGTGATCCATAATTGCAACTTAATTTCTCTTGAGAGTGTAATGTGATACTGTAAAATTCTAAAATGTATTTATAAGGTAGGAGAAAAAAGTATTAGAACCAGAATATCTGAAATAAAGAAATTTGTGAAGTCCATGTTTGATGTATTACATATTTTAGGCTAGGAACTAAGTTAAGGTTATTAAGAAAGAGGAACTGAGTGCTTGTGAGATTTGGATTTGGTTTGACATGACCTGCAGAGATAAGGATGAGATGTGAATCTCTAGCCCACTCACATTGTCTGGCTGTTCTTTCTTAACTTATTTATGAGTGATGTATGTACAATTTTTCCCCAATGCCTTCTTGTTTGGTTCATAAGATATATGGGGGGACCTAAATTTATAGAGTACATTTCTTGTCTTCTGTGTTGAAGAATATTAGATAAGACACTTGTAAAGAGAAACAAACATGAACATCCACACGAGGGGTTTGCATCTGCATATAGTCAGATTTCAAGACAATGAATCTGTCACCTAGAATAGAGAAACAAATACAGGTGTTTGAAATGGCATGATAGTTGAAAATGATACGTTCAAAATGACAGGAAGTGGGGAAAGGCAAACGCATGCATGTATCTATAGAGGCTCATATAAATTTTAAATATTCATAACAATATGTTTGGAAAAGTTATTGATACACTGAATATTTGATAAATATATTAGTGTTGGAATTATTGTTGTAATCTCTACATGTAGCCACAACCTATTCTACGCATACTTCATTCTCTTATTGTATTACTAGGTGTGGTTAAGGTCAACCTAATCAAATTTGATACGTGGGCTTAATAGTGCGCTGGGAAGTGCATCCTACTTACGTGGGTCCACAATCCTTAGTGCATCCTACTTACGTGGGTCCACAATCCTTCTTGGGGATGCCTTATTTAAGCTGTAAATCATCTTTTTGATCATTGAGCTAATACTCTCCATTAAAGTGTTTAAACCTATGGGAAATACATTTATGGCACTCTTGTCATTGGTATAATTTATATTTTTTGTGGGTTTGTGCATCTCATGTATAGTGCACTCATGCTTGGACATTTGCATCTCATGTATAGTGCACTCATGCTTGGACATCTCTCACTATCCGTCTCTAGCACACCTCTCTAGTGTTTTTTTTTCTCTTTTTATTGCATGGTTTTGTGTTGGCATTTTGGCTCCATTTGATCCCTTCTTTTTATTTGTGATATCAACTTGGTTTCATAGCGTGTGTGAACATTTCCTTCTCACCACGTTGTTTTCAAGGTTGTTTAGTTTTTCACACTAATAATTTCGTGATCAAACTTGGCATTTGGAGGAAACCCTAATAGAAGGAATGTTGAGGAAGTTTTGTTATATTTTGTTAACTAGAAAGACACTTATTTATGATTGTTTGTGCTTGTTTTTTTCACTAATTGCATAGTTCTTGTCCATTGAGATTGATGCTTCCTGTGAAAATTACACTACTCAGAATCCTACTACAACAACTGATTAAATTTCTTCTATTTGTCTAATTGAACAAATTATTTAACATAAGACATCGAAATAAAATACACTGCAGTCTTCACAATAAATTAATGCAAGGAAAAAAATACTAGCACAAGTATACACACATTAACATCGTTATTTTTGGACAATTGTCCCCAGAAAAACCCAATGCGGGAAAATCGGTGCAACAACCAAGGGTTTGTATATTATGCAGTAATTTTATGAGTACAAATCTATGATTGTTGAATCTGAAAATTCATATAGAGAAATCTGACAAACAAAGTCTCGTGAGACAAGTCTCACTCTGCCACGGGAATCCGACACTAACCTACACCTGAAACGAACTGCTCTGTGTAGTGATTGCGTTACCCATGCAATTTCTGCATCACAACTAAAGCTGCTCTCTCTCTCTGCGCTAGATCTCTCTGCTAGCTAGAAACTAGAATCTTCTACCTTTCGAAAACACTCTCCGTGAACTGGAACTGACCCTCTGCTATCTCCTCAACAGAAAATGGAACTCCCTCTACAGCGCTATGCAGTCCCAACGTAGCCTCTGCATCACTGGCTCTGCGCAGCCATCTGTGGCTTCTGTTGCTTCCTCTCTATGCACTCTCCAAATCCATAATTCTTTCTTTTGGAAATTATCCCTGCCCCGCTCTATGAGAATCCCCTCGATCAATCTTCTCCTTGAGCACTGCTCACTAAAGAATTTCAATCTCTGGATTCTTTCTTCGTCTTGATGTGTATTCCAAATGACCCTTCACGTCTTTCTTATTATCTTTTCGTTGAAACTTCAACAACTGAGATTAAATCTAATCAACGACTACACTTAACTTTTGACTTGATCTTCGTTTTTTCTAGAACATTCACACTCTGTTTTATTAATACCCATTAATTATTTTATTTTCCTAAGTTTAGACTTAGGGTCCCTTTAAAAATAATTAATTATTTTAATAAAACTCGTTATGAATGGAATTTTCACAAACGATTTCTGAGTTCTCTAGAATACATGTGTCTAAGTCTCCTTGCCAAATTTGAGACTTTGCGCACATTTGATGCTCCCCAAATCAACACTCCCTCTTAGCGAGGAATGTGCTCTAGCAATACACCCTGCTGAGTACTGCTCTGATTCTGCAACATCTCCCTCTGTGCTGCTAATGTCTGACAATGCGGCCCACCAACACTACGATGCTACATCTTTGCTATTGCTGACCATGCATGCTGCTGCCAACTGCCACTGCATCGCAACTCTTTTGTATTAGCTGCTGCTGTAACTAAGGACCCATTTGCTACCGAAACAGATTCTCAACCATACCCATCTGCTCCCTGAATTGAATGAACTTCGCTCTTCCTAGAGCCTTTGCGAGTACATCTGCTACCTGATCTCCTTTGGGGACATACTACAGTTGTACTACCCCACGTTTAACAAAGTCTCGAATGAAATGACATCTGATATCTATGTGTTTGTACCAATAATGAAATACTATATTCTCAGAGAGTTTGATGCAACTCTGATTGTCATAGTAAACACTAGTTGGCTCCATCCTCTTCTTGAACAGGCTCACAAGAAGCTTCCTAAGCCATATGGCTTCGCATGTTGATGTGTTGGATGCCTTATATTCTGCTTCGGCTGAGCTCAATGCTACTGATTTTTGCTTCCTGCTGCTCTAAGAGATCATTCCTGATCCAACGCTAAAACAATACCCGAAGGTACTCTTTTGGTCTGCTGAACTTCCTGCTCAATCTGCATCTGTGAACTCGCTCAATCTAACATCATCTCCTTGGTTGTATTTCAACCCGCATCTGACTGGTCCATGCACATATATGAGAATGTGCCTAGCTGCTGCCCAATGTACCCTTTTTGGTTCCACCATGAATTGACTAAGGGTGTTAACAACAAAGCAAATGTATGGCCTGGTGTTGATCAGATACATGAGTGACCTAATGAGCTGCCTGTACAAGGTGGGTTCTACTTCCTTGTCCCCTGATGCATCTATTTTCTTCCAGTTGGTTATCATAGGCGTTGCCATGGGCCGACAATCCTACATTCTGAACCTTTTCAGAATTTCTGTGGCATATCTTCCTTGCCCTAGGAAGATCTCTCCACTCTTCTGCCATACCTCCAACCCTAGAAAATAATGCATCAACCCCAAATCCTTCATGTCGAATTCTGCTTCAAGATTATTCTTGCAGTCCTTTATGAGCCTAGATGATCCTGTAAGAAACATATCATCTACATATAGCACTAGAATTTAGGGCTCATTCTCTACCACCAAATAGTAGAGATTGAGATCGACATCACTCTTGATGAATCCCAACAACTGCAATTAGGTATTGATTCCACTGTACCAAGCTTTGTGTGCCTGCTTGTGCCCATACATGGATTTCTTCAATCTACATACATGAGATTCTTCTCATGAGTTTCAAAGTCTTCAGACGGTTTTATGTACACCTCCTATTCTATCACCCCATTCAAGAATGTGTTCTTGACATCCATTTGGTGAATCTCCCATCCCATCTGAGCTGCTAGGGATACGACATATCTGATCGAGGTGTATCTTTCTATAGGGGCGAAGGTCTCCTCATAGTCAATTCCTTCTTTCTGTGCATACCCCTTTGCTACGAACCTGACCTTGTACTCCTCCACGATGCTACCATCTACAACATACTTGATCTTGTAGATCCATCGTGATCCTACAACTGATCTACCCTCAGGTCTAGGCACAACTTCCCAGACATCATTTGTCATGATAGAATTGTACCCTTCTACAATGGCATCCACCCATACTTGGTACTGTACGACTTCCTAAAAACTGGTGGTTTCTTCTACTTGTGCTACCAATGCTTGGTACTTGTCAGGTTGTCTATGCTGCCTCTTCTCGGTTCTAGGAGCTCCAATGAACTCCTCTGTGTCGCTCAGTGTTTGTCGTGCCTCCCTACTGGTTCCACCACTAGTGGCAGGAGGTTCTCTCAATTCCTCCTCCCGTTCATGTTGTTCCATCTGCTGAGAACTTCTAGACTATTCTCCTCCTGAGGAAATGCTAGTACTGGTCATTGTACTCGATCTGGTGTCTGTCCTCCTGCATGTCCTCCCTAATGCCCCTGCTGCTATTGGACTAAAGGAACTTCTTGTTGATTGATCCTCTCCTGGCATCTCACAAGATCTCCTGAAAGCTCTATCTTCCATGAACTTAGCATCTCGTCTCACTACAATTTTCCTGCTGCTAGGAATGTAGATTCTATATGCTTTTGAGGTCTCGCTATATCCTATGAGATACCCATTTTTTGCAGTCTGATCAAGTTTACTTCTCTTCTCATCCATTATGTGGAAAAATGCTAGACTTTTGAATATCCGAAATGTTCTACTTCTAGTTTCTTTCCTGTGAAAGCTCTTTCATACGTTTTCTTCCCCAATGCTCTGTGAGGAGTTGTATTTTGGATCTACACAACTGTGTTACATGCCTCTACCCATAAGAATCTAAGCAGGTCTAGGTCATATAACATGGATTTTGTTGCCCCAACAATAGTTCTGTTCTTCCACTCCGCTACACCATTCTGCTTTGGATTGTATGGAGTTGTCCACTCTCCCTTGATGCCCTCCTTTATGCAGAAATCCGTGAAGTCTCTCTTTGTATATTCTTCATCGTTATCTGGGCGCAACACCTTTATTTTCTTCTCTATCATGTTTTCCATGAGAGCTTTAAACTCTTTGAACCGATCAAAGATCTCATCCTTGGTCTTTATGAAGTAAATCTAGGTTTTCTTGGAGTAATCATCAATGAATGTGGCAAAGTATTTGCCACCGCTGAGAGATCTAGTGGACATTGGGCCACAAATGTATGAGTGTATTAATCCTAATACACCTTTGGCTTGGTTATCACTTCTGGGAAAAACTGCCTTAACATATTTCCCTAGTACACATCCTCTGCATATGTCATCATGCTCTGTACTAAGGATTGGTCCTCCAGTAACAGTCTCTCTGAGCATCCTTAGTGCTCCATGTTGTAGATGTCCCATTCTCCTACACCATAATTCATTCAGGTCTCTCTCGCCATCAAGATTGCTGCCTATCAGTGCCATTGGATACTCGAGCTGCAATCTGTGTATTCTATTGCTTTGAGTTCCAATTTTCCTCTTCTTCTTCCAACTTGGATGCTTGATGTATGCCTTCTTTCCAATGAAGTATACAATGTATCCCTTGTTTTGTATCTAGGACACTGAAATCAGATTCATCCCTAGCCTTGACACATGCAACACATTAGTGGCTCTGATGCTGGTTCCTACTTCCGTTTGAAATACTATGGTGCCTCTCCTTGCTGGAGTGCATTTTGTTCTGTTCCCTATAGTGATCTGGAAGTGCATATGCTCTTCCTAATAGCTTGATAAATATTCTCGTACTCCAGTCATATGAGTTGAAGCCCCGCTATCAATGTACCAAACACCTACAAATGTTGAACTTGACAAACACGCGAAATCATCTTCCAATCTAGAAGACAATTCATAAATATCTAAAATTTCCATACTTATTTGTGTTATTTTTCCTTCGATTTCTGGCGTTTTTGCAGTCTAGCAAAAACTGCGTCCCTCCTAAAGACTTCTCTACGCTAAACCTGCTGCGGAGCTCCCTTTGTCACTGGGAAATTTCGATCCGGAAATATTTCTCTCTGTCGACTCACTTTAAGAGATTTTCCACGAAAATATTTCCTCTCAAACTGAATTGTGCAATCCTTTAGGGAATCTAGTTTACTGCGTACATAGTCTCCTCCCTTTTATGTTCAATACTGCTTCTTCTGGATCTTTTTTCTTTTCTCTAATACCATGTGAAAATTCCACTACCTGGAATCCTACTGCAACAACTGATTAAATTTCTTCTATTTGTCTAACTGAACAAATTATTTAACATAAAATATCGAAATAAAATACACTACAATCTTCACAATAAACTAATGCAAGGAGAAAATACTAACACGAGTATACACACATTAACACCATTATTTTTGGACAATTGTCCCTGGAAAAACCCAATGCAGGAAAACTGGTGCAACAACTGAGGGTTTATATATTATGCAGCAATTTTCTGAGTACAAATCTATGATTGTTGAATCTAACAAATCATATAGAAAAATCTGACAAACAGAGTCTCGTGAGACAAGTCTCACTCTGCCATGGGAATCCGACACCGACCTGCTCTGTGTAGTGATTGCGTCACCAACCTGCTCTGCGTCACCACTGAAGCTACTCTCTGTCTCTGCGTTGGATCTCTTTGATGGCTGAAAACTGGAATCTTCTACCTTTCGAAAACACCCTCCGGGAACTGGCATTGACCCTTTGCTTTCTCCTCAACAGAAAATGGAACCCCCTCTGCAGCTCTGCGTAGTCTCAGTGTAGCCTCTGCGTCACTGGCTCTGCGCAACTATTTGTGGCTTTTGTTTCCTCCTCTCTATGCACTCTAGAATTCTTCCTTATGGAAATTATCCCTGCCTCTCTCTGTGAGAATCCTCTCAATTGATCTTCTCCCTGAGCACTACTCACTAAAGAATTTCGATCTCTGGATTCCTTCTCCGTCTCGATTTGTATTCCAAATGACCTTTCATGTCCTTCTTATAATCTTCTCGTTGAAACTTCAACAAACGAGATTAAATCTCTAATCAACGACCAAGATTAACTTTTGACTTGATATCTGTTTTTTCTAGAACATTCACACTCTGTTTAATTAATACCCATTAATTATTTTATTTGCCGAAGTTTAGACTTAGGGTCCCTTTAAAAATAATTAATTATTTTAATAAAAGTCATTCTGAGTGGAATGTTCACAAACGCTTTTTGGGTTCTCTAGAATACATGTGTCTAAGTCTCCCTGCCAAATATGAGACTTAGAGCACATCCAATGCTACCCAAATAAACACTTCCAACATTAGGGTAAAAAGGCCTTGTATATTGAAATTGGTGCTTCAACATTAGGGTTTACTTAATGATTTATTTCAATTATTTTTGGTAGTTGTTTCTAGGTATTGTTTTGTAACATCACTGTTTTTTATCACTGTAGAACTAGAGTTTTGGACTTGATGTTTTGACAACAATTTGGAGAATTTTTGTTGGTGGCATCTCTTTCTTTGTGATTGTGAAATTTGAGTTTTCAACAATTTCCTTTGGAGATTTTTGGTTAGTGGCATTACCCTAAGGTTTGTGAACTAAGGTTAATAGATCTTTTTTGTTTTCTTCTACAAGTCATTTAGAGAACTTTGGCTAGAGACATTGCCCTAAGGGTTCTAGATCTAAGGTTTCCCAAGGTTTAGGGTTTTAACCCACTTGCAAGGGTTCACTATAACAATGAGAAGTTTGCTTCGATTATCTTTCTAGGGTTCACTTCAACATTAGGGTTAGTCATTTCATTATCACCCATAGGGTTGTAGGGTCAATATCTTGTTTAGTGTTTTACCCTTATACAAGGGTCATGCTTCTCTTCTAGGGTTACTTGGGTATCTCTTGTTGAAAAATGTAACTAGTGTTGGTCTTCATAATTGTACTTGAGTCATGATATAATGTATTTGTCAAAAATAAGATTTTTAATTTTTATTTTATTATAAAATTAATTGACTTATTAAAGCATGGGTTTCATGTTTGTGTCAATGATCAATAGGTCAAAGCACCCATTGAGTGCTTTAGGATTTTTTTTGTTGAAGTCAAAGCCAAAGTTTTATGTAAGAGACCCTTCTTAGGGCTCATTGTGTCAAAGAAAAAAAATATTTTTATTGTTAAAATTAAGTCCTATTCCTCTTCCATCAAGTCAACCTCTTTAACAAGACAATTTGACCTCTTCAACAAGTCAAATCAGCCTCATGATCATACTCGTCCACTTTGCAAAGACTATGTATATAGAGCATTCGACCTTGTGAAGTGATACTGATTTTTCATCATCATTGATCGGCAATTTCAACATAAAGAGAAGTTGGATATAGAAGAAAGTTTCTTATGATTACATGATTGATGTTTCTTGTGATTACACGGTCGAAGTCTCGTATGTTTACGTGACCAAATTTCTCTATGAATACATAATCAAAACTTGTCATAAGAATTGCAAGACCAAAGTTATTTATGGTTACAAGAATCAAAGATACAAGAGAATAAAGAGGGCCGAGTATCCTGCAAGGTTTTCTTAGTCAAAGTCAAAAGGGACTTGGTCATCTCAACTTGATATTACTAGTAGAAGAGTTTGACTGGGGTTTTCCCCTCGTTAGGGGTTTTTCTATGGTTGAGTGCCTACATCTTGTGTCCCTTTTCTTGTGTTCGTAATCTTCATTTGTTTTGGCATTTGTCTTGATGATGAAACGAATAATAATATAACGAAAGCAACTAAACAACATCACAAGAACTTGTCAAGTCAAGATAAATTATTTAAAGAACCTTAATACAAATGCTTCCCTTGATTTCTCAACATATCTAAGGAAATTTTACCCTAATAGAAGGGCCATGCCTCTCTTCTAGGTTTTGTTATCTCTAAGGATTTTTGCCCTCTTTACAAGGTTACATATCTTCTATGGTTCCATGGGTACTTGTTGTTTTTTTAGTGGATGTTTCATTTCATTGTAGTATGAGGCCCTCATTTTCTATTTATTGGAGTTGGTTCAAAGTGTCATTATCAATCTCATGAATGCTTGTTCTCATGGGGTAGCTATGTCCTTTCACACCACCTTTGATGTAATCTCTTTTCACAGTGCCCCAAGATTTGTCTCACTATCTTTTATAGATGATTCTATGGAATATTTTCAACACATTTAAGTGGATTTATTTCATAAATAATCCGAATTGATTTTGGTGTAACGAGGTCGCAAACTTGTCTATATATAGAGACAATATTACCCTCTCTAGGCCGACATGATCAATTGTTAGTGCGCCGACTTATTCCAACATCTTTTAGGCCGACTTGTTTCAAGGGTAGTTGTATCATATTAAGCCAACTTCCATGAACATATTGACAAGGTCTTGAGGCATACTTTTTACATCAATGGATGTCCTTTACAAGCGTAACAATCCTTCATATACATGACTCTAAATTATACATTTATGACAAGATGAAAAACCCTAAAGACATCAAGAAGAAGTCTTTGACCTATAATAAAAACTTCCTTGCTCATGAAACCCATGATGCAAGTATTACAAAATACATTTTATTATCTTGGTCTTCCTCATTACATAAAATTCATAATTACAAGTCATTGTGAAGATCGAACGTAGTTACACTTTCCAACACTTTGTGCACTTGGGTAACTATCATAATGACTTCTATGTGTCTCTTTCTCCTACCTCACCCTTTATAATTTTGAGTTGATGACTAAGTCCTCACAAATCTAATCTCTCATTGAGATCAACGATTGAGATTAAATTCCGATCAATGATGGATATTACATCTAAATCACTAATGTAATTAAATTACACTTTGTTATATTTTGATCAACTCCATAAAATTAATAGGTTTTGCACTTTAATAATTATATTTAATTAAAGTGAATTACAAGGATAAAAATGATTTAGATAGCATCAAGCATGTTCAAAGCAAAACCTATGTGGAAGTAGGGGTTCGAGATACAACACCAACACTCCCTCTTAGAGAGGAAATAATTTTGCACCAATCCAAGTTTTTGTTTGAAGAACACAAACTCGCCTTTGATTAAGGGTTTGGTTAGAATGTCTTCAACATGTTGATCTATGGAGACATATTGGAGCTTCACTGCTCCTTTTTGAATCTTGTCTCAAAATAAGTGATATATGATCTCTATGTGCTTAGACTTGGTATGGAATAGTGGGTTCTTAGAGTGTTTGATATAATTTTGATTATCATAGTATATAGTTGTAGGATCCAACTCTCGAACAAACAAGCTTGCAAGTAACTTGTGAAGCCCAATGACCTCACAACTCGTTTTATTTGCTACTAGATACTTTTACTCTATTGAATTGAATTCCATAGAAGTATGCTTCCTATTGAACTAGGATATCATTTCTGATCCCAAAATAAAGCAACACCTTGAGGTGCTCTTCTTGTCTGATGCACTACCCGCCTAATATGAGTTTATATACCTTCGCAACTTCAGCTCACCATCTCCGAGATATCGTAGACCATATTTCATTGTGCACCTCACATATCTTAACACATGCTTCATAGCTAGTCAATGCTCCTGCCTTAACACCACCACGAATTGCCTCAAGGAGTTCACTACAAAACAAATATATGGCCCAATGTTTACCAAATACATCAAAGAACCAATCGATCACCTGTATAATGTGGGATCCAACAACTTTGAATCTAAAGTAGTCACTTTCTTTAGATTGGTGTTCTTAGGCATATCCATAACCCGAAAGTCTTCCATCCCATATCTCTTCAATATCTCTATTACATACTTCCCCAGTATAAGGAAGATCTCCCCTGACCTTTGCCAAAACTATAACCATAAGAAGTAGTGCATCAAATTGATGTCCATCTCAAACTCTATTATGAAATCTGCTTTGCACCTTGCAATGAGCTTCACTACACTTGCGAAAAACATATCATCCACATATAATACCAAATTAAGCAAATTAGTCCCAACAAATATGTAGTATAAATTAGTATTTGCTTCACTTTTGGTGACATCCATGCTTAACAAATATCCATCGCTGAGAGGATGCACTGTACAACCGAACTGATCCACGCTGTGCACAATCTCTCATGAAGTGGTATTTGATGTCAATATGCTTCGACCTATCATGAAACACTGGATTCTCAGAGAGCTTGATGCAACTTTGATTATCACAATAGATACTGATCAAATCCAACCGTTGACCAAACAGTTCCACTAACAACTTCTGAAGCCAAATAACTTCACATGCGGTGATGCTTGTTTCCATGTATTCTGCCTCTATAGAATTCAGTGCTACGGAATTCTGCTTTCTGTTGCACTACGAGAAAGTCCCTGATCCAATACTAATGCAACACCTTGAGATGTTTTTCTGAACCACCAAACTACCTACACAGTCTGCATTTGTATATCCCATGAAACTCACACCATCACCTCAAGTAAATATCAGACCATACTCGTCTATACCTTATAGATATCTCAATACATGTCTCGCTGCTATCCAATGTATTATCTTCGACTCTACCATGAACTAACTAATAGTGTTGACCATGAAACAAATTTTTAGCCTTGTGTTGACCAGATACATAAGAGATTCGATGAGCTGCCCATACAAGGTTGGGTCCACTGCTTCGTCCTCTGATGTGTCTATCTTCCTCCAATTGGTAACCATAGGCATATACATGGGTCTACAGTCCCACATCCTGAATCTCTTCAAGATATCCATAATATATCTCCCTTGCCACTGTCGATGTACTAAACACCTATGGACGTAGTGCTAGAGAGGCAAGCTATGAGAGTGAATTTGTCCTCTACCCTTGAAGACAATTTATCAATGTTTGCTAAAGTTGATGTTTGCTGCTTCCCCTTCTTTTCTCCTTTCTTCCAGTTAAGGCATTAGCTAACATAGTGTCCTTGTTGATCGCAACCAAAACACTTGACCTTACTCAAGTATTTATTCTTCTTTTACCATTTTGATCGCGATCCTTTGTTGGAACCCTTCTTCGCTTTCCCTTTTCCTATTAGGGCCATGTTTTCTTGTTCCTTCTCAACCTTCAGAATCTTGTCGTCGTTGCTACTATTGCCACTGACCAAGCTAACTCTAAGCCCCTCCTGAGTGAAGTCATTCCATAGGCAATCCCAACTCGGCAACTGGTCTCGCCCATTGATAACTTGACATTAGATAAATTTTGAGGTCTAAAATGGGCCTCCTAAGGAATATTATAAAATAATAGTGGAAATAATAAAATAAGATTAGATTACCCCATCATTTTTTGAAGGGAAAAAAGAAAAAAACTATTTTTTCAACTCGTATTTTCAACCTATCTCCCTATGATTTTACTCAAATTTTGAGTGGGAGCACTTGTTGGATGCGAAATTTAATTTTGTGTCTAAGCAATACTCATGTTGCATACTTTTGATGGACCCTACTATATGAAAAATGTGAAATACATGAATAAACATGATTGCATTCACATTTTTTCATGCATTTCACATTTTTGTGTAGTAGGGTTCATTGAAAGTATGCAACCTTGGTATTTCTTGGCTGCAAAATTATATTCTGCATCCAACGAATGCTCCCGCTCAAAATTTGAGTAAAATCGTATGGAGATAAGTTGAAAATATGAGTTGAAAAAGTGTTTTTTTAATTAAATCTTTTTACCCTTTTGCGTAAAAAATGGTGAATCATCCCCCATGGTTGACATCATCATATTGAATCCTATTGGTTCTTATAAAGTTGATTTTTGTTGTACATTTTTGTTTTAAGGCCCATTTTTTACCTCAAAATTTCTCTAATGGGAAAGACATCCTACTGCCTAGAGAACCCATTCAAGGCAACTCACACTAGATCAACATCACTTGGCTTATTCCTATTGCAACCAATTCATCCCTGTCAAGTCGAACTCTAGTGAGGTAGGAAACCATATATTCACCCTTATGTATCTTGATCGACCTCAAATTTTCTCAGAGAATCAATTTCCTATTTTTTGTAGGATTTTGGTACAAATTGATAATTGCATCCCACATCTCCTTTGTCACATCCTCCTCTATGATATGAAGGACTATATGATCCTTGACTCCACCAAGGACAATCCTCTTGGCTTTGGCACTGTCCTTTATGTAGGTTTCCAACTATTGTGGATTTGTCGGTATGGTTATCACATTCATTGCATACTCCTTCAGTCCAAACTCATCCAATTGAAAAGACATTATGTATTTCCAAATGCCAAAGTTGGAGGTTCCATCCAATTTGTCTAGATCTCTCAAACTTGCAGTGGCCATATCTGAAATATGGAAATATAACGAAACACAAAATTTGAAGAAAAATAAAATGGGTTATAAATTCTTAGTTTTCTTTTCTGGTGCCTTGCACTGATTTACTCATGCCAACCCTCTGCGTTGATTTGTTGTGATACCATGTGAAATTTCCTTAATTGTAGTTACTAGAATTTATTCTTCTATCTTCAATAGATGATTTGTTTTCAAAAATTAATCACGAAAATAACAAATAAATCATGAAAAATAAAAAATAAATCATTGTTGAAATTTTCACAAATAATAATAAGAACTGAGAAATAATGTGCAAAAAAAAAGTAATTAACACCAATATTTTTTTGACAAATTATCTCTAGAAAAACCCTAGTGCGGGGCAAACTAGTTTTGTAGATGAGGGTTTTATTATTAATCTTTAGCAAAAGTTGAAAATTACAATCTACTTTCCTCTCACTGGAAAAGCTCTAGTAAATATTTTTCTCTTCACAAAAATGATTTAGAAATAAAAAAATCTCCCTCTGTAAGACAAATCGACCCTTTATGGCAATTTGCTTGGCTATTCTGCAAATCACTCTCCCAACAATTCACACTTCATGTAATTAAAAGTATCCTCCCTTTCTTGCAATTTTCCTTTCCTGTAATTGACCTGCAAGAATTCTCACTTCCCATAATCGCACAAATTTCCTGCAATTCGGTTTGTATTATGAAACTCGATCCTGGCTATTCGCACTGCCTCTGGGAATGCGCTTTGGAAATTCACACTATTGACTTCAACTTCTCTTCTACTGATGAAATAAACCTCCTTCCTTCCACTAGAAACTAGAAATCACTGGGAAATTCTTCTAGAAATTTTCTCCCCAATCTTCTTTGCTGAAACCCTTCTACTGGTGTCTCCCTCACTCAACCAATGCCTTTTCTATCTCTGTAACTGGGTAATTCGAATTCCTTGTCATGATGTCTCCAACTGACCCATCGATTTTATCTTATAATCTCTTGTTGAAAAATCAACGACCATGATCTAATCACAATCGATGACTAAGATCATCTTGATCTCATTAGGTGACTTTTCCAGAAGTCTCTAGAGCAAAATCGATGGTGTTTTACTCTTCCACCATGGCATTCGATCATACCTGCTAGTTTGTTGCCTCTTGAAAATTGAAGGGCTTGTAATCAATGATGCTACTCATTAGTGCAATATAAGTAGGAAACTTCTATGAAGGCCTGCTCTTCCTGAATGTGCTCCTAGAAGCCTCAACATATACCTAAGCATCTCTCAATCTCTATGTCAACCATTGAGGTATCCTAACTGAACTGGAAGGATCTACTGGATCCTCCTCACTTGAAGGTGTACTTCTTGAATTTGAAACTGTCGGTGTCATATATGAACTAGTCTCAACATTTGGAAGTTGTTGCTCCTCGTACTCTACCATTGTAATGGGTTTGTGTGATTTTATGGACACAAATTCCTCCTCAAAATTCACATCCTTGCTTAGCACTATTTTTCTTTGTACAAGAATAAAATCATGTACGCCTCAAAGTTCTTAATATATCCCACAAACAACCCCTTCTTACTAGAGGGATCTGACTTCATCCTCTTATCTATAGGTACATATATGTATACTGTGGAACAAAATATGCAAAAGTTTCTCATTGATGGCTTCACACCATTGAATGCCTCCTTTGGTGTCTTGTCCCCCAAGGCCCTACAATGACACTTGTTTTATATGTAGACTATCATATTACATGCTTCCCCCCGAAGAAGCATGGGTAAACCCCAATAATGGATCATGTCCTTAGAAACTCCTATGAGGGATCAAGTTTTCCCCTCTGTAGCTCAATTTTTTTGTGGGTTGTATGATATTGTTAGCGCCCTCTTAATCCTTACCTTCTCGCATAAATCCCTAAGTCCTTTGTGGTGAAATATCCTCCATTATTTGACCTCATGTACTTGATCTTATTTCCTTTCTGATTCTCCATAAGAACTTTGGACTCTTGAAACCCATCGAAGACCTCATCCTTGTTCTTCATGGAATAGATCCATGTCTTATGATAGAAATGATCAACAAAAGTTACACAATACATACCTTCATTCATTGAAGTTACTAATGTTGTCCCACATACATTCAAATGAATCCATTCCAAAATATCCTTGGACCCGTGTTTGTTTCTTGGGAAAGTAGCCTTGGTGTAATTTCCAAGTGTGCACCCTTTACATACCCCCTATTTATCAATTCTAAAATATTGAAGACTAATGACTATCTCCCTCATAATCAACAATGCTATGTAATGAAAGTGCCCTATCCTCCTATGCCACACCTCACACAAGCTATCACTACAATGAAGCAAGGCTCAAATAGGTTTGCCTCATATCCTATAGAAGTTTCCTTCTCTAGCCCCAATCACTAGAGCTGTGTTTGGGCTCGATCCTTCTAGCCTAATATATACTTTCCCTTTCTTGAACTCCATTGCAATACCCTTATCCTCCATAACCAAAACTGAGATCACATTCCTCTTGAGCCTTGAAACAAACAACATTTCCTTCAAGTATTAGGAGCTTCCTAACTTGAGTTGGAATGATATTGTACCAAATCTAACCACTAAATACTTGGAATCATCACCAAATTTATTGCTAAGTCCTACTCTATGAGACTTGTAAACCATTGTTGTGCTAATGTCATATGGCGAGATGCCCCACTATCCATTTGACACACACTCCTAGAAATCATGTTGGTATAAAGGAAAGAAACTAATGAGAAAACATTCTCAAACTTCACAACAAACTCACTCATTAGAGTTTTTGTTGACACTTCCACCTACTTTTACTACAATTTCCCATGTTGCACAAGGGTTTGTCCCCACCAAAAACTACCTTGTACTTGATATGCCAACATTATGGGGACCTTTATAGGGGTTGGGAACATCCCCAATCTTTGGGGGATGTCACCGGGGACTTGGATACGTCCAAGCCATTCCAAATACATCCTGGGAAGATTTTTGGGACTCTTTAGGTGTCGTTTCACCATCCTTGAGGAAAAAATTGTACGCATAACCCGATTTTGTTTGGGTAATGGATAAAATGAACTTTTTGGAGCATGTTTCTCACCATCATCAACATCATAAAATGACACACACTTCTTATGAAATAATTCTTGTTCAACCTTCAATTTCTCCTTCGAACTTACACGTCATGGTATTTCACCTAGATCTTCATCATCAATTACCTAAACATGGCTAAGTATAATTCAAGTTTGATAATATCTTACTATGCTCTCACTATT
Source organism: Pinus albicaulis (assembly GCA_034641835.2). Classification (NCBI taxonomy): domain Eukaryota; kingdom Viridiplantae; phylum Streptophyta; class Pinopsida; order Pinales; family Pinaceae; genus Pinus; species Pinus albicaulis. Next base: position 998,130,480 of record CM076569.1, on the reverse strand, counting down.
TCTAATTCTATAACGCGCTCCTTGAAAATGAGTAGTATATTTGTCGTTTCATCGAAAATTTGGGGGTGCACTCTAGCCGCACTTGAAAATCGTCCCCCCCATCCCCCTGTCCCCAAAGGAAGTGCACCATAGACTATTTCCCTTTTCCATTCTTCTTCTTTGGACACTGTGATGCATTATGTCCATGGTTGTGACATATGACACACTTGATTTTACTCAAGTCCTTCCACGGTTGTGAGGTTGACTCCTCATTATTTCCCTTACCTTTACTAGAACCATTTCCTTTTCCCTTCCTAATTTGATCAATCAAGGTCAGGTTCTCATCATCTTCCTTCTTTCCAGCTTTAGACTCCATTTGAGCCTCCTCCTAGATCCAACTAGCCCATTGTCTCTCAAAATTGGGAGGATCCTCACATGCACAAATGGCCTTAACAAATTCTTCCTAAGATGTTGAGAATCCATTTACTGCCATATTCACTAATTTTCCATTAGTCAATTTCTTCCCAATTACTGTAAGTTGATCATCAATTTGAGTGATCTTCATGAGGTAATTGGTAATTGGTAATTTTGTTAGATCTGGACATGTTTATAGATTTGAGCTTGTTTCTCAAGATCATCTTCTTGTTAATGTTCCTTTGACTTTTTCATTTGAGATAAGGAGGGACAAATGATCCTTAATTGCATTCAATATAAACCTCTTGTATTTTACCTCTTTCTTCTTGTGAAATATCAACTGTTGAGGACCTATCAACATTAGAACTACACTCTTAATAATGTCCCAGATATAAATTTCCTCAAATGATAATGTAACCCTAGATTTCCATGACAAGAAACTTGAGGCTCCATCTAATCTGCCTTCAAATCTAAGACTTGCTGCTACCATCTTTCCATGTCTTAACAAAATTGTCATGTAAATGTGCTTAGTCCTTCAAATACCTAGCAAAAATAACTGTTGGTCCTTAGATCTAATAGATCTGCCACTGTAACTTTCAACTCTATTGTTGTAACCTTCAAATTTGTTGTTGTAACTAATTTTAAATTGACTTCTCTAAGAGATTATTCTTTGATACCATATTGAAATCTCTTTTTCAATCCTAGGTAGATTACTTCCTTATCATTCTTAAGCAAAACTACGTATTGAAACTTAAAAAAATATTTTCAGATCATAGAATAATTACACTGGTTGGAAATTCATTTGGAGAATAAACAATGTAAGAAATAAAATAATTTTCCAAATACACAATTATTTATTTATTTTTATTTATTTTTTGTTTTATTTATTTATTTATACTTTTATTTATTTATTTATTTTTATTTTTTATTTTTTTCTACATGTCAAAATCAATTTTTATTAAAAAGATTCCAAACTTACGAGGGCTTCCACACTGGGAAAATTAACTCACTAAAAAGGATTCACCCACAACAAAACTTAGCTTTTGTATAGCTTGATCTATGTTGTTTCCTCCATAAATTTGTATGGCCAAATTGCTAGCTGAATTAAACTCATGTTGTTTTGTTTCATCCAATTGTACAACCTCCTCCTATTGGTATGTATGGCCTCCATTGATTGGCTAAGGTCAATTTTTTTGCTACTACATTCCTTCACTCCTTACCTTGCACATTGAGCAAACTATCTCTTTGTGCAAATATATAATTGTCACAATAACTTCTTTGTGTCTCTTCCCTCTACCTTGCCTTTCCTTTATAATTTTCAATTGATGACTAAGTATTCACAAATATTATCTCTCATTGAGATCAAAAATTGATATTAAAGCCCAATTGATGGTGGGGATTGCATCTACATCACTAATATAGTTAAATTACACTTTATTAGACTTCAATCAACTCCAAAAAATTAAAAGGATCTTCACTTTAATAATTAACTTTAATTAAAGTGAATTACAAGGATAAAAAGACTTTGGATGAATTTTGCATGTTCGACACAAAAGTTGTGTGGAAGTACATGTATGAGCTACAAACATGAACATGTATCATTAGTGTACTTGTAATCATGACCAACACAATACTTTATTCCTCTATAATATCACTGGGTGTGGTTAAGGTCGACTTATTGAACTTTGATGTCCCTTCAATAACCCTCTTGTGGAATGTGGACTACTCACCTCTTGGAAGGATGCCTATGTGAGTTTTTGTATATATACACCAACTTAAAGCTCATTGGTAACAATGTTTTTAGATCATTGAGCACAGGCTCTCAACAACAAGTGATTTAATCCTACTAGCACTACACATTTTCTTTTTATGTGCATTTGTGCATTTCATATGTAGAACACTCATGTTTGGACATCTTTCTCTCTCTAGCCCTTTCAAGGTTTAGTGCTAGCGTGACTTCTTCAATGTTGTTTGTTTATGTTTCCATTGTAGGTTTTTGGGTTGGATTTTTGGTTCATACAATTCCCTCTTTATGTTTGTGATTTTAACATCTAGAACAAATTCGTAGATTCATTTAGAACACACAAGTACATTTTTAACACTAAAGTATCACTTTGTATTAGAAAATGTTGTACCTATAATGAACAACATTATAATAAAAATAGAGAAGGAAATGGTCATAGCTTGTTGACAAAATTACATTTCCCTTGTTCCAAAAAGTATTAAGAATTCTTATATAGATTCTACATTGATAGGAATGGCAGGTATACTATCATACAAACCAACACAATGGCAACACAACATAACAAAAAATTACATAGTGGAAATAAATTAGAAAGCTTTTCCACTGAGGGCTTTTCTAGACCCACCTAAGTCTCCCCGATGTTTTTATCAAAGCCCCAACCAATTCAACCTTAGTGTCACGACTAGCCCTCGATCTTGCTTCTCTAACATTGTAGAGTTTGAGAGAAAGAGGGTTAGGGAAACTTGTGAACTTGGCTTCCAAGGCCTAAACAATAAAACCGCATGTAGAGTGAACCATTTTGATGCTACTACTCATTATTATGGGCACGGATGGAGGGATGTATCGTAGAATGGAACATAGTAATGCCATAACTCTTTGTCTAGTTGCTCATGCATGATAAGACACTTGTAATGATTTCCATATCAATCTAAATGCACTAAATTATCATGGGAGAGACAACTCCCCCCCACCATCATAATGAATCTCCTAACCCTCTTGAGCTTAAAAGTTTTTATCCTTGAAGAAGTGCCAAGGCCTCTACTTGATTATTGGATGCTACAGTTGCCATAGTTGGATTTTACCCTTTGAAGCCTTGTCAAAGAAACAAATATCCTTATCCATATCTAGTTTACAACACTAGAATTCTTCCTCCTCTATTTTTATTTGCCAAAGGTGAACACTATTGGATTTTCTCCCTTATATTTTAAGGAAATACAAATCTTTACACCAAAATATCCTTAAGCTAGTTCCTTTCCTATTGATTAAGAACTAGCATATTGCATCCTTTTGATTCCCTTCCCTTATCTCATCTTTGTCAATAGGGTTCAAGCTTTAGTTGCCACTAACCTTGGAGGGTATTATTTCTGATGAAACACAAATTTGTTTCTTGCTTACTAAATTTTCTAGCATATAAAACTTATGCATTTCCATCCAAGATTTCTTGAGAAAGTGGTTTCATAGAAATCATTCCTTATACATTTTATGCTAGGAAGTGTCTGTTACTTTCCAATTCTAAGGGAATATCACTCTTTTCTATATTTTGCAAAGACAAAGTTCCATAATTGTAGGGAGAACTTGTAATGTAGAAATAGATGTCCCATCATTTCCTTTGCCTCCTCACATAGAGACCATCTTTATGGACCTTGAATTCTCTCGTTATTTAAATTATAAGGGGTCAATAATTTACCATGTGTAATGATGCAATAAAAGATGGTAACATTTGGAAATGCATACACGCCCTAGGAGAAGTACCAGAGATTTGTATATGATGATTGGGATTGCTCCTTTAGCTTCAAAATCTATCCTTGCTTTACTGAGTAATCATTTACATGCAATCCCAATATTGACTGCCTTGAATGGATTTGCAGAGAGGATATGCCCACAAAAAAGATAAAAAAGAGAGGCTAGTTAATCCAGTGGATCCAAAGGAATAGTATTTTTTCCACACTCTCCAATACTCATAAGTGAGCTCTTCTCGATGAGACCTTGAACAAGGTGTGGAATCCTTAGCTGTTTAGCCAATCTTCAATTTTACCTAGTTTCAAGAGATGATTTAATAGATGCTTCCCCATTATTATATCTTAGATTTATTTTTTCTTTCCATTCCCAAGGATACATGCTAATTGGGCTTTCATAATGGGGGCAACTACTTTGCATAATTTCTAGGAGCCCCTCTCATCCAAAAGAAGGTGATCTAGTCTTCTTTTATTACTGGAGATATTTTCTATGATCATGGACTTCCACCACTTCTCTCCCCTCCAAAGGATTCAATAGAAACTTTTGAATCTCCTAAAAAATTTGTTACATCATTTCAATAGGTTCCAACATCATTGTAGTTTAGTATATGGGTAGGGTTGACAATGCCTATTTTATTAGCACCTACCTCCTTGTTGGATTTAGCCATTGAGCTCCCTATTTATACATCTTGTTTTTTAGGGACAAATAATTTGCCATTCTATGATTAGCGGGCCATTGAGTGAGTTTGGTATCCCCAAATATTTAAGTCACATCTAGTGTAGAACCTGTTAGCACTGCAATTTTTCAAAAATTTTCGAGGTCTGGTCGTTATCATAAAGTCATGTCTTTGATCCTTTCCTATCACTTGATTTATGGTGAAGAGCCCTGAAGGATTGAATTGTATGAGTCTTTGTCACTTTTTTATAAAATTCAAAAGGAATTCTAAGTCCAATACTTTGTTTCTGTTACAAAGTCGATAGGGTAAAGTCTCTTTTAATTAGGTCTTTTAACTACTTTCAGTGGTTAAAGTCATTAATTTCCATTTGAAAAAAGAGTCTTATTCTTTGACCATCATTTCATACCCAAGGTCAAAGACAAAGTGTTAGAGTCATGAGTTCTGTTAAGAATAATACAAAAATTAGTTGTTATTTCCATGAGAGGCAACTATCTTTTCAAAACTATGGTTTTTACAGAAAATGCAGTCTTTTTCAGAAAGGTAGTAATTTCCTACAAATTAGTATAAAGGAGCAGAGGAGGTATTATTCAACTGAAGTCAGCATTACTATCTGAATACTGAGAAAATGATGAAGTAAAAGGTGTTGTATGTCCAAACAATATTGATTTTCATTGAGAAATAAATTAAAGGGATGATCCTCTTTATGCTAAGGTTATGCCAAGGGGTTTTTATAGAAAATGCAGTGTTTTTCAGAAAGGTAATAATTTCCTACAAATTAGTATAAAGGAGCAGAGGAGGTATTATTCAACTGAAGTTAGCATTGCTATCCGAATACTGAGAAAATGATGAAACAAAAGGTGTTGTATGTTCGAAAAATATTGATTTTTCATTGAGAAATGAATTAAAGGGATGATCCTCTTTATGCTAAGGTTATGCCAAGGTATTGCTACTTACTAAAGGGTATAGGTGTCAAAAGTGCAGTACGAGTAGCAATAATGAAAATAGGTGATGGAGTTGGTGAAAGAAGTGGCAGTGGTTTTAAATCATTCCTGTGATTTGTGTCATTCTTATTTACTGAGTCATAGGGCATGCATAACTTGTTTCCATTTGCTCCTATGACAAATGCATTAACAATTTTTATTCTCCAATTTAAAATCATTTGTTATAGGTGCCAGCAGGTAGGGTTTCTTGGTGGATTAGTCCTTGTTTTACAACAGTGTCGAAGTTTAGGGTTAACAAGTGTAGTATGGGAAAATGAGGTAATGTAAATCGCTCTGAGCCAGTAAACACTCGCTTTGTGGATAGTCCAGCTAAGGCCGAGTTCAAGGAAGCTGGTTGGTACAAGTTATTAAAGAAATCATCTGGTGAGAACGTGGCCTTTGCTCAAGCATTTGCAGAGATCTTTGATGGTGAGAAGGTTAAGATTGGGTCTCAAACCTTCAACATTACAGAAACCATCATTGCCAGAGAAACTCAGACTTTTACAACAGGTGAGTCTTGGGATAAAAACAGTAAAACTCTTCTTAAAGTTGATGCAAATGTTTATTTGAAGCCTGAACATGAACACATCGGATGGAATCCTACCATACACATTTATTACTTCAAACCTGAATGGCAACATGTTATTACTACTGTCCAACGTTACATAACTTGTGAAGGAAGATTTCCGACTATTCACAAATATCAAATGAGGTTTTTAGTCCACATTTTAGGTGTCAGATCCATGAACTTACCCTTTTTTCTCCATAGATCCTTGTTATCAATGTATCAGAGGATACATAAGACCCCAAGTTACTCATTACACAACCTATATCATATAGGTCTGATTAAGATATTGATATCTTATCATTTGAGAAGGAAGAGGACTACCTGAGAGAAATTTATAATAGAGGAGGGATTTAGTACTTCTTATTCTAGAAGAAGAGTAGGGAGGCCCAGAAAAATGAGAGACAGAAAAACAACATCCAAACCCTATTCATTCATCAATCCCCTCACAAGTTGGCCCATCCTCCATGTCATCTAGAAAGCAGACTAGAAGCTTTACCAAGAAAGCTAGAAACCCTACATCTACACCAACAACACAACCAGCTAATGAAGTCCATATCAGCAGTTCGCCAACAAGTAGTTCACCCAAGGAACCTCAGACCGTAGGGTCATTCATGGAGCAATGTACCTTGTTTCATAAAAACACTGTGTCTAAAAGCAAAGAGGAGACAACTTATTCTTCAAGAGGCAAACACATGAAAAGGCTCATCATGACAGAATAACTTCTAGAGGAAGCCAACCCTGAAGTTATAACTTCCAGTCCCGTTCTACCTTCAGAGGAAGTCAACCCTGGAGCAATGAGATCAAACCATGTTTTTAAAAATACTCAGGAGACTCAACAAAGCAGTGATATTTCATTCAAATAACCTACTCTCTCACAGGTCTTTTCATCACTTAAGAAAGGGAAAAATAAAGTGTTAGAGGCTATTACAAAGGAAGAGCCTACCTTAGCTCAACTATTCTCATCCATTAGCTCTTTAGCCAAGAAGAGGAAGAAGACCATAATACATTCATACTCATCTTATGAAGATAACAATGATACATATATACTTAATCCGAGTTTGAGGAGGGAGAATCTAGTAGATTAATTCATGGTGGAAAAAGGCCTAAGTATATTCCAAATCCCTACATCCAAAGACCTCGCACTAGGCCTAAAAATAAACTCAAATCAACCAGCAAGTTGATTGCTAACCTTGCATTGAGAGATGAGATCGTAAATGTTGATGATAGTCCAGAAAATAAAACCAAGAGGAAAAAGACTCAACTAAAAGATCAAAAACAGAAAAGGAGGTCAAACAAAAGAGTGAATAAAGCCGAGGCTATCAGAATATTTGCCTCCATATTGGACCTCTGAAGAATGAATATGCAGAGCCTTGAAAATCTAAAGAAGCTTTTCATTTTGGGTTATTTTCTATATTTTCGGATATAGCTACTCTTTTTCAGTAGGGGTAGCTATTATTTTCGAATATTAGTATATGATGTTTATTTCGACAATGATGACACTAAAATGGATGAAATGAATGTGATTTCTGTTATGATGAGTTTTTCCAGATGTCAGATAAAATTCCAGGTGGTTAATCACTCCCATATTTCAACAGATATGAAAATAGGTGTTCACAGGTATTCCTTTCAGTTGCTGGATTATACCTTTTTTGGAGACAATTTTGAGGAGCTACGAGGGCACTAGCCACATTTACTCAACCAACTTTAGATCCATGATGCCACACCTTATCTCATTTCTATTTTTAGTTTTTTCTTTAATGTTTTAGATGAAATCTACCTTACTTAAAGAGTTGTAATAAATTCCTAAAATAGAGTTCCACTTTTAATGGAGACTTTTGCAGAGAGCTCCAACTTTTGTATAAATATGGTGTAATACAAGGACATAAAGATTCGATGATTTTATCTGACAAAGAATATTGTGTTACAAATTTTGAATATATAATGTATCAACAACACTTTTGAGGACTTATGACAACTTTTTGTGTGTATTGTTACTTGTCTCACATGTTTGCATACCTAAATTCTTCAGTTCTAGTTTGCATGTTAACTTTGTTCCATGTTTTTATTAGTCTCATGATATACCAATGCATGGTTATCTAATTTTGTTAGTCCTGCTTGGAAAGCTTTCTGGATAAGTTATGTATGGAATTTTTTTTATGAGCATTCCTTGTAACCGATATCTTTATAGTGTACAATGAAATTCTTGGAAGACTTCTTGAAGCTTTCTTTCATGTTGGGTGTGGAGCCTGATTATCTTGTTTATTTTGTATCACAGCATTGGATCCCTGTACCTTAATGGGGGCGGCAACGACTTTATGGACTACGAGGGGGGTGGCTGCGACTTTATGGAGGCCCCCATGGAAGGGGGTTTCGGGGGAAACGCCCCCGAAGCTAAAAACAAATATAAAATTGCCTTGTAAAAGTATAGTAATTTCTAGTCAATATGGGCCGTTCATTAGGCGGATGATCTGACGGTAGAAGTTATGTTTAGTTTAGGGTTTTTTTTTCCTAGAAGGCAACCCCTTGCTTGTATGAGGGTATTGTATTGCGGCCGTGGATTGTATGAATTCTCAGAGCGAGAAACATAGAGGGATACTGTGAGAGAGAACAGAGGATATTACAGCGGATCTGCTGTAGGTTGTGTCTCTTCATTTTTCTAGATAATAGAAAGGAAGGACTGGCTGTTTGGGGTGGACATAGCCTAAACTGGGTGAACCACGTATATCTGTGTCTCTATGGTTTTATGTGTTTTGTGTGCTTGTGTTTTTCCGCATATTTTATGTGTTTCAATGCTCTGTAATATATAATTTCTAAAAACTGGTATCAGAGCTGAAGGTCTATTTGGCTGATAAATTCGCAGGAAAGAAGGGTTCCTGGTTCGAGTGGGAGCAATGACGGAAGATGGTAAGTTTAGGGTCAAGAAGTTTAACGGCCAAAACTTCCCGCTGTGGAAGATGCAGATGGAAGACTATCTGTATCAGAAATATCTGTACCTACCATTGAGTGGAAAAACAAAGAAGCCGATGGCTATGACAGACGCAGAATGGGAGATTCTCTATAGAAAGGCACTCAGAAAAGTATGGTTGTGCCTCGCAGCGTTGGTAGCCTTCAATATTTCGGAGGAAACAACAATAAAGGGTTTGATTAAGGCATTGGCAAAACTATATGAAAAAACCTTGGCCTCAAACAAGGTCTTTCTTATGAAACGTTTATTTAATATGAAGATGTCGGAAGGTGGATCTGTTGCAGAACATTTAAATGATTTTAATACAGTTACCAGTCAATTAAGTTCTATAGGGGTAAACTTTGATGATAAAGTTAGGGCTCTTTTATTTCTGTGCTCATTGCCAGAAAGCTGGAATGGTTTAGTTATGGCCATTAGTAACTCTGTCCCTAGATCTAGTACTTTAAAGTTTGATGATGTTGTCGATGTTATCCTTAGCGAGGAAATGCGACAGAAAAGCTCCGGTGAGACATCGGGTAATGCTTTGAGTGTAGAGTCTAGGGGAAGAAGAATGGAAAGAGGAAAGAGCTCAGGATATTGCAGTAAATCAAGGAAAGGCAGATCCAAGTCTAGATCGGGGATAATGTGCTGGAAATGTGGAAAGAAAGGACACCTAAAGAAATATTGTAGATCTTGGAAGGGAAAAGAAGGAGATGCACAACAAGAAAACAATCATCAAGAAAACGTGACAGGTGATGTGTTACAAGATGCCTTGATTCTTTCTTTCAAAAATGTTACTGATTCTTGGGTTGTAGATTCAGGGGCCTCATTCCATGCCACAGCTGATAAGAAATATTTTCATGACTATGTTCAAGGAGATTTTGGACAAGTTCGTTTGGGTGATCATAAACCCTGTAAAATTGTTGGAATGGGTAAGGTTCTTGTAAACAAATAGAATGGAAACCAATGGATATTAAAGGAGGTAAGGCATGTTCCAGATCTGAAGAAAATCTGATTTCAATAGGGCAGTTAGGTAGTGAAGCTTGTGTGACAACTTTCACAGATAAAACCTGGAAGGTCACCAAGGAGCCCTGGTAATAGCAAAAGGTGAAAAGGTTGGTAAATTGTATTTATGCAATGGTATTTCTAACTCTGTTAGCGCTTTAACTTCCAAAGAAGTAGATGCAACATTATGGCATCATAGGCTCGGACACATGAGTGAGAAGGGGATGAAGGTTATTCACTCAAGAAATTTGTTGTCGGGTTTGAAGAATGTTGATTTGGATTTCTGTTAGAATTGCATTTATGGAAAACAGAAGAGAGTCAGATTTCTCAGAGTTGGGAAAGAAAAGAAGAGCAGAAAATTAGAGCTTGTGCATACAGATGTATGGGGACCTGCTCAGGTATCATCTCTTGGTGGCTCTCGTTATTATGTTACTTTTATTGATGATGCAACTAGAAAAATTTGGATTTATTGTATTCAGAATAAATCTAATGTATTTGATATTTTAAAGAAATGGAAAGCTTTGGTTGAGATTGAGACAGGGAAGAAGTTGAAGTGTCTCAAATCAGACAATGGAGGTGAATATGGCAGCAAATATTTTGATAGGTAATGTTCAGAGCATGGAATTCACAGAGAGAAGATAGTTCCAGGAACACCACAAGAAAATGGTGTGTCAAAAAGGATGAACATAACAATCATGGAGCATGCAAGGTGCATGAGATTGCATGCAGGATTGTCTTTACAATTTTGGGCAAATTCTGTAGATACCGTTGTTTATCTAATAAACAGAGGGACTTCAAGTTCCTTGGATGGTGGTATTCCAGAGGAAGAATGGACAGGTAAAAAGGTAAACTACTCATTTTTAAATCCTTTTGGTTGTGAGGCCTTTGTCCATATTAATAAAGAAAATAGAAAAAAGCTTGAGGCAAAATCAAAGAAATGTACCTTTATTGAATATGGTGTTAATGATTTTGGTTATCGCTTATATGATTATGAAAATCACAAAATCATTAGGAGCAGAGATGTAATATTCAATGAAAAGGTATTGTATAAGAATCATTTGCAAGAAAAGAAATAGGAAAAAGAAAACAAAGAATATACAGTTCTTGATGAGATCACATAAAAGGTAAAGGTGCCTGAAAATAATAATAATCAACAACCACAACAACAACAACCACCACAACAACAACAAGCACCTCAAACACCTGAAAGTGGTGTTAGAAGATCTACAGGATAAGCAGACCCCTTGAACGATACTCTCCTTCATTATATTATTTATTGTCGACTAATTCTGGTGAACCTGAATGTTATGAAGAAGCAATGCAGGTTGAAATTAGGAAGAAGTGGGAGCTAGCCATGGAAGAAGAGATGGACTCCTTAATGCATAACTGGACTTGGGACTTAGTCAAGTTTCCTACAGGTAAAAATACATTACAGAATAAATGGGTTTACAGGCTGAAGGAAGAAGATGGAGGAAAACAGAGGTACAAAGCTAGACTTGTGGTGAAGGGGTTTGCACAAAAAAAAGGTATTGATTTTGATGAAATATTTTCTCCTGTTGTTAAGATGAATTCAATCAGAACTATTTTAAGTCTTGTAGCAGCAGAAGATTTACAACTTGAACAGTTAGATGTAAAGACAACATTTCTCAATGGATATTTGGAGGAAGAGATCTATATGGAGCAACCAGAAGGATATGAGGTCAGAGGGAAAGAAAAATTAGTGTACAGGTTAAAGAAGAGCTTGTATGGCTTAAAACAGGCTCCAAGGTTGTGGTATCTAAAATTTGACAAGTTTATGTCTGAACAAGGTTATACTAGATGTCATTCTGATCATTGTGTTTATCTGAAAAAGAAAAATGATGGCAGCTATATTATATTGTTATTGTATGTAGATGACATTCTTGTTGCAGGGTCTAACATGGAGGAAATAAATGTTCTCAAAATAAAATTGGCAAATTCCTTTGCAATGAAGGATTTGGGAGTTGCAAAACAAATCCTTGGTATGACAATACATAGAGACAGGAAAAATCGCAAATTAAAATTGTCTCAAAATGAGTACATACAAAAGGTGTTGAAAATATTTAATATGTAGAATGCAAAACCAGTTAGTACACATTTTGCTAGCCATTTCAAACTTAGTAAGGAGATGTGCTCCAAGACCCAAGAAGAAATGGAATACATGTCTAAAGTTCCATATGCATCAACAGTTGGAAGCTTAATGTATACAATGGTCTGCACAAGGCCTGATATTGCACATGCAGTGGGAGTTGTAAGAAGGTACATGAACAATCCAGGAAAAGAACATTGGATGGCAGTGAAATGGATTCTCAGATATTTGAGAGGTACCACAAATCAAACATTATGATTTGGTGGTTCAAACATTGATCTACAGGGATATGTTGATGCAGATATGGCATGTGACAGAGATAACAGGAGGAGCACTGCAGGATATGTATTTACTATAGGTGGAACAACTGTCAGTTGGGTTTCAAAAATCCAAAGTGTTGTTGCTCTTTCAACAACATAAGCAGAGTATGTTGTTGCTATAGAGGTTAGTAAAGAAATGATTTGGTTACAAAGGTTTATGGATGAATTGGGTAAGAAGCATGATATGGGCACGTTATACAGTGATATCCAAAGTGCCATTCATATTGCAAAGAACTCGGCATTTCATTCCAGGACTAAACACATACAACTCAAGTACCATTTCATACAGTCAGTATTGGAAGATGGACAGTTGAAGCTGGAAAAGATACACACTAGCCAGAATCCTGCAGATATGCTAACAAAAGTTGTAACCAGGGAGAAACTGAGAACATGCTCAGTTTCAATTGGTCTTCAAGTATGACGATGAAGATGAGAAACAACCAGGTCCAAAGAGGAGTCATTGTCTAGCAAATGAAGCAGTGGTGGAGTTGCTACAATCAATCTCCAAGTGGGAGATTGTTAGGTGTGGAGCTTGATTATCTTGTTTATTTTATATCACAGCGTTGGACCCCTGTACCTTAATGGGGGCGGAAATGCTGCCTGTAATTAAACACTGCCTGGGGGGTCTAAGGGGGGGTGGTTGCGACTTTATGGAGTCCCCCCTGGCGGGGGGTTTCGAGGGCAGCGCCCTCGAAGCTAAAAACAGATGTAAAATTTCCTTGTAAAAGTATAGTAATTTCTAGTCAATCTGGGCTGTTCATTAGGAAAATGATCTGACGGTAGAAGTTATGCTTAGTTTAGGGTTTCTTACCCTAGAAGGAAACCCCTCGCTTGTATGAGGGTATTGTATTCCGGCTGTGGATTGTATGAATTCTCAGAGAAAGAAACATAGAGGGAGACTGTGAGAGAGAACAGAGGATATTACAACGGATCTATTCTAGGTTGTGTCTCTTCATTTCACTGGATAAAAGAAAGGAAGGACTAGCTGTTTGGGGTGGACATAGCCCAAACTGGGTGAACCACGTATATTTGTGTCTCTCTGGTTTTATGTGTTTTGTGTGCTTGTGTTTTTCCGCATATTTTATGTGTTTCATTGCTCTGTAATATATAAGTTTCTAACATTTCATTGATGCATTATCAATATGTATCTTGTGTCATTTCTCTATCCAAACAATGAACTTCTATTCTATAGACTCACTGTCCTTTTTGCACATTCTCTTAACCAACAGATTACTAATTTACCCTTGCTACCACATCAAGCCTTAGTACCCTCACATGTGTGAAAGGAAGTTATCTATTTGAAACCTTTTCAGCAGATGTAAGATCCAATCACTTTCCACAACCTAATAAAAAAAATAGCCTTGAGCTTAAGATGTGTCTGGTCAGGCACTTGTCACAATACAAGTGTTGATTCCAGTGCTAACAGAACCCAAGGGAATTTTAGGCTCCTAGAAATTCCATGCATTTATTGGGGAGATGAATTTCAACCAAAATATAGATATTTTCCTTTTTGATGCAACCAATAGATGAATTCGTAAATTGATTCACTATCTTGAATATTTTTGCGTTGATAGATGATACCCTTCCTCTCTTAAGAGTTTAATCAACAATTTGCAAGTTCTTTATTTCTTTTCTGACCCAAACTATGAGGATTCTAGGAAGATTTTTGGTAATTCTCTCAAGGAGATTTCCATGATTATAAAGGAGTGGGGAAAGTGGGAAACCTTGTCTCATACCTCTATTGATTTAAGAGAAAAGGGGTAGGTCTACCATCCACGAAAGGGGTAATCCATGGGCATCCATTGCACACCTTAAATTGTTGGATAAAATAATTTGCAAAACCATACATACATAAAACATGAAAAAAAAAAAATGACATAACTTGTTGAATGCATTTTCCATATCCATTTTGACAATCATTCCTATTTTATTTATTTATTCTATTGGATTGAATTTCCTTATGAAGTAATAGGATGTTGTCAATAATTTGCATTTTCTGAACAAAACCTCCTTGTTTGTTTGACATGAGATTATGGAGAGTCATTTTTAATCAATTTGTTAGGATTCTTTTTAGGGTATTGTAAGATGCATTGAAATATATTAAAATATGGCTGCCTATTTTGTTTTTTTGGTAAAATATAAAAGATGATTTTGTGCCTCATAATTTGGCTTTCTTCTTGACCAATTGAGGATATGTTTCCACATTGTTCAACTCTTTTTCCTACATGGAAAGGTTCTAACCTTAGTGGAAGAGCCTAGGGGAACTATCAATAATTCCACCAACTATCATTTTGGCAGCCGTGTTACACTATGTAGACTAAGGAAATCTAGCATAGTGAGGAAACCTTGTGGTCATTCTAAATCAAATCATTGAGTACAAAAAGGGAGAGTCTTAGCTTAAATTGACAAATTAAATCAACTCACTTATCAAAGGTTTGAGTAATTAAAATTAACAAGTTCTCAATATTTTTCCAAGAAATATTCAAGTACAACACAAGCCTTTAGTGAATTAGATTCCAATGCAATGTGATTATTGTTGAAGTGCTTAGATCATGAAACCCATCCAAGTGAGACTAAATTTTCCATTAAGGAAAAACAAGGCTCTAAGAATTCGTATGATTGCTATTCCAAGATGTCCAATATGTATTAGTATGGTTTGAAGTATATATATACAAACAACCAACTATATTCCCCCAAAAAATTAAGTTATCCATGTAAGGTGTGTACATCACAAAATATAATTCCATCATTATTAATGGAAAGTGAAATTTTAGTGACAAATATGATGTGTTATATTAATTATTAACGCCAAATGGGAAAATTGTGTTGTAAATGAAATTGAGCATCATAAGACTTCAAATTTGAAGAATTAAATAATTCATCATATAGTTGTTCTTAAATAATGTCAAACACATTGATGAATTTAGAAAACTCACTAACGCATGTCGACTTTATTACCAAGGACAACAAGAAATGAAATTTCTATCTCTAAACCCGTAACTCGTGATTAAGTTTAGAGTATTATGAATTATGATAATTTAAATGAGACTGACAACAAATAATTATTTAAACAAAAACCAAAATATAGTTATGTTCACCAGACCTTTGCATTAGAAATGAATTTAGAATTTGAAGAACCAAGCCAAAAACACATGAATTATGAAACCAATATATAATTTTATTTGATTTAGTAGGAAAGTTATAGTAGTGATCATTGAATATAAGACATCATTACCATGAAGTGATTCAAATATTATAATACCAAATAGTTGTATACAATTTTTAAGTGCCCAAACTATTTGTGAAAAAAAATTGTGTTACCAACAACCAATCATTCTAGAAAATGATTAAGCAACTCGACCTAACCACTATGAGAATTCTTTGATGGGATAGAAATTATTAGTGTTATTAGTATATGTATGAGGTACACATATGCTAGCAAAATACCCACACATCACATGAATACACCGATATTCTAAGGGGAAAAAAAAATAATTTTATTTGAGACTTGATAAAATTACATTCTACTAATACATGTCTCAGATGTATTTTGTTTTTGTGATCCCATGAGAGTGGATCGTACATATAGTTGGAAAAAATCCCTTGAAAAAAAACTGTATATTGTCATGATGATCTCTTATAATTGATCATATACATAACTATTGAGCAGCGCAAAAAAATATCGTGTTGAAAATATAGAAAAATCTATATTCAATAAATGATAGATATAAATGTATATATGTATACATAATAGTAATATCCAAAACTGTGGAAACTATTCCAAACATACTCTGTCCATGAATGGTCTATGAAAAAAACTCAAAGAACTGATCATTTTTCACCTCTACGATAAACCATGATCCATTGTTATTCCTTCTTTAGATAATGCATTTGCAGGAGAATTCTTTTCCATGTATATATGTTGGCCGGATAAATCGTTCTTGCGGACAAGACCGATCTCCCTAGCGTCAGAAGACAATCTAGCAACAAACGAACAACTAAGTTTGTCTTTCTCTAAATATATTCGTTTTAAAAATAAATGCTATGAAGGTGTCGATCCTACCTTAGATCCAAATGCTTATTTGCAGTCGTAAAGCTTCCGTCGCATCAAGAATCCTTCCATCGCAACAAGAGTTGTCTTTTGTCGATCTGCAATCACAAACAAGAAAATATAGTAACTTTTGTATAACTAATAATTCACTCAACATGCCTATCATAGTGATCGAGGAATCTATGAAATAAATGATCAAACGACAGCTTATTGAAATAAACAATCGAACGACAATTTATTGAGAAAAACAGAACTTGATTGTATTAATCTTAAAATATACAGAAGAACCTTACAAACTTAGCCTTGATGTTCGAAAGGCCTTCCCGGGGTCTGAAGCAGGAGTCTCCTCTACTTTGATAATTCTTGCACTCTTCCTTCAGGAACACAAAGAGGTATGTGATCTTTCCTCTCAAAAGCTCAGCAGAAAGAAGTCTAAATCTCAACAACACTTCAGCTCAATCACACATAAAGCTTCAACTCCAATTCTCAATCTCCATAACCTCAATCTCCAATAGTTTATCTTCTTAAAACTTAACCCTTTGAGGCTATCCAATGCCTCCTTTTATAGAGCAGATGAGGAGGTTAGGATTCCACCTTTAAAGGGATAAAACCCTCCTTCAAAGGGATAGGCTCCTCACATCAAGGGATTAGTTCCTTAAGGTGTGGGATACATGCACCTTACTAAAGCGTACTCATCCCCAAAAAATCTCATCCAGAACCTTCTAGAATTGACCAAAATTCAACTTTTTCAGTTTAATTTCGCGCTTTTTTGACTTTATAGGGGTACCGCAGGTATTACACTAGAAAAATGCATTATAGAACATAGTTTCTCTTCACATTACCTACGTACCCTAGCCAGGAACGCATGTAAGTCTCATATTAACTGCGTACTCAAAGTTTTTTTGAGTTTTAAGGGTTTTTCCTCCATTTTTAGGGCTTGGAATGAGGAACAAAGGTTGTAAGACTTGCAGAGGAGGTAAGTATGAGTGTTAATGAGCTCATACAAATACAGAATTTCCTGTCAAGGTGACATTTTTTAGTGTAACAGATTGCCCCCTAAAGTGCGAAGTCTGAAATAGATGAAGATGAAGTCTGTCATATATGAAGAGTGAAGTACTTTATCATTTCAAGGGTCATCCTGTGGACACCTCGGTCGGAACCTGTAAAAACATTTAATGCAAAATATATATATGTAAACATATCATCGCTGAGGTAGGCATTCCCATATTCAGATCAAAACTAACTAGAACTAACTTAAATTTTTCTGATACAGGAATGATTTTGAATACATCATAGCATATACATGTGTAGACACAGTATGGACGCAGCCATCTGTTTAGAAATAGTCTACTGTATGAATGATAACAAAATTCCTCGTAGCCTGGATGTTAGAAACTAGATCCAGGGTCTTGATTTCCGCTTCTCGAACTACTACGATTCTATCCATGGTGAATAAATGTGTTGAAGTCGAACATGGTAGAAACCACTTGATTACCAATCAATGATGTGAACTGTTAACAAGTGTGAGAGAAACCACCAGTAATGTCAATGGCTCTCAAAATACTCAGTAAAATCCATGAAATGTGAATGAATGAGCTGAAGTCGAACATGTCACGGAATCATTCGATCGAAGGTCAATGATGCAACTTGTCGTCGAAGGCGAGAAACCTGCCATTGAGGCATGCAGATTTCAAGGTACTGACGATTTCTGGATCAAATTCCTAGATAATGTGCTGATGTCGATAGAAAGTGATCTGTCGTAGGCAAGCCCACAACACGAAATCATAGATCAAGTTTTGAAAATATATTTGCAAGGACTGACTCAGGGATGGTCAAAATGGATGACAGATATTTTGCAGATGAATGGTTTATTTGAACTGTCCTCTTGAACACATAACGACACTGCAGATGGCTTGGTGAAAATTGACCCAAAGTTAATACCCAGAAACTGGCTGAAAACTTTCAATATGGTTTGATTAACTGTTAGGCAAAGGATTTCCCAACCCAGGTGAACAAAAAGCGTCGTGTTCAAGAGTGGTTAACGGTTTTCTGAATAATCAAGATGTAGCAAACAGGTTCGTTTTTCTCTCTTTTCCCCCACCATTTCTGGCAAGTACCTCTTTATTTTTGACAAGCTTGAGGAGGATAACATTTGCTTGTTTATAAGCTCATCCTTCGGATGAGTCCAACTTAGTTTAAGATTCGAACCCTAAGAAGGAGTGGTTCGTTCCTGTTTGAAAATTGAACAAGTCCTTTACTGTTAAGTTTTAACGAGTCCAGTATAAGAGAAACTCGGTGTTTTTCAATTTTAGGGAAGAAAAAACTTAAGAAAACTCCATGGGTGTACTTTTTCGTAAATTTAGTCTCTCGAGCCCGAAAAATGATAAAATAATGCGAGAGAGAACTCTATTGACCGTAATTAGTCAACGTATACATTTTTCGTAAATAGTCCATTTCAGTCCGTAAAAGGGGTAAACTTATACTGAAGGGATGATCATTCATTTACTTTAACAAGTTTGAATAATCAAGTACTCGACAATCTTTTCATGTTTAGAGAGTCTGAAAAGGGCTTAAAAGAGGACTCCAAGTTTTCGCTTTTTCGGTAAGTTTTAACGAGTTCGAAAAAGGGATAAAAATGTACTCAGTAGTTTCGCTTTTTCTGTAAGTTTTAACGAGTTCGAAAAAGGATAAAAATGTACTCATGTTTTTCACTTTTTCGTAAGTTTTAACGAGTTCGAAAAAGGGATAAAAATATACTCCTGTGGCCGACTTTCAATTTAATTTACGAGCAGGAAAAGACAGAAAGAACTCGGCATTTTCATGTTTTTTACGAGAATGAAAGATAGCAAAATAATCTCGAGATTTTCATGAGTTTAACGAGTCTTGAAAATAACCGAAATTGACTCCAGATAGGTTTCATTTTTACAAAAGCTTGAAATAGAGAAAAACTATGCTTTAGAAGACCGATAAATCGTTCTTGCGGACAAGACCGATCTCCCTAGTGTCAGAAGAAAATCCAGCAACAAACGAAAAACTAAGTTTGTCTTTCTCTAAATATATTCTTTTTACAAATAAATGCTATGAAGGTGTCGATCCTACCTTAGATCCAAATGCTTATTTGCAGTCGTAAAGCTTCCGTCGCATCAAGAATCCTTCCGTTGCAACAAGAGTTGTCTTTTGTCGATCTGCAATCACAAACAATAAAATATCAGTAGCACCTGTATAAAAAATAATTATAAAACATACATATCATAGTGATCAAGGAATTTATGAAATAAACGATCAAACGACAGCTTATTGAAATAAACAATCGAACGACAATTTATTGAGAAAAACAAAACTTGATAGTATTAATCTTAAAATATACAGAAGAACCTTACAACCTTAGCCTTGATGTTCGAAAGGCCTTCCCGGGGTCCGAAGCAGGAATCTCCTCTACTTTGATAAGTCTTGCACTCTTCCTCCAGAAGCATAAAGAGGTATGTGATCTTTCCTCTCAAAAGCTCAGCAGAAAGAAGCCTAAATCTCAACAGCACTTCAGCGCAATCACACATAAAGCTTGAACTCTAATTCTCAATCTCCAAAATCTCAATCTCCAACCGCTTAACTTAACCCTTTGAGGCTACCCAATGCCTCCTTTTATAGAGCAGATGAGGAGGTTAGGATTCCACCTTTAAAGGGATAGAACCCTCCTTCAAAGGGATAGGCTCCTCAAATCAAGGGATTAGTTCCTTAAGGTGTGGGATACATGCACCTTACTAAAGCATACTCATCCCCAAAAAATCTCATCTAGAACCTTCCAGAATTGACCAAAAATCAACTTTTTCACTTTGATTTCTCGCTTTTTTGACTTTACAGGAAGTCCGCAGGCATAACACTGGAAAATTGCATTCTAGAACGCAGTTCCTCTTCACATTACCTACGTACCCTAGCTAGGAACGCAGGCAGGCTTCATGTTACCTGCGTACCCAAGGCTTTTTTGAGTTTTAAGGGTTTTTCCTCCATTTTTAGGGCTTGGAATGAGGAACAAAGGTTGTAAGACTTGCAGAGGAGGTAAGTATGAGTGTTAATGAGCTCATACAGTTAGAAGAATGTCAAGGTGACATTTTTTAGTGTAACAGATTGCCCCCTAAAGTGCGAAGTCTGAAATAGATGAAGATGAAGTCTGTCATATATGAAGAGTGAAGTATTTTATCATTTCAAGGATCATCCTGTGGACACCCTGGTCGGAACCTGTAAAAACATTCAATGCAAAATATATATATGTAATCATATCATCGCTGAGGTAGGCATTCCCATACTCAGATCAAAACTAACTAGAACTAACTTAAATTGTTCTGATACAGGAATGATTTTGAATACATCACAGTATAGACATGTGTAGACACAGTATGGACGCAGCCATCTGATTATAAATAGTCTACTGTATAAATGATAACAAAATTCCTCGTAGCTTGGATGGTAGAAACTAGATCCAGGGTCTTGATTTCCGTATCTTGAACTAGTACGATTCTATCCATGTGAATAAATGTGTTGAAGTCGAACATGGTAGAAACCACTTGATTACCAGTCAATGATGTAAACTGTTAACAAGTGTGAGAGAAACCACCAGTAATGTCAATGGCTCTCAAAGTATCCAGTACAATCCATGAAATGTGAATGAATGATCTGAAGTCGAACATCTCACGGAATCATTCGATCGAAGGTCAATGATGCAACCTGTCGTCGAAGGCGAGAAACCTGCCATTGAGGCATGCAGATTTCAAGGTACTGATGATTTCTAGATCAACTTCCTAGATAATGAGCTGTCGTCGATAGAAAGTGATCCGTCATAGGCAAGCCCACAACACGAAATCATAGATCAAGTTTTGAAAATATATCGGCAAGGACTGACTCAGGGATGGTCAAAATGGATGACAGATATTTTGCAGATGAATGGTTTATTTGAACTGTCCTCTTGAACACATAACGACACTGCAGATGGTTTGGTGACAATTGACCCAAAGTTAATACCCAGAAACCGGCTGAAGACTTTCAATATGGTTTGATTAACTGTTAGGCAAAGGATTTCCCAACCCAGGTGGACAAAAAGTGTCGTGTTCAAGAGTGGTTAACGATTTTTTGAATAATCAAGATGTAACAAACAGGTTCATTTTTCTCTCTTTTCCCCCACCATTTCTGGCAAGTACCTCTTTATTTTTGACAAGCTTGAGGAGGATAACATTTGCTTGTTTATAAGCTCATCCTTCGGATGAGTCCAACTTAGTTTAAGATTCGAACCCTAAGAAGGAGTGGTTCGTTCCTGTTTGAAAATTGAACAGGTCCTTTACTATTAAGTTTTAACAAGTCCAGTATAAGAGAAACTCAGTGTTTTTCAATTTTAGGGAGTCAGAAGAAAAAACTTAAGAAAATTCCATGGGTGTACTTTTTCGTAAATTTAGTCTCTCAAGCCCGAAAAAGGATAAAATAATGCGGGAGAGAACTCTATTGACCGTAATTAGTCAACGTATACCTTTTTCGTAAATATTCCATTTCAGTCTGTAAAATGGGTAAACTTATACTGAAGGGACGATCATTCATTTACTTTAAGGAGTTCGAATAATCAAGTACTTGGCAATCTTTTCATGTTTAGAGAGTCTGAAAAGGGCTTAAAAGAGAACTCCAAGTTTTTGCTTTTTCGGTAAGTTTTAACGAGTTCGAAAAAGGGATAAAAATGTACTCAGTAGTTTCGCTTTTTCTGTAAGTTTTAACGAGTTCGAAAAAGGGATAAAAATGTACTCATGTTTTTTACTTTTTCGTAAGTTTTAACGAGTTCGAAAAAGGGATAAAAATATACTCCTGTGGCCGACTTTCAATTTAATTTACGAGCAGGAAAAGACGGAAAGCACTCGGCATTTTCATGTTTTTTACGAGAATGAAAGATAGAAAAATAATCTCGAGATTTTCATGAGTTTAACGAGTCTTGAAAATAACCGAAATTAACTCCAGATAGGTTTCATTTTTACAAAATCTTGAAACAGAGAAAAACTATGCTTCCAGAGTGGTTTCATTTTTACACAAGCTTGAAACAGAGAGAAAACTATGCTTGATGCCCTCTAAGCATAACTGCTAGAGCGCATGCCCCCCCAGCTTCATTTCATTCAACTAAGTACACTGTTGGTAATTAATAGCTGGATGGAATGAAGGTTCATTTACGAGATCATATGAAAGACCCGACCTAAAACTGTAAGAAAATTATGCAAAAACTAACCTAAATATACGACTTAACATCTACGAGATCTAGTCAAAGACTCGACTCAATTAGGGGAGGATTTGTTTCATTTTTTAACGAGCTTGACACATGAAAAGAACTATGCTCATGGAAACTTGTTTCATTTTTTAACGAGGTTGACACAGTAAAAGAAACTATCCTCATAAACTACTTATTCTAATCTACCTATATAACCTACTGATTCATTTTTTAATGAGGTTGACACAGGAAAATAACTATCCTCATACCTAATTCATTTTTTAATGAGGTTGACTCGGTAGAAGGAACTATCCTCTGACCAACTGATTCATTTTTTAACGAGGTTGACACAGAAAAGAACCGTCCTCAGAAACTATTTATTCTAATCTACCAATCTACTCTCTACAATCTACCTACTGATTCATTTTTTAATGAGGTTGACATAGGAAAAGAACTGTCCTTATCGCTGACTGATTCATTTTTTAACGAGGTTGACACAGTAACAGGAACTATCCTCAAACTCACTGATTCATTTTTTATAGAGGTTGACACAGTAAAAGGAACTATCCTTGGACTTGAATGATTCATTTTTTAACGAGTTTGACACAGTAAAAGGAACTTTCCTCGCACGAACTGATCATGGCTTCCAACTGGAAGAAACACATGTCAATGGACACACTTTGATCATGGCTTCCAAGAGGTCTTCATCAGATGGAAGAACAATTCCTTGGAAGGAACACATGTCAAGGGACTCAAAAGGGATAAGAACATCGCATTCAAATAATCCCATAGAGTTTTCCATGTCAATTACCGGATCTAAGTCAAAAGAAGACGAGCTTACAGTGAGAGGCTCGCTTCCATCGGTAACTGAAAACATGGGACTAGTTGCCACATAATTAACCTGTGGCGGGGTAGATACCACTTTAGAAATAGGAACATTTAGGGGTGTCATATTATTGGTAGTCGAAACAAGACTAGGGAACGAAAGCTGGTCTACATTCACAATATTTCCATTGTGAGGGAAAGACATCACGCGAAAGAGTGTCGATACGACAACTTTCATTGCATAAACATAGTCTCGCCCGAGGAGTAAATTGAAATCCAAGGGTCCTCGAACTACCATAAGATCAATACAGACAGTTTTACCTTCCAAAGTAATAGAAAACTTAGGAAGGATCCCTAAAGGTTCACTAATGGTTATGTTAAAAGCTTTCAGATTCTGCGTAATAGGCACAAGCTGAGGGGAACCCAAAGCTTTCCAAGCAGTTGAGGATAAAATACTAACAGAAGCACCTTCATCTACCTGTGTGTGGTGTATGTCCCTACCACCAAAATTCACAATGATTTGGAAAGGGATGGAGGAAGGAAGACGAGGTTCTGTCAGTCTATTCCAATCAAAGGAAAAGACCTCAGTACTTGGAGGGGGTTCTGTAGAAACAGGTGAAATTCCCCCTAGCGTAGAAGAATCTGATGTAACAAGAAGAACTTGAGCGGTATGAAGTTCACTCTCTACAGGGAGAATGGGATCGATCGAATGTGAAATCGAATCGACCACTTGATCAACTAATGGATCATCAACCTGAGTGATATGAGTTTCACTCTCCAATGGAAGAGTGGGATTGACTGTACTTGAAACTAGATCAATCACTCCGTCAGTTGACGGTAGGTTGTGAGAAATTTTATAACCAGTTGAAATCTGCTGTGGAACATGTTTTCCACATTTGAGGCTTCATCCAGTGAGGGAATGTAGCCTGATGACCTCAACTTATAAGGAACCTAATTCACCATTTTTCCCGGGAACCTGACTATCACTGGTTGATGGATCAACGGAAAGTTGATGAGATTTTTCCGACCATACTTCCAAGACCTTTGGAATACCAGGACAATTGATAAGGAAGTGGTCACCCTTACAAAGCCTGCAAGGGTATTTGGGTTTACGATGCATGTTGGAGGTTTCCTCAACACAACTAACACTTACAGCCATGGTTGGTTGGTTGAATTTTTTCTTATCTTGCTTCTTCTTCTTCTTCTTCTTCCCTTTCTTCTTCTTCTTAGCCACCTGGTTACTAGCATCAAGGCTTTTACCAAGTGAAGAGGAAGAAATGGAGGAAGAAATATTAGGTGAAGAAGGTAAAGGGTCAACATAAGGTTGGTGATGTTGAGATGGTGAACTCTGTTAAGGTGAAGCATCCGGTTGAGGTGGAACAATTGGAGTATTCGGGGCCAACGAAGTTGAAAATAACCATATCGGTAAACCTATTGTAAATCCAGGTAATGACAAAGTAGCCATATAAGGAGGACCAAAATTTCCAAAGCAAGGAAAAGTACTAGGATTCTCATTAAGAGGAGTTCCTTGGTTGGTAAATTCCGGAACAATTGCCATTATATTCAACTTCAGTGAATTTTATTAACAATTTAAAACTAAAATTAACAATTCACAATTCACACCTAACAATTAAAATTCACAATTCACACCTATGGTCTCTAAAAGTAAAAACAAACAAATTAACACGCGCTATCAAATCTAGGAGTCAAACCACACACAAACAGTAACTTCCCATACTAAAACACTAGTTGGTGATGAAATCCAACATCGTAGAATTTAATACAGAACACTAGCGGTTGAAACATTTACCCCTACAACCGTTTAATGAAATGATCACAAGTTTTTCACAAACGCATTCTGAAGAGAACCTGTAGAGTCCATGGAATGAATGATTGCCCGTCTGTGTACGTTGAGATCTTTCCTTTACCGTCACCTTAGGAAATAATCTTAAGTTTTTGGGCACTAAGGTTACCAATAGTAACAAATACAACTGGGGGAACAATCTATGATCCGATCCCATGCGCAAGGGCAGAGTAACAAAGCTCAATCCCCTTGAAGGTTCCTCGACATGGTTAATCCGAGGTTTACCGACAAGTGACCCCAGGCTCCTCGACAATGGTTAATCCGAGGTTTACCGTTTGTAATGTGCGCAAAATCTTCTATCTTTCCCAATGAAACATAATTGATTGTCTCAAAGGTTCGGACATGATCTCGTGATTGACTTCTTTAAGAGAAGCTTCCTAGATTGTACCAATTACAATTGGATTTATTTCCTACCGCAAGATTTGTCTACTTGTTTGTTTTACTACCTTGGAGAGTTAATTACTCCCTACTCCAAGATACTAGCCTAAGCTATGTTGGTGATAATAACCCTAGAAATGTAAAAATTACTAGATGAATTTTAATTAAGCGTTGTGTTATTTAGGCTGTTATTACTCAAAGGGTAAATGGATATAAAACCAATGGCATTATGACCCGACCCAAAACTGAATGCAATCGAATATGATAATGTAATCTTTTCAATTCGATGAATCCTAACTAAAGTAAGGAGAGAGTTTCCATACACTTCCAACAATGCAAAGATTGATAACTAAGAGAAAATATAACAAATTCTCTAATGCACTAATTTCATCAAGAAAAACTAATGCAAATCAATCCCAAAACAATTTTTTATATTTTTGTGTTTTTAAAACAAGCATAAAAACATCTAAATTCAAATCAAAGAAAATTGATCTAAATCTACGATTGATTTTTCAGAATGTAAACTATGCAGTTGTAATCTATGCACAATTCACTTGAAAAGTATGCGAATGTAATCTATGCACATTTTTCATTCATATTCTGAAAATGAGAATTCTAATTATGCAAATGTGATCTATGCAAGAGAATTCTCAAACACAAGATGATTCTAATGTAATCTAAGAACCAATCAAGTGCAAGCAAAGAAAATTGGGTGAGAGTTCCAAAGATAAAAAAAAAAATACTCAAAGGCGATTAACACTCATACACAATTTAGCAAAAAGATGGAAAATTGTGAAAAGACTGAGACAAACCTCCAAGTAATAACCAAAGGAAATCAAATTAAAAATTTCTCAAAAAAGAGACTCAAAACACCCAATTAACTTAATGGAGATTGATGAGATGAAGAATTGCTGAAAGAAACTCAGAAACAAGAGATTTTTGATAGAAAAATACAGATCTGGGTAGATGCTAAGAATCCTAAATCAAATCTAAACTAAACTAGGAAAAAGAAATCTAAAGTTTTTCAAAAAATTTAACAGGGTCCGCAGGCTCCCAGAAGTAACAGGTGCGGTCCCGCACTGTTTACTTAAGGAAAGTGCGAAACAGCCCGCACTGTTCAAAAGAACAAAGTGCGGTCCCCAGAAAAGCTCAAGAAAAACTTAAAAGATTTCAAAATTTTCAAAAGAAAAGAAAACCTAAGCTACCTAGGCAGATATCCATCAATCAAAAACCAGGAAAAACTTTTCCTCAAATCAAAATAAAAGAGAACCAAAAACAACAAGTTCATTCCCCAGCGGAGTCGCCAATTTGTTGGCCGGATAAATCGTTCTTGCGGACAAGACCGATCTCCCTAGTGTCAGAAGACAATCTAGCAACAAACGAACAACTAAGTTTGTCTTTCTCTAAATATATTCGTTGTACAAATAAATGCTATGAAGGTGTCGATCCTACCTTAGATCCAAATGATTATTTGCAGTCGTAAAGCTTCCGTCGCATCATGAATCCTTCCGTCGCAACAAGAGTTGTCTTTTTTCGATCTGCAATCACAAACAAGAAAATATTAGTAGCACCTGTATAACAAATAATTATAAAACATACCTATCATAGTGATCAAGGAATCTATGAAATAAACGATCAAACGACAGCTTATTGAAATAAACAATCGAACGACAATTTATTGAGAAAAACAAAACTTGATAGTATTAATCTTAAAATATACAGAAGAACCTTACAACCTTAACCTTGATGTTCGAAAGGCCTTCCCGGGGTCTGAAGCAGGAATCTCCTCTACTTTGATAAGTCTTGCACTCTTCCTCCAGAAGCATAAAGAGGTATGTGATCTTTCCTCTCAAAAGCTCAGCAGAAAGAAGCCTAAATCTCAACAGCACTTCAGCTCAATCACACATAAAGCTTGAACTCTAATTCTCAATCTCCAACCGCTTAACTTAACCCTTTGAGGCTACCCAATGCCTCCTTTTATAGAGCAGATGAGGAGGTTAGGATTCCACCTTTAAAGGGATAGAACCCTCCTTCAAAGGGATAGGCTCCTCACATCAAGGGATTAGTTCCTTAAGGTGTGGGATACATGCACCTTACTAAAGCGTACTCATCCCCAAAAAATCTCATCTAGAACCTTCCAGAATTGACCAAAAATCAACTTTTTCACTTTGATTTCTCGCTTTTTTTGACTTTACAGGAAGTCCGCAGGCATAACACTGGAAAATTGCGTTCTAGAATGCAGTTCCTCTTCACATTACCTGTGTACCCTAGCCAGGAACGCAGGTAAGTCTCATATTAACTGCGTACTCAAAGTTTTTTTGAGTTTTAAGGGTTTTTCCTCCATTTTTAGGGCTTGGAATGAGGAACAAAGGTTGTAAGACTTGCAGAGGAGGTAAGTATGAGTGTTAATGAGCTCATACAGTCAGCAGAATGTCAAGGTGACAATTTTTAGTGTAACAATATATGTGAGATAGAAAAAGAATTAAACAATGTTTTAAGTCTATAAAATTCAATCACTATAGGTTTGATTGTAAGGTGTGACATTGATAGGTACCCTTGATCTAGTTGATCACCAGAAGAGAATCCCCAAAAACTTGGAGATCAATTACAACTTTCTCATGTGCATAGATAATGAGTTTTAATCCCAACAATCCTGCAAAATTTTTTGTACCATCTCCAAATCCCATTTTTATGTAGAAGAAATCAATCTCCTTTATAAATAACAACACCCCACCACCACATAGGAAGGGATCACGTTGGGAAGCTATGTCAAAAAAAGCTTAAGGCTTTGATTTGTCTATCAGAGCATAAAAAATAACCCTGTGAGGCTGTGAAGAATTTGGTTTTGGCAGAAGGTTGAGTATGGTTAGGGACCGTGCAATAATGATCTCAAGGGGAATAAACTTATCGTTGAAAAGTGGATTTGTTCTAGGCAAGCCATATACCCTAGCATCCAAGAAGTGGGAGAACCTTGTAATCCTTTAATGCTCTATTGTTGTGCACTAATAAAAAATCATTAGGGGAATTTTGAGGTCTAAAATGGGCCTCCTAAGAAAAATGTACAACTAAAATAAATTTTATAAGAACCAATAGGATTCAAGATGATGATGTCAACCATGGGGGATGATTCACCATATTTTAAGTAAAAGGGTAAAAAGAAAAGAAAATAATAAAATAATAAAACAACTTTTTCAACTTGTATTTTCAACTTATCTCCCAAAGGTTTTACTCAAATTTCGAGCGGGAGCACTCGTTGGATGCAAATTTTAATTCCTCATCCAATTAGTACCCATGTTGCATACTTTTGATGGACGTTGCTACATGAAAAATTAGAAATGCATGAAAAAACGTGATTGCAATCACATTTTCATGTATTTCTCATTTTTCATGTATCTGGATCCATCGAAAGTATGCAACATGGGTACTCTTTGGATGAGGAATTAAATTTTTCATCCAATGAGTACTCCCGCTCAAAATTTGAGTAAAAACTTTGGGAGATAGGTTGAAAATATGAGTTGAAGAAGTAGTTTTTCATTTTTTCCCTCTAAATTTTGATAATGTAATCAAATCTTATTTTATTATTTCCACTATTATTTTATAATTTCCTTAGGAGACCCATTTTAGACCTAAAAATTCCCCTAATTATCTATTAATGCATCCCCTTACCAATGAAATTATGGACCAAATCTTGCAATAAAAATGTCCCAAACAGTCTGAGAATAGGAGCAGGAAATGAATAGATGATTTAGACATTTTTCATGGTTCCTACATAAACATCACCAACTTGGTCCTTCCTTTTTCCTTTTTTGAAGAGAATCCCAAGTTGGGACCTTATTTTCCAATACACACCACATGAAGAGTCTTGATTTTGTAGGACATTTGAGTTTCCAAAGAGATTTCCACCATCCCTTTTGTACCTCAGGTAAGTGGTTCACAATTAGGAAGGATTAACCAAGCTTGGGAGTATACGAGCCATTTGCAGAATGTTTCCAAACTATTTCATGATTTTATTCAGATAGTCTAAGGTGGGATTCACCTAAGGCCAAGATATATCTATTCCAACTAATAATGCGTATCAACGAAAGCCCAATATGTTGGGAAAAAATCTAGGCTTGTGGCACCAGGGGTTACCATCCACCTTCGCAACCTATGCCAAGGTGTAGAAGTCCCTTTCCTGTTGAAAATTAAGCAGATACCGCAGTAGTTGATATTCATCATTGCAACCATATTAGGGATATACACCTATCTTGAGGTCGTTGAAGTTGTAACTTGGTTTGGTCTTCATAATGTTCATAATGTAAATTTGACATTGATGTATTTATCATATTTATTAGATTTTTTCAAGCATGTTATTCATGCTAGGAGTCAAAAGAAATTTGATTTCAGTCGAAAGAAAAATTATTTGAGTCACGTCCTATTTGGACATTTACAAGAAATAAAATTTTTATTTTTATTTTGAGTCATAAGTACACTATATGACTAAGTCCGTCCTCCTTGTACAAGTCAACCCTCATTGGATAATTCGGCGTGACCCTCTAGAGTGACACTTATTTGAACCCCTGGACAACTATATATAAGAGACAATTTGACCTACTTGGAACACATTCACTCATGATCACAAGAAGCATTTTTAGAACCAAGCGAAGGAGAGAAGAGGATGAGTTAAAGGAGAGATAAAGCAAGTCAAAACTAGAAGAATATTCATCTCGTTGAACGAATATTTGACTACTATAGTTCGTATGTGTGGAGATTTATTTTTCTATAGAAGAGTACAAAAATTATGAGGTAGTTGTAGGTCAAATTTCAGCCCCTTGTTGCAGGTTTGAATTTCATAAGTTTGACCATATTTGAGGGAGTTTTACCAATGTTGACTTTGAATTTTGGAGATGACTTGGAGGAGAGTTTGACTTGGTGGAAGTTTGGTCTTGGTCTTGACTTGGATCTCTCTCATTTTGATCTGATTCTATAAAGAAAGTATTGTTAGGTTTTCCCCTTGTGGGTTTCCCCTGGCTGCTAGCCTAATTTTTGGTGTTTCTTGTCTCATTATAATCTCTATATTTTCTTGAAAATTTGAACATTTGTATAATTGATTGATGAAGATTACATAAGAAACAATAATAATACATTTAATATTCACAAATAATTATCAAGAATAGAAATCAAGTGTCTAGAATACATTGCACTTGGTTTCTCAATATGGTATCAGAGCTATGGTGAGGATATAAGAACTATTGAGGAATCCCTAAGTAGGCCTAACTCTCAAAGAGAATGCAAACTAGTTTGAGCTTGTATATTTATGGAAGGTAACAATTCCATGTTGAAAATGTAACTAGGTTTGGTCTTCATAATTATCATTGTATTTGTATCAACATATATAAAATAAAAATATATATATTTAATTTTCAAGCATGGTTTTCATGCTTAAATTTTTATTTTTATTTTAATAAAGCATGTTCTTCATGTTTCTAGGGTTTTAGTCAATAAGTGTATTTTTCATGAGTCACAAGTACCATTTGGACTATTTTTAATTGAAAGAAAAAAACATTTTTGAGTCAAAAGTATCAAGTTGTTTTCCACAAGATCAAGTCATCCCTCCCTTGTCATGTCGGCTAGCCCAAAGGAAGTTACCCTCATCATGGAAAAACAACTATATATTGGCATAAATATTTCACCATTTGTCAAGAAATCCGTGGTAGTTTCTAAGGCAAGATTAGTGAATTTATGAGGAAATATTAACAATGTTTCTTAAGCAAGATTAATAAATTTATGAGACATAATGAACGAGTTTCCTGAGGCATGAAATGGTATTTTTCTATGAAATAGAACCTCAAAAAAATGTGAGCTACCTATGATTTATCTTTTGAATATGATGCGAGATTCCCGTGGCTTATTTTTCGGATCGATGTGATCTTTTATGACTTATCTTATGTAATTTATATGAGTATTTTGATGTAAGTTTTAGAGACATGTTTTATGACGAGGATGATGTAAGTTTTAACATAAGTTTGAGGGATGACTTGGTCTTGGTCTTGAGTCTTGGATATCTCACTTTGATCTGATTCTATAAAAAGATAATTTTTTTGGGTTTTCGCCTTGGAGGGGTTTTTCCAGGCTTGGAGCCTATATCTCATGTTCATTATTTTATTGTGATCTTTATATTTATATTTTGATAATTGTTTGATGAAAAGAACATATTAAATTGTAAAAAGAAGCCAAGAAACTTCACAAACAATTATCATGTAAAGAGAAATCACCCTAATATTGAAGCCTCCATATTTCTCAATATTACAAGGTTGTGATATTTTTGTGATAGATCTGAGGCATATATGATGGCACCAAGCCTCCAAAAAATAAAAATTAATCCAAGTCTGAGCCCCTTTATGACATTAAAATTATGCAATCTAGTGATCTATATTTGAGCTCCTTGAAGAAATGACCGATCTATGAAATAATGATCCAATGAAGTAGTAATCGTTGAGGAAGAACAAGGATATTTCAAGGATTGAACACGGCCTAGAAGCCAATGCTCAATAGGATAAAATCCCTCTCATAATATCTCTGAGACACAAGTTCGTGTTGTAAAGGAATCTGTGTTCTCTCTGTGGAACATGGAATCCAAATTAAATTGGTACCCGAACTGAAGTAATTCTAGTCTACAATGTTACACGTTTTTTCGAAGATAAATCTAAAGACACGCCCAACATTCATCTAAGAAATATGAAATCAGATCCATGAAGAAAAGATACAAGCCTTATCATCTTAGTCTCTATATAATTGCAAGGATATTTCCTTGTAGTAGCATAAATAAATTGGGATTAAAAGTGCACTGAATCCCTCCATGAAATCTCTCACATAGATCAAATATTTATGAGGTTCATCTCTATGGTTTGTATCCTAGTTTGAAGGATGAAGGTATGATGTACGTATGCTGGAGAAACACGATATACATCAATTGAAGAAAAGTCAAATAATCTCTATTGCAAAGGATCACATCTCTGTGATAAAAGGACTATAAGGTTGGACATGTAAAGTTGAAGAGGTACCTATAATTTTTGTTCTTATAAATTGTAAGTCAATTTCAAATTTATCTTGCAACTAATGATCTATGTCAGTTATATTCCATAAAATGCTAAGTCTAATAGGTTATGGAGAAATCACATATATGAATTAACATCATGAGTAAGCTACCGATCTTATGATCCCTTGAAAGACATTGACATATTATAAAAGGGCCTGTAAAGACATATTGTATAATAATACATGTCCTCTCTCTTGAGGACAATGAAATAATTATCAATATGTAAGGTACTTCTCTCATAAGCATTTAGATATTTTCCTTACATATGAAGGCTAAGTTTTTGTGATCAAATTTATACAACCAATGAACGAAACATCAAGAAAATCCATCTCATAGAAGGCTTGTTAACAATATTTCTAGGGTTTCTAACTGACACATTAATATACATGTAGAACGTGCAATTTGGAAAATGGGCAGGCCTTGAGAATTTTGGATATTGAAGCATCTAGGGCTTTTAAACCCTAACAAAGTTTGAAATAATAAAACATTAGGGATAAAATGCTAGGGCTGATCATTTAAGCTAAAAAATGAAGCTCTAACTCTTGGAAATGATATAAATGACATCATGTTGATGAGAGGACAAGGATAAAATTAAGAGGGAGTTGATTCTCTTCTAAAAAAGACAAGTACTTTATATCTCCTCTTTTTGATTACTATTATTGTTGTTGTATTTATCTTTGGATAATCTCTTATACTTTACTTAATTGTATTTTTTCTTCCATTGCCTCCTAGGGAGGATTGCAGGTTGATGACAAAGGGATGTCTAGGTATTTTCAAAAAATGAAGGAAATATAAGAACATAGAAAAGAAAAAGGAATCTCCAGAATTATACAAGACTGAAATGTAGAGGAGTAGGTAGTTTGAACTATCCTTTGATTGTATTTAAGAAGATTAAATATCTAGTGTGCACTACATTACAACATGGAAGTGAGATTTAAGAAGGTTCTCCCAGTTAAAGGAAGAAGTTCATGAAGACACTTGCCTCAGTTTGAAGGGTTACCCCAGATTCTAGAATAATATGAAAAAGGAGTCACTTTGAGATCGATTGAATTATTTAAGGACTCAGGAGTCAAATAAAATAATTTCCTTTAGAGACAGATGGAAGCATAAGGATCTTGGATTTATACACTTCTACTTTAATTTTGGCAGAAAACTAAAAGAAGCTTGTGATGAAGATCTTCCATAAATTTGAATGATGGATTATAGACCTATGGAAACATATATTAGAAAATGTTGAAGATTTTTGATATTGTTGATCCATCATTGTACCAGTAGATGATTGGTTCCTTGACACATTCAATTCAAGGGCCCATCAATTAGGTTGGAAGCGATGATGATGAGTAAAAATATTGTTGATGGTTGGTGTGGTTTCTTGGAAGAGCATGAAGTAGGAATTTGTTGTGCTACGAAAGAAGATATGATAGTTTTTATAGTTAGATGTGAAGTAGTTTGGATACATAAATTTTTTGATGGAATATTTGATGACATGTTGGATTCGACTATGATATTATGAAATAATCAAATATTGTTAGAGACTTGTTTTTTCATACAAGGTAGAAGCACATTATGATTAAGTACCATTGTATTCGAAACATGGTGCAAGATGGAGCTATGACGCTACAATATATCTCCACTAACAAGAAGGTAGCCAATGTATTGATGAAGTTCCTTCCTAAGGGAAATCATGAGCATTTTTTAGACAAAATTTGGCTTGTGGATAACTCCTCCCAATTTGCGAGGGAGTGAGGACAGACACCTAGTTTTCCATGTGTTGCGTACTGTGGCCAGAACTAAAAACTGTAAGTCAAGTACATGAACACAGATAGGGATAATGGTATATTGGATACTAATCATGGATCAACATTCTTGAATCATGTTCTATGACCAATTAGGACTAACCACATAAGTCAAGTACATTGGCTTGGTATAAGAATGGTATGGTGGATCGACATTTCCTTGTGTCAAGTATTGTAACACCAAATTAGGAAATTGTCATGTGGAGGACATACTTTGGTGAACCAAGATGTGGAGGATATGGTTGTGTGGTGTCCTATTGAATTCCTCCTAGCATCGTGCTATGATCTAGTGAAGAGATGGAGCTTACTTGTTAAGGCCTCAGTAATTGGACAACGCTGGTCATGATGATGTTTATAATGATGCTTATCAATCTGGATCCTTTTTTATATGAATATTTAAATTTGAGATTATCAAAATGATTCATTATGAATACCTTCCTAGTTAGGAGGGAGTGTTGAAGTTGTAACTAGGTTCGATCTTCATAATGTTCATAATGTAAGTTTATCATTGATGTATTTATCATATTTATTATATTTTGTCAAGCATGTTCTTCATGCTAATAGTAAAAATAAATTTATTTTGAGTCAAAAGAAAAATTATTTGAGTAATTTCCCATTTGGACATTTACAAGAAATAAAATTTTTATTTTTATTCTGAGTCATAAGTCCACTAGATGACCAAGTCGACCGTCCTTGGAAAAGTCAGCCTAGCCCTTTAGAGTGACACCTATTTGACCCTCCTGGATATATATATATATATAAGAGACAATTCAACCTAATTGGACCAAGGACAAGTCTACTAGAGAAAAAATTGATAAGGACAGGACTTTTGAACCAAGAAAAGGAGAGAATAAATCGAGTTAAAGGAGAGAGTAAAGTCAAAACTAGAAGAATATTCCCCTCGTTGACGAAATATTTGACTACTGTTATTTGCACATGTGGAGTTCTATTTTTATGTGGAAGTGGCCAAAAATTCTGAGGTAGTTGTAGGCCAAATTCCCCCCCCCCTGTTGCATGTCCAAATTTCAGAAGTTTGATCAGATTTGAAGGAGTTTGAACAATGCTAATTTTTGCTTTTGGAGGTGACCTGGAGGAGGGTGACTTAGTATCTTGGTGGTAGTTTGATATTGGTCTTGGCTTGAATATCGCTCATTTTTATTTGATTCTATATGGTAATGATTTTTGGGTTTTCCCCTTATGGGTTTTTCCCTAGATACGAGCTTAAGTTATGGTGTCACTTGTCTCATTATGGCCTCTATATTTTCTTGAAAATTTGAAAAGTTATATAATTGCTTGATGAAGAAGACATAAGAAAAAATAAGAAGACATCTCATATTCACAAGTAATTATCAATAATAGAAATTAAGTGTCTAGAATACATTTCACTTGGTTTCTCAACGAAGATAAGCTCCATTGCCTATCTTCCAAACCAAAGAAGATTCAATAATGGGAAAAGAAGAGATGACAAATCTCCAAATAATTGAACAATTTAGATGTGGATTATTTGGAAACCGGATCCAGTCTTCCATCGAAAGAGGGTAAATGTATTTCCTGTATACCATTGTTACTCACATACTTTGAGTATATATTAATGTCCATCATGATTTTGAGGCTATTGATTTAGAGAATAAACACATATTTTTGAGGCCCTAACCTCCCTAAGCCTTTGGTAATGCAATTATTTCCCATTTTACCTAAGGAAAAACATAGTGGCCCAAAGTTCCTGGCATACAAAATTATAATAGAGTTTCCTCATACTTTTCAAATTAATTTTTGGAATCGATGAGAGAGACATATAATAGACATGGATGGATTCAATGACAAAGTTGATAAGGACAAGTCTACTAGCTCTTTATAACCACCATAAGCTCGAAGTGCTTAATATCTTTTCCAACTTGGGTAGAAACTAGGTCCAATTTTCTTTCTTGTATGAGTTTGGTTTGGGATGAAACTTGAGATACTTAATACCTTCAATCGAGTAGTTAGTTCAAAGGGGAAAAGTTCCTGAACAAAAGTTAGCTCATTAAAAATTAACTCATATGTATTAAAGTGAATTTTTTAATTATTTATAGTCATACTTGTGGCTTCGCCAAAAAGGATGAGTGCATATTTAACCGCTAACACATCTGTTGATGGTGTTGGACGCTGACAACAGGGAAGGGGGTATCCCCAATATAAATTTCCAACTAGACCCCACACCGTTTGGAGTAAGATCCCCAACTGGAAATACAGTCGATTTCCATAACGGTGATCTCAAAATGTTCCTTGGCTGTAATAATCACATAAGATAATATACATATATCTTTGGTGAAAATAAGCGAGTATAATTTGTGTAATATCAATTGAAATGCATAAGAGGTTATTTCACACAAAGGGGAAGAGAGTGAGCCTCCAAAATAAAAGTAATAGTACTATCCTAGAAGAGACACATAAACATATGAAATAATTGTTAGTTAGCTTGCAAAATAATTCACAATATTATAATGATCATGTAAGCACACACAACACACATTCAACAAGATACATACAAAAGTTAATGAAATATTTCATTGACATTAACATGTTGAAATGCAGCAAGATGATGGAGCTTAGTGAAATGAAGTCGCCTTCACTAAGTGGGCCCGCAGGCAAATTCTGGCGCAAAGTCTATTTTTAGACATATGGAGCATGGTCCAGGGGTTGCAGTATGTTATTCTTGGAGTATTGGTCATGTTGGTAAAAATATATGGACCTCTATTTTTTTGACCTATAGGTTGAAGTCTATATTTAGACTGCCTATCCTAAAAATAGGGAAGTCAAATATTATTTACCCTTAATAATATTTGGACTATAAACTTCAGTTTACTCTCTTGGAGCACTTCAGTTCGAGCCTTGGAAGTGGCTCATGCATCTGACAGAGGAATTACGCTATTCCTAAGGGTTTGGTGAGCACATGCATGGTTGACTTCAGCTAGGACTTCAGTGGCAGAAGTTTGGTGGAGTTAATGAGACAGCTAGTGGAGTTGTGTTCTGTTTATTTTAGTTGAACTGGTTGAGATTAGTTTAACTAGCTAATCAACTAGTTATGAGTGGAGTGAATTAAATATTATTTAATTCATTAATTAGTAACTCATTATTCAACTCAAGAACACATCAGTTCACTACAATGCATGATCAGTTCAGTGGAGACTAGTGAAAGAGGTAGATGAAAGGGTGGAGTTAGCTATCAGTGGCGACATCAGTTGTGCATGAGATTTGCACCACACTTGGAGGAATTGCCCATGATGATTGTGCTATCAAGCCAAGGAGATTCGAACCTTGGATCTCTATTTAGACAGGCCTGGATTGCGCAATAGAGGCAAGGCAATTGGTGGTGAGTTTTGAACCAGTAACCTGTTCAAAACCAAGCTAGTTTGTGTGTAACTTTATGAGAAAGTACTGAGTACTTGTGAGGAGTATTGTATTGATTTTGTTACATGTTTTCTCCATTATAATATACACAATAGCTGCGGGGTTTTCAGCTATAAGCTTTCCCCATACATACTGTGTTAATGTGTATGATGATTTGATGTGCTATCGCTTGTTTTATTTCGGCATGTGTGATGATCTGAGTGGAAGAGATTATGTGTTGCATATAAATTCAAATTGTATGTGATCAGGATAGTCTCGGTGAATAATTGATCATTATTCAGCAAATTTCTACATGGTATCGGAGCTATTGAAACAGAGATTGATCATCACAGTGATTACAAACTTATTTCGGTAGACAGAGTCTGCATGCGGGCCAGGTAGCCTCTGGATCCATCCTTTCTTTGAAAGGTGATATATCCAGTAAACGCCCCTTGCAGTCGATCTCTATGCTAGAAATAATTTGTTCTCACAGATCTAGAGCGGTTGAGCTTTGAGGTGGAATTCGAATTTTGCAGCAGTTTTGTTTTCTTGGTGCCGGTGTTGAAAATGTCTTTCAACGGTTTGCGACTCGAATATGCTCTTGAAGGCAGTTCGAATTATGTTGCATGGAAGGATCGCATAGAAGCAGTATTAGAAGATAATGGTCTCAAGGAGTTCGTAGATATGGATGTCCAAAAGCCCACTGATCCTGCTGAAGTCGATGCATGGCAAAAGAAGATGGCGAAGTGTCGAAGGATCCTGTTGGAGGGCGTCAAGGATCATATTGTATCCAGCCTGCATGGAAAGGCTACTCCATATTTAATGTGGAAAGCTTTGACGGATCTATTCCAGAGTAAGAGCGAACAAAGGAAGCTGGCGCTCAAAGACAAGCTCAGGAACATCAAGATGGAGAAGGGCGACAGTATCGCCAAATACCTCACGAAGTTCACTCAATGCAGAGATG
This sequence comes from Pinus albicaulis, assembly GCA_034641835.2. Classification (NCBI taxonomy): domain Eukaryota; kingdom Viridiplantae; phylum Streptophyta; class Pinopsida; order Pinales; family Pinaceae; genus Pinus; species Pinus albicaulis. The sequence continues at coordinate 998,091,452 of CM076569.1, read as the reverse complement.
AGCTGGGAAGTGTGGGGGTGACTGTCGAAGACGAGGACATGGTCGACCTGGCTCTCCTTGGTCTTCCGAAGGCTTGGCACTCATATCAAGATAGTGTCAATGGTCGGAAGAAGCTGCCGGGATGGGAGCGCCTTTGGGTGGATCTCATGCAGGAGGAGATAAGGAGGACTACTCGAGATGGATCTTCATCAAAGGGAGCTGATGAAGAAAATTGCGCTTTGGTTGCCAAAGCAAAGAAGGGGAAGGGTAAGAAAAATTCTCATTCTGGTGCAAAGGGCAAGAAGCAGGATATGGCGAAAGTGAAGTGTTTTCACTGCCATGATCACGGACATTATGCTACCAATTGTCCAAAGAAGAAGAAAAACAAGCAAGCGGGAATATCTGCAGATGGAGAGGCTTTGGCTTCACAGTTCGAGCTTGACTTTTCACCGATCGCATGCTTGGTTTCAAGTGTGATGGGATCGGTGTGGTTCTTGGACAACGGTGCGTCATTTCATATGACGGGAGATCGGGCTTTGTTCTCACATCTGGAGGACAAAGATCTGGGTGTGCACATCGAGATGGGCGATGATGGTAGATACAGTGCGACTGGTATCGGTACCATATCCTTTCAGAGGGAGTCTGGTAAACCCTTTTTATTGAAGGATGTCATGCATGTACCTGGATTGAAGAAGAACTTGATCTCTATGGCGATGTTGGAGGATAAAGGGTATGATGTGGTCTTCAGCGAAGGAAAAGCCTTCCTGCACAATAAGACTACTGGAGAGACCCGGAAGATAGGGGTTCGAACCAAGAACCTTTATCAGTTGCAGGTAGATGGCTGCGCAGCTATGGCATGCAAGGCGGGAGAAGTGGTGAGTCGGGATGATGAGGGCGAACTGTGGCACAGGAGATTGGGCCACCTTCACCATGGAGCCTTGAAGATCCTGCAGCAGATTTCTACTGGGCTTCCTAAGGGCACTCTTGCGCAGTCAGATCAGTGCAAGGGGTGTACTTTGGGGAAGTATGTGAAAGCCACCTTTCACGAGAAGGATAGTCGCGCCACGATGATCCTTGAGAGAGTTCACACAGACGTGTGTGGTCCTTTCTCAGTTGCTTCGACAGCAAAGCACAGGTATTATGTGATTTTTGTTGATGATTTCTCTCGAAAGTGCTGGATCTTCTTCATGCAGAAGAAGAGCGATACATTCGCGAAGTTCTGTGAGTTTAAAGCACTGGTCGAGAAGGAGTCGGGGAAGAAGGTGATTGCTCTAAGGAGTGATAATCGTGGTGAATTCATCTCGGCTGAATTCAAGGAGTTCTGCAGCGCAGAAGGGATTCGGAGAGAGCTCATCGCACCCCATAACCCACAGCAGAACGGGGTGGCTGAGCGGAAGAACAGAACGATCGTGGGTGCTGCACGGGCGATGTTGCATGATCAGGGCCTACCCCTTCACTTGTGGGCCGAGGCATGCAATACAACAGTGTATGTGCAGAACCGTTGTCCTCACAAGGTTCTTGGCATGAGTACACCAGAGGAGGCTTATTCTGGCAAGAGGCCTGATATTTCCCATTTGTGGATTTTTGGTTCTCCTGTCTACATGCATGTGACGAAGGATGCGAGAAGGAAGCCGGATCCAACTGCTGAAGTTGGAATATTTGTGGGGTACACTGATACACCTCACAACTATCGGGTGTATGTGCCAGACAGTCGCAAGACTGTTGTGCGACGGGATATAAAATTTCAGGAGGAGAAAGCCATGCAGTGTTCGCTCGAGAGGGAGCTACACTTGCATGCAGATGAGGAGCTGTTAGTTCCTAAGGAGGAGCTTCCGGATGTGGATCAGCCACAAGAGGAGGTTCAGGAGGTGGAAGAAACCAACCATGCAGCGCCAACCATCAGAGGGCGCATGCGCACTACAGAAGCTGAGCGACTGGCTCGAGATGCAGAGAAGGTTGTAGGACCACCTACAGCACAGCGCAGACAGAGGCAGTCACCGGATCGGTACACTGGATACATGGCTCTTGTGATTCAATGTGTCATGACGGAGCCATCCTCTTTTGAGGAAGCTGGGAGGAACCCGCATGGGTAGATGCCATGATCGAATAATATGATTCGATCGTCAGAACAATGCATGGGAGATTGTCCAAGACCCGTGGGGAAATTAGTGGTGGGTTCAATGGACCTACAAAGGAAGCATGCTGCTGACGGAGTGGAGAAGTACAAATTTTCATCAGGGTCGCGCATTGAGGGGATCGACAGAGGAGACCTTTGCACCTGTCGCAAGGTACTCTTCCACACGGACGATCCTAGCTCTCTCAGCGCAGATGGGATGGCACATCCATCAGATGGATGTGAAGACTGCGTTCCTCAACGGAGTCATTGAGGAGGAGGTGTACATAGAGCAGCCTGAAGGTTTCGAGATCTTTAGCAGTGAGTCGCATGTGTGCCGACTCAAGAGAGCACTGTACGGGCTGAAGCAAGCACCTCGTGCTTGGTACACTCGGATAGACAGCTACTTCACCGAGCTTGGATTCTCCAAGAGTGAGGCGGATCCAAACCTGTACCATATTGTGGTGGAGGGGAAGCTGTTGATCATCGTACTGTATGTAGATGATCTGATTTTGACTGGCGATGAGCAGCTGATACTTTCATGCAAGGAGGATCTTGCATGAGAGTTTGAGATGAAGGACTTGGGCATCCTTCATTATTTCCTGGGATTGGAGATTTGGCAGCGCAGCGGAGGACTGTTTGTTTCTCAGGGCAAGTATGCCCGGGATATTCTGGAGAGGTTCAACATGCAAGGCTGCAAGCCTGTTGACACTCATCTTCCTAGTGGTTGGAGGAAGGAGGATGCTACTTCAGCGGAGGTAGTGGATGCCACTATCTATCGACAGTTGGTGGGGTCGCTTATGTATCTGGTCAATACACGACCCGATATATGCTATGCAGTTAACCAGCTTTCGCAAGCTATGGTTAAGCCTACCAAGCTCTTTTGGAATGCAGGCAAGCATGTATTGCGCTATATTAGAGGCACATCGGGATATGGTCTATGGTACAGACAGGAGGATGGAGCGAAGCTTTCTGGCTTCACTGATGCAGATTGGGCAGGGAGTCCAACGGACCGGAAGAGCACATCTGGAGGAGTTTTCAGCATTGGGTCGACAACAGTTTCCTGGTACAGCAGGAAGCAGAGATTCGTGGCACTCAGTTCAGCAGAGGCCGAGTACATGGCAGCTAGCTTGGTTGCATGCGAGGCTATTTGGATGAGGAAGATCCTCGCAGGATTGTTCAGGTTGCATTTGGAGCCTACAGTGATCTACTGTGATAACCAGAGTTGCATCAAACTCTCGGCTAATCCAGTATTTCATGATAGGTCCAAACACATCGACATTAGGTACCATCATATCAGAGATTGTGTTCAGCGGAGAATCATGATGCTTTCATATGTTCCCACGGAGGATCAGGATGTCGACATCCTGACGAAGGCGCTCACCAGGAGCAAGTTCGAATTCCATAGAGGCAGGATAGGGGTTGCAGATAATCCATATCTTGCTGAGAGGGAGTGTTGAAAATGCATCAAGATGATGGAGCTTAGTGAAATGAAGTCGCCTTCACTAAGTGGGCCCGCAGGCAAATTCTGGCGCAAAGTCTATTTTTAGACTATGTCTATTTTTAGACATATGGAGCATGGTCCAGGGGTTGCAGTATGTTATTCTTGGAGTATTGGTCATGTTGGTAAAAATAGATGGACCTCTATTTTTTGATCTATAGGTCGATGTCTATTTTTAGACTGCCTATCCTAAAAATAGGGAAGTCAAATATTATTTACCCTTAATAATATTTGGACTATAAACTTCAGTTTACTCTCTTGGAGCACTTCAGTTCGAGCCTTGGAAGTGGCTCATGCATCTGACATAGGAATTACGCTATTCCTAAGGGTTTGGTGAGCACATGCATGGTTGACTTCAGTTAGGACTTCAGTGGCAGAAGTTTGGTGGAGTTAATGAGACAGCTAGTGGAGTTGTGTTCGGTTTAACTTAGTTGAACTAGTTGAGATTAGTTTAACTAGCTAATCAAATAGTAATGAGTGGAGTGAATTAAATATTATTTAATTCATTAATTAGTAACTCATTATTCAACTCAAGAACACATCAGTTCACTACAGTGCATGGAGAGTTCAGTGGAGACCAGTGAAAGAGGTAGATGAAAGGGTGAGTACAGCTATCAGTTGTGACATCAGTTGTGCATGAGATTTGCACCACACTTGGAGGCAATTGCCCATGATGATTGCGCTATCAAGCCAAGGAGATTCGAACCTTGGATCTCTATTTAGACAGGCCATGATTGCGCAATAGAGGCAGGCAATTAGTGGATGTGTTTTGAACCCGTGACTTGTTCAAAACCAAGCTAGTTTGTGTGAAACTTCATGAGATAGTACTGAGTACTTGTGAGGAGTATTGTACTGAGTTTGTTACATGTTTTCTCCATTATAATATACACAATAGCTGCGGGGTTTTCAGCTATAAGCTTTCCCCATACATACTGTGTTAATGTGTATGATGATTTGATGTGCTATCGCTTGTTTTATTTCCGCATGTGTGATGATCTGAGTGGAAGAGATTATGTGTTGCATATAAATTCGAATTGTATGTGATCAGGATAGTCTCGGTGAATAATTGATCATTATTTAGCAAATTTCTACATAACATGAATGATATAACATATGTTGCAAACATTTAAATAATAGTCTTACAACATCCATGATACATGCATGAAAAATGTGTTGGCTTTGATGAGTTTTGATCATTAAATGAAAGTTCCAAGTATACAATTACAATGATACGACACTAGCCCCAATAGTGGAACATGAAGCAACCACTTTATTCTCCAAAGAATGATACTCACTCTTATGCTAGACTAGAGAAGCCAAGGCTACAAATCTCGAGTTTCAATCCCTTCTCTTGAGTTATGAGGGATTATTTATAAAAAATGGGATGACCTTTCATCTCCTCTTGTGACCTTTGAGTTTCCCTCATGACTCTTGGAATTATTTTGTCTTTATTCTAACTAATGACTCTTCATATTCCACATTTGACTCTTGGACCTCTGCTTACATTTACATTTTTATTATTTTATAAATAAATAAGACAAAACTTTATACATAGGACAAAAATGTGGCTAAATCCCAATAAGGAAAAAATTTATACATTATGCTTGATTTTGAGGAAAATATAGCTCGCCAACTTCCAGTTATATCTATGGTGTAACATATTGGAACCAAAATTTATACTATGCTAATATGTCCTCAAACTTGGATGGAAGATTTGGCTTATATCTCACTCTTGCCTCCATAGTATCTAGATAGATAGTTTTGGAGCTAGTTTGAACATTATTACATAATAACAACTTCATGTTTACCTTGGCAGGTACAACTACATACAATTGCATGTTATGCCTAGTGATTTCCAAATATTCTTTAGTAGTAACCTCTCTCAAATTGTTCAAGTATTCTTGGATTTTTGCCTAATAACATTTATGCCCTTTGTCTTTGCAAATTCTCCAATAAAAGGAATCTTTTTCACTCTAACCAAGGAGTCTAAACTATGATACAATCGTGCATAAGTGTTTATAATGTTGGCCACATATGTACTGAGTTGTTTGTTATTATGTAAAAACATTCTAACCTCAACCCTTTCTAATTCTACTTCCTTTCTTGTTTTTCTATCCAAATATGATGATGCATTCCTGTACTTTGCACCCCATTCATGTATCACGTTGATGGATTCGTGAATCACCTTCAAAATTTTCACATTCTCCCTCAACCTCTTTTGCATTCCATGCAAGGGCACTGCCACCTCGTGAAGGGTGATTATCTCTTCATACAATTGTCACATGGTGTGTCCAAATGATTGGATTACATCATATATTGCTACTAATAGTGCCTTCAGTGAGAATCAACATAAGAAAATCTTTGGTTCTCGTCCTGGAGATGATCAATCTGTTGTCTTGCAACAACTAGATCCTTTGCCAATTGTTTGTTTTCCTCCATCAATAATTCTGTGTTTACTTTTGAAACTCCTGTAGAGGCTAGATTTGATACCGCGATTGTCCTTGGATTCTTCTTGGTGTTGGGAACAATCACCCTCTTTGTATGAATGGCAACATGATGAACTAGTTCAGTAGGAAAATATTTTTTCCTTTCATGCACTATTTTTTGTCTTTAGCTAAGTAAAGGTCAAGTTGGAAATATCCATGACCATATCATCATTTGGAGGAGATATTCCCATTTCAATGAATTAGATGTGGCCACCTATAAGAGGAGGTGATGGTTGACTGCTAGCTTGTCCTGGAATGGACACAATGTCAGCCTGTTGGTTATACTCCCCCTGCTTAACCTCCATGTCTTGGGATTATATTTGCTTTTCAATTTATCTTACAAATTATTAATCTTGATTTCACCTGCTTTCTTCATCTTCCAATTGTTTTTGTTTCTCTTCCTCAAGCTGTTTTTGTCTCAATTATTCTTCTTCCTTATTTCTCAATTCTTCCTATGCCTACATGTCTTCTCATTCTTTCCTTTCCTTCTCTTATTTTTGTATAAGTTCTTCCTCTTGCTTTATTTCCTAATCCTACCTCTTTTCTTCTTCTCATTACTTCCTCTTTAACTCTTTTGATTACTTTCTCCTCTTTTTTTCTCCAATGGTCTCTATGAGAATAATATGATATGATTTTAATTTTCAACTTTGTTCCACTTATGGTTTATGCACAAATTTCCTCTTATACTTGATACTAACTAGAGCGGGCACTTATTTCTTCTTTCCTTCCTAGAAAATATTCTTCTCATGTATTGCACTAGATGGGCATGCCTCATTGCCTAGTGCATGTGGTCGAGAAGCATTGTAACAATTATTTATCTTCTCTTCCTCTGTTTGAGTGTAGTGCTCATAATCCAAAGAAGAATGAAACTTAGCATAGTGTATTTTTCACACTCCTCTGGGATCGTACCTTTGAAATCTCATCTCATCTAACCTAAGACTTTTAAGTTTCTCTTATTTTGATTTTGCGGCTCTTGAGCTCATAGGATCCCACTTTTAGATGGAAGGAAGGCCAAGGTGTATTAATCTTCTTTCGCAAGAATTAATAAATACCTGTGCTAAGATGATAGGAAACTTCTTTCATGACCACCTTATCTATCACATAGTTGGGGAGCCTAGTGATTTCATGGTGTGCAGATTCAGAGGGAAAGGAGATGCCTCTACTAGAAGATATCGTGTAACACATAATTGAGGAAGGAAACAAGGCTTGAAGATATGACGATCTTCTTTGGAAGCGGGAAAAATTCCATATCTGCTAACTGAAGGGATGAAGTATGTGGATCATATCGAGAATAATCCAAACTAATCGCTAACATCGAGCAAAAAAGGTAGTGAAAAGAGAAGGATAAACATGCATAACTACACCCAACAACAATAATTACTGGTAGGAAAAAATAAAAGGAATGTAATGTGACACTTGAAAAGAAGCTCAAAATATTGAAATGAAATTTGTAGAAGTCAATAATAGTAAAAAAGAAACTTGTTACAAGAAGAACGAGGAAAAATGACACTTGAAAAAGCAAAAGCGACAAAAGCGAAAGCAAAAGTGGAAAAAAATGATAGTTGATAAATTTACCTGGAAAAGTCACACAAATGGAATAAAAATCTCCTTGTGCCTGTGAGAATTGATAAAGCTCCAATGGAAAGTGTGAGAATAAGATCTATGAGCCTTTCTTATATAGATTAACACTCATGAGATTAGGGTTAGGGTTTCGAGTTTGTATGCCTAAAATCAAGGATCCATGTCTGGTTAAATAACTCATGTCTGCAGATCAAAATGGAATCACATGCTACGCTATTATATGATAACACAGACTTCCTATTTTCTAGGAGTGTGCAGTTGAATAACTTCGAGAATTGTGAAATTCACTAGCTGAAGGGACTGCGCAATTCACTGAGATAGGGGATTACATATTTCAATTTCTCAATGGATTGCACAATTTTATATCACATGGGGTTGTGTATCTTGCTTTCAAAACTGATTGCATAGCTTCCTGACTCAGAGGATTGTGAAATTCAAAAAATAAAGCATGCAACTGTGTTGATCAATGCAAGACTTATCTTATGTTCAAGAAGTGTTTGCTTGTCTTCAGAAGTAAAGCAACTATTGTTGACAAGGACTAATTTTCACCATGCAAAGCATAGTTAAGGCATCGAAATCTAAGCATGAAAGAATAATTCTTTGAAAAAAATAATGAACCAAGAAGAACACTTGGCGCCAGTTGAAATGATAGTTCTTATGGTCAAAGGTAGGCTCCAAAATCAAAGCGTAGGCAAAATTTTGGAGCGGGTTATAATAGCTACAACGACATATCTTTTCAAACCATTTCTGAAAATGTGTATGCCATTGAAAAATAAAAAATGAGTGTGTTATGTAACCAGATCACAAAAACAAGGAAATATAGATCAATGACTTGAAAATAAGCCTCTTCGAGGGGGAAAACTCCATTTAAATCACATAAATGAAAAATTATTGGATGATACAAATGGAAAGACTTCCTTGGTATATATAAGAGTGTAAATGGTCACAATATAATAAGGGCCTACATAACAATAATAATGTAAGGGAATAATAATAAAAATAGTGGACTTCTATGGCAACCAACAATAACAATATGGGGGCTACATGGGGCACAACAATAACAAAACGAGTGCTACATGGGGCACAACAATAACAATATGGGGGCTACACTAATTATATGGACCCAACATTCCCCTCTCCTTCAAAAAAGTGTTGTCCTCAACACTTTAGTAGTTTTGGATGCTTCTTTATAAAATACTCATTCCCCCATGTGGAATCTTCAATAGGTAAGTTCTTCCACTTAATGAGATATTATGAAATTGATCAATTTCGTAGCTTTCGAGTTTTTGTTTCCGTGGCTAATTCAAGCTCAAATATGATTTTTCCTTCCTCATTAAGTTTTGACTATATTGTTTGAATTGGAAGCTTGTCACCTATAACCTTCTTGAAGCATGAAACATGGAAAAATTAGTGTACTTGGGAAGATTCTAAAATTTCCAATTTGTATTCCATAATACACATATTTTGCAACACCTTGTAAGGACCATAGTACTTGGGTGATAATTTATTATCCTTATTAGCTTGATTGAGGGGAATATTTTTGTATGGTTGTAGCTGTAAAAATACCCAATCACCTACATCAAATTTTCTTTCACTACCATGTTGATATGACTATTTTTTATACAATTATGTGCCAGAGTGAGGTTATCCATTAAGAGATGGAGAATGTGTTGTTGATGCTCAATGTTATCTTCCACATCTTGAACCTTGGAATTTTCTCTTAAACATGATGTGATAGATGGTGAATGATATCCATAAAGTTCCATAAATGGGGTCATTTTTTCTATGGTATGGAAGGAAATGTTATACCACCATTCTGCCAAAGGTAAATACTTGACCTATTGTGTTTGTTTATCAGATACAAAGCAACGAATATATTCTTCCAAAAAATTGCTCACTATCTTAGTCTTCCTATAAGATTGAGGATGATAAGATGGGTTATGAGCTAACAGGGTACTAAGACAAGAAAACAATTCTATCCAAAATTTCCAGTAAAAATGACATCTATGTCACTTACAATAATATTTAGGTTTCCATGTAGATTTTGAAATATTCCGATAAATCTAGTCGTGAATGTATTGGCTTTGAAAGGATAAGATAGTGCACAAAAGTGTGCATACTTAAAAATTATGTCAACTACCACCATGATGACACTCATTCCTTCAAACCTGGGTAAGCCTGTGATAAAATCCATTGGCACCTCCTCCCAACACTAACTTGGAATTACTAAAGGTTGTAACTAACTTTGGGTTTTAGTTGTCTCAACTTTATTTTGTTGGAAAACCAAACATTCTGCCTCAAAATTTTGAATATTAGATTTAAGGCCATCGCAAGTAAACTCCTTCTTGACCCTGTGGTAAGTTTTTAAAAATCCCGAGTGCCCTCCTAAAGGAGAGGTGTCTAATTCCAAAATAATATTTTGTTTGAGTTGGGAGTTATTACATAGATATACACGATATTTGTACCATAATGAATCATTTATCCATATAAATGTATCACATGTATTGAGATATTGTTCCAACTTTTGAAAGAGTGTCCACACCTCTTCACCATTCTCTCATTCATACCTTACTTCAATTATCCAATCAATTTGGATAATTGAAATGACACAGACAAATGCTTTCACATCTTCTTCCCTGCTTGAGTATGCATCTACAACAAAATTTTGCTTCCATTTTTTGTAGATGGTTTCAAATTCATAACTCAACATATTTGTGACCCATTTTTGCTACTCTTCTAAAGATAATATTTGTTCCAAAAAGTATTTATGACTACCATGATCTATTTTTACCTTAAAGTTTCTTCCCATTAGGTAAGGGTGCCATTGCTTCATGGAATCTAGTATTTCCAACATTTCCTTCTCATAAATAGGTTTGTGTAAATACTTTCACTTGATTGGATGAATTTCAAAAGAAATGGGTCTTCCTTCTTAAATTAAAACAACACCAATTCCATTTCTTGAGGCATCACATTCCATAATAAATATTTTATGAAGTTTGGTGTAGCTAAGAATGGTGCTTGGGACACTACCTCTTTAAGATGATCAAAGGCCTTAGTTTCTTCTGGAGTCCCAAAAAAAGCGTTTTTTTTTTCTTTAGTAGTTTTGTTAGAGGTGCTACTAGTTTCTCATAATTCTTAAAAAAATTGTGATAATACGTTGTTAACCCCAGAAATTCTTGAAGATGCTTTAAGGTTGTGGGGATTTTCCATTCCTTGATGGCTTTTATTTTTTTAGGGTCTACCTTAACACCCTCATGAGATACAATATGACCCAAATATTCCACCTCTTATACCCTAAAGAAACATTTGGAGGGCTTTTCATACAATTGTTTCTCCTACAATAGTTTAAGCACCCTACCAACATATAGGGGGTCTCCCCAATGTGAAATCCCAATTAAACCTCACACCATTTAGAGTAGAGCCCCATCTGGAGTATCAGCCTAACCACCATAACACAAAGATTTGTCTTGGTTTCAATGAATAACATAAGAGGTCATATGCGTAACCCTTGAAAAAGAAAGTAAGTTGACATTGTGAAACACTGATTGCAATGTGTAAAAGGAGACCTTCACGAGAGGGAGACAAAAAATGAGCCTCTAGAAGGAAGTAATAGTACTAACCTAAGAGAGGCACACAATCAAAGAAATATTCGTTATTTATCTAGCGAAATAGTTCACATAGACACAATTATTGTTAAACCACATACAACACAACTTCAAAAAGATAAGTATCAAGGCCACCGAAATAGTTCATTTCCTTAGTACATATGAACGAAACAAATATAGAAAACATCCAAAAAACAGTCCTAAGATATTCACGATACATGCATGAAAATGTGTTGGCTCATCTAGCTTCAATTATTAGGTGAAGGATCCAAGTACATAGTTACAATAGTGAGACACTAGCTACAATAGTGGAACATTAAGTCACTTCTTTCTTATCCAGAGAATATTTTTCTCTCCTATTACAAGTAGAGAAGCCAAGACTAGCTTTCCAAATATTAAGCCTCCAAAAGCCCCTTTCTTGAGTTATGAGGTTTCTTTTATAATAAAGGGAATGAACTTTCATATCCTCGTGACTATTGAATTACCATCATGAATCTTGTACTCCCAATGTGTATTTTTTACTTCTAAACAACTCTTGAACTTCTCATGACTTTTGGAATTTTATACAATCTTTGTCCATATATGAGTATGTGACTCTTCATGTTCCACATATGAATCTTGGACTTCTAACATTACATTTTGTCCTTTCTTGAGAATACATAATTACATTCCACATGATATGGAAAGACACATGGACACACATTGAATATTATGATGAGACTAGTACAAATTACAACTTGATAATGATGACATGAACTTCATGATGAGGTGTCAATGCCAAGATATCTTCCTTGCTACTTCATGTTGTACTCTCGATGATAGATCTAATCTATGATTAATCTTCATGAAAGGTCTACTTTGTTTCTTTTATTCACCCTCCAAAGGGTGTTTGATCAATCTATGAATCCTCTGAGTCATCATACAATGCATTTTTCTATCTCGATCCATGATCTGCTTCATGTATTCATGATTGTTCTTTTCTTTCTTCTTCTACGCATGTGTTTCTTTATTATTTCTCCTTTCTATTTGCTTGAACATATCCTTGTCATGCTAAGATAGTACTCCTGCGAATGAACATCATTCATGGCAAGGAAAAATTAGTATTAAAACATCTACTCTATTACTACTTAGCTCATGGAATGAGAAAATCTTGATAGGCTTGATTAGGAAGGGTAAATCAAACTCATCAAGGCTCACAAGAGGCCTTCAAGGTTCACTTGTGTGCTCAAACAAGGGAGAGAGAACTCAAGGGAGAAATGAAAAATTTCGAAAAGATGACTGAGTGAGGATTCAGGCATTCAGTCCTTCAAGGTGCACTCATGTGCTCAAATATAATAATAGGGTGCAAGGGCTCACTTCGAAGAGACGAAGAAGTGAGGCTTTAGGCCTTTAGGAATTCAAGGTGCACCCATGATCTCATGAGAACAAGGAGGGTGCAAGGGTGCATTCCAAAGAGACGAAGGATAAACACTCAAGACTTAATGATATGCTCATGTGCTCAAATAGGGCACAATTCTTCATGCTAAAGGATTGCGTTCAAGCTTAAGGCTTCATGAATGTGCCATGTGCTCAAAGGGAAGGATGAAGCTTTATGCTTCATGATTTCAGAATGTCATATAAAGGAAGGATGAAGCTTTTTGATTCATGATTGCACCATGTGCTCTAAGGTTTCATGCTTTGTGAGTGCACTATGCACTATAAGAGAAGAATGTTGCTTCACGCTTTGTGAGTGCACCATGCGCTCAAGGAGGGCGCATTTCTTCAAGTTGAAGGAGTGAACTCATAGTCCCAAAGTTCACTCATTTTTATGAAGTTTTCTCAAGCTATACAAGTGTGATTTTCAAGGCAAGAAGGTCCTTGTTTTTCTAGAGTGCGCTTTTTAGAGGAGAGAAGGTCCTTTTTCTTTTGAAGTGTGCTTTTTCACTAAGTGTTTTAAGTGCACTTTGTTGTCTCAAAGTGTGCTTCATTTTTTTGGAGTGTGCTTCATTGTTATAAATTTCACTTTAGCGGGAGGGCACAACTCTTTCCAACATTGGCTACTTTATCAATTGGAATGTGATTTTCACTGAGGGAGGCATCACAAGGCTAGGTGACTTATCCTTCTGAAGTAATAATGCATGTGAGATGGAGGAGTCCTTAGAAAATACTTAGTGCACAAGTATAGAGGAAATGCACATCAATGAGGCTCATGAATAAGTTGCACTTATTGCCTATTAAGAGGATTAATTCCTTTTAAACTTGCACTGGGATAAAGGACCAAGAAGAACTCTTACGATGGCTAAGTGTGAGACTAAGATGGTAGGAGAAATAAATCCATATGAATACGACTCAAAAATCGGTCACACGCATAAATGTCATTAATAAAAGTTAATGGAATGCATAGGACTCATTAACAATGGTCACGCCTTAGAAAAACAACAAAGAGACTGTTGAAAATGGAACAAGATGATGGAGCTTAGTGAAATGAAGTCGCCTTCACTAAGTGGGCCCGCAGGCTATTTTTGGCGCAAAGTCTATTTTTAGACTATGTCTATTTTTAGACATGGATCATGTTCTATGAGTTGCAGGATGCTATTTATGGATGATTGGTCGAGTTGGTAAGAATAGATGGACCTCTATTTTTAGACATTGGGCGGTTTCTATTTTTAGACTGTCGAGCTAAAAATAGAACAGTCAAATATTATTAACCCTTAATAATATTTAGACTATAAACATTATCTTATCCTCTTGGAGCACTTCAGTTTGATGCTTGGATGTGGCACATGCAGCTGACAAAAGAAAATACACTTTTCCTAAGGGTTAGTTGAGCTATTGCATGGTGGACTTCAGTTAGAACTCATGTGGCAGAGTTTGATGGAGTTGATGAGACAGTTGGTGGAGTTGTGTTCTGCTTAACTTAGTTGAACTAGTTGTATTTAGTCTAACTGAAAAATACACTAGTGATGAGTGGTGTGAATTAATTATTAATTAATTCACTAATTATTAACTCATAAATCAACCAAAGAACACATCAGTTAACTGCAATGCATGGACAGTTCAGTGGAGACCAGTGTTAGAGGTGGGTGAAAGGGTGAGTCTACTATCAGTTGTGACTATTGGATGTGCATGAGATTTGCACACACATTGATGGAGATTTCCAATGAGGATTGCGCAGTTGGAGCTAGTGGGATTCGAACTTGGATCTCATCATTAATCAACTTGGATTGCGCAGTAGAGGCAGGAAGACTTGTGGAGGAGATTTGAACCTGTGACTTGTTCATCTTCATAACTAGTTTTGTGTGTAGCATTGAGATAGTGCTGAGAGCTGTGAGAGATTTGTGCTATGTATTGTTACATGTTCTCTATCATTATAATATACAAATATTTGGGGGTTTTCAGCCATTTCTTTCCCCATTACATACTGTGTTGATATGTGTGCTTGATTATGTTTTAATGAGCACATGCGACTGCTTTCTATTTCCGCATATTGATGATCAATTGTAGAAGAGGTTATGTATTATGCATGAAGCTTAAATAGTGTGTAATCAGGATAATCTCGGTGAATAATTCAGAAAATTATTCAAATTTCTACATGGTATCAGAGCGAGATTGATCATCGGATCTATTACAGTGATTACAATTATTTCGGTAGACAGAGTCTGTAATGGGCCAGGTAGCCTCTGAATCCATCCTTTCTCTGAAAGGTGATATATCTAGTAAATGCCCCTACAGTCGATCTCTGTGCTAGAAATAATTTGTTCTCACAGATCGGAAGCTGTTTAGTTTTGAGCTGGTGGAATTCGAATTTGCAGCAAAATTTGGAATTCGAATTTGCAGCAGTTTTCTTGGTGTCGAAGTCAAAATGTCTTTCAACGGATTGCGACTGGAATATGCCCTTGAGGGAAGTTCGAATTATGTTGCATGGAAGGACAGAATGGAGGCGGTATTAGATGATAACGGGCTGAAGGAGTTCATAGATGCTGAGATCCCAAAGCCTACTGATGCTGCTCAAGTTGAGGCTTGGCAAAAGAAGATGGTGAAATGTCGAAGGATTCTGTTGGAGGGCGTGAAGGATCACATTGTATCCAGCCTGCATGGAAAATATTCTCCATATTTGATGTGGAAAGCATTGACAGATCTATTCCAGAGTAAGAGCGACCAAAGGAAGCTGGCGCTCAAGGATAAGCTCATAAACATTAAGATGGAGAAAGGCGACAGTATCGCCAAGTACCTCACGAAGTTCACTCAATGCAGAGATGAGCTGGGAAGTGTGGGGGTGACTGTCGATGATGAGGAATTGGTGGACCTGGCTCTCCTTGGTTTTCCAAAGAGTTGGCATTCCTATCAGGACTCTGTCAATGGTCGGGAGAAGTTGCCGGGATGGGAGCGAATTTGGTCGGATCTCATGCAAGAGGAGATAAGGCGGACTACCAGGGACAGATCTTCATCAAAGGCATCTGATGAAGAAAATTGCGCTTTGGCTGCCAAAGAAAAGAAGGGGAAGAGCAAGAAAGCTTCTTAGTCTAGTGCGAAAGGCAAGAAGCAAGACATGTCCAAGGTGAAGTGCTTTCACTATCACCAACACGGACATTATGCCACAAATTGTCCGCAGAAGAAGAAAAATAAGAAGGCTGCTAGATCTGCAGCGGGAGAGGCATTGGCCTCCCAGTTTGAGCTGGATTTTTCGCTGATCGCATGCTTGGTCTCAAGTGTGATGGGATCAGTATGGTTCTTGGACAGTGGTGCATCATTTCACATGACCGGAGATCGGGATTTGTTTTCAGATCTGGAGGAGAAAGATCTAGGAGTGCACATTGAGATGGGCGATGATGGTAGATACAGTGCGACCGGTATCGGTACCATTTCCTTTGAGAGGGAGTCTGGTAAACCCTTCGTATTGAAGGAAGTATTGCATGTTCCAGGATTGATGAAGAATCTAATCTTTGTGGTGATGTTAGAAGACAAGGGGTATGATGTGGTCTTGACTGAAGACCTTCTGCCTTTGATGGATGCTTGGAGAAACCCCGGAAGATAGGGGTTCGAGTCAAGAACCTTTATGATTGCAAGTAGATGGTACAGCAGCATTAATGGCATGCAAGGCGAAGGAGTGAGTGAACGGGATGATGGCGAGTGTGGCACCGGAGATTTGAGGCCACCTTCACAGCATAAAAAGATACTGCCGTGATTTCCTCTTGGGCTTCTTATTGAACACTCTTACTTGCTTGTTCGAGATCGGTGAGGTGTACCTTGGGAAAATTTGTGAAAGCCACTACCAGAAGGATAGTGCTGCAGTAGTCTTGAGGAGAATCCACACAAATGTGGGTAGACCTTTCTCGGTAACGTGACAATCACAGGCTGTCATGATATTTGTTGATGATTTCTGAAGTCTTTCTGGATCTTCTTCATGCAGAAGAAGAGCGAGACATACTCAAAGTTCTGTGAGTTCAAGGCGCTGGTTGAGAAGGAATCGGGGAAGCAGGTGAAGGCTCTTAGAAGCGACAATGGTGGTGAATTCATCTCTGGCGAATTCAAGGACTTTTGAAGTGCAAAAGGAATTCGAAGAGAGCTCATAGCACCTCATAACCCACAGCAGAACGGGGTTGCTAAGCGAAAGAACAGAACGATCATGGGTGCTGCATGGGCGATGTTGCATGATTAGGGCCTACCCATTCACTTATGGGCGGAGGCATGCAATACTGCAGTATATGTGCAGAACTGTTGTCCTCACAGGATACTTGGCATGAGTACACCCGAGGAGGCGTTTTCTGGTAAGAAGCCTGATATTTCCCATTTGAGGATTTTTGGTTCACCTGTTTACATTCATGTGACGAAGGATGCCAGGAAGAAGCTGGAGCCGACCGCAGAGGTTGGGATATTTTTGGGGTACACTCATACGCCTCACAACTATCGTGTGTATTTAGCCCGGAACGATGCTTGAGGCTGGCTGTCTTTGCAAGGATATCAAATTTCGGAGGAAGCGCATGATGTTTGCTTGAGGAGGGCTTTTGGCTACCTCAGGATGAGGAGCTGTTAGTTCCTAAGGAGGAGCTTCGGGATGTGGATCAGCCACAAGAGGAGGTTCAGGAGGTGGAAGAAACCACCCAGGCAGCGCCAACCATCAGAGGGCGCATGCGCACTACAGAAGCTGAGCGACTGGCTCGGGATGCAGAGAAGGTTGTAGGACCACCTGCAGCACAGCGCAGACAGAGACAGTCACCGGATCGGTACACTGGATACATGGCTCTTGTGAGTCAATGTGTTGTGACGGAGCCATCCTCTTTTGAGGAAGCTGTGGAGGAACCCGCATGGGTTGATGCCATGATCGAAGAATATGATTCGATCGTCAGGAACAGTGCATGGGAGATTGTCCCAAGACCGGTGGGGAAATCGGTGGTGGGTTCGCGATGGATCTACAAAGTGAAGCAGGCAGCTGACGGGAGTGTGGAGAAGTACAAGGCGAGATTTGTCGCCCGTGGCTTTTCACAGATCGAGGGGATCGATTATGAGGAGACTTTTGCTATTGAGGGTCTCTTCACATCGGCAGTCTCTCTCTCGGCGCGGATGGGTTGCACATTGGATGATTCCTCTAGAGAGGCTGGATTCCTCAACGGAGTCTTGGGGAGGAGGTGTGCCTAATGCCAAATGTTGAAGGTTTATGGATCTTGACCAGGTAAGGTCGCATAATGTGCAGACTCAAAAACCTTAATAATAGGTTGAAACAAGCACCTCGTGCTTGGTACACACGGATAGACAGTTATTTCACCAGAATTGGATTCTCCAAGAGTGAGGCGGATCCTAACCTGTACCAGATTGTGGTGGAGGGGAAGTTGCTGATCATTGTACTGTATGTAGATGATCTGATTTTGACAGGAGATGAGCTGTTGATACTTTCATGCAAGGAGGATCTTGCTAGAGAGTTTGAGATGAAGGACTTGGGCCTCCTTCATTATTTCCTGGGATTGGAAATTTGGCAGCGCAATGATGGACTATTTGTTTCTCAGGGTAAGTATGCCTGGGAAATACTGGAGAAGTTCAACATGCATGGCTGCAAGCCTGTTGATACTCCTCTTCCTGGAGGTTGGAGGAATGAGGATGCTACTTCAGCGGAGGTAGTGGATGCCACTGTTTATCGACAGTTGGTGGGGTCGCTTATGTATCTGGTCAATAAATGGCTCGACATATGCTATGCTGTTAACCATCTTTCACAAGCTATGGTTAAGCCAACCAAGCACTTCTAGAAGGAAGGCAAGCATGTATTGCGTTATCTTAGAGGCACATCGGGATATGTGGCTTAGCCATTGGGGCAGGAGGATGAGGTGAGAGTTGTGGCTTCACGGATGCGATTAGGGCGGGGGGGACGACGGACCGAAAGAGAGACATCTTGAGGGATCTTGTTCTCAGGATTCCATAGAATTTTTTAAATGCAGCGGGGAAGTAGAGATACGTGGCACTAGGTTAAAAGCTGGAAAGTAAGTATATAGCGACTAGCTTGGTATCTTTGAAGACCTATTTGGATGAGAGAAAGATTAGGTGCAGGTTGTTGGGATTGCATTTGGGCCTGCGCGATTTATTGTGATAACCAGAGTTGCATTAAACTCTCGGCTAATCCAGTATTTCATGATAGATTCAAACACATCGACATCAGGTACCATCATATTAGAGATTGTGTGTAGCGGAGAATCATGTTACTTTCATACATTCCCACGGAGGATCAGGATGCTGATATCTTGACAAAGGCGCTCACCAGGAGCAAATTCGAATACCACAGAGGCAGGATAGGGGTTGCAGATAATCCATATCTTGTTGAGAGGGAGTGTTGAGATTGCAACAAGATGATGAGCTTAGTGAAAATAAGTCGCCTTCACTAAGTGGGCATGGTGTCTTTTGGTATAGAAGTCTATTTTTAGACTATGTCTATTTTTGGACATATGGATCATGGTCTATGAGTTGCAGGATGCTATTTATGGATGATTGGTCGAGTTGGTAAGAATATATGGACCTCTATTTTTAGACATTGGGCGGTTTCTATTTTTAGACTGTCGAGCTAAAAATAGAACAATCACTAATTATTAACCCTTAATAATATTTAGACTATAAACATTATCTTATCCTCTTGGAGCACTTCAGTTTGATGCTTGGATGTGGCACATGCAGCTGACAGAAGGAAATACGCTTTTCCTAAGGGTTAGTTGAGCTATTTCATGGTTGACTTCAGTTAGGACTCAAGTGGCAGAGTTTGGTGGAGTTGATGAGACAGTTGGTGGAGTTGTGTTCTATTTAACTTAGTTGAACTAGTTGTATTTAGTCTAACTGAAAAATACACTAGTGATGAGTGGTGTGAATTAATTATTAATTAATTCACTAATTATTAACTCATAATTCAACTAAAGAACACATCAGTTAACTGCAATGCATGGACAGTTCAGTGGAGACCAATGTTAGAGGTGGGTGAAAGGGTGAGTCTACTATCAGTTGTGACTATTGGCTGTGCATGAGATTTGCACACACATTGATGGAGATTTCCAATGAGGATTGCGTAGTTGGAGCTAGTGGGATTTGAACTTGGATCTCATCATTAATCAACTTGGATTGTGCAGTAGAGGCAGGCAGAATTGTGGAGGAGATTTGAACTTGTGACTTGTTCATCTTCATAACTAGTTTTGTGTGTAGCATTGAGATAGTGCTGAGAGCTGTGAAAGATTTGTGCTATGTATTGTTACATGTTCTCTATCATTATAATATACAGATAGTTGGGGGTTTTCAGCCATTTCTTTCCCCATTACATACTGTGTTGATATGTGTGCTTGATTATGTTTTAATGAGCGCATGCGACTGTTTTCTATTTCTGCATATTGATGATCAATTGTAGAAGAGGTTATGTATTATGCATGAAGCTTAAATAGTGTGTAATCAGGATAATCTCGGTGAATAATTCAGAAAATTATTCAAATTTCTACAGAGACACCTATTTCTAAGTGCGACAATTGAAATGACACATTACAACACTTAGAAACCAAGTTACCATAACTATAGAGACTATGACCAAAAGGTGCACTAAACTATAATATTGTGTTTTCCGCATGTTCCATTAATACATAAGAATATATAATGTAGAAAAGTGCACCATAGATAACTTTGGTGATATGCATAGGTGTGACACATGCAAGTGTGGAAACACACAAGTGACACTTGCGTTAGGAGGAAAACATAAAGACGACACTTACAAAATGAAAATGATCTTAAAAGAGAAACATTCCAGAGCGAGGATAACATAAAAATTACACTTATTAAAGTAAAAACAAGTCAAAATGACAACTGCAAATGTGAAAGCGACACTTGTGAAGCAAAAATGCGCAAAATACGACAGTTGATAAAACTCACCAAAATAGAAATACGAACGCAACAAAGTGAGGGCAATTGTCAATAAAAGTGCACATTGACTATCAACATGAGTTGAAGATCACACATGAACTTTCTTCATGGACGATGTTATGCCTGTCCAATCTTGCATAGAGGAAGTGTGTTTATGAATCCATTGAAGATCGAGCATGTGTGTGTAAGTGACCTTGACAGTTAAAATGTGGAAGAAGACTTAAACACTTTACAAAACATCAATTGACCATGGAACGAAAGATCGTAGGATCCTTAATAGGCTCCAAAATTCAAGTGTGAGAAAATTTTTGGAGGGTATTGATTGTAGTGATAACACATTCTAATTTGATGATATTCAAAACGAAGATCCAAATTGGTCAAGTAAATTGTTCCACGTAATTCATCCAACAATTCATCAATTAGAGGATTAAGAAATTAATTTTTAATAGTGAGCTTATTGAGCTCTCTATAATCTATACACATATGCCAAGATCCATCCTTCTTGTGCACCAATACTATTGGAGAAGAGAAATAACTTTGGATACGTTTAATCATAGCTACCTCTAGCATTTTTACAACCATACGTTCAATTTCACTCTTTTTAGGCATAGGGATATCTGTAAGGTTTGATGTTTGGCAGAAAAATTCTTGGAATTAAGTGAATCAAATGATCATGATCATGAATAGGTGGGTTAAATTTGGAAGTATCAAATACCTTGGATTTTCTGTCCAAGACTCTTTGAAGATCTGGATAAATGGATGATTTTGATGTTTGAACATTAGGTGAGCATAATTGTGCAATTAAGCCTTATTGTCCTTTCTTCAAAAACTTTGTCATGCAATTAGAGATGATTATATTCCCTAGTTTCCTTGTGATACCCATTAATTCAATTTCCTTTCCTTCCCAAAAATTGTTAAGGAAAATTCCTTGAAAATTAAAAGCTATTGTCCCCAAATATTGTAACCATTGGAATCCTAATACAACATCAACACCAACCATTGGAATGGAAAGAATTGGACTATTCAATATATATTCCCCCATGTTTAGCTTTATATTATGGCACCCCCATGAGAAATTTATAGTTATTCCATTTGCAGCCATCACTTGAAATTTTGGTGCTGGATATAGAAAGAAATTATTTTCCTTGGCTACATTACAATGAATAAAAATATGGGTACTGCCCGAATCAATCAACGCTATGATCTTTATCTTCTCTATATATTATTATATATTTAGAGTTTGAGGATTGGTAATTCCCTACAATGCATTACAATATTTTATCGTATTCATTTTTTCTTTCTATGGGGTTGGTTCCTTCTGTATATCCTTTTATTTTGATATTTCTTGTTATTTTTCTTCCTCCTCTTCAGAAATCGTGTAAAATAATTACTTCTCCAAACACTTATGATCGTTAGTGTATTTTTTATTAAAAATGTAACAATTCCCTTTTGCTCTTTTTTTCTATATTTATTGTAGTGTCAACCTTGTAGGTTGTGGGAGGCTAGGAGCAACAACACTTCCATCTTTAGTTGTGAGTGGTAGACCTCCTTGTTGCCATAATTTTTCTTTCAACTTTTCTTTCCACCCTGAATATATTTTCCAATGAATTAGGTTCCCAAAGGAAAACCTCATGTTGGATGTTATACTTTAAAGTACCTATGAAGAAATCAGTCATATTCTCCTTTGGAATACCAGTTACCTTGATATTCAATCTTTGGAAGTCCTCAATGTGCTCCACAATTGAACCATTTTATTTGAGATTTATCAATTGGTTAAATAAGGTGTTTCTTTTTGTATCCTCATAATGTGTTATAAATTCCTCCATAAAAATTTTCCAAGTGAAAATTGATTTACAAGAACAAAGACATCGATAACGAGAAAACTGATTTCTAAATATAAATATGCAATGCATACCTTTTGTGTGTGTCACATCATGTAAACCAAAGAATTGCTCCATATGTAGTATCCATGTTACCGGATCCTTGCCATCAAACTTCCTCATATCAATATTCGTAATGTGGTGGGTCTTATACCAAATATTGGAGTCTCTAAAAATATAATTCATATTCCTTTTGTCCTCATCATGATTTTCACGGGGTATCTTATTACCACTAGGAAGCCTTTATTGCATCAAATTTTCTACCCTTCCAACTTGACATTCATCGTGTTCATGTATACTTTAAAATCTCCCATGTATGATTTTAAGCCATCCTTTAAACCTTCCATGTTTTATTTAAAAAAATCCAGTTCATTTTTAGTTTCTCTTTGTGACAGTGAATTCTTTTGCACTTTCTCCTGTAATTTTGATATATCATGTTGTTGGATATAGGGCTCAAAATATCCACAATCTCCATTTTTAGGTCTACGTTTAGAGTCTAGAAAAAACTCATCATTAGGACAAATCTTGCTAAGAAGAGAGCCAACCAAGGGATATTAAAAATAGATCAGCTTCTCTTCTTCGAATTTTTACCCTAGTTTTTTCGAGGCTATGTACCTAAGTCCAAATGTCCCTTCCGTGCAGGGTATCAATAACATTTTGTAGGTTTATGTGGTGTATATTTTTGGATGTAGGGCTCAGAATATCCATAGTCTCCATTTTTACGTCTACTTTTTGAGTCTATAACAAGACTCATCATCAGGACAAATTCTGCTAAGAAGAGAGCCAACCAAGGGATATTAAAAATATATCATATTTTCTCCTTCAAATTTTTACCCTAGTTTTTTTGAGGCTATGCACCTTAATCCAGATGTCCCTTCCATACATGGTAGCAATGTTTCTGTGGTGTAGATTTTTGGATGTAGGGCTAAAAATATACATAGTCTCCACTTTTTGGTCTACGTTTTGAGTCTAGAACATGACACATCATCAGGAAAAATCTTTCTAAGAAGATAACCAACCAAGGGATATTAAAAATAGATCAACTTCTCTTCTTCTAATTTTTACCCTAGTTTTTTTGAGGCTACGCACCTCAGTCCAAATGTTCCTTTTCTTCATGTGTCACAATAGTGCTTTCTGTTGGCTTAATGGTTGTATCCTTTTTTTGTTGCAAGGCATATTTGAGCCAAATAATGATATTTATGCTCCACTGCCCATTTTTAATAGCTTCAAACTAATTTTTCAAACAAAATTTATGCAAATTTAAAAATAGACACCTTTTAAAAGCTTGATTTTGAGTTTGTTGATAAGGCTAACCTTGCGACTGTTGTATCTCTGTGATTTATCTCTCCAAAGTCTGAAATTTTGTTCTGTGGCAGCTCTCTGTGTCTTCTTTCCAACCCTACTAGTTAAACCAAGATTGTATTTTTTAAGGTGAAGTTATGCCAATTTTCCCAATATGACATGATTATGGATTGGTTCAGTAGAGTGAAATTCTATGGGATTCCACGTGTCATTGTTTTAACCTGAAGCCCTGAAAATGATACAAGATAAACAAAAATCCATGCAATTTCAATAAATTTTTATTAATTTTAAATCTGATGCACAAAGAGAAATTTATGAATATTTTCCTCAGAACACTTGTTTGAGACAAAATTTTGGAGCATGCAGAAACCCTAACATCCTTGGACTATATCTCAAAAAGTATAGCTAACCAAGATCTGAAATTTTTACATGATGTTAATCAAGGTTTTGGCTCCACTTGGTCAAAATTTCAACTTATAAAGCCTCACAAAAAAAAGTTATAATGGAAATGCCAAGATTACCTTTTTAAAGAAGAGAAACCTTATAATCTAGAGCTTTGATACCAAATGTTTGTAACCAGATCACAAAAACAGAAGAAAAGATAGATCAACGCCTTGAAAATAAGCCTCTTTGAGGGGGGAACCTACTTTTAAATCACATAAATGAAAATTTCTTGGATGATACAAATTAAAAGACCTCCTTGGTATATATGAGTCTAAATGGTCATAATATACTGAGGGGCCTACATAACAATGATAATGTAACGACACAAAAATAACAATATTGGGATTCTATGGGGAACCACAATAAAAAAAATGGGGGCTACATTGGGCACAAAAATAACAATATGGGGGATACATTAGTATTATAGGTACCTAACATAGTGATAGAGAAATTAGGAGCCACTGTAATGTCGACTCATGAGCCCCTTCTTTTGTGATCATCAAGAGATATGTTGAGACCCTTGAATATCAAAAGAAACAGAAGAGGGTCAAACGAACATCCCTGGTGTAGAATAATATATACTAAGAAGAAATGGGAGGCATATCTATTTTTGAGAACATCAAAGGAGACCATGGTGATACAAATCATGATCCAATTAATGAAAGCTAGTTTGAGCCCAAAATGAGTAAGAAGAAGTTGAAAGTTTATCTAGCTTTCCCTATTAAAATATTTTGAAAGATCAATTTTCATAATGGAACCCCTCAATCAACATTGCTTTAGGTTGTACAAACCTTCCTTAGCCACACCAATAGCCTCATGTATATGTTTGTCTTTGAGGAAGGAAAATTGTTCCTTTGTGATGGAATTTGATAGAATGAGCTTTAATATTTGAGCTATGAATTCTGTTATGACCTTGCAGATACAATTGAAAAGGGATATGGGTTTGAAATTTTCAAAAGAGGCCAGTGTATCCACCTTCAGAATCATAGCAAATGAAATTTGAGTTGCAATATAGATGGATCCTTCCTGTAGTTTGTGACTCTTCAACCACTTGAAGTAGATATTCACCAATTCAATCCTGGTTTTTGTCCTTTTGGAAACTAGACAGAACCTCGATAAGTTCCTCCTTGAAAACCTCTTCCAAAAAATTATCATTATAGGGACTCCTAAAGGGGCATTGAATATTCCACTAAAGTGTCTGCATCCAAGAGCAACCAAATCATCAAATGAAGAGACATTATTACCATCCCAATCATTTAGTGTCCAGATAATGTTGCTAATTTTCCTTCCTTTAATGTAACTTAAAAACTTAGTATTTTCATCCCTTACCTCAAGCCACACAAATCGACTCTTTGGACACTAGGTTTCTTCTTGGTCATATAGGATTTTCCTCTTCTTACTTTCCAATCCAAATAATCTTGCTTTTATAAACTCTTATTCAAAACCTTTGGAATCCTCTCCAGAGATAGCTTTGAGATCATCCTCAATAGCCCAAAGCTCTTGACTTTCCTAAAGACACTTAGCAACCTACCAAGAAATACTAGCTTGTTTGACATATTTTAAGTTATTAGTGAACTGAGCAACCATTGAATATCTAGCTTGTGGAAAAAAAATGCCTTCAGGTATTTTGAACCAGTTCTATGAAAGATTCATCCTTGAGCCATATTGTATTTAACTTGAAAGGGTTAGGAATTCTATTTCCTTGACCTTTTAGCTCCAAAAATATGAGTGAATGATTAGAACCACCACCCTCGCTAATTCATTGTCATATAAGTGGAATTTCATCCATGATTTTCTGCACCAAGAGAAAGCGACATAATATTTTGGCTATCCTTTCTAGATCCATTATGTTATTCCTCCAGGTAGGCTTTAGTTTTATAGGATCTACATAGATATGCTTATGAACCTAAAAGTAATTAGGAAAAAATCTGAATTGGGGTCAACTTGTGACCTTGGCCCCGAACCTTTTTCCAAACCCATGGAAAATTTTAAGTCTCCCCCCAATATTAAGTTGTTTGCTAAGAAGAAGAAGTATTTGTAAGAAATTCCTGAAATAAGAGTTTGTCTTGTAGGAGTCCATATACATTGATGACCAAAAAATATTTATCCAATTCAACAAAATGAAAGGAAAGCCCTAAAATCGAAGGCATGATCTAGGAACAAATATCCTTTATAAATTGAGTATTCCACCCGATTGTGAGACCACTTTATCTACCATACACATCCAAATAGATGAATTCCCAACCAGGAAAAAATTTGAGTAAGCTAATATAGTTTCCCCATCCCCCAAATTTTCTTGCAGGAGGAGCATCAGAACATGAATTGAAGTGACTATTATACAAAGGGCTAGTTGTTTAGATTGGTTGGCCAAACTCCAAAAATTAAAATAGAGAAATATCATGGGGGAGGGGGGGGGGATTTTGATGGGGTTTGTAATGCTCTCAGGGTCTTTATCCATCTTTTCTCACACATGCTTTAATAGAGGGGTCCAATTCTTGAGAAGGATTGGAGAGGAATCTATACTCCATACCTTGTTCATAACCTATTGAACCTCTTCAGAAGAGTTGAAGAAAAAAATGGACCATCCTATTACTAATACCTTAAAATACAACAAAGGGTTGATGGTCTACCCTCATTCCTTAGACATCCAGTCATTAATTGTATTCCCATTGAAGTGACGTCCTTGTGCACAACCCACCAATGCTAGCTTAGACATTTGAACGACCTGATGCATTTCAATACTATCACCCAACACCATAGAGGACTTCCCCTTCTCTTTTACTGTTGGATTTTTATGTTTTTTGGGTCCTAAAGGTTGGGAAATAAACACCTATTTAGAAATTTCATCGCCGCCTAGAGTATAAACCCTAGATGCGATATTTTTTGCACCGGTAGGATATGAGGTAAAGATAGAATCTAAGAAATCTACTAGAGAAGCCACCTTTGGTGAGCTTGCTGATAGGGAACTCTTGGGGTTCCTAAGAGAACCATATATGAAATTCAGGGGTGGGGGTGGTCAAGGGAAAAACCCCAGTTGTGTAGGGAAAAGTAGAAGCTGGAAAGGAGATAAAAAAAATTTCCATTTTTTGTGTGCTCGAATAAGTAGGAAGGTTCACTGAAAGGAAGGGCTGAATCTAGAAGAGATATTCTAGCTATAGAAACCCCAAATAAGAACCCCCAAAAAAGTTTATATTTAGTAGTTGCCATGGGAGGGAGGGATAAATGAGGATAGGAAGCATTTTCCAAACTGTACAAACCGAAACTCCCAAAGAGCGCGTGAGCATAAAAAACTGAGAATGGTAACCTTGAAACTCTAGAGGGGAACAAATCACAACCTTGTTCTCCTTTCCACCAATTAGGACCCTCCTTGAAAATCTCACTTGTATGAAATAATTACCCATTAGTAGTAGGAGCCATGGTCACAATACCCAACACCCCCCCCCCCCCCATGCCCAGACCTAACAACTTCCTCAACGAAGATACTTTCGACTGTTACGAGGTCCTTTGAATAATCCACGATAATTTCCTCCATGACAAAGACCTAGAAAAACAATATAAACTATAATGGTGCGGGTAGATAGTAAGTAAGTATGTCGTATGTAGGAGAATATGAAAAAAGTGTTATAAATCCCCCCCTCGCAAGACCTAAAGAAATAATCATCTCCCTTGTGCATGATCCCCCCAACATGTAACCACTCTTAACAAACACTAGTTGCGCAGGAAGAAATGATGAACAAACCTTACCATTATTTTAACGTTGTTGTTATCTATGCCAATATTCTATAACTTATTATGTTAGATGATTAATTAATGGTTAATATTGATTAATTAAAATATATTATTAACCTTAAGCTTGATTAATGTTTAATCTTGATTAGTGATTAATTAATCAATTAACCCTTAATTTTGTTTTCTAATTAATTAATTATATTTTATCACAATTTAATATTTTAGGATCCTTATGAATTTGTAAGTTTAACTCACATTAAAATATATTATTATTTTATTCATTAATGAGGGGTAGTTGGGTGAATTGATCACCCAAGATATTAATTAACAGGTAGAGGAGTAGGTGTAGAGATAAAGGGGGTTTGTGGCTCAAGGATGGTGTCAAGTGGGGGAGGGGTGAGGTTGAATGATAAGAGGAGATAAAGGGGATTGGAATGGAGAAGAGATGGGGGATTATTTTTGTTTGGTTTCATAGTGAAGTAAGGGAAGGGAGAGTTGATATAAAGGGGAGGGAACTTGGATAGTGGGAATTGAGACAATAGAGTGGAGTTTGGATTTGGAAAGGTGTCAGATTGAAAACTGAGACACACTACGGTTGTGACTGTGAATCAACCTCAAAGGGATAGGGAACTTGTGGAGGTTTCCTAGGGAAATAATTTGGATAGATTATTCCTAATTGGTACTCTTTCATATTTAGTTGGGTGGTCCCAGGAGGAGCACCACAATTGAGATACTATAAATATGTATTTTATTGTTAATTTTTAGTGCCAAATTATTTGAATTGTGTATTTAGTTAAATATGAAAATGGAAAATATGTTGTGGAATGAATAGAAATAAAATATGTAGTAGTTTTTATCACTCTCACCAAATTCCTAAGCTTGATAGTAGGATTGGAGAAGGGTAACCACAAACCAAAATTTAGGTAAGGTATTTCTAGCTCTACCTAGAATAGAGAGGGCTCTCTCTTTGTCACTTTAAACAGTAAAATGTATGGATGAGTATCATAAGATTTTAGGCTAGATGTGTAAGCTTAAATGAGTAAAATTTGTTTGATATTTTGAATGATGGATAGGAAAGTCAGTGAATGGATTGTAAATGAGGTTTTTAGGTTTGAACTTCGAGGTTAACCTGTAGAGAGTGTGTGAGGCAAGGTAGGTAGTTTGGAAACATATTAATCAATCATTGAGTATAGGATGAAGATGGAGTAGGGTTTGAATGAGCACTGAAAGTGAGTTCATTCAATTAAGAAGAAAATAAACATAATATGGTAAATCTTAATAAAACAAAGCATGCATGAGCATGAATTCTGCTCTCAAACTTTAAAGATAGACATTTATGAAGAAGTAGAAATGGAATTAATCATAAGATAATAAGAAAACATGAGAAACACAAATCTCCAAAGCATAACACAAGTATCTCACAATATTTCCTGCAAATGTGTCTTTGATTTCATTCCACAAAATGGTTACAAGAGCTCCACTGCAGAATATGAGGCTATCCAACCCCTGAAAAGAAAAAAGAGAGTATAATTATAGAAAATATATACCATGACACCTCATCAGGTCGAAATCCCATCCAAAATGGATCTTAAATGCAAAAGATGAGTCATTTCCTCATTTCTAGGGAGGTTAGAAACCATTCTCTAAATTTTAGATACAAACTAGGAGTGTTTTTCCCTTACATTAATTACAAATTCAATCATAATAGGAAGAAAAAAGAAACCTAATAACTCTAATGACAACTCATAGCCTCTAATTTGTGACCATTTCTGAGCTTGACAAGTGTACTGAGGGAATCCAATGCTGATATGTGACAATTCTGACTGAAAAATTTAAAAATAAATTGCAGAAGCGTAATAGAACTTTGGAGGAACTTTGAGAAGTCCAAATCCACTTCTGAAAGAATAGTAAACTAGCCTTGTGTGTCTATTTTCCAGAAAATCTTGATTTTTTCAAAATGACCCATGGGAAGGCCTTCAAAATTTCATTCTCCCAAGGTTACTCTAGTGTGTTCCAGAAGCATAACAGTGTGTTCCAGAATCGTATCAAAGCCCTTAAAGAGGGATTTTTGAGGTCTTCCCAGAGGATTTTTGGGCTGTAAGTGGTATGGCTGGAAATCTTAGGATGTCTGCTACAAACTACAGTCCTCAAGAACTGTAAACCCTTGTTCCAAACCCCTAAAAAGTTGATTTGAAGACAACTTGTCCAAAATTGCAGAAAATGACCTGGAGCAAGTGTATTGTTGGAATTTATCTCAAACCATCACACCTATGCATAAATTTAAGGATGCTTTTGTTCTTTGGCCCATGATTGAAAAAAAATCTCTTTCAATTTTGTAAAATTCATCTCCATTAATTCATAAACTTTTTTTTTAAGCCAAACTTTCCTTGTGATAGTAAGGTAAGTTAGTGAGATGAAATGTGGGTGATAGGTTTGAGTAAAAATTCTGATAAAAATTCAGTGGATAGGGTAGTGTCTTGACTTCACAATGAAAGTGTAATGAGGAGAAATGGGTAAGTGTAAGGTGGTAAAAAGCTTAAAACACAGGAAATTCCTAATTTAGGAATAACTAGTGTAAAAGTGTTTTAGGTTTAGAAGGTGAAATGAGGGATATGGAGCTAATTAAAAATTTTGATGAAAATTCAGTGAGGAGTATGGCACCCTATCTCCACAGTTCAAGTGGAATGAGGGAAAATGGATGGGTGTAAGATGGTCAAAAGCCTAAAACACAATAAACCCCTAGGTTTTCATTGTTTTCACTATGTTGAAAAGCTAGAATGAGGGTTTGATTATATTAGGGATGTTAGGAATCGTAGTGTAGATGATAGGAGTGTATATATGGAGCATAGAGTATGGGGTATGGTTTTAGGTCAAAGGGATAGGTTAGGGTTTAACAAAATAAATACTACTTTATATATGGACAACGAATCAGTATGGAGAAGACATAAGGGACATGAAAAAGGTTTTAAATCTTCAACATCAATCAAACACAAGAATTTAGGATGAAACCTTATCTTGTATGAAGGCTAAAAAAAGAATGAATCACAATCTATGAGAGTTTTGGAGGGTTTCAAGGTACAAGACACCAGAAATTTCCTCTAAATAAAAGTGTAACAACTGGATTTTGTACACCACAGGAGCATAATAACTGAATTCTATACACCACAGGAGCATAACAATTGACTTTTCTAATGCACAAGAGCGTAAAAAATTCATTTTTGTATAGCGTAACACTGTGTTTTTTTATTCCACACAAGGGTAAAAACTGAGTTCGAAAATGAAATATAATGCCCAAAAGCATAACAAAACAATCCAACAGTGTAATAATATGCCCAGAAACGTAACACAAGTGGTTTTTAAGCTGGGATAATTTTAAGGATGGAAAATTATCTTGAATTTTAAAACATTGGTGAATTTCACTAGTCCCTAATATGTGAAGTATAAAAGTTTATTGACATGTTTGTAAAATTATACAAATTTATAATGTTTATATATAGTCTCTATATAATTTTGGCTATTTTTAAGGTAAAATAATTTTATATTGTAAAATTTTGGTGAATCATGTTTACAAAAAAATGGAAATGGGCGAATCTTTTTTTTGGAAAAATCATGGAAAATTAGCCCACCTACGAATATTAGCACCTAAAATTTTCCATGTTTTTAAGGGTTGTAAGCGAGTTTTGAAGAGATTTTAAGGCTTTTCTTCAGAGATTAGAGAGTATGGAGGGTAAGTGAAGTGAATATTTGTTCTCTCATACACATGAAAGGGTAACTAATGAATAAAATGAAGTTGGCTTTTCCTTTTATGACTTTGATAGCCATTTTACCTTTTCCCATGGCATTTACAATGAATTTTTAAACTTTTTTGCACTTGAAAAGTCACATGCTGCTCCTTTAAGTGAGATGAGAGGAAAAAAAAAACCATTTTTATTCTTTGACATTTGAGGTGACTTTATGGATCCTTGATGAGACATCAAGACACAGTTTGTTTCTTTTCATGGGATAGTGATATTGCTTCTTAAAAATTTGAAATCCTTTCAAACCTTTGAAATTTCACATTGGATATGACCTTTTCAAAAATGATAAGGAGTCTCTGAAGCTTGAAATGACCCTCTATGTATTTGACTAGGACAGTAGGTCAAAGTGACCTCTTTTGAAACTCTGATAGTCAATATGACTTTTTGGTCCTTAAATGAGATAATGAGACATAATTCTTCAATTTTTCATGAAACAGTGAGACAGAGATGAGATGCTTTGAACCTTTTGGAACTTGAACCATATGAAATAAGTGTGGTGGTTTTTATTTCATCTTCATAAAAAAGCTATCTCCTTCATTAGGGTTTTATGAATGGAATGGAGGGTTGTTGCCTTGTGTTTAGTGAAAATTTGAAGATTTTTCAAAGGCATAGATGAACCTAGACTTTGACCTATATGAGATGGAGTGATATAACCATAGACCTCTTGAATTATGATGATGGAGATGGTAAACTTGAAAATGATGATGAAGATGAATTAAATGAAGGAGAAACATACATGATTTAGACATCTTCAGTGACCATAATTATTTCTGAGAACTGGTTCGAAAAAAGTAAAAATTTTGACCTATGACCTAATGGAAAACAACTGAAAGAGTCATTTGATCACTAACATACCTAAGATAACAATATTAAATGTAGAAAATACACATAGATTCAACTGATCTTGTAATATGCTAAAACAAAATACTTGAATCTATTCTACAAATTGCGGAAACCAATTACGATCACACAATCACATGAACAAGAATGAGAAATAATTTCAATCACAAAAAAAAATATGTATCTAGGGAAAACCTTAGCTAAAATATCCACTATTTTTATATTACATTAATTCAAGAATATGAAACAATACAATGCTTCTCTCAGGCTTGATAGCTCTCTGCACCATCTCTCACTGTCTCACTTTGATTTGAGCAGGTTTGGTCCAATACTTAACCAATTCTTTTCCCCTTCCTGACCAGCCTTGCTCACATATTCCTGAGGGAATTGAACCCCTATTAATTATGAAGTTCCAAATAATTGATTGTGCAATTCATCTAAGGCATCCTGTTGACCTCATGCATGACTTGTACAAATTTCTAATAGTACAACTGATAGTCTACTTCCCTTTAACTCCAATCTAAACTGGGTCACTTTTAGAACTAAATGCAACGACTATTTATAATGAATTATAAGTTATCTGATTGATAACTGCATGTGAATTAAATCATATTTAATTCACTAGACCTCTCACTAGCTCATCCATGAGTTAGAACTAGTTAAAATTATTTTAACTCAAATAATTAAGTTAAACAATTACAACTCAAAATAAACTGCAACTGGACCCCCTAAAATTTAGAGTGAAATCTATAGGCCTCCAGTTTGCCCTCCAACTTGAATTGATCGAGATAACTAAGTCTCCCTAACTCATTTAACTCATATAAGTTGTCATGTCATGTGGAATTACAATTTCCTTCTAATTTAATGAAGGGAAAATTAAATTAGAAGCCCTTCTTGTTGCCAATTTCAACACTCCCTTTCAACAAGAAAGGGATTGTCTCCTATCCCGATACTTCTTATGTGGAACTTGAATTTTCCTCTTGATAGTGCCTTTGTCAAGATGTTTGCATCCTACTCCTCCGTGGGAATGTACTATAATGACAAAATCTGCCTTTGTACACAATCTATGAGATGGTGATACCAGATGTCAATATGCTTGGACCTGTCATGAAAAATTGGATTAACCGAGAGTTTGATGCAACTCTAGTTATCACAATAAATCGACGTTGGATCCATTTGTCGACCAGAAAAAACAACAAGTATCTTCCTCATCCAAATGACCTCATGTGTTGCCTAACTAGCCGCCATGTACTCTTCCTCTGTTGAACTGAGTGCAACTGATCTTTGTTTCTCGCTGTACCAAGAAACTAATACTGATCCAATGCTGAAGATGCCCCCTGATGTTCTCTTCATGTCGGATGGACTCCTTGCCCAATATGCATTTGTGAAACCTTGAGTCTTCACTCCCTCTTTCTGTTTGTAGCATAGCCTAAACTCTATAATGCCTCTGAGGTATCTCAATACATGCTTTCCTGCCTTCCAAAAGATCTTGGTAGGCTTAACCATAGATTTACTAAGTTGGTTAACAACATATCATATTTCTGGTCGTGTGTTCACCAAATACATGAGTGAACCCAGAATCTGCTTGTAGATGGTAGCATCTACTACTTTTCCTAAAGTAGCATTTTCCTTCCTCCAGTTTCCTGCTAGAGGAGTCTCCATGGGTTTGTTTCCCTCCATGTGGAACTTCCTCATAATATCGTTGTCATACTTTCCCTAAGACACAAATAGCTCCCCATCTCTTTGAAAAATTTCCAATCCTAGGAAATAGTGCAAGAGCCCCATATCCTTCATCTCAAATTATCTTGCAATATCCTCTTTGCAAGTATTGATGAGCTGATCATCACCTTTCAATATCAAATCATCGAAATAAATTACTATGATCAAAAGTTTACCTTATACAACAATATGGTAAAGGTTCACATCCAATTCACTCTTGGTGAAGCCCAACCCGGTGAATTATTTGTCGATCCTGGTGTACCAAGCACAAGGCGCTTGCATCAACCCATATAATGTGGTCTCAAAACCTTCCGACTGTTCAATGTACACCTCTTCCTCAATCACTCCATTGAGGAAGGTTGTCTTTACATCCACCTGATGTATCTTCCATCCCATCTGCACTGAAAGTGCAAGAATGGATCTGATTGATCATGAGTACCTTACGACTGGTGCGAAGGTATCATGATAACCAATCCCCTCCACTTGAGAGAGCCCTCTTTCCACAAATTTGGCCTTGTATTTCTATACACTCCCATATGTTGCCTACTTCACCTTGTTAATCAACTTGGATCCTACAACTAACTTCCCCTCCAGCCTTGGGACAAATTCCCATGCAATTTTTCTGATAATGGAGTCATGATCCTCAACCATAGCATCAACCCAAATTGGTTGCTACACTACTTCCTCAAAAGAGGATGGCTATATCTCTACACCTTTTCTCATAAGATCCATGTAGCCAGTGTACTACTCTGGGGACCTTCTCCTCCTATGTTGTGATGTGGGTTCCCCCACATTATCTCTAGCATCAAGCACCAACTTGCCAGCCTCTCTGGTGCACTTCATTTCGTCTTAGGATGTCTCTGCTTGAGTGGGTGCTTCCACTCTCTGTTCCTTTGCTTGTGGCTGATCCACATATTGAGGTTCTTATTTTGGAGCCAAGAGCTCCTCAACTTCATGAAACTGAAGCTCCTTGTCAAGGGAAATTCACATTGCCTTCTATGCATCAAATTTCACATCTCTTCTAACCATTGTCATCCTACGTGCTAGAAAATACACTCGATAGTTGTGAGGTGTATTAGTGTACCCCAAAAATATCCTCAACTCAGCTGTTTGATCTAGCTGCTTCCTGACATCTTTGGTTACATGGAAATAAACTGATGATTTTTTTTTTTAATGCGACGCATGTGGTCTCTTACTTGAAAAAAGCTTCCTTTGGTGTACTCATCCTAAGTATCCGATGAGGATTTATGTTATTCAAAAATACTGTTGTGTTGCATGCTTCTACCCATAGATGCAATGATAGGCCTTGATGATGAAACATTTCTCATTTTTCTCCCACAATAGTTCTATTCTTCCTTTCTGCAACCCAATTATGTTGTGGGTTATGTGGTGCTATCAATTCTCGTCGAATTCCTTCTGAAGCACAAAATTTCTTGAATTCATTCGAGACATATTCTCCACCATTGTCACTTCTCAGAGCCTTCACCTTCTTTCTTGTATATTTCTTGACAAGTTCTTTGAACTCACAAAACTTTGAGAACGTTTGATCTTTCTTCTACATGAAGAATATCCAACACTTGCGCGAAAATTAATCTACAAAAATCAAATAATACCTGTGTTTTGATGTGGAGGCTATCAAGAACGGTCCACACACATCTGAGTGAACTCTCTCTCCTTTGCTCGAATTTCCTTATTGTTAAATGTGGATTTGTTGTACTTCCCCAATGTACACCCTTTTCATGTATATCTCTACTCAAGTGCACCCTTGGGAAGTCCTGTAGAAATCTGTTGCATGATCTTCAAAGCTCCAAGGTATAGATGGCCCAGCCTTCTGTGCCATAACTCACTGATGTCTCGGCTCTCCACCTTCTCTTCTTTCGTGCTCCAGGTAGAAAAATATTCTACATCCAATTTGTATAGGTTATTTACTCAAACCCCAATATTCTTCACCTGTCCCATGGCTTTATGACGAAGGAACACCTTTCCTTTTCTAAATATCACATCATAGCCATGATCTTCCAACATAGAAAAATAAACCAAATTATTCTTTAAACCAAGAACATACATGACATATTTTAATGTGAGATGAGTACCAGAATCCATCTAAAAGGTAACTGTCCCTATGCTGATAGCGCTATACCTTCCATCATATCCCATCTTGATGTGCATCTGGAGATCCTTCTCCTCCAAGTTACTGAAGAATTATTGGTTTCCGATTATATGGAATGAAGCTACATGATCCAAGTGGATATTAGTGGCCACCCACCTATTCCACTTGGGGCCCCACCATTTTTTCTTTCAGTTTTTTAGTTTCCTTAATTATAGCACAACTTACTATTTCTAGCAGTTTTTTGGTTCTTGGACTTTCAGAGCCGTTTAGAGGCCCTAAACAACTTTTATTTGGGGAAAAATGGGAGGAACATGAGTCCATAACCTGATGTTGCTCACATAAAAAGTTGTATTCTTAAGATATATCTTTCTAACGAGGTGTGGTGCACGTCAAATGAAGATCATATGCCAAAGTTATGTCCCAGGGAAGTTGATGTACCAATTTACCCAAACAGGGCCCATAGTTTTGGTGCCTCATCTCCTAGGGTTAGGTTTTTGGATGTTTATGGTTTTCCATTGTATCTCAATAATAAATAGGTACTCGAGCCTCATTGTAACAGATTTCAGAGGCCTGTAGCCACCACATCTATTCTTAGAGATAAGCTATCAACGCCCTAGCTAGTTTATTTCCATTTTGTCTGTAAACAATTTTTAGTTCTTTGATATTAATGAAATGAAGTATTATTTCCACTGTATATTTGTATTTATGGTTATATGTGTATTCTATTGTGTTCCTACATAAATCTAGATCAGTGGTATTAGAGGGGTATTCTCTTTCTCGGTCCTTCTTTGCATGTCCCCAACGAGGTCAGGGTATAAGGAGTTAGGGCTCGATCTGGTGGAACCTTTGCAAGATCAGCTTCGAAAATCCCAACGGCCGCCCATGGGGGATGAAAAGAAAGATGAGGGAGCAGGAAATCCTATCAAAATATTGCTTGAGGAGGCCCTCGAAAAACAAAGTAATGCGATGATGGATAACTTTTCCCAGATCCTTCAACGATTGCCCACTGGAGGCGCAAATTCTTTTAAGGTACAAGTAAACTTTGAAATTCCCATATTTGAGGATCAAATAGATGCAGACACCATAGATAGATGGTTGAATCTATTAGAAGTATATTTCTCAGTTCATGACTTTTCCGACTGGGAGAAGATTATTTTTGCACTCCTCAAAGCTACCCCCCATGTCAAGGATTGGTGGGAAATATATTGTGAGAAAAAGGAAGAGGGGGAACCCACTATATTCTAGGTCATACCAACTTGGAATTTTTTCCAAGGCACCATCAAGGAACAATATTATCCCATGGGGATCTATGAGGATAAGTACATACAATGGAATATGTTGCGGCAACAAAGGGATCAAGATGTGCACGAGTTGACGAATCTATTCCATACCTTGCGCACAAAGTTGGGTATCAAAGATTTAGAGAAACATTTGGTACTGAAGTACTGGGGTTGTCTACACAAATACATTCAGGAGGAAATGGAGTTCCTCGACATCTCCTCTCTTGGTATGACTTACTAGTATGCTACCAAGATTGAGTAGAAATTCAAATAGAAGAAACAAGATTTTGGATATGCAAATCAAAAGCAAGGGAAAGGTGCCCCCAAACCGCAGAACAAAGGACAAAGCCAAGGCATGGCTGCCCAAGACAAACTGTTGAAGCCGCAAGTAAAGAAAAACACCACAAAGTTGAAGAAGGACACAGGAAAGTGGTGTGATTTCCATAAGAGCTCCACTCACAACACAAGTGAGTGTCAGGCCAAGCAGTCACTGGTGGCCGAGATGAGGGCTTCTGAATCAGATGCATGCTATGAATCTGAATCAGAGCTCGACAAGGGGAATGAAAAAGGGAAGCATATTATTTATGCAGAGCCCAACACCACTATTACTACTGCAAAGATCCAGAGGAGGAGGAGCGTCTCTTCCACTCCCAGATGTGGGTAAAAGGTTCCCCGCTATAGTTCATTGTTGACGGAGCCAAAAGAACCTCATTTCAGTAGAGGTCGTGAAGCGGTTGGGCTTGCCTACCACAACACACCCACAACCATACACCATCAGATGGCTTCAACAAGGATGGGATCTCCGCGTTAGCCAGCAGTGTCGCCTCCCATACATCATCAAGCCCTTCACAGATGAGGTATTATGTGACATTGATCCTATTGATGTTTGTGATGTATAATTAGGCCAACCATACTTGTGGAAGAGACATGTTGTGTATGAGTCCCAACCTCGCGCTGTTATTGTTTCTTTGGGCAATAATTTGTATAGAATACCAGAGGTACCACTGCTTACCGCTATCTCTTTGGTTACTGCAAAAAAATGCAGTAAGCTCATTTATAAAACTGGGAAATTTGTTTTCCTGATGATCCGCCCCCATGGCAAGAAGAATATTGTGGCCACAAACTCCAGAAATGGCTCCTCTGCATGGAAACAACAAATGGAAAAGGTCGTTGAGGAGTACGGGGACATCTTCACCTCACCCACAGGGGTGCCTTTGCATTATCAGGTCAAGCACCCCATCGATCTGACCCCAGGTGCGCCACTGCCCAATGGACCGATATATCAACGCTCTGTTCTAGAGAATGATGAAATCAAGAGACAGATTCAGGAGCCATTGCATAAAGGTCACATCCGACCAAGTTTATTGCCTTGTGAGAGCCTGATCGTGTTGGTGCAAAAGAAGGATGGGACTTGGAGAATCTGTATTGACTATCGAGTGCTGAAAAATATCACTGTCCAGAATAGGTACTCGATCCCATGGATTGATGACCTTCTAGACCAACTCAAAGATGTGAAATATTTCTTTAATATTGACTTGAAGTTCGGGTATCACCAGGTACCAATCGAACCCTCCGATGTGTGGAAGACTGCCTTCAAATCTAAGGAGGGCCTTTTTGAATGGCTGGACATGCCTTTCGGGTTGACTAATTCTCCTGCAACCTTCATGAGGCTGATGGAAAACATATTGAATCCATTCACCAACTAATTTGTAGTAGTGTACATGGATGACATCCTAATCTTCAGCCAGAATTGGGAAGAACACCTCCACCACATCCGACAGGTCCTCCAAACATTGCGACAACACAATTTGTGTGCTAATTTGGAGAAGTACACTTTTGGAATGACCTAGGTTCAGTATCTAGGAGACATTGGTGATGAATGAGGGGTGCATGTGGATCTAACCAAGATCGAAGTCATTCAGGATTGGCCAGCCCCAACCACTCTAACAGAGCTTTACAACTTTCTGGGTCTTGTTAATTTCTATCGTAGGTTCATGTTGGGATTCTCTCATATCACTTGGCCCTTGAGTCAAGTCACCAAGGAAGGAGCAAAAGAAAAATTCTTTTGGTCAGAATATCAACAGAAGGTGTTCGTAGAATTGAAACATCGCCTCTACTCTGCCCCAGTGCTCACATTACCAAACTTACAAAAACCATTTGAGATCGAGACATGTGGCTTTGACTATGCTATTGGGGTAGTTATTACTCAATAGGGGCATCTAGTGGCATATCACAGTGAGACATTATTCGACACAGTCCGCAAGTATCCCACTTATGACAAGGAAATGTATTCCATTGTACAGGCTTATCGATAATGGAAGCATTACATTTTGGGGAAGGAAATGATCATCCACACATACCACTGACCCCTGCAGTTCATACAGACACAAGGGAAGTTGTAGAACGATCGCCATCAGAAGTGGTCCACATATATGCAACAATTTCATTTGAAAATAAAGTACAAGAAGTGAAACACCAATAATGTTGCAGACTACCTCAGTTGAATACCGATCGTGGTGCTAACCACCGTTCTCAACTCTTGTGGGCATGAGACTTGTGATTGGCCACTTCTCTACAAGAGCAACCAAGAATTTGGTCATACATACAAGTCACTCTTGGAGGGTACGTAAGTTCCAAAATTTCACCTCTAGGATGCACTATTATGTCACCTGGGACATATTTGTGTTCCTTCAAGCGAGCGTGACAAGATTATTTGGGAAGTGCACTACAGTCAATTCATTGGGCATTTTGGGGTTGATAAAACAGTGGCAGTACTGCAAAATTATTTCTATTTGCCGAACCTTCGACATGATTCAAGAAGTACATCAGATCCTGCACTGCTTACACGATTTCCAAACCAACCATCAAGAATCAAGGCCTCTATACTCTGCTACCTACCCCTAGTCGACCTTGGGAATTCATCTCCATTGATTGCATGTCGGGCCTTCCTCTACTAAGCATGGAAACGATTGTGTTTTTCTGGTTGTCGACATATTCTCGAAGATGGCCATTATGGCGACATGAAAGAAGAATATCACAATAGAATCCACTGCTAAAATCTTCTTTGAATGAGTGTGGGTGCACTTTTTAATCCCATAGTCTATCATCTCAGATCGGGACAACAGGTTCCTCAACACATTTTGATCTAGCCTCTGGTCAATGCTGGACACCAAGCTCACCAAGTCCACAACTTTCCATCCCCAAACTGATGGCCAGACAGAGGTCGTCAACATGATGATTGTACACATTCTTGGCATGTAAAATTCAAAGCGTCCACGCACATGGGATGAGGGCCTTCCCTATGAACAACACAGTTATAATCGGGCTCTCCACAACTCAACCGACCACATCCCCTTTCATTTGGGCTTGGGATTCCAACCACTATGTCCCATTGACGTAGCCATGCCATTTGTGGCTACTCAAGCCGATTCGGCTCATGTCCAGTCTGAAGCTGAAAAAGTGAACAGCTTCATTGAGCACATTCATCACATTCGCCAACAGGTTAATGACATATTGGATAGAGCCAATGCTAAGTAAAATCAATTACATGATCAACATCGGGTGCCACACAACTTCTAGGTGGGTGACAAAGTGTGGCTACATTTGCAGAAGGAGTGCCTCATTGGACCCCACCGCAAGCTTCGCTTGCTCTGATATGGGTTGTACACCATCACCAAGGTTGTAGGGACCAATTCCTTTGAGCTCAGTATTCCACCATTCCTTGGTCTACACCCAGTATTCAATGTGGACTGTCTTTGACCCTACTTCCCACCTCTACTGGACACCTCCGACATTGTAGAACAACTCACACCAATAGAGTTAAACCCAGACTGCCTGGAACATGCCACCACAGATTGTATCATGGACATGAAAATCAAGAACACTCGCCAGCAGAAGATCCAACTGTATCTGGTTGTCAAAGCTAGCCAAATCCTGCACTAAGGCAAGTGGTTCACCGGGGACCAAGTTCAGCAGAAGTTTCCTCATCTCATGGAGGAACTCAACAAAATGGGGACCATTGCTTCCTAAGGGGGGAGGAATGATTCAGGTGGATATTTGTGGCCACCCACCTATTCCACTTGGGGCCCCACCATTTTTTCTTTCATTTTTTCAGTTTCCTTAATTGTAGCACAACTTACTATTTTTAGCAGTTTTTTGGGACTTGAACTTCGGGAGCCATTTTGAGGCCCTAAACGATGTTTTTTGGGAAACCCGGGTGAAACATGAGTTCATGAATTAATGTTTCTCACATCAAAATTTTTAGTCCTCGGATAGATATTTCTAACGAGATATGGTGCATGTCAAACGGAGATCATATGCCAAATTTATGTCCCCAGGAAGTTGATGTACTAATTTACCCAAATGGGGCCCATAGTTTTGGTTCTTCATCTCCTAGGGTTATATTTTTGGATGTTTAGGGGTTTCCATTGTTTTTCAATAATAAATAGACTCTCGAGCCTCATTGTAACAGAGTTTAGAGGCCTGTAGCCACCACATCTCTTCTCAGAGATAAGCTACCAGTGCCTTAGCTAGTTTATTTCCATTCTGTTTGTAAAAAAAAATTAGTTCTTTGATATTAATGAAATGAAGTATTATTTCCATTATATCTTTGTATTTATGGTTATATGTGTATTCTGTTGCATTCTTGCATAAATCCGTATCACTCCACTATCCAAGTGCCACACTGAACCCATCATCGATGACACCATGCATGTGATGAGAGTGAAATCCAACTCGAACTATGAAGCAAGTGCTTCACATGCCGCTCCTCCTTAGGGATTCTTTCTGGCCTTCCTGTGCGGACACTTTGTCGCATAGTGTCCAAGTTCATGACAGTGAAAACATTTTACCTTTAAAAGTCTCACTTCTTGCGTGCCTCACCGAAATCCGATTTGGAATGGGACACCTTCCCTTTCCCTTTCTTCGCCTTTCCAGCCAAGGCATAATTCTCCTCATCATCAGTCTTTGATGAGGATCCATTTTTGGTGTTCCACTGAATCTCTTCTTGCACCATGTCAGACCACAATCACTCCCACTTTGGTAGCTTCTCCCTCCCATTCACCAAGTCATGGTAGCTGTGATATCTCTTGGGAAGGCCTAGAAGTACTGGGATCACCAAATTATCCTGGGAAACTGTCACACCAACACTTCCAAGATCATATTGTTATGAATATTTTATTAATTATTAGTTAGATATAGTTATAGTAGGTTTATTAACTGAAAGGGCATGATCCAAAGATCATGCCTCTTCACCAAGGGACACCTTGAGGCTGTATTTAAGCCCAGGCGATCCCTCATTGTAATCATCTCATCTTTCATCTTTAATAATATATATTTATCAGTTTTACCAGATTTTTTACACTCCATTGGTATCAGAGCCTTCGCTCTTCGGGATCTGTGTGATCACCCAGGAATTACAGAATTCCAAAACTGCAATTTCAGATTGCAGATTTTTTATCAAGTGCTGGTGACAGCCTTTGTGACAGCCGAGGAAGTTAAAATTAGGGCACAGTACTTGTGTTAAGGGTCTTTCAAACTCATTTTTGCTGAACGCAAGAGGTTGGAAATTCTCCTGTAGAAGCTCCAGTCATTTAAGGCTGAACAGCTCTCGTTCTATACGCCCCCTCGCTCAACAGACAACGCACCCTTCACTTGGCTCTGTACCTACCCCGTACTCCCTCCCATCTCTACACTCGACCACGCCCTAAACTACGCTACCCTCACTGCAACGGCAGCCCTCTCCTTATATTCGATTTTGGTAATATATATCCGCTCTCCATTGCAATACAAACCGCCCTTACAATACCGCTCGCCCCCAACAGAATTGTAACACCGCCCCCTCTCCATAACGCCATCTCCTACAGCCTTTCAAACGCTCTGCAACTCTCACGGCATTGAAACGCCTCCACGACTGCTCCGCGCGTCCTGCCCACCTACCCCACCTGCCATACCTGAGCGGACTTCCAACGAAAAAAAATTAACAGTGACCGCCTACAATTCTGTGAATCGATACAAACAGCGTTAAAAAGATCGATTGACATAAAATACACTCCATACACAGCGTTTAAAAAATCGGACGGCTTTGTAACCAGGATTACAGCGTTTATATAAAATATATACAGCGTTCTGAATTTATCAACAACGTATACCATCGTTACTCTGTGACTCTGTTGACCGACAACGTATACCATTTTTACCGTGGTCATCCGGTAAAAACTGGTCAAACAAACTCCAGTCAAACAAACTCGTTTTTAAACTGGTCAAACAA
The DNA here is from genome assembly GCA_034641835.2 of Pinus albicaulis. Taxonomy (NCBI): domain Eukaryota; kingdom Viridiplantae; phylum Streptophyta; class Pinopsida; order Pinales; family Pinaceae; genus Pinus; species Pinus albicaulis. The sequence goes on along the minus strand of CM076569.1, from coordinate 998,047,467 downwards.
CAGCAAATAGACATAAACGGCAGCAATACACCAGCAATTAAACGGCATCGATACATTGCGGCGATCACGAACAGGTGTGTCGTTTAACAAAAAAAAAAAAAACGCTGAGCATCGATATATCTGGGCGTAGTATTGGTATCGTATTTTTAATTTGAAACGGCACATTTTAAAACGATTTTTTTTAACTATATAAAATATATAATATATAGTTTGATTGAATTGTATACATATATATTATAATTATATAATTCACATATATATATATATATATATATATATATATATATATATATAATTTTCATTTAATAATTATATATATATAACAATTATATAATTAAATTATATATATGATATAATTTTTAATTAAAAATTATATATATATAATAATTATATAGTTTTAAATATATATATATATTATTATTAATTAATTAATTCAAAAAAAAAAATATTAATTAATTAATTAAATATTAATTAATTAATTAATTTAAAAAAAAATAAAAAAAAATAAAAAAAAAAAGGGAAAAAGAGGAGAAACTGGCAGAAAGGTATTCCCCGCCTCATACACGCTCGATGTCTTCGTCAATGTCGATGGCGGAATTCCAGAAGAAATTAGGAGATCTTGAGAAGCAAATCACTAACAATTCCGAAGAATTTGGAAAAAGATTAGTCAATCTGGAAGGTACAGTTTCAGGGCACTCCAACGACATAAAAAAAATCAATGATACAACAAATCGCATAGAAAGACAAATGTGGCTAAATCATCACGAAACCACAGAAACAATGAAAGAACTTTTCAACAAACTAAATGATAAAATAGATAAGTTGGGTCAGACACAATCCCCAACATCTCCTAACAGGGAACCAAATCAACAAAACAGTACCGCAGATTCAGGGAACTCGGACGAGCATCAGGAAAAAACCGATTCCCCACATCATCAAGAAGATAGTAACGCAGATTTTCAAAACAAGCAGCTCTGGAATGCATTCGCCAATCAATATCCCCTTCTTGTTCCACCATTAGCATATCAGCGCAAAGCCAAGATTGACCTACCCAAATTTGATGGTAATGAAAAGAATAGTGTTGCGTGGCTTAATAAGGCAGAAGAATATTTTGAAATTTATGACATCACTAGTGATGATGAAAAAATTAAACATGCTTCCATGAAAATGGAAGGAGAAGCTTATAATTGGTATATGTGGTGGAAAAAGACGACGCTCGCTATCAGTTGGAGGAAATTTAAAGATGCATTCTTCAAAAGATTTCAAGGCATAAAAGAAGAAAAGTTATTTTCAACGTTTATCAAATTACGCCAAAAAGGAGATGTGGATGAGTACACGCGAGAATGGGAGACTTTGGCAACACGAGTACCCGGATTGTCGGAATCTCGTCTAATCCAGTCTTACATCTCGGGACTTAAAGTCCACATTCAAGAAGAACTAGAACTACATGAAATCACGTCTGTAGAAGTAGCAAGGCAAAAAGCAAAAGTTGCTGAAAAGAAATTGGAAAGATTATCAAAACCAGAAAAAGTATATTCGAGACGACGGTTTCCTCAATCTGAAAATGTAGTTGACACAACATATGTCCCTGTCCATCCTCGTGAAGATGAAAAATCTAGTCTAGAAAAACAAAGAATACGAGAAGGCAAGTGCAAACATTGCGGTGAAAACTAGGACCCTAAGCACAGATGTGCTAATGGAAAAGCAAAAAATCTATACAGTTGTGAAGCAACTAACGACACTAACAGTACTGATTCGTGTATAGAAGGATTAGAAGACAATTTAGAGTTCTCTCCAGAAGTGGAGGGCGAAACTATTCCGCAAGTATCCTTATCGGCTATGACAGGCATATTACAACCTCAAACCCTAAGGTTAAAAGGACACATTAAGAACAACAATGTAATGGTCCTAATAGACACAGGCAGCACGCACAATTTTCTAGATTCCACCATGGCCAAAAGACTCAACCTATTTACTTTTCCCATGCCTAATATGAAGGTAATGGTGGCCGACGGTAAGAAGATTGAACAAGTAGGAAAATGCCATAAAGTCAAATTGCAGATTAAAGACTTTCATTTAGAATCTCCGTTCTACACCGTTCCATTACGAGGAGTAGATGTGGTCTTAGGAATTCAATGGCTACGAACTCTAGGTACTTATTCTGCCAACCATCAGAAACAATTTATAAGTTTTAAGTGGAAAGGGCAGAAATACAAGTTGTATGGATTCCAAAACCCAGGAAATCAAGTCGTATCTACAGTGCAATGTCAGCAGTTAGAAATGTTATCTTCAAAAGGGAGCCATGAAGAGTCTCCAGAAATCAAGACAGGATCCGACTCTGTCAATATCAGATATTTTCACTATCCAGATCAACAACAAACTGAACTCGAGAATATGCTCCATGACCTTTTTAAAATATGGGAAGCAAGAGCTCGCCGTTCGCGGAAATCAGACATTCGTCAAAGTTGTCCGTCGATTACATATGCTTTGAGGACAAAGCATCTTTAAGAGAGGGGCAATGTTATGAATATTTTATTAATTATTAGTTAGATATAGTTATAGTAGGTTTATTAACTGAAAGGGCATGATCCAAAGATCATGCCTCTTCACCAAGGGACACCTTGAGGCTGTATTTAAGCCCAGGCGATCCCTCATTGTAATCATCTCATCTTTCATCTTTAATAATATATATTTATCAGTTTTACCAGAGTTTTTACACTCCACATATCGACATTGAATGAACTTCGTCATGTATTTTGGTATCATTTCGCCCTTCTCCATATTTAGCTTTCAGAGCTTGTCCTTCAATTCCAGCTTCCTATGGTCGCTTCTATTCTGAAATATATATGTTAAGGCCTTTCACATAGCAAATGGAGTTTCCTTTCCATGGAGGTTCGAGACAATATGATCTCAAAATCCTTCTAACATAATCATTCTCACCTTTGCTACATTATTCTTCTATGCATCAAGATTTTGAGCAAAGAAGATGGATGGCACTAGAACTACAGGTTCTTTGGTGTACCACAGAGGCACACCATCCCATGTGGAGCCACTATTATCACCCAATTTTTTTTTTCAAAACATCATTGTGTCAAGTTTTTTTTTGGTCATGGTTCAAAATTAGGTTTAGAAGTCAATTTAGGATTTTATCAAGGGTAGGTTAGATTTTCATAAGTTCAAAGCCCATCCTTAAGTTCAAGTAAAGTCTTTTTTAAGGTCCATTCATTGTCAAGTATCCATAATTTCTATTTGTGGGTCATTCCCTAAAGTTTCATGTCAAAACTCGTCAATTAGCTAAGAAACCTCGTTTTCGTAGCGTCACTAGTTCAAAAAAGTTGATTTGTGCTATGAAAGCGCTAATAGTTTCATAGTGCAAATAGGGAAAAATACACTGCAAGCGCTATGAAAGCGCGGTTTCTTAACTGTCTTGTCATCTAAGCTGGAAAAGTTCAGAAACCATTGGGAAATGGTAAGTTAGTGGTATGATGAGTTAGTTAATGATGAGATTCAATGTAATTACCCACGTTGCAGTCATCATTGTCATGATAGGGTATGAATGAGGCATCATTCAGTTATGAGATGACATTTTAAATTCAAAATCTTTCCTAATTAGTCATTCTCGTTTCCTTTGCCTCCATTCGAGATGTCTCAGCACTGAAGTGTTAGAGCCAAAACCGTGGTTGTTTTATATAAAGGTTTTCTTCATCCTTATAAAGTGAGGCTGATATAAATTAATCAAGAGAGGCTGATTCAACTTATCAAGCGAGGTTGTCAGGATTTCTGAGAAGCATGGCAGAGGAAAAGAAAGTTCACAGAGGGGGACACTACTTAAGGAATGAGCCTAAAGATATGAAGGCCATAATTGAAGACCCATAAGTGATGGAGGCGTTCAGAAGAGTAGGTTGTCTTTGGTTTTGTAAAAAGTTACAGGGTTGCCACACACAAGTGTCCAAAGAATTGGCCTTGAACTTCAATGGAACAACTACCAAGGTTGAGATGCTAAGTGTGTCAATTACACCAGAGATTATTGTTGTTGTTACAGAGATATCAAGAGGTCAAGAAACTTGGTTTAAAAGTTTCAAATTTGATATGGAGCCATGCAAAGAGTTCATGAAACCTGAGTATGCAGATATGGACCTCAATAATGCTATCCCTAGAAGCTACATCAAAGACACTTATGCAAAGTTGTTGTTCAACATTCAGAGGTATTTTACATGTGAAGGCAAATATCATAAGGTTTACACATATCATTTCAAGCTACTTCTGCATTTCACTGGTAATATTTCACTTGATTTTCCCTTTTATCTACATAGGAGTCTTGCAAAAATGGCTGATAAAGTACAATCCACATATGAAGGTAGTGAAACATCCCTGTTTCATCATGGTTTAATGAAGTTATTGGTTTTAGATGAGCTTCAAAAGATAGGCAGGGATTGGTCATATTTTTTGTTTATAAATGGTTTTGAGTTGGAAACCCTAACTCCTGCTAGAAACCTTAAAAATAAAGGAGTTACATCACCACTAGCAGCAGAGACTAGTTAACCTATAGTTGCAAAACCACAGGAATTTGAAAAACTGAAGCCAAGGAAACAAGTTGAGAAAATGGAAGAGCAGACACAAATACTTGACACACCAACTCCATCACCTGCAAAACAGAGGTGAAAGATTGTCAAAGAGGCAAAACAGAAACAAGTTGTTAGCAAGAAGGAAATCAAAAGAGTAACAAGAAGCTAAGCAGTGGCATTGAAAGGAAATACAGTTGCTACAGCTACAGAGGGAAACCTAGTAATAAAGGGAAATTTAGATGACATCATGCATGCTATTGATATAGAGGAGACACCCATTGTTCAAGATGAGTTCATTGGAGAATATGAGCATAAACAAAAGAAGGCTAAGTCTTCAAAGAAGCTTGAGTTTGAGGGTGAAAATGCAGCCTTCATCTTTCAAGCAAGAAAACCTATAACTAGGCATGATAAGAAACTCAGGGAAGGCAAAAAGGAAGTTCAAGAACCTATTGAGAAAATTAAAGCCCCTGAAGAAGTGGTTGATCTCTCATCACCTACAGTAAATAATGTAGCCAACAGAACAAAGAAGGGGAAAGAAGAAATGACAAAGTTTCAACATCTTGAGGAGAAATTGAGGTTGGAAAACCAAGAAATTGCTGTGATGAGAAAGAGGGCTAGAAAGCACAGTATTGAGAAAGCAGAGTTTGAAATAATTAAGGAACTATGGGAAGGTCAAACTAGTTCTATTTCTGAAACTCCAAGCAGTGCAGAGCAATTTTTCACATTGACAATCCCAGCAATAAAGGAAGCCAAATTTGTCAAAGTAATAAATACTCACTTGAGAGCTAATAACAGGAGACTTAAAGATCAAGTGGAGGACTTGGAGTAGCATATGAATTGGATTCATGATGAGTTAAAAAGCAGAGGTATTAAGATAACAGTCATAGAAGAGCATATAGCTAAATCAAATGAAAATGAGCAAGGGACCTCATGAAGGCTGGAATGACTATGTTTTTCACTTGATATGTTTTTTAAATGATGAAATCAGATTGATTTTGATTTTTTGGCACATTTTCAATTTTCATTTTGGAAAATTTTTGACAAAACTGCCCACTCAGCAGTTTCATAGCGCAAACAGTGTAAAAAGGGAGAAAAGTGCTACGAAACTGCTGTAACGATTTTTCTTGCCCTTTTTCATCAAATTTTGAGGTTAAAACGATGGATCAAGGATTGAAATTGATATGGAGGATGTATTTAAAGTCAATTAAGGTAATTTTGGAGGATAGAAGTCAAAAACTTGAAGAAAAATGGGGTAAAGGATAGTGCTACGAAAAGCACTACGAAACTGTTTTGTTTTCGTAGCGCAGTGTATTACAACCCATTTGAACAGTTTGGAGATGGTTTTGGACAGTTGGAACTTAAGGAGGAGGTTTGGCATGTGTTAATTCAATTTCTAATAGCTAAGGAGCTCGAAATAATGAGTTCATGATGGTCAGAATGTTCCAAGAGTGCAAAGGACCATATGCCTAAAAAACGGGGGGATTGTTTCCTATTTTGGTGGAGGACAAAAATATGGTCATGAAGAGTTGAAGCCTACAATCCAGATTCGACTATGTGTGAATACACTTGGCAAATGATGTAATTTAGTTTAGATAAGGTTGTTATGGATATAGATAAGGTTGTTATGTCATATGGTTATGCAAGGTGTCAAGAGTCAGGAATTCGATGTATCTAGCACAAGATAAGGTTATCTCATGTTGTAAATGGTCTATAAAGGACCAAGAAGTACAAATATGATCCATAATCTATAGCATCACATGTAATACAAATTCCTTGAGGAAAATAACTCTCAAGGTGAGCTCAAATCAGCCTCAATTGGAAATGTACATGAAACAAGAGAATACATTGCTACATGACCCAACTATTCTATAACTACGCAGTCTATGAGGGAAAATGACTGAAAACTGATATACATGAGATGATATGACAATAGAGCTCAAATAAAGATGGGGGAGCAATATATCAACCCTGGAAAACATTATTACCTCAATCCTCCAAGGGATTGGCTAGAATACATGAAAGACAAAAATGTCGGAGTAGCTGGGAAGCTACTGTAGCTCAATTATAATACAACATGGAAGAGGATGGGAAATGCTGCAATAGATGTGAAAACCTCCTCCAATGATCTCCAAAAGGTATGGGTTGATCCCCTTACTGAAAACTGCACTCACTCTCTCTACAAAGTTCTACATGGTTCTACCTTCTCAATAGAAATAACTCAGCTATAATATTCTTCTCCAAGTTCAGCTAGCTTTCATAAAGGGAGAAGGCATGTTTTTCTAGAGGGAGAGAGAGAGGTTAGGATCCCTATAATTATGGAAGGGAGGCCTATCTTCAAGGAGTGTTCCATGGGAGGTGGAAACCATTGCCTAAAGAGGGAGATCCGTGGCTAATCAACTTAACCACTTCCAGTGACTCATCCCTGAGGTGGTTAGAAGGAAACTACCACCTCTAATTTAAAAAAAAATTCCTAAAGCAGCTCGACGCGAGGGGTGAACTGGCTATCCGCACCAAGGCCAAAACATAGGTTTTGTGTGCTTTCTTGAGGAAATATCCAATAGGAGAAATGATTTCCTTATGTAGAAGGATGCAAAGAAGGTGTTTGAAAAGTATGACACTACTCACAAGTCACGGGAATGACCCTCCAATATGCGGGGTGAGGGATTGCAGGGATGGTGACAAAACGTTGTGTAACAGATGCCCCTAAAGCATGAGGTCCAAGAGAGAGGGAGGGGTGAAATGATTTATGAGAACGCGTTCGACCCAAAAACTGCTGTCAAAAAACCTGTGAGAACAAATACAACTAATATCTCTGATACATGATATGTGGCATGGGCGCAGCCATCCATAATACAATATATAATAAGTGAGATCCGAGGTATGGATGCAACCATCCAACAATAAGGATCATCAAATATAATCAATTATGGTCGCAACCATCCAATTACAAGAGTCATGTAATAAGTCATAGTAATCCACAAAGAACTCGCAGCCTGGATTTCATCAGACAAAACCCAGGGTCTTGCGCTCCATCTCGACCTGAAAAAGTACAAATTTGAGCATGTTAATAGATGAATTGAAGTTGAACATGCAGGAACATCGTCTGATTACCAGCCAATAATGAGAGCTATTAACAGACACGAGAGAAATCACCAATAATGACAATGGATCTCAAGGTATAAAAGGTACAATCCATGGAATGTGAACAGTGATTTGGCATCGAACACCCAAAGAATCATCCGATTGAAGGCTGAAGACGTGAACCTTGCGTCGGATGCAAATATCCTGCCATTAAGGCATGCAGGCTCCAAGGTACCTAAAGGGAGTCTCTAGATCAGCTTCTTGGAAAATGAGCTGAAGTCGACAAGAAGCGACCTGGTCAAAGGAGGGCCATAATGTTTCCCACATCATTGACACGAGACAGAGGAATACGATGATTTGTTAATCAGGACCAACAGAGAATCAGAGGGAGGTTGCAAATTGCAGAGGCAAAACTTCTCTTGAACATATCGGCGGCATGACACTGGATTTGGCATTATTTGACATCAAGGGATCTGAGGTCATGTTGACGTGGAAAATATTAGATGAGCGGTCAAAAGAGATTACCCAAACCCATGGAGGAAAACAAATGATGAAATGAGATTTCCCCAACCTGACATGAATGCAGGAAAGTGCCATGTTCAAGAGTGACATAGTGTCGATTAAAGTCTGGTTCCATTTTCCCCCACCATTTTTGGCAAGTACCCCAATTATTTTTGTAAACAAGCTTGAAGGGGATATCATATGCTTGCGATGTAAGTTTGTCTTTCAGACAAATCCAACCTAGTACATTTAATGAGCCCTAGGAAGGAGGAACTCGAGTAACTTCATAACAACGAAGTCCGATTTCATCAGTTTTTAACAAGTCCGACAAAGGGAGAACTTGACATCTTTTCATGTTTAGAGAGTTTGAAAAGAAAGCGGAAAAGAAAACTCCGGCAAGGCCCTTTTTGTAAATAGTCTCTCAGATCCAAAAACGTAGAAAACATCATTCAAGAGAACCTCTTAATCGCGATAGGCTAAGGTATTCCTTTTTCTTAAATAATCTATTCCAGCCCGAAAAAGGGGTAAACGTATACTGGGTAGATATCGTTTCGCATCCATTTAACGAGTTCAAAATGAAAATCGTCTCGGAAATATTTTTAGTTGTAGACAGTCAGAAAAGAGCTGAAAGATGACTCCAGTAGTGACTTTTTTATTGTTTTTTTCCGAGTCTGAAAAAGTATAAAATATAACTTGTTACTTTTTCATAACCATGTGAAAAACCTGTTGCTGCACAAGAGACATGTGTAAAACCCATTTCTCAAAAATAATATGATAAAATAATCGACAAATATGTTTTAAATCTTAATTTAAGACTTTTAAAATTATAAAATTCCATAAGTGGTAAAAATTATTTACTTTTCACTTTTACCTCTTTCTGGAGCAACAGTGACCCATTGTGCTTTGCGATCTTGTGGTAACGATTGCGAGTGATCCAGTGAATCGATCTTGATTTCGTCAGTCTCAGGTAAGAGCTGACACCATTTCCCATCTTTTCAGCTAAATTTCATTACCTGTACATGTCATTTTGACTTCATAGGAGAATATTTATCAAAATTAGGGCATCGCGGTTAGCGCGGGTTTCGGGCATGGAACCGTGCCAATCGCCCAGTTTTTACACCGAGTGTGCACCCATTGGTGTGACTGCTTGTGAAATAGTCGCACCAACTGCACAACCTAAAAATACACATAATTTCAAGGAAAATGCAGTCACTTGTTTGCAAATTTCAATGCCCAAGTAGACTAACAATGCTCATATGAACAATGTGTGCAGGTACCATGCAAAAATAATGGTGATTGAGTGGAAATAGAGGTAAGACAGTGAGGAAGAGGAACTTGCCATGGATAATGATCGATGCATGGATTCCCTCAGATATTGTGGGCTAAATAAATTCTTCCTAACACCATGCCTCTGGGCTCAGCCAAAATTTCTTTAGAATTTGATAAGCATCTAGAATGAAGACCAAGAAAAGTTCGTGCTTCAAGATTTGCAACTTGAAATCAAAGTTTCCGATGTCTATTTTATCACAGGATTTTCGTGGAGGGGTGCAGTCCCTATCATGACTGGTACCCGTCCCTCCATGGAAAGCATGGGGATGGTGATCGACAGGGAGTTCCAAGGGGCACGAAAAGGAACAGGGAGTGGAAAGGTTGACATCCAAACCATCCCAGGTCTGGCACTAAAAGTAGTGTTGCACATTATCACGCGGGCTGTAGGATCGTAAGCACCACATGAAGCAACAAAAACACAATTGCTTCTTTTTGTAGACTGCCTCAACCCGACTGTCTACAATTGGGCAGAGGCCGTGACTATTAACATTAAGCGGCAACTAACCAAGTGCAAGAAGGCCAAACTGAAGCAGTTTGGGTATGGGTACATTTTGGTATCGTTCTTCTTGGAACAACTATCGATATTCTAGTGCTAGGAGGTCATTGTCCCGATGCCACCACCTAGAGAACTACGGATGGCCCGATGGGTTGTGCTGATGCCCAGAGCGGGGGGTGGACAACAGATGTCCTGGAGGCTGGAATTCTTCGATTGGCTCTGCCAACAACTGATTTCCATGGAGGACTAGCCCTAATCTAGTACAAACTTCACCGGTGATCCAGACCTCCCGCTCCGGCCAGAGGGAGAGGATTGGGACGAAGAGCTAGGTGAGACTCATTTTTTATTTTCATGAGTTTATGATTTTTTGGTATATATGCATGTTCTAACAGTTAATATTATATGTATGTAGATGTTGGCCTAGAGAGACCTGCAGTTATGTCGTTGATAGCGAGGCAAACTCCTCGCGAATTCGATCCTCATGGTGAGGGCGGTGAGGGGGAGGAGATAATAAAATATCTGGAGGGGATCACCCATGGGATTTTGGATTATGCTCGCCTTGATGATGTTCCTCGGGCCTACCAGAGGAATACTGTAGGGGTGCCGAGTCGTATCCACCACTTGCTGAAGTGGTTGGTACGGGCGGTGACGTGCTATCATGAGCACCACGCTGATTAGGCACCTATGCTTTTATTTCCGCATATTTTGAGATACATGTTGTCTCGAGATGTAATTGAAACATACATATATATTTTTTTTTGGGTTTTTATGATGCACACGCTACAAACAATCGATATATGTACATCTATTTTCTACATGGGTCTATTTACATATGATGATGTTTTATAAATTGCGCAAATGTCTATCTAACACAATGTTAGCCACTGCATCAGTTAATGTATTCATTCATCTTGGTATATGTTAATATGTAATGAAATCAAAATGTCTTTCAAGCAAAAAAATACGTAAATAAAATCTTAAAATGCATGGGTTTCGAACTGAATAATGATCGTTAAGTTGAAGAACAACAAGCTGTGAATCTAGATTTACAAGCAATGCGCGTATGCCGAGGTAAAGTACCTCAGTTAATAGTTCCAAAACAACACTATATTCAGCGAAATTTTTTGTATTTTGTCCTAGCCAAATACCTTGTAGGTTAATCAACTCACCAGCAGGATTATAAATTACCCAAGCTGCCGAAGACAAGCTCCTGGTACTGCGGGAAGCACCATCCGCGAAACCGACATAAAGGCCAATATGCATATGACATAACAAGCAAGACCCAATAAGTATAAAAAAGCTTACAAAGCACATCAAACCTAAACATGCACAAAAATGAAAAAATCACCTATGTACATATATCATGCATGAATGACTCAAGCATAATACTTTTTCAGATACAACCCATTTCTGGGTTGTGCTAAGGGATAACCTTCATAATCAATAAGCTCATAAGCCCCATTATATAACACACGTTTGATGATGTAGGGCCCATGCCACATGGGTTGGAATTTACCTTCCCCCAGCTTGTCATGAGCTTGGTCGTATAGGAGGACGAGGTCACCTTCGATAAAAGAACGAGGGCAAACTGTTTGGTCAAAGTGAGCTTTGACTCAATTCTTTTGTGCTTCGATGACCAAAGGAGCTAAGCGACGAGTTTCATCCAATATCTCTAAATAGAGGAGACACTCTTACTTAGGTGAAGTATTAGGCAGTAATTCCACAGCTAATTTGAGTGAAGGAATTTCACACTCAATTGGAAGAGTAGCTTCCAGACCATACACCAACTGAAACAGGGTGAATCTGGTTGCACTCTTAATCGACGTTCGGTAAGCCCATAGAGCTGAAAACAACATGAGATGCCAATTTTATTTATGGATCCCAATTTTTTGTTGAAGAATTGTAACAAGAACTTTGTTTATGGCTTCAACCTGGCCGTTAGCTTGAGGGTAATATGGCGTTGAGCTATCGTGACGCAAACCTAACTTAGACATCAGCTCCACCATCATATAGTCCTGAAAATGTGAACCATGATCGGTAACGATGACTTGAGGAACACCAAACTAAGTAATAACATGATTGAATATGAATTGTTCTATTGTCTTACCATCTGCATCCAGTGTAGGCATTGCTTCGACCCATTTTGTAAAATAATTGACGGCGACGATAATATAGGCATGCCCCCTGGCTGAGCGAAGGTTACACGTCATAAAATCGATGCCCCATTTGGAAAAACGACCAACGGTAATGACAGGGTGTAAAGGAACAGGTGGCACATGCATCTTACATGGATATATCTGGCACGCATGACATTTGCGTACTGTGACAATGCAGTCTTTAAAAATGGACGACTAGAAATAGCTAGCACAAAGGATCTTCTGTGTGGTGGCATAGCCGGACATGTGATCACCACAGGCGCCACTGTGGCAGTCATTTAAAACTTTCTCAACTTCCTCAAGGGCCAGACATCGGCGGAGTACGGAATCGACTCCAACACGATAGAGGGTATCTTCGATAATACGATAAGGTTGCGACTGATTCCAAATGCAGCATCGGGCATCTTTTTTCATCTCGGACCTAAAATTAGAAGTCTGGAGATACACGATGATATCACCGTACCATGGATCGAGGGTGCTAATCAAGAAAATATTTTCATCTGGAATATGATCCTCAAAATAAGAATGAGCAGAGTCGGCGGGGAGAGAACAAATAAGATCAGTGAAAATGAGTGATTTCTTTGATTTGGCAGCAGTAAATTCCAAATCAAACTCTTGGAGGATAACGATCCACTTCGAGTATTTTCCCCCTAGCAACTGTCGAGAGAGAATATAGGTCATGGTGTTACAATCAGAAATCATGGTTACCATCCGTAAAAGGATATAATGACAAAAAAGCCGGACAGCCTGAACCGCAGCCAGCGCTAACTTCTAAACATGTGCATAACGTGTTTCAGGGTCGAGAAGGTTTCGAGACAAGTAGTAAATAACATGCTCGTTACCGTCATCATCATCTTGAACCAAAACCATGGCGATCGTTCTAAAGGCGGAAAATATATAGAGGGTGAAATCACGATGATAATTTGGAGGATGTAAAATCACGATCCCACTAGCCCTAGGGTGGGTCTAGCAACAAACAAAACAAGATATAATATTGATTCCTAGTTAACGAACGGACGGATATTCTATAGATGACTTACCAGAGGTCCTATGTTGTTGTTGTCGAAAAGAGTGGTTGCCTCTCGCTCCTGGTTTGACAGATCATGATCCGCTCACTTTCACACTCGGACACCTGCACACACACAAGAAACAACGACAATATACAACATACTAATTCACATTCATAACTATTAGTCAGTTGAAGAGGACTGAATCAATTGTATTAAATAAGAAACATAAAAAAATGATGGAACCAACACCATAGTCGAGTATATTAACAAATGAAAGGAAGAGTACAACCAAGCTTTGATGTTGCGGTCTCCTCCAACAGGGTTCAAGCGGAGCGCGTCTCACAAAGGCTCGTCAGGAATTCGGATGGGACTCTCTCTACAGAGTTCTCCTTGGTTCTACCTTCTCAATAGAAATTAGTCAGCTATAGTATTCTTCTCCAAGCTCATCTAGCATTCATGAAGGGAGAAGGCCTATTTTTATAGAGGGAGAGGGAGAGGTTAGGATCCCTATAATTATGGAAGGGAGGCCTATCTTCAAGGAGTGTTCCATGGGAGGTGGAAACCACTGCCTAAAGAGGGAGATGTGTGGCTAATCAACTTAACCACTTCTAGTGACTCATCCCTGAGGTGGTTAGAAGGAAACTTCGCCTCTAATTTTTTTAAAACATTCCTAAAATAGATCGACGTAGGAATTGCACCGAGACAGACTGCTAGGTGGCGTGGGCTCTAGTGAAAATATTCCACATCTGCGCGAGGGGTGAACTGGCTACCCGCGCTAAGGCTAAAACATAGGTTTTGTGTGCTTTTTTGAGGAAATGTCCAAGAGGAGAAATGGTGTCCTTATGCAGAAGGATGCAAAGTATGACACTGCTCACAAATCACGGGAATGACCCTCCAATATGCGGGACGAGGGATTGCAGGGACGGTGATAAAATGATGTATGACAGATGCCCCCTAAAGCATGAGGTCTGAGAGAGAGGGAGGGGTGAAATGCTTTATGAGAATGTGTTCGACCCAAAAACTGCTGTCAGAAAACCTATGAGTACAAATACAACTGATATCTCTGATACATGATATGTGGCATGGGCACAACCATCCATAATAGAGTACATAAAAAGTGAGATCTGAGGTATGGACGCAGCCATCCAACAATAAGGATCAACAAATAGACTCAGGTATGGTCGCATCCATCCAATTAGAAGAGTCATGTAATAAGTCATAGTAATCCACAAAGAAACCGCAGCCTGGATTTTATCAAACAAAACCCAGGGTCTTGCGCTCCATCTCGACCTAAACAAAGTACAAATTCAAGCATGCAAATAGACAAGTTGAAGTCGAACGTGTAGGAACATCGTCTGATTACCAGCCAATAATGAGAGTTGTTAATAGACGCGAGAGAAACCACCAATAATGACAATGTCTCTCAAGGTACAAAAGGTACAATCCATGGAATGTGAACAGTGATCTGGCGTCGAACACCCACAGAATCATCTGATCGAAGGCCGATGATGTGAATCTTGTGTCAAATGCAAAGAACTTGCCATTAAGGCATGCAAGCTCCAAGGTACCTGAAGGGAGTCTCTAGATCAGCTTCTTGGAAAATGAGCTGAAGTCGACAGGAAGCGACCTAGTCGAAGGAGGGCGATGATGTTTCCCACATCATCAAAACGAGATAGAGGAATATGATGATTTGAAAATCAAGACCAATAGATAATCAGAGGGATGTTGAAAATTGCAGAGGCAAAACTTCTCTTGAACATATCGGCGGCACGACACTGGATTTGGCAGTAATTGACATCAAGGGATCTAAGGTCATGGTGACGTGGCAACGAGCAGATGAGTGGTCAAAAGAGATTACCCAAACCCATGGAGGCAAACAAATGATGAAGTGAGATGTCCCCAACCTGACACGAATGCAAACAAGTGCCATGTTCAAGAGTGACATACTACCGACTAAAGTCTGGATCCATTTTCCCCCACCATTTCTGGCAAGTACGCCAATTATTTTTGTAAACAAGCTTGAAGGGGATAGCATATGCTTGTGATGTAAGTTTGTCCTTCAGAAAAATCCAACCTAGTACATTTTACGAGCCCTAGGAAGGAGGAACTTGAGTAACGTCATAACGACGGAGTCTGATGTCATTAGTTTTTAACGAGTCTGACAAAGGGAGAACGTGGCATATTTTCATGTTTAGAGAGTTTGAAAATAAAGCGGAAAAGAAAACTCCAGCAAGGCACTTTTCGTAAATAGTCTCTCAAATGCGAAAAGGTAGAAAACAACATCCGAGAGGACCTCTTAGTCGCGATAGGCTAAGGTATTCCTTTTTTTTAAATAATCTATTCCAGCCCGAAAAAGGGGTAAACGTATACTGGGTAGATATCGTTTCGCAGCCATTTACCAAGTTCAAAATTAGAATTGTCTCGACAATATTTTCAGTTTTAGAGAGTAAAAAAAGAGCTGAAAGATGACTCCAGTAGTGACTTTTTCGTGTTTTTACTGAGTCCGAAAAATTATAAAATATAACTTGTTACTTCATCATAGCGATGTGAGAAACCTGTTGCTACACAAGAGACATGTGTAAAACCCATTTCTTGAAAATAATATGATAAAATAGTCGACAAATATGTTTTAAAACCTAATTTAAGACTCTGAAAAGTTATAAATGTCATAAGTGGTAAAAATTATTTACTTTTCACTTTTACCTCTTTGTGGAGAAACAATGACCCATTGTGCTTTGCGATCTTGTGGTGACGATTGCGAGTGATCCAATGAACCGATCTTGATTTCGTCAGTCTTAGGTAAGAGCCAACACCATTGCCCATATTTTAAGCTAAATTTCATTATTTGTACATGTAATTTTTATTTCCTAGGAGAATATTTATCAAAATTAGGGCATTGCGGTTGGCATGGGTTTCAGGCATGAACTCATGCCAATCGCCCATTTTTTACACAGAGGGCGCACCCATTGGCGCGACCGTTTGTGAAACAGTCGCGCCAGCCATGCAACCTAAAAATCTGCATAATTTCAAGGAAAATGCAATCAATTGTTTGCAAATTTCAATGCCTAATTAGACTAACAATGCTCATATGAACAATGTGTGTAGGTACCAAGTAGAAAGAATGGTGATTGAGTGGAAAGAGAGGGAACAAAGTGAGGAAGATGAAATTTTCATGGATAATGATCGATGCATGGATGCCCTCAGATATTGTGGGCTAAAGAAATTCTTCCTAACACCATGCCTCTAGGCTCAACTAGAATCGCTTCAGTATTTGATAAGCATCTGGGATGAAGACCAAGAAAAGTTCGTTCTTCGAGATCAGGAACTTGAAATCGAATTTTCTGATGTCTATTTTATCACAGGATTGTCGCGGAGGGGTGCAGTCCCTATGTTGACTGATACCCGTCCCTCCGGATAAAGCATGGGGATGGTGATCGACAGGGTGTGCTGAGGGGCACGAAAATGAACAGGGAGTGGAAAGGTTGACATCCAAACCATCCTATATCTAGCACTAAAATTAGTGCTGCACACTATCACGCGAGCTTTAGGTTCACAATCATCGCATGAAGCCACAAAAACACAACTGCTTCTTGCCGTATACTGCTTAAACCCGACTCTCTACAACTGGGCAGAGGCCGTGACTATTAACATTAAGAAGCAACTAACCAAGTGCAAGAAGACCAAACTGAAGCAATTTGGGAATGGATCAATTTTGGTATTGTTCTTCTTGGAATGGCTACCGATATTCCAGCACCAGGAGGTCATTGTCCCGATGCCACCACCCAGAGAACCACTAATGGCCCGATGGGTTGTGCTGATGCCCAGAGTAGGGGGCAGCCAATAGATGTCTTGGAGGCCGGAATTATTTGATTGGCTCCATCAACAACTGATTGTCGTGGAGGACTGGCCCTAATATAATACAGACTTAACTGGTGATCCAGACCTCCTGCTCCCGGAGGGAGAGGATTGGGACGAAGATCTAGATGAGACTCATTTTTTATTTTCATGAGTTTATGATTTTTTGTTATATATGCTTGTTCTGACAGTTAATATTATATGTATGCAGATGTGGCACAGAGAGACCTACAGGTATGTCGCTGATAGCGAGGCGAACTCCTCGCGAATTCAATCCTCATGGTGAGGGTGGCGAGGGGGAGGAGATAGTACAAAATCTGGAGGGGATCGCCCGTGGGATTCCGGACTATGCTCACCTTGATGATGTTCCTCGGGCCTACCAGAGGCATACCGTAGGGGTGCCGAGTTATATCCACCACTTGCTGAGGCGGTTGGTACGAGCGGTGATGTGCTATCATGAGCACCACGCTGATTAGGCACCTAGGATTTTATTTCTGCATATTTTGAGAGACATGTTGTCTCGAGATGTAACTGAAACATACATATATAATTTTTTTGGGTTTTTATAATGCACACGCTACAAACAATCGATATATATATATCTATTTTCTACATGGGTCTATTTACATATGATGATATTTTATAAATTGCGCAAATCTCTATCTAACACAATGTTAGCCACTACATCAGTTAATGTATTCATTCGTCTTGGTATATGTTGATATGTGATGAAATCAAAATGTCTTCCAAGCAAATGAATACACAAATACAATCTCAAAATGCATGGGTTTCGAACCGAATAATGACCGTTAAGTTGAAGAACAACAAGCTGTGAATCTAGATTTACAAGCAATGCGCGTATGCTGATGTTAACTGCCTCGGTTAATAGTTCCAAAAGAACACTATATTCAGCGACATTGTTTGTAGTTTTTCCTAGACAAATACCTTGTTGGTTAATCAACACACCAGCAGGATTATAAATTACCCAGGCTGCCGAAGACAAGCTCCTGGTACTATGGGAAGCACCATCCGCGAAACCGACATAAGGGACAATAGACATGTTTATAACAAGCAAGACCCAATAAGCAGAAAAAATCTTACAAAGCACATCAAACCTAAACATGCAAAAAAATGAAAAAATCACCTATGTACACATATCATGCATGAATGACTCAAGAATAATACTTTTTCAGATACAACCCATTTCCGGGATGTGCTAAGGGATAACCTTCATAATCAATAAGCTCATAAGACCCATTCTGTAACACAAGTTTGAAGATGTAGGGCCCATCCCACATGGGTTGGAATTTACCTGCCCCCAACTTGTCATGAGCTTGGTTGTACAAGAGGATGAGGTCGCCTTCGATAAAAGAACGAGGGGAAACTATTGTTATATTAACAGTGCGCAGCGGAAAATCAAAGACAAACACATCAATAAAAGCATACACAAAAGACACAGAAGATTAACGTGGTTCACCCAACCATTCTGGTCTATGTACACCAAACATAGGCATCGGCAATCTTTATTATCAAACAGGAGATTACAAGATATTCAATTTCTTCACAAACTCTCACACACACACATCCCAATCCGTATGGACACCTGTTTTATAGCTAAGAGAATCTAACTGCCTCATAAATCCTCTTACAGCAAATATAGGATGCATTAACTCTCTCCCAACAAAATAGAGCTAATATAGCAACACAATCTGATTGTTGTCACCTACTAAGATTTTTGCCTATTTTATTAAAACCGAAAATCTCAACAATCTCCACCTTGACAACAATTAGCCTGATGCCCTGTTTCTTTATTATTTATTTTTTCTGCAAGCCAAGAGAAGCCAAACACCAACGCAGCTTCTCTAACAAAACTGGTTTCGTGAACATGTCTGCACAGTTTTCCTTTGTATGCACCTTTTCAAGAGAGACTCCCCTTCAGTGATAACATGTCTTACAAAATGGTACTTTATTGGTATATGCTTTGATTTACTATGATAGGCCGGATTCTTAGCCAAATGTATTGCACTTTGACTATCACAAAGTAACTTGATGTTGTCCTGTAACCTACCAAACTCACCAAGCAAACCTTTCAGCCAAACCGCCTCTTTGCAAGCATGCGAAGCGGCAATGTATTCTGCTTCAGTAGTGGATAAAGCAACAATGTTTTGTAGCTTTGACATCCAGCTAATAGCTCCACCTGCAAGAGTAAAGAAATACCCTGAAGTTTACCTTCTCTTATCCAAATCACCTACAAAATCAGAATCAACATACCCGCAAACAAATTCACTACTCTTATTGTAAGTGATATAATAACTACTTGTGCCTCTCAAATACCGAAGCACCCATTTCACTGCTGACCAGTGTTCTTTACCTGGATTTTCCATATATCTACTGACAACCCCAACTGCATGTGAAATATCTAGTCGAGTACAAACCATCGCATACATCAAACATCCTACTACATTAGCATATGGAATTCGAGACATATAATCCTTTTCTTCATCTGTATTAGGACATAAACTGGAAGAAAGCTTAAAATGGGAAGCTAAAGGGACTGACACAGGCTTCGCATTGTTCATACCAAACCTCAAAAGTATTTTCTCAATATACTTCTGTTGTGATAGCCACAGCTTACCATTGCTCCTGTCTCTGAAAATCTCCATGCCCAAAATCTGTCTTGCGGCTCCTAGATCTTTCATATCAAATGTCCTTGCCATCTGAGTCTTTAACCTGTTGATTTCTTCAATGCTTTTGCTTGCTAAAAGTATATCGTCAACATACAACACTAAGATAATGAACATGCCATTACTTAATTGCTTAAAGTAAACACAATGATCATATTCACTTCTTATATATTTTTGACTCAACATGAAAGAATCAAATTTCTTGTACCACTGTCGAGGCGACTGCTTCAGACCATACAATGATTTCTTGAGCCTGCAGACAAATTTCTTATTGCGATGCTGAAAAAACCCTTCCGGTTGTTCCATATAAATTTCCTCATCTAAATCTCCATGTAAAAAAGCAGTCTTAACATCTAGTTGCTGTAATTCTAAATCAAGCAAAGCGACTAATGCTAATACAATTCGAATTGAAACTATTTTAACAACTGGTGAAAATATCTCATGAAAGTCAATGCCTGCTTTCTGAGAAAACCCTTTTTGCAACCAGCCTTGCTTTGTATCTGTCCTCCGTATCATTCACACCTCGTTTCACCTTAAAAACTCATTTACATCCCACAGTTTTCCTGCCTTTGGGAAGTTCAACCAGATCCCATGTGCCATTCTTACCTAAGGCCATCATTTCGTCCTTCATAGCTGCTTTCCATTTATCACTTTTCGAACCTTCTATAGCTTCCTGATAGCACAGAGGTTCATCGTCATTAGCAGTAAATGCAACTGAAGTAACATAATCATCATACCTTTTCGGAGGGCGTTTGATTCTTGTAGACCTCCTTAAGGATGTTTCTGGTGCTTCCATAATTGGCTGACTACCATCTGTAGGAACTTCTTCATGACCACCATCTGAGACCTGTTCATGACCTACATCTGAACCCTGTTCATAATTTGATTCTAAAACCTGTTGATGACTAGAATCTGAACTATGGTCATCATGACTATCATTAGAAGTGTTGTCAAACTGAATGTGCTGAAAATCAGATACATCATCCTGTTTCAATTTATTATCTACATCTAACTGTACAAGAGAGGATTCATCAAACTTTACATCTCTGTTGATGATGATTTTGCGGGTAGTAGGATCCCACAATCTAAATCCCTTTGTTCCATCACCATACCCAACAAAGATATACCTTTTTGATTTTGGATCTAATTTAGTTCTCTGATGTTTAGGTACTAGAGCATATGCATCACAACCAAACACTCTGAGTTTAGAATAATCACAAGGGTGACCTTTCCATACCTCTTGAGGAATCTTGCAACCTATCACTGTCGATGGCGACCGATTTATCACATAACAAGCTGTAGCCACCGCTTCTGTCCACAACTCCTTCTGCAAACCAGCGTTACTCAGCATACTCCTTGCTCTCTCCAAAAGAGTCCTGTTCATGCGTTCAACAACTCCATTTTGCTGAGGAGTATAAACAGTAGTCTTATGTCTCTCGATCCCTGCATCCTTGCAATAGTTTTCAAACTCCTTGGAGATAAACTCACCACCATTGTCAGTTCTTAAACATTTTATAGTTCTACCAGTGATGTTTTCTACCAATGCTCTAAACTGCTTGAAAACTATAAAAACATCAGACTTCCTTTTCAACATGTAGACCCACACTTTCCTAGAAAAGTCATCAATAAACGATACAAAATATGACGAGCCACCATACGAGGTTGTAGGTGCTAGACCCCAAACATCTGAATGGATATAATCAAGTATTCCTTTACTAGTATGTTTGCCTGTTTTAAACTTTTTCTTACTTTGTTTGCCAAACAGAAAATGTTTACAGAAATCTAACTTTCCAGACCTTAGATTAGGAAGTAACTTGCGATCAGCCAAAATCTTTAACCCTCTTTCGCTCATATGGCCCAACCTTTGATGCCATAGGCGAATGGAACTACTGTCATGTTCAGACACCGTAGACACATGAACTGACCCTGTTCTTCCTTCTAACTGAAACATATTTCCTACTTTCTTAGCTTTCATTACTAGTAAAATACCTTTGTAAATTTTCATTACTCCACCTTGAATTACAATTTTATATCCATTTGTGTCAAGTGCTCCCAGTGAAATTAGATTTTTTCTTAAATCTGGTACATGTCTTACATCAGTTAACATTTTAGTTGTCCCATCAAACATTTGCAGCTGTATACTCCCTATTCCCACAATATTAGATGTGACATCATTACCCATGTACACGGCTCCATCATTAACTGATCTATACGTCTTAAACCATTCTCTATGAATACACATGTGGTTTGATGCACCAGAATCTAGCAACCAATGTTGATCATGATTTGACAAATTAACTGATAAGACTTCGTCGCTCATACCTGAACCAGATGCCGAACCTGTATCGGTCGTGTTTGCTTCCTTCTTCTCTGTCGATGAAGCTTCTTTAGAAGTTTGTTGTCGCTTCCAGCAATCCTTCTTCAAGTGCCCCGATTTGCCACAAAACCAGCACTTTACTTTACTATTCTTCCCTTTCGACTTTGAACGCGAATCGTTGTGCTTACCAGAGTGTCTTTCTCTAGAACGACCTCTAGCCATCATTGCCTCTGATGTAGAGGTGTCAGCATTCGACCGCTTCCTGGTCTCCTCGGACAACAAAGCTTCGACGACATCATCAAATTCAATGGTTTCGGATGAACTAAGACTTATAGAAGTAACAAAATGATCCCATGACTCGGGCAACGAGCACAATAAATTTATGGCTTTATCCTCGGATTCAAATTTTACTTCTATGCTTTCTAATTGCACCATTAGAGTATTAAAAACATTCAAATGATCAGTAATGGAAGTACCTTCCTTCATTCGCAAACTGTATAGCTTCCGCTTCAGGAGAATCTGATTTGTCAAGGATTTTGTCATATACAGCTTCTCCAACTTCGTCCACAAACCAGCAGCAGTTTTATCTGACACGATGTTAAACAAAACATCATCAGCCAAACACAGTCGAATACCACTCAAGGCTCTTCCATCCAATTCATTCCATTCATCATCTGTCACGGGGTAAGGAAATTTGGATCTTCCCGACAGCGCCTTTGCCACGCCTTGCTATACCAGGAGATCATGCATCTTTACCTTCCAGATCTCGAAATTGTTTTTGCCATTAAACTTCTCGATTTCAAACCGGGCACTCTGAGTTTTCGCCATCTCGTTTAAAACAAACAATCTCCAAATCCAACTTTTAAATACAAGAAGTTAATATATAAAAAATGCCTATGCCTCACTGTACCAAATCCCTTTGCTGTTTCAATTGCAAATTACAATTTAAAAAACGAGTAGCAAATTTTACCAACGCAGTTGGCGCGTTGGCGCTATCGTCACTCCAGCAAATCTGCGCCGGCAGCAAAAACGCTTAGACCATCGGATAGATGGGTTGATCTGCTACTCTGTCCTTATCGTCACTTCACCATGTTACTTCAACGTGTAGCAAACACGCTTAGCTGCCCGCAGTGAAGTGTCGTTTGTGTGCTCACCGTAACATTGTTTGCCGCAGGCAGTTTTAAAAAAAAACGTTCTGCGCTTTGGCATGCGCAGGTACACCGCCACACGTTCTGCGTGTCCTGGCAGAACACGCACCAGCAGCCAACAGTCAACACGCAGGTCCGTCTACGTAGCAATGTTTAATCCCACCGTCAACACGCAGGTCCACGCAGCAATGGCAACACGCAGGTCCACGCAGCAATGTCAACACGCAGGTCCACGCATGTCAACGCACGCTGATTGATGGCAGATATGTTTCAACAGCAGCACCACCACCAGCCGGTCCAACAGCTCCAACTGCATGCAGGACGTTCAATCCACAGCAGACTTGGGCCCGTCCCTCCTCCTGCTGCGCGCTCTGATACCAATTGTTATATTAACAGTGCGCAGCAGAAAATCATAGACAAACACATCAATAAAAGCATACACAAAAGACACAGAAGATTAACGTGGTTCACCCAACCATTCTGGGCTACGTCCACCAAACATAGGCATCGGCAATATTTATTATCAAACAGGAGATTACAAGATATTCAATTTCTTCACAAACTCTCACACACACACATCCCAATCCGTATGGACACCTGTTTTATAGCTAAGAGAATCTAACTGCCTCATAAATCCTCTTATAGCAAATATAGGATGCATTAACTCTCTCCCAACAAAATAGAGCTAATATAGCAACACAATCTGATTGTTGTCACCTACTGATATTTTTGCCTATTTTATTAAAACCGAAAATCTCAACAACTATTTGGTCAAAGTGAGCTTTGACTTGCTTCTTTTGTGCTTCGATGACCAAATCAACTAAGCGATGAGTTTCATCCAATCTCTCTAAATAGAGGAGGCGCTCTTCCTCAGGTGAAGTATTAGGCAGTAATTCCACAGCTAATTTTAGTGAAGGGATTTCACACTCAATCGGAAGAGTAGCCTTGAGACCGTACACCAACTGAAATGGGGTAAATCCGGTTGCACTCTTAATCGACATTCGGTAAGTCCATAGAGCTGAAAACAACATGAGACACCAATTTTATTTATGGATCCCAATTTTTAGTTGAAGCATCATAACAAGAACTTTGTTTATGGATTCAACCTGGCCATTAGCTTGAGGGTAGTATGGCGTTGAGCTGTTGTGACACAGACGCAACTTAGACGTCAGCTCCACCAACATATAGTCCCGAATATGTGAACCATGATCAGTAACGATGGATTGAGGGACACCAAACCGAGTAATAACATGATTGAATATTAATTTTGTTGTTTTCTTACTATCCACAGCCAGTGTAGGCATTGCTTTGGCCCATTTTATAAAATAATTGATGACAACGATAATATAGGCATGTCCCTCGGCCGAGCGAGGGTTACACATCATAAAATCAATGCCCCATTTGGAAAAATGACCAATGGTAATGATAGGGTGTAAAGGAACAGGTGGCACATGCATCTTGCATTGATATATTTGGCACACATGACATTTGCATACTATGAAAATTCAGTCTTTAAAAATGGACGGCCAAAAATAGCCAGCATGAAGGATCTTCTGTGCGGTGGCATAACCGGACATGTGACCACCACAAGCGCCACTGTGGCAGTCATTTAAAACTTTATTAGCTTCCTCGAGGGTCAGACATCAGCGGAGTACAGAATCAACTTCAACACGATAGAGGGTATCTCCAATAATACGATAAGGTTGCGACTGATGCTGAATGCGGCATTAGGCATCTTTTGTCAACTCGGACCTAAAAGTAGAAGTTTGGAGATACATGATGATAGCACTGTACCATGGATCGAGGGTGCTAATCAAGAAAATATTTTCATCTGTAATATGATCCTAGGAATAAGAAGGAGCAGAGTCGGTGGGGAGAGAAAAAATTAGATCAGCGAAAACGAGTGATTTCTTTGATTTGGTGGTCGATTCTATACTCCATCGATCTATCGTGTTGGAGTCAATTTTGTACTCCACCGATTTCTGACCCTTGAGGAAGCTGAGAAAGTTTTAAATGACTGCCACAATGGCACTTGTGGTGGTCACATGTCCGGTTATACCACCACACAGAAGATCCTTCGTGCTGGCTATTTATGGCCATCCATTTTTAAAAACTACATTGTCGTAGTATGAAAATTTCATGCGTGCCAGATATATCAACACAAGATGCACGTACCACATGTTCCTTTACACCCTGTCATTACAGGTAGTCCTTTTTCCAAATGGGGCTTTGATTTTATGATGTGTAAACCTCGCTCGATCGGGGGACATTCCTATATTATCGTCGTCGTCGATTATTTTACAAAATGGGCTGAAGAAATGCCTACAATGGCTGTGGACGGTAAGACAAAAGCACAATTCATATTCAATCATGTTATTACTCAGTTTGGTGACCCTCAACCCATCGTTACCGATCATGGTTCACATTTTCAGGACTATATGTTGGCGGAGCTAACGTCTAAGTTGGGTCTGCGTCACGACAGCTCAACGCCATATTACCCTCAAGCTAACGGCCAGGTTGAAGCCGTAAAAAAAGTTCTTGCTAAGATGCTTCAACGAACAATTGGGATCCATAAATCAAATTGGCATCTCATGTTGTTTTCAGCTCTATGGGCTTACCGAACATCGATTAAGAGTGCAACTGGATTCACCCCGTTTCAGTTGGTGTACGGTCTGGAAGCTACTCTTCCGATTGAGTGTGAAATTCCTTCACTCAAAGTAGCTATGGAGTTACTACCTAATAATTCACCTAAGGAAGAGTGTCTCCTCTATTTAGAGAGATTGGATAAAACGCGTCCCTTAGCTTCTTTGGTCATCGAAGCACAAAAGAAATGAGTCAAATCTCACTTTTACCAAACAGTTTCCCCTCGTTCTTTTATCGAAGGCGGCCTTGTCCTCCTATACGACCAAGCTCATGACAAGTTGGGGGCAAGTAAATTCCAACCCATGTGGCATGGGCCCTACATCGTCAAACGTGTGTTACAGAATGGGGCTTAGGAGCTTATTGATTATGAAGGTTATCCCCTAGCACAGCCCAGAAATGGGTTGTATCTGAAAAAGTATTATGCTTGAGTCATTCATGCATGATATTTGTACATTGGTGATTTTTTCATTTTTGTGCATGTTTAGGTTTTATGTGGTTTGTAAGCTTTTTTTGCTTATTGGGTCTTGTGTGTTATTTAGATGTCTATTGCCCCTTATGTCGGTTTCGCGGATGGTGCTTCCCACAGTACCAGGAACTTGTCTTCGGAAGCCTAGGTAATTTATAATCCTGTTGGTGAGTTAATTAACCTACAAGGTATTTTTCTAGGACAAACTACAAACAATGTCGCTAAATATAGTTCTCTTTTGGAACTATTAACCGAGGTAGTTAACCTCGGCATACGCGCATTGCTTGTAAATCTAGATTCACAGCTTGTTTTTCTTCAACTTATTGGTCATTATTCGATTCGAAACCCATGCATTTTGAGATTGTATTTACGTATTCATTTTCTTGAAAAACATTTTGATTTCATCACATATCAACATATACCAAGACGAATGAATACATTAACTGATGCAATGGCTAACATTGTGTTAGATAGACATTTGCGCAATTTATAAAACATCATCATATGTAAATAGACCCATGTAGAAAATAGATGTATATATATCGATTATTTGCAGCGTGTGCATCATAAAAACCCAAAAATATATATATGTATGTTTCAGTTACATCTCGAGACAACATGTCTCTCAAAATATGGAGAAATAAAAACCTAGGTGCCTAATCAGCGTGGTGCTCATGATAGCACGTCACCGCCCGTACCAAATGCCTTAACAAGCGGTGGATATGACTTGGCACCCCTACGGTATGCCTCTGGTAGGCCTGAGGAACATCATCAAGGTGAGCATAGTTTGAAATCCCACAGGCGATCCCCTCTAGATTTTGTACTATCTCCTCCCCCTCACCGCCCTCACCATGAGGATCGAATTCACGAGGAGTTTGCCTCGCTATCGGCGACACACCTGCAGGTCTCTCTGGGCCAACATATGTATACATATAATATTAACTGTTAGAACATGCATATATACCAAAAAATCATAAACTCGTGAAAATAAAAAATTAGTCTCACCTAGCTCTTTGTCCCAATCCTCTCCCTCCGGGAGCGGGAGGTCTGGATCACCGGTGAAGTCTGTACCAGAGTAGGGCCAGTTCTCCATGAAAATCAATTGTCGGCGGAGCTAATCAAAGAATTCCGGCATCAAGGACATTTTTTGGCCGCCCCCTACTCTGGGCATCAGCACAGCCCATCAGGTCATTCGTGGTTCTCTAGGTGGTGGCATCGGGACAATGACCTCCTGGCGCTGGAATATCGGTAGTCGTTCCAAGAAGAACGATACCAAAATTGATCCATACCCAAACTAATTCAATTTGGTATTATTTCACTTAGTTAGTTGTCACTTAAAGTTAATATTCACGGCCTCTGCACAGTTGTAGAGAGTCAGGTTCAGGCAATCTACGGTAAGAAGCAGTTGTGTTTTTGTGGCTTCATGCGGCGCTTGCGATCCTGCAGCCCATGTGATAGTGTGCAGCACTACTTTTAGTGCCAGAACTGGGATGGTTTGGATGTCAACCTTTCCACTCCTTGTTTCTTTTCATGCCCCTCGGCACACCCTGTCAATCACCATCCCCATGCTTTCCCCAGAGGGACAAGTACCAGTCAACATAGGGACTGCACCCCTCCGCGACAATCCTGTGATAAAATAGACATCAGAAACTTCAATTTCAATTTCCTGATCTCGAAGCACGAAATTTTATTAGTCTTCATCCCAAATGCTTATCAAATACTGAAGCAATTATGGCTGAGCCCGGAGGCACGGTGTTAGAAATAATTTATTTAGCCCACAATCTCTAAGGGCATCCATGCATCGATCATTATCCATGGAAAGTTTATCTTCCTCACTGTATTCCCTCTCTTTCCACTCAATCACCATTATTTCTGCTTGGTACCTACACACATTGTTTATATAAGCATTGTTAGTATACTTGGGCATTGAAATTTGCAAACAAGTGACAGCATTTTCCTTGAAATTATGCGGATTTTTAGGTTGCGCGATTGGCGCGCCCTCTGTGTAAAAAATGGGCGATTGGCGCGGGTCCGTGCCCGAAACCCGTGCCAACCGTGATGCCCTAATTTTGACAAATCTTCTCCTAGGAAATCAAAATGACATGTACACGTAATTAAATTTAGCTTAAAAGATGGGAAATGGTGTCGGCTCTTACCTGAGACTGACGGAATAAGGATCGGTTCACTGGATCACTCATAATCGTCGCCACAAGATCGCAAAGCACAATGGGTCACTGTTGCTTCACAAAGAGGTAAAATTGAAAAGTAAATAATTTTTACCACTTGTGGCATTTTATAGCTTTTCAGAGTCTGAAATTAGGTTTTAAAACATATTTGTCGATTATTTTATCATATTATTTTCGAGAAATGGGTTTTACACATGTCTCTTGTGCAGTAACAGGTTTTTCACATGGTTATGACGAAGTAACGAGTTATATTTTATACTTTTTCAGACTTGGTAAAAACATGAAAAATTCATTACTGGAGTCATCTTTCAGCTCTTTTATGACTCTCTAAAACTGAAAAGATTTCCAAGAAGCTTGTCATTTTGAACTCGTTAAATGGCTACGAAACGATATCTACCCAGTATACGTTTGCCCCTTTTTCGGGCTGGGATAGATTATTTACAAAAGAGGAATACCTTAGCCTATCATGACTAACAGGTTCTCTTAGATGATGTCTTCTACCTTTTCAGATCTAAGAGACTATTTACGAAAAGGGCCTTGCTGGAGTTTTCTTTTCCGCTTTCTTTTAAAACTCTCTAAACATGAAAAGATGTCGAGTTCTCCCTTTGTCAGACACGTTAAAAATTGATGACATCGGACTTCGTCGTTATGACGTTACTCGAGTTCCTCCTTCCTAGGGCTCGTTAAATGTACTAGGTTGGATTTTTCCGAAGGAAAAACTTACATCGCAAGCATATGTTATCCCCTTCAAGCTTGTTTACAAAAATAATTGGGGTACTTGCCAGAAATGGTTGGGGAAAATGGAACCAAACTTTAGTTGGCAGGATGTCACTCTTGAACATGACACTTGTCTGCATTCGTGTAGGGTTGGGGACATCTCATTTCATCATTTTTTTGCCTCCATGGGTTTGGGTAATCTTTTTTGACCACTCATCTACTCTTTGCCACGTCACCATGACCTCATATCCCTTGATGTCAAATACTGCCAAATCCAGTGTCGTGTCGCCGATATGTTCAAGAGAAGTTTTGCCTCTGCAATTTTTAACCTCCTTCTGATTCTTTGTTGGTCTTGATTCGCAAATCATCATATTCATCTGTCTCGTGTCGATGATGTGGGAAACATTATGGCCCTCCTTCGACCAGGTCGCTTCCTGTTGACTTCAACTCATTTTCCAGGAAGCTGATCTAGAGATTCCGTTCAGGTACCTTGGAGCCTGCATGCCTTAATGGTAGGTTCTTTGCATCCAATGCAAGGTTCACATCATCGGCCTTTGATCGTATGATTCTGCGGGTGTTTGGCGCTAGATCATTGTTCACATTTCGTGGATTGTACCTTTTGTACCTTGAGAGCCATTGTCATTATTGGTGTTTTCTCTCACGTCTGTTAACAACTCTCATTATTGGCTGGTAATTAGACGATGTTCCTGCATGTTCGACTTCAATAATTCTATTCACATTCTCGAATTTGTACTTTGTTCGAGCCGAGATGGAGAGCAAGACCCTGGGTTTTGTCTGATGAAATCCAGGCTGCAAGTTCTTTGTGGATTACTATGAATTATTGCATGACTCTTCTGATTGGATGGATGTGACCATACCTGAGTCTATTTTTTTATCCTTATTTTTGGATGGTTGCGTCCATACCTAGGATCTCACTTTTTATATACTCTATTATGGATGGTTGCGCCCATGCCACATATCATGTATCAAAGATATCAATTGTATTTGTACCTGCATGGTTTTTGACAGCAGTGTTTGGGTCAAACGTGTTCTAATAAATAATTTCACCCCTCCCTCTCTCTTGGACCTCATGCTTTAGGGGGCATCTGTTACACAAAATTTTGTCACCGTCCCTGCAATCCCTCACCCTGCATATTGGAGGGTCATTCTTGTGACTTGTGAGTAGTGTTATACTTTGCAAACACCTTCTTTGCATCCTCTGCATAAGGACATCATTTCTAGTGTTGGACATTTCCTCAAAAAAGCACACAAAACCTATGTTTTGGCCTTGGCGCGGATAGCCAGTTCACCCCTTGCGCTGATGTGGAAGATTTTCACTAGAGCCCACACCACCTGGCGCTCTGTCTCAGTGTAGTTCCCACGCCAAGCTGGTTTAGGAATGTTTTTTAAAAAATTGAGTCGGAAGTTTCCTTCTAACCACCTCAGGGATGAGTCACTGAAAGTGGTTAAGTTGATTAGCCACGAATCTCCCTCTTTAGGAAGTGGTTTCCACCTCCCATGGAACACTTCTTGAAGATATGCCTCCCTTCCATAATTATAGGGATCCTAACCTCTCCCTCTCCCTTTATAAAAACATGCCTTCTCCCTTTATGAAAGCTAGCTGAACTTGGGGAAAAATACTATAGCTGAGTAATTTCTATTGAGAAGGTAGAACCAAGGAGAACTTTGTAGAGAGAGTCCTGTCCAAATTCCCGATGAGCCTTTGTGAGACGCGCTCCGCTTGAACCCTGTTGGAGGAGACCGCAATGTCGAAGCTTGGTTGTACTCTTCCTTTCATTTATTAATATAATAGACTATGGTGTTGGTTCCATCGTTTTTTTATGTTGTTTATTAAATGCAATTGATTTAGTCCTCTTTGACTGAATAATAGTTATGAATGTGAATTAGTATGTTGTATATTTCAATTATTTCTTGTGCGTGTGCAGGTGTCCAAGCATGAAAGCGAGCGGATCATGATCTGTCAAACCAGGAGCGAGAGGCAGCCACTCTTTTCGACGACAACAATAGCATAGGACCTCCGGTAAGTCATCTATCGAATCTCTGTCCATTCGTTAACTAGGAATCAATATTATAGCTTGTTTTGTTTGTTGCTAGACCCACCCTAGTGCTAGTGGGATCGCCTCTGTCCGTAGACGGGATTTACCTCCCCAGTGGAGTCCCTAATTTGTTGGTGAGGTAAATCCCCTCTATGGAAAGAGGCGATCCCACTAGCCCTAGGGTGGGTCTAGCAACAAACAAAACAAGCTATAATATTGATTCCTAGTTAACGAATGGATAAATATTTGATAGATGACATACGGGAGGTCCTATGTTGTTGTTGTCGAAAAGAGTGGTCACCTCTCGCTCCTAGTTTGACAAATCACGATCCACTCGCTTTCATGCTCGGACACCTGCACACACACAAGAAACAACGACAATATACAACATACTAATTCACATTCGTAACTATTAGTTAGTCGAAGTGGACTGAATAAATTTCATTAAATTAACAACATAACACAATGATTGAACCAACACCATAGTCGAGTAAATTAATAAATGAAAGGAAGAGTACAACCAAGCTTCGACGTTGCGGTCTCCTCCAACAAGGTTCAAGTGGAGCACGTCTCACAAAGGCTCGTTGAGAATTTAGACGAGACTCTCTCTACGGAGTTCTCCTTGGTTCTAACTTCTCAATAGAAATTGCTCAGCTCTAGTATTCTTCTCCAAGTTCAAATAGCTTTCATAAAGGGAGAAGGCTTGTTTTTATAGAGGGAGAGGGAGAGGTTAGGATCCCTATAATTATGGAAGGGAGGCCTATCTTCAAGGAGTGTTCCATGGGAGGTGGATACCATTGTCTAAAGACTGAGATCCATGGATAATCAACTTAACCACTTCCAGTGACTCATCCTTGAGGTGGTTAGAAGGAAACTTCCACCTCTAATTTTTAAAAAACATTCCTAAAATAGCTTGGTGCGGGCACTGCACTGAGACAAAGTGCCAGGTGGTGCGGACTCTAGTGAAAATCTTCCACATCGGCGGGAGGGGTGAACTGGATATCCGCGCGAAGGCCAAAACATAGGTTTTGTGTGATTTTTTGAGGAAATTTCCAAAAGGATAAATGATTTCCTTATGCAGAAGGGTGCAAAGAAGGTGTTTGCAAAGTATGACATTTCTCACAAGTCACGGGAATGACCCTCCAATATTCAGGGCGAGGGATTGCAGGGACGGTGACAAAATGTTGTGTAACAGATGCCCCCTAAAGCATGAGGTCCAAGAGAGAGGGAGGGGTGAAATGCTTTATGAGAATGCATTCGACCCAAACATTGCTGTCAGAAAACCTGCGAGTACAAATACAACTGATATCTCTCATACATGATATGTGGCATGGGCACAACCATCCATAATAGAGTATATAAAAATTGAGATCTGAGGTATGGATGAAACCATCCAACAATAAATATCATCAAATAGACTCAGGTATGGTCGCAACCATCCAATCAGAAGAGTCATGTAATAAGTCATAGTAATCCACAAAGAACCCACAGCCTGGATTTCATCATGCAAAACCCAGGGTCTTGCACTCCATCTCGACCCGAAAAAAGTACAAATTCGAGCATGCGAATAGACAAATTGAATTTGAACATGCAGGGACATCGTCTGATTACCAGCCAATAATGAGAGTTGTTAACAGACGCAAGGGAAACCACCAATAATGATAATGGCTCTCAAGGTATAAAAGGTACAATCCATAGAATGTGAACAGTTATCTGCAATAGAAAACCCGTAGAATCATCTGATCAAAGGCCGATGATGTGAACCTTGCATCGGATGCAAAAAACCTGCCATTAAGGGCCAAGGCATGCTGGCTCTAAGGTATCTGAAGGGAGTCTCTAGATCAGCTTCCTGGAAAATGAGCTGAATTCGACAAGAAGCAACCTGGTCGAAGGAGGGCCATAATGTTTCCCACATCATCGACATGAGATAAAGGAATATGATGATTTTCAAATTAGGACCAACAGAGAATTAGAGGGAGGTTAAAAATTGCAGAGGCAAAACTTCTCTTGAACAAATCGAAGACACGACACTGAATTTGGCAGTAGTTTACATCAAGGGATCTGAGGTCATGGTGATGTGGCAAAGAGCAGATGAGCGGTCAAAAGAGATTACCCAAACCCATGGAGGAAAACAAATGAAGAAATAAGATGTCCCCAACCTGACATGAATGCAGACAAGTGTCATGTTCAAGAGTGACATACTGCCGACTAAATTCTGGTTCCATTTCCCCCCACCATTTCTGGAAAGTACCCCAATTATTTTTGTAAACAAGCTTGAAGGGGATAGCATATGCTTGTGATGGAAGTTTGTCCTTCGAAAAAATCCAACCTAGTACATTTAATGAGCCCTAACAAGGAGGAACTCGAGTAATGTCATAACGACAGAGTCCAATGTCATTAGTTTTTAACGAGTCTGACAAAGGGAGAACTCGGCATCTTTTCATGTTTATAGAGTTTGAAAAGAAAGCGAAAAATAAAAATCTAGTAGGGCCCTTTTCATAAATATTCTCTCAAATCCGAAAAGGTAGAAAACATCATCTGAGAGAACCTCTTAGTCGTGATAGGCTAAGGTATTCATTTTTCGTAAATAAAATATCCCTGCCCGAAAAAGGGGTAAACGTATATTGGGTAGATATCGTTTCACAGCCATTTAACGAGTTCAAAACGACAAGCGTCTTGGCAATATTTTCAATTTTAGAGTCAGAAAAGAGCTGAAAGATAACTCCAGTAGTGAATTTTTTTGTGTTTTTACTGAGTCTGAAAAGTATAAAATATAACTCTTTACTTCGTCATAACCATGTGAAAAACCTGTTGCTGCACAAGAGACATGTGTAAAACCCATTTCTCGAAAATAATACGATAAAATAATCGACAAATATGTTTTAAAACCTAATTTAAGACTCTGAAAAGTTATAAAATTCCATAATTGGTAAAAATTATTTACTTTTCACTATTACCTCTTTGTGGAGCAACAATGACCCATTGTGCTTTGCGATCTTGTGGCAACGATTGCGAGTGATCCAGTGAACCGATCTTGATTCCGTCAGTCTCAGGTAAGAGCTAACACCATTTCCCATATTTTAAGCTAAATTTCATTACATGTACATGTCATTTTTATTTCCTAGGAGACTATTTATCGAAATTAGGGCATCGTGGTTGGCGCGGGTTTCGAGCACGGACCCGCGCCAATCGCCCATTTTTTACACAGAGGGCGCGCCCATTAGCGTGACTGTTTTTGAAATAGTTGCGCCAACCAATCAACCTAAAAATCCACATAATTTAAAGGAAAATGTAATCACTTGATTGCAAATTTCAATGCCTAGGTAGACTAACAATGCTCATATGAACAATGTGTGTAGGTACCAAGCAGAAAGAATGGTGATTGAGTGGAAAGAGAGGGAACACAGTGAAGAATATGAACTTGCCATGGATAATGATCGATGCATGGATGCCCTCAGAGATTGTGGGATAAAGAAGTTCTTCCTAACACCGTGCCTCTAGGCTCAGCCAGAATTGCTTCAGTATTTGATAAGCATCTGAGATGAAGACCGAGAAAAGTTTGTGCTTCGATATCAGGAACTTGAAATCAAAGTTTCTGATGTCTATTTTATCATAGGATTTTCATGGAGGGGTGCAGTCGCTATCATGACTGGTACCCATCCCTCCATGGAAAGCATGGGGATGGTGATCGACAGGGTGTGCCGAGGGGCACGAAAAGGAACAGGGAGTGGAAAGTTTGAAATCCAAACCATCCTAGATCTGGCACTAAAATTAGTGTTGCACACTATCACGTGGGCTACAGGATCGCAAGCACCGCATGAAGCCACAAAAACACAACTGCTTCTTGCCATAGACTGCCTGAACCCGACTCTCTACAACTGGGCAAAGGTCATGACTATTAACATTAAGCAGAAACTAACCAAGTGCAGGAATACCAAACTGAAGCAGTTTGGGTATGGATCAATTTTTTTATTGTTCTTCTTGGAATGAATACTGGTATTCTAGCAGTAAGAGGTCATTGTCCCGATGCCACCACCCAGAGAACCACAAATGGCCTGATGGGATGCGCTGATGCCCAGAGCAGGGGATGGCCAATAGATATCCTGGAGGTAGGGGATGGCCAACTGATTGTCATGGAGGACTGGCCCTACTCTGGTGCAGACTTCACCGGTGATGCAGACTTCCCGCTCTCGGAGGGAGAGGATTGGGACAAAGAGCTAGGTGAGACTCATTTTTTGTTTTCATGAGTTTATGATTTTTTGGTATATATACATGTTCTGACATTTAATATTATATGTATGCAGATGTTGGCCTAGAGAGACCTACAGGTATGTCGCTGATAGCGAGGAGAACTCCTCGCGAATTCGATCCTCATGGTGAGGGCGGCGAGGGGGAGGAGATATTACAAAATCTGGAGGGGATCGCCCGTGGGATTCCAGACTATGCTCACCTTGATGATGTTCCTCGAGCCTACTAGAGGCATATCATAGGGGTGCCGAGTCATATCCACCACCTGCTAAGGTGGTTGGTATGGGTGGTGACGTGTTATCAAGAGTACCACGCTGATTAGGCACCCAGGATTTTATTTCCGTATATTTTGAGAGACATGTTGTCTCGGGATGTAACTGAGACATACATATATATTTTTTTGGGTTTTTATGATGCACATGCTGCAAAAAATTGATATATATATACATCTATTTTCTACATGGGTCTATTTACATATGGTGATGTTTTATAAATTGCACAAATGTCTATCTAACACAATGTTAGCCACTACATCAGTTAATGTATTCATTCGTCTTGGTATATGTTGATATGTGATGAAATAAAAATTTCTTTCAAGAAAACTAATATGTAAATACAATCTCAAAATGCATGGGTTTCGAACCGAATACTGACCGTTAAGTTGAAGAACAACAAGCTGTAAATCTAGATTTACAAGAAATGTGCGTATGTCGAGGTTAACTGCCTCAGTTAATAGTTCCAAAACAACACTATAATTAGTGACATTGTTTGTAGTTTTTCCTAGACAAATACCTTGTAGTTTAATCAACGCACCAACAGGATTATAAATTACCCAAGCTGCCGAAGACAAGCTCCTGGTACTGCGGGAAGCACCATCCACGAAACAGACATAAGGGGCAATAGACATCTGCATAACAAGAAAGACCCAATAAGCAGAAAAAATCTTACAAAGCACATCAAACCTAAACATGAACAAAAATGAAAAAATCACCTATGTACACATATGATGCATGAATGACTCAAGCATAATACTTTTTCAGATACAACCCATTTTTGGGTTGTGCTAAAGGATAACCTTCATAATCAATAAGCTCATAAGCCCCATTCTGTAACACACATTTGACGATGTAGGGCCCATGAAACATGGGTTGGAATTTACTTTCCCCCAGCTTGTCATGAGCTTGGTCGTATAGGAGGACAAGGTCTTCTTCGATAAAAGAATGAGGGGAAACTATTTGGTCAAAGTGACTCGCTTCTTTTGTGCTTTGATGACCAAAGAAGCTAAGCGACGAGTTTCATCCAATCTCCCTAAATAGAGGAGACGCTCTTCCTTAGGTGAAGTATTAGGTAGTAATTCCATAACTAATTTGAGTGAAGGAATTTCACACTCAATCGGAAGAGTAGCCTCCAGATCGTACACCAACTGAAACAGGGTAAATCCAGTTGCACTCTTAATTGACGTTCGGTAAGCCCATAGAGCTAAAAACAACATGAGATGCCAATTTGATTTATGGATCCCAATTGTTAATTAAAGAATCGTAACAAGAACTTTTTTTACGGCTTCAACCTGGCCATTAGCTTGAGGGTAATATGGCATTGAGCTGTCATGACGCAGACCCAACTTAGACGTTAGCTCCGCCATCATATAGTCCCGAAAATGTTAACCATGATCGGTAACGATGGCTTGAGGGACACCAAACCAAGTAATAACATGATTGAATATGAATTGCACTGATTTATTACTATCCACAGCCAGTGTAGGCATTGCTTCGGCCCATTTTTTAAAATGATCAACGACGACGATAATATAGGCATGCCCCCCAGCCGAGCGAGGGTTACATGTCATAAAATAGATATCCCAGTTGGGAAAAGGACCAACGGTAATGATAGGGTGTAAAGGAACAGGTGGCGCATGCTTCTTGCGTTGACATATCTGGCATGCATGGAATTTTTGTACTGCAACAATGAAGTCTTTAAAAATATATGGCTTGAAATAACCAGCACGAAGGATATTTTATGCAGTGGCATAACCAGACATGTGATCACCACAGGTGCCACTGTGGCAGTAATTTAAAACTTTCTTCTCTTCCTTGAGGGTCAGACATCGGCGGAGTACGGAATTGACTCCAACATGATAAAGGGTATCTCTGATAATACGATAAGGTTGTGACTGATGCCGAATGCGGCGTCGGGAATATTTTTTCAACTTGGACCTAAAAGTAGAAGTTTGGAGATACACGATGATATCACTGTACCATGGATCGAGGGTGATGATCAAGAAAAGAGTTTCCTCCAGATATGATCCTTGGAATAAGAAGGAGCAGAGTCGGCAGGGAGAGAACAAATCGGATCAGCAAAAATGAGTGATTTCTTTGATTTGGCGGTAGTAAATTCCAAATCAAAATCTTGGAGGATAACGATCCACTTCGAGTATTTTACCCCCAGCAACTGTTGAGACAGAATATAGGTCATGGGGTTACAATAAAAAATCACAGTTACTGTTCGTAAAAGGATATAATGAAGAAAACGCTGGATGGCCTAGACCGTAGCTAGCGCTAACTTCTCAACATGTGCATAATGCGTTTCAGGGTCGAGGAGGTTTCGAGACAAGTAGTAAATAACATGCTCATTACCATCATCATCATCTTGAACCAAAACCATGGCAATCGTATTGAAGGCGGCAGCTAGATAGAGGTAAAAATCACGATGATAATTCAGAGGACGTAATAGAGGATTGTTGACAAGCAACGTCTTAAGCGTATCAAAAGATTCTTGAGCAATATCATCCCAACAGAAAGGGATGTCCTGTTTTAAAATTCGTGTGAGCCCTTTGGTTACTTCGGCATAATTTGGGATAAAACGAAATAAGAAATTTGCTTTCCCTTGTAGACTCTGGAGCTGGTGTAACGAGGATGGAGAGGGGAGGTTAAAATAACCTCAACCATAAGCGGATCAAGGAGAATTCTGTCTGTGGATATGATAAACCCTAAAATTCTACCAGAATCGACACAGAAGACGCATTTATGCGGATTGAGCAGAATGTTGTAGTGTCTACAGTGAAGAAAGATCTGGCAGAGATGGTCTGGATGGTATTTTCGAGCAGTTGAATGAGCCGGAAGGTCATCAAGTATAGTTGAATAATATGACGAATATCATGAAAGGCATAAGACATCATGCGTTGGAACGTAGCCCCAACGTTCTTCAAGCTGAAAGGGAGTTTCTTATACGCGAACGTTCCCCAAGGACAGATAAAAGCGTTCTGGTTTTGATCGAAAGGGAGAATGTTGATCTGATTATAGCCAGAAAATCTGTCCATAAGGGAAAAAATCTCACTCCCCTCACAATCGTCAATGATCTGATCGATGAAAGGGGTGGGATAGCTATCCTTAGGGCAGGCCCGATTAATATTGCGATAGTCAACACATATGTGAATTGTTCCCTACTTCTTATCCACAGGAACAATGTTAGAAACCCACTCTATCAGAGGAATCAGATAAATGAAACCTGCATTGAGAAGTTTTTTAACTTCAGCTTTTATGGCGGCGGTTTTTTGGAGATGCACTGGATGAAGTCGTTGGTGAACAGGCTTCGCACCGGGGTAGGTGGGAATCTTGTGCACCACATTATTGGGATCAATTCTAGGAATATCTTCGTAAGACTAGGTGAAAACATCACGGAATTCGTGAAAGAGGCTAGTATACACTTGGACTTCATCGGAAGAGCAAGTGACTCCAACATGGATGTTCTTAACAATTCCCGGTTTCACGAAAATTTCGATAGGCATTGTCTGGGTGATGTTACTCAAGTTACCTTTAGTGAAGGCTTCACGAGTCAAGATATGCCTTTGAAGTGGTGGAGAAGGAACTTGAGACACAAAACGTTCAATATAGTTAGACATTGCCCCGAGGCCAGGCATAAACGAGGAACGATGATGCCCATTGCTCCACAGTAGGTCTTCGAGAGACATGGTTTCCACGATAGCCTCATCAGATGGAAACACTTCTTTCAAAGGATCAGGTGAATCTGTATTGATGAGCCAGGGGGGTTGAAAATAAACGTCGAGAGACATGCTCAAAGGATTATCTTCAGAAGGGGGAGAATATAATGCAGCTACAAGCTCGCAATAATTGATTTCAATTGGACTAAGAGGCATCGAATCCCCAAATGAATCAACCTGTTCAGGTAAAGGGACAATCCATGGGTCATTCGACCAAGAGATCATATTAACTTGAATGGTATTTGGTGGAAGAAGAGGGAAGATACCCATGAGGTTTGGGTCTTTGAAAAGACCCAGCCCTACACTGTCGAGGGAAGAAAGAATCTGATCCACGTATGGAACATTGTTCTCAAAATATGAGATAAAGAATGACAACTGATCAATAGTAATGATTTTTCCCTCGTGTGGAAACTTTAGAAGACGGAAGAGGGTGGAAAGAATGCAAATCATAGCATGAGTCCAACTGCAACTGAGTAGAATATTGTAATTGAGTTTAGCATCAACTACTTCTACTTTGACATTGACCGTCTTTCCTTGCAACGTGATCAGAAAGCTGGTGAGAACACCCAAGGGTTTCGATTCCCTTCCATCAAATGCCTCAAGGGCATTGGGTGACAAAGTTAGGGCTAGAGAGCCAATAGACTTCCACCAAGCAGATGACATGACACAGGTGGATGCACCTTCGTCCACAATAGCTCTATAGATGTTGAGACCGTTAATGCCGACTTGTATGACAAGCACAATCTAGTGCGGAAGTCGGGGGATGAAATTCTCAAGGTCGAAAGGGTCGCATAAGGGACATCGTCTGATTACCAGCCAATAATGAGAGTTGTTAACAGACGCAAGGGAAACCACCAATAATGACAATGGCTCTCAAGGTACAAAAGGTACAATCCACAGAATGTGAACAGTGATCTGGTGTCAAACACCGGTAGAATCATCTGATCAAAGGTCGATGATGTGAACCTTGCGTCTAATGCAAAGAACCTGCCATTAAGGCATGTTGGCTCTAATGTATCTGAAGGGAGTCTCTAGTTTAGCTTCCTGGAAAATGAGCTGAAGTCGACAGGAAGCGACCTAGTCGAAGGAGGGCCATAATGTTTCCCAAATCATCGACATGAGACAGAGGAATATGATGATTTTCAAATTAGGACCAACAGAGAATTAGAGGGAGGTTGAAAATTGCAGAGGCAAAACTTCTCTTGAACAAATCAGTGACACAACACTGAATTTGGCAGTAGTTTACATCAAGGGATATGAGGTCATTGTGATGTGGAAAAGAGCAGATGAGCAGTCAAAAGAGATTACCCAAACCCATGGAGGCAAACAAATGACGAAATGAGATGTCCCCAACCTGACATGAATGTAGACAAGTGCCATGTTCAAGAGTGACATACTGCCGACTAAATTCTGGTTCCATTTCCCCCCACCATTTTTGGCAAGTACCCCAATTATTTTTGTAAACAAGCTTGAAGGGGATAGCATATGCTTGTGATGTAAGTTTTTCCTTTGGAAAAATCCAACCTAGTACATTTAATGAGCCCTAGAAAGGAGGAACTCGAGTAATGTCATAACGACAGAGTCCAACGTCATCAGTTTTTAACGAGTCTGACAAAGGGAGAACTCGACATCTTTTCATGTTTAGAGAGTTTGAAAAGAAAAAGGAAAAGAAAAATCCAGTAGGGCCCTTTTCATAAATATTATCTCAAATCTGAAAAGGTAGAAAACATCATTTGAGAGAACCTCTTAGTCGTGATAGGCTAAGGTATTCCTTTTTCGTAAATAAACTATCCCTGCCCGAAAAAGGGGTAAACGTATACTGGGTAGATATCGTTTCGCAGCCATTTAACGAGCTCAAAACGACAAGCGTCTCGGAAATATTTTCAGTTTTAGAGTCAGAAAAGAGCTGAAAGATGACTCCAGTAGTGACTTTTTCATGTTTTTACTGAGTCTGAAAAAGTATAAAATATAACTCGTTACTTCGTCAGAACCATGTGAAAAACCTGTTGCTGCACAAGAGACATGTGTAAAACCCATTTCTCAAAAATAATACGATAAAATAATCGACAAATATGTTTTAAAACCTAATTTAAGACTCTAAAAAGTTATAAAATGCCATAAGTGGTAAAAATTATTTACTTTTCACTTTTACCTCTTTGTGGAGCAACAGTGACCCATTGTGCTTTGCGATCTTGTGGCAACGATTGCGAGTGATCCAGTGAACCGATCTTGATTCCGTCAGTCTTAGGTAAGAGTTGACGCCATTTCCCATATTTTAAGCTAAATTTCATTACCTGTACATGTCATTTTGATTTCCTAGGAGAATATTTATCAAAATTATGGCATCGCGGTTGGCGCGGGTTTCGAGCACGGACCCGCGCCAATCGCCCATTTTTTACACAGAGGGCGCGCCCATTGGCGCGACTGTTTGTGAAATAGTCATGCCAACCAATCAACCTAAAAATCCACATAATTTCAAGGAAAATGTA
This sequence comes from Pinus albicaulis, assembly GCA_034641835.2. Taxonomy (NCBI): domain Eukaryota; kingdom Viridiplantae; phylum Streptophyta; class Pinopsida; order Pinales; family Pinaceae; genus Pinus; species Pinus albicaulis. Next base: position 998,005,522 of record CM076569.1, on the reverse strand, counting down.
ATCACTTGTTTGCAAATTTCAATGCCCAGGTAGACTAACAATGCTCATATGAACAATGTGTGTAGGTACCAAGCAGAAAGAATGGTGATTGAGTGGAAAGAGAGGGAACAGAGTGAAGAAGATGAAATTGCCATGGATAATGATTGATGCATGGACACCCTCAGAGATTGTGGGATAAATAAATTCTTCCTAACATCGTACCTCCAGGCTCAGCCATAATTGCTTCAGTATTTGATAAGCATCTGGGATGAAGACCAAGAAAATTTCTTGCTTCGATATCAGGAACTTGAAATAAAAGTTTCTGATGTCTATTTTATCATAGGATTGTTGTGGAGGGGTGCAGTCCCTATCATGACCAGTACCCATCCCTCCATGAAAAGCATGGGGATGGTGATCGACAGGTTGTGCCGAGGGGAACGAAAAGGAACGGGGAGTGGAAAGGTTGACATCCAAACCATCCTAGATCTGGCACTAAAAGTAGTGTTGCACACTATCACGCGAGCTGCAGGATCGCAAGCACCGCATGAAGCCACAAAAACATAACTGCTTCTTTTTGTAGACTACCTGAACCCGACTCTCTACAACTAGGAAGAGGTCATGACTATTAACATTAAGCGGCAACTAACCAAGTGCAAGAAGACCAAACCGAAGCAGTTTGGGTATGGATCAATTTTGGTATTGTTCTTCTTGGAATGACTACTGATATTCTAGCACCAGGAGGTCATTGTCCCGATGCCACCACCCAGATAACCACAAATGGCCCGATGGGCTGCGCTGATGCCCAGAGTAGGGGATGGCCAACAGATGTCCTGGAGGCAGGGGATGGCCAACTGATTGTCATGGAGGACTGGCCCTACTCTGGTATAGACTTCACTGGTGATCCAGACCTCCCACTCTCGGAGGGAGAGGATTGGGACAAAGAGCTAGGTGAGACTCATTTTTTATTTTCACGAGTTTATGAATTTTTGGTATAGATACATTTTCTGACATTTAATCTTATATGTATGCAGATGTTGGCCTAGAGAGACCTGCAGGTATGTCGCCGATAGCGAGGCGAAATCCTCGCGAATTCAATCCTCATGTTGAGGGCGGCGAGGGGGAGGGGATATTACAAAATCTGGAGGGGATTTCCCGTGGGATTCCAGACTATGCTCACCTTGATGATGTTCCTTGGGCTTACCAGAGGCATATCGTAGGGGTGCCGAGTCGTATCCACCACTTGCTGAGCCAGTTGGTACGAGCGGTAACGTGTTATCATGAGCACCACGCTGATTAGGCACCCAGGATTTTATTTCTGCATATTTTGAGAGACATGTTGACTCGGGATGTAACTGAAACATACATATATTTTTTTTTTGGGTTTTTATGATGCACACACTGCAAACAATTGATATATATACATCTATTTTCTACATGGGTCTATTTACATATGATGATGTTTTATAAATTGCGCAAATGTCTATCTAACACAATGTTAGCCACTACATCAGTTAATGTATTCATTCATCTTGCTATATGTTGATATGTGATGAAATAAAAATGTCTTTCAATCAAACGAATATGTAAATACAATCTCAAAATGCATGGGTTTCGAACCGAATACTGACCATTAAGTTGAAGAACAACAAGCTGTAAATCTAGATTTACAAGAAATGTGTGTATGCCGAGGTTAACTGCCTCGGTTAATAGTTCCAAAACAACACTATATTCAGTGACATTGTTTGTAGTTTTTCCTAAAAAAATACCTTTTAGGTTAATCAACTCACCAACAGGATTATAAATTACCCAGGCTACCGAAGACAAGCTCCTGGTGCTGTGGGAAGCACCATCCACGAAATAGACATAAGGGGCAATAGACATCTGCATAACAAGCAAGACTCAATAAGCAGAAAAAATCTTACAAAGCACATCAAACCTAAACATGAACAAAAATGAAAAAATCACCTATGTACACATATCATGCATGAATGACTCAAGCATAATACTTTTTCAGATACAACCAATTTCTGGGTTGTGCTAAAGGATAACCTTCATAATCAATAAGCTCATAAGCCCCATTCTGTAACACACGTTTGACGATGTAGGGCCCATGAAACATGGGTTGGAATTTACCTGCCCCAGCTTGTCATGAACTTGGTCGTATAGGAGGACGAGGTCTTCTTCGATAAAAGAATGAGGGGAAACTATTTGGTCAAAGTGAGCTTTGACTCGCTTCTTTTGTGCTTTGATGACCAAAGCAGCTAAGTGACGAGTTTCGTCCAATCTCCCTAAATAGAGGAGATGCTCTTTTTTAGGTGAAGTATTAGGTAGTAATTCCATAACTAATTTGAGTGAAGGAATTTCACACTCAATTGGAAGAGTAGCCTCCAGATCGTACACCAAATGAAACAAGGTAAATCTGGTTGCATTCTTAATCGACGTTCAGTAAGCCCATAGAACTAAAAACAACATGAGATTCCAATTTTATTTATGGATCCTAATTTTTCATTAAAGAATCATAACAAGAACTTTGTTTATAGCTTCAACCTGGCCATTAGCTTGAGGGTAATATGGCATTGAGCTGTCATGACACAGAACCAACTTAGATGTTAGCTCTGCCATCATATAGTCCCGAAAATGTGAACCATGATTGGTAACGATGGCTTGAGGGACACCAAACCAAGTAATAACATGATTGAATATGAATTGAGCTGACGTCTTACCGTCCACAGCCAGTGTAGGCATTGCTTCGGCCCATTTTGTAAAATGATCAACAACGACGATAATATAGGCATGCCCCCCGGCCGAGTGAGGGTTACATGTCATAAAATAGATACCCCATTTGGGAAAAGGACCAACGGTAATGATAGGGTGTAAAGGAACAGGTGGTGCATGCTTCTTGCGTTGATATATCTGGCATGCATGGAATTTTTGTACTGCAACAATGCAGTCTTTAAAAATGGATGGCCAGAAATAGCCAGCACGAAGGATCTTCTGTGTGGTGGCATAACCGGACATGTGATCACCACAGGTGCCACTATGGCATTCATTTTAAACTTTCTTCTCTTCCTTGAGGGTCAGACATCGGTGGAGTACGGAATCGACTCCAACACAATAGAGGGTATCTTCGATAATACGATAAGGTTGTGACTGGTGCCGAATGCGACGTCGGGCATATTTCGTCAACTTGGACCTAAAAGTAGAAGTCTGGAGATACACGATGATATCACCATACCATGGATCGAGGGTGATGATCAAGAAAAGAGTTTCGTCCAAATATGATCCTTGGAATAAGAAGGAGCAGAGTCGGCAGGGAGAGAACAAATCAAATCAGCAAAAATGAGTGATTTCTTTGATTTGGCGGCAGTAAATTCCAAATCAAACTCTTGGAGGATAATGATCCACTTCAAGTATTTTTCCCCCAGCCACTGTTGAGACAGAATATAGGTCATGGGGTTACAATCAAAAATCATAATTACCGTCCGTAAAAGGATATTTTGACGAATACACTGGACAGCCTGGACCGTAGCCAGCGCTAACTTCTCAGCATGTGCATAACGCGTTTCAAGGTCAAGGAGGTTTCGATACAAGTAGTAAATAACATGCTCGTTACCGTAATCATCATCTTGAACCAAAACCATGGCGATCGTATTGAAGGCGACAGCTAGATATAGGGAAAAATCACGATGATAATTTAGAGGATGTAATAGAGGATTGTTGACAAGCAACGTCTTAAGCGTATCAAAAGATTCTTGAGCAATCTCATCCCAACAGAAAGGGATGTCCTGTTTCAAAAGTCATGTGAGCCCTTTGGTTACTTCGGCATAATTTGGGATAAAACGACATAAGAAATTTTCTTTCCCTTGTAGAATCTGGAGCTGGTGTAACGAGGATGGAGAGGGGAGGTTAACAATAGCCTCAACCATAAGCGGATCAAGGTGAATTCTGTATTTGGATACGATAAACCCTAAAAGTCTACTGGAATCGACGCAGAAGACGCATTTATGCGGATTGAGCCAAATGTTGTAGTGTCTATAGTGAAGAAAGATCTGGCGGAGATGGTCTAGATGGTATTTTCGCGCAGTTGAATAAGCCGAAAGGTCATCCAGGTATAGTTGAATAATATGAATAATATCATGAAAGGCATAAGACATCACGCGTTGGAATGTAGCCCCAACGTTCTTCAAGCTGAAAGGGAGTTTCTTATACGCGAACGTTCCCCAAGGACAGATAAAAGCGGTTTGGTGTTGATCGGAAGGGAGAATGTTGATCTGATTATAGCCAGAAAATCTGTCCATAAGGGAAAAAATCTCACTCCCCTCACAATCGTCAATGATTTGATCGATGAAAGGGGTGGGATAGCTATCCTTAGGGCAGGCCTAATTAATATTGCGATAGTCAACACATACGCGAATTGTTCCTTGCTTCTTATCCACAGGAACAATTTTAGAAACCCACTCTATCATAGGAATCAGATAAATGAAACCTACTTTTAGAAGTTTTTCAACTTCATCTTTTATGGCGGCGGTTTTCTGAGGATGCACTGGATGAAGTCGTTGGTGAACAGGCTTTTCACTGGGGTAGGTGGGAATCTCGTGCACCACAATATTGGGATCAATTCCAGGCATCTCTTTGTAAGACCAGGCAAAAACATCACGGAATTCGTGAAAGAGGCTAGTATACACTTGGACTTCATCAGAAGAGCAAGTGACTCCAACATGGGTGTTCTTAACAATTCCCGGTTTCACGGAAATTTTGATAGGCATCGTCTGGGTGATGTTACTCAAGTTACCTTCAGTGAAGACTTCACGATTCAAGATAGGCCTTTGAAGTGGTGGAGAAGGAACTTGAGAAGCAAAGCGTTCAAGACAGTTATACATTGCCCCGAGGCCAGGCATAAATGAGGAACGATGTTGCCCGTTGCTCCACGGTAGGTCTTCAAGAGACATGGTTTCCACAATAGCCTCATCGGACGGAAACACTTCTTTCAAAGGATCAGGAGAATCTCTATTGCTGAGCCAGGGGGGTTGAAAATAAACGTCGAGAGACATGCTCAAAGGATTATCTTCAGAAGGGGGAGAATCTAATGCAGCTACAAGCTCGCAATAATTGATTTCAATTGGACTAAGCGACATCGAATCCCCAAATGAATCAACCTGTTCAAGTAAAGGGACAATCCACGGGTCATTCGACCAAGAGATCATATTAACTTGAATGGTATTTGGTGGAAGAAGAGGGAAGATACCCATGAGGTCGGAGTCTTTGAAAAGACCCAGCCCTACGCTGTCGAGGGGAGAAGGAATCTGATCCACGTATGGAACGTTGTTCTCAAAAGATGAGATAAAGAATGACAACTGGTCAATAGTAATGATTTTTCCCTCGTGTGGAAACTTTAGAAGACGGAAGAGGGTGGACAGAACACACATCATAGCATGAGTCCAACTGCAACCGATTAGAAGATTTTAATTGAGTTTAGCGTCAACTACTTCTACTTTGACATTGACCGTCTTTCCTTGCAACGTGATCAGAAAGTTGGTGAGAACACCCAAGGGTTTAGATTCCCTTCCATCAAATGCCTCAAGGGCATTGGGTGACGAAGTTAGGGCTGGAGAGCCAATAGCCTTCCACCAAGAAGATGACATGACACAGGTGGATGCACCTTTGTCCACAACATCTCTATAGATGTTGAGACCGTTAATGCCGACTTGTATGACAAGCGCAATCTGGTGCAGAAGTCGAGGGAAAAAATTCTCTAAGTCGAAAGAGAGAAGGCTAGAATCAGTAGGATCAGTCCCGCTGATCACAAATAATAATTATTTCCGCTAAGACGGACAAATCTGAAGCACTTCTAACGCGGACATCACGGATGGCGCCTATGCTAAATCCTCAACAATACTGTAATGCTGAGCAGCATGGGCGTTAGGATTATAAGAAGATTTCTGGAAAACACCTTTAGAAGGCGGTCGTACAACGAGTTTAGCACTAGGCCTTTCAAAGTAGTGAGGTGGGTACCCCTGTGGTGCATGAGATTCCCACCTACCCCGATGCGAAGCCTGTTCGCCAGCATCTTCATCCAGTGCATCCTCAGAAAGCCGCTGCCATAAAAGCTGAAGTTGAAAAACTTCTTAAAGCGGATTTCATTTATCTGATTCCTTTGACAGAGTTTGTTCTAACATTGTTCCTATGGATAAGAAGCAAGGAACAATTTGTGTCTGTGTTGACTATCGCGATATTAATCGGGCCTGCCCTAAGGATAACTATCCCACCCCTTTCATTGATCAGATCATTGACGATTGTGGGGGGAGTGAGATTTTTTCCCTCATGGACGGATTTTCTGGCTATAATCAGATCAACATTCTCCCATCCGATCAACACAAAACTGCTTTTATCTATCCTTGGGGAACGTTCGCGTATAATAAACTCCCTTTCAGCTTGAAGAACATTGGGGCTATGTTCTAGCGCGCGATGTCTTATGCCTTTCATGATATTCATCATCTTGTTCAGCCATACCTGGATGACCTTCTGACTAATTCAGCTATGTGAAAAGACCATCTGGGCCATCTCCGCCAGATCTTTCTTCGCTGTAGATGCTACAACATTCGTCTCAGTCTGCATAAATGCGTCTTTTGTGTCAATTCTAGTAGAATTTTAGGGTTTATCATATCCAAAGACGGAATTCACCTTGATCCGCTTAAGGTTGAGGCTATTGTTAATCTCCCCTCTCCATCCTCATTACACCAGCTCTAGAGTCTACAAAGGAAAGTGAATTTCTTACGTCATTTTATCCCGAACTATGACGAAGTAACCAAAGCGTTCACACGACTTTTAAAATAGGATGTCCCTTTTTGTTGGGATGAGATTGCTCAATAATATTTTGATACGCTCAAGACGTTGCTTGTTAACGCTCCTCTATTACGTCCTCCGAATTATCATCGTGATTTCACCCTCTATCTAGTTGTCGCCTTCAGTACGATCGCCATGGTTTTGGTTCAAGATGATGATGACGATAACTAGCATGTTATTTACTACTTGTCTTGAAAACTTCTCGACCCTAAAACGCGTTACGCACATGTTGAGAAGTTAGCGCTAGCTGCGGTCCAGGTCGTCCAATGTTTTTGTCATTATATCCTTTTACGAATGGTAACCATGATTTCTGATTGTAACCCCATGACCTATATTCTATCTCGACAGTTTTTGGGGGGCAAATACTCGAAGTGGATCATTATCCTCCAAGATTTTCATATGGAATTTACTGCCGCCAAATCAAAGAAATCACTCGTTTTCGCTAATTTGATTTGTTCTCTCCCTGCTGACTCTGCTCCTTCTTATTCTGAGGATCATATTCCAGATGAAACTCTTTTCTTAATTAGCACCCTCGATCCATGGTACGGTGATATCATCATGTATCTCCAGACTTCTACTTTTAGGTCCGAGTTGACAAAAGATGCCCGACCCCGCATTCGGCATCAGTCGCAACCTTATTGTATTATCGGAGATACCCTCTATCGTGTTGGAGTCGATTTCGTACTCCACTGATGTCTGACCCTCGAGGAAGCTGAGAAAGTTTTAAATTACTGCCACAATCGCGCCTGTGGTGGTCACATGTCCGGTTATGCCACCGCACAGAATATCTTTCGTGCTGGCTATTTCTAGCCGCCCATTTTTAAAGACTACATTGTTGCAGTATGCAAATGTCATGCGTGCCAGATATATCAACGCAAGATGCGTGCACCACCTTTTCCTTTACACCTTGTCATTACCGTTGGTCCTTTTTCCAAATGGGGCATCAATTTTATGACGTGTAACCCTCGCTCGGCCGGGGGGCATGCCTATATTATTGTCGCCCTCGATTATTTTATAAAATGGGCCGAAGTAATGCCTACAATGGCTATGAATGGTAAGGCAACAGCGGAATTCATATTTAATCATGTTATTACTCGGTTTTGTGTCCCTCAAGCCATCGTTACCGATCATGGTTCACATTTTCGGGACTATATGATGGCGGAGCTGACGTCTAAGTTGGGTCTATGTCATGACAGCTCAACACCATATTACCCTCAAGCTAACGGCTAGGTTGAAACTGTAAACAAAGTTCTTGTTACGATGCTTCAACGAAAAATTGGGGTCCATAAATAAAATTAGCATCTCATGTTGTTTTCAACTCTATGGCCTTACCGAACATTGATTAAGAGTGCAACCGGATTCACCCCGTTTCAGTTGATGTAAGGTCTGGAAGCTACTCTTCCAATTGAGGGTGAAATTCCTTCACTCAAATTAGTTGTGTAATTACTACCTAATACTTCACCTGAGGAAGAGCGTCTCCTCTATTTAGATATATTGGATGAAACTCGTCGCTTAGCTGCTTTGGTCATCGAAGCACAAAAGAAGAGAGTCAAAGCTCACTTTGACCAAACCGTTTCCCCTCGTTCTTTTATCGAAGGTGACCTCGTCCTCCTATATGACCAAGATCATGGCAAGATGGGGGCAGGTAAATTCCAACCCATGTGGCATGGGCCCTACATCGTCAAATGTGTGTTACATAATGGGGCTTATGAGCTTATTGATTATTAAGGTTATCCCTTAGCATAACCCAGAAATGGGTTGTATCTGAAAAAGTATTATGCTTGAGTCATTCGTGCATGATATGTGTACATAGGTGATTTTTTCATTTTTTTGCATGTTTAGGTTTGATGTGCTTTGTAATATTTTTCTGCGTATTGGGTCTTGCTTGTTATGCATATGTCTATTGCCCCTTATGTCGGTTTCGCAGATGGTGCTTCCCGCAATACCAAGAGATTGTCTTCGGCAGCCTGGGTAATTTATAATCCTGTTGGTGAGTTGATTAATCTACAAGGTATTTGTCTAGGAAAAACTACAAAAAATGTCACTAAATATAGTGTTGTTTTGGAACTATTAACCGAGGCAATTAACCTCGGCATACGCGCATTGCTTGTAAATCTAGATTCGCAGCTAGTTTTTCTTCAACTTAACGCTCATTATTCGGTTCGAAACCCATGAATTTTGAGATTGTATTTACGTATTCATTTGCTTGAAAGACATTTTGATTTCATCACATATCAACATATACCAAGATGAATGAATACATTAACTGATGTAGTGGCTAACATTGTGTTAGATAGACATTTGCGCAATTTATAAAACATCATCATATGTAAATAGAACCATGTAGAAAATAGATGTATATATTACGATTGTTTGCAGCGTGTGCATCATAAAAACCCAAAAAAATATATATATATATATATGTATGTATGTATGTATGTATGTTTCAGTTACATCCCGACACAACATGTCTCTCAAAATATGTGGAAATAAAAGCCTAGGTGCCTAATCATCATGGTGCTCATGATAGCACATCACTGCCCGTACCAACCACCTCAGCAAGTGGTGGATACGACTCGGCACCCCTACAGTATGCCTTTGGTAGGCCCGAGGAACATCATCAAGGCGAGCATAGTTTGGAATCCCATGGGCGATCCCCTCCAAATTTTGTACTATCTCCTCGCCCTCGCCGCCCTCACCATGAGGATCAAATTCGCGAGGAGTTCGCCTCGCTATCAGCGACATACCTGCAGGTCTCTCTGGGCCAACATCTGCATACATTTAAGATTAACTATCAGAACATGCATATATACCAAAAAATCATAAACTCATGAAAATAAAAAATGAGTCTTACCTAGCTCTTCGTCCCAATCCTCTCCCTCCGGGACTGGGAGGTTTGAATCATGAGTGAAGTATGTAACAGAGTAGTGCCAGTCCTCCATGACAATCAGTTGTTGGCAGAGCCAATCAAAGAATTCCAGCCTCTAGGACATCTATTGGTTGCCCCCTACTCTGGGCATTAGTGCAGCCCATCGAGCCATCTGTGGTTCTTTGGGTGGTGGCATCGGGACAATGACCTCCTGGCACTGGAATATCGGTATTCGTTCCAAGAATAACGATACCAAACTTGATCCATACACAAACTGCTTCAGTTTGGTCTTCTTGCACTTGGTTAGTTGCCGCTTAATGTTAATATTCACGGCCTCTGCTCATTTGTATAGAGTTGAGTTTAGGCAGTCTACGGAAATAAGCAGTTGTTTTTTTGTGGCTTCATGTGGTGCTTGTGATCCTACAGCCTGCTTGATAGTGTGCAACACTACTTTTAGTGCCAGATTTGTGATGGTTTGGATGTCAAATTTTCCACTCCCTGTTCCTTTTCGTGCCCCTCAGCACACCTTGTTGATCACCATCCCCATGATTTCCCCAGAGGGATGGGTACCGCTCAACATAGGGACTGCACCCCTCCACGACATCCCATGATAAAATAGACATCGGAAACTTTGATTTCAAGTTCTTGATCTCGAAGCACAAACTTTTCTTGGTCTTCATCCCAGATGCTTATCAAATACTGAAGAAATTTTGGCTAAGCCCGGAGGCACGTTGTTAGGAAGAATTTTTTTAGCCCACAATCTCTGAGGGTGTCCATGCATCGATCATTATCCATGGAAAGTTCATCTTCCTCACTGTGTTCCCTCTCTTTCCCCTCAATCACCATTCTTTCTGCTTGGTACATGCACACATTGTTCATATGAGCATTGTTATTCTACTTGGGCATTGAAATTTGCAAACAAGTGACTGCATTTTCCTTGAAATTATGTGGATTTTTAGGTTGTGCAGTTGGCGTGACTGTTTTGCAAACAGTCGCGCCAATGGGTGTGCCCTCTGTGTAAAAAATGGGTGATTGGCGTGAGTTCGTGCCCGAAACCCGTGCCAACCGCGATGCCCTAATTTTGATAAATATTCTCCTAGGAAATCAAAATGGCATGTACAGGTAATGAAACTTAGCTTAAAAGATGGGAAATGGTGTTGGCTCTTCCCTGAGACTGACGGAATCAAGATCGGTTCATTGGATCACTCGCAATAGTCGCCACAAGATCACAAAGCACAATGGGTCATTGTTGCTCCACAAAGGGGTAAAAGTGAAAAGTAAATAATTTTTACCACTTATGACATTTTATAACTTTTCAGAGTCTTAAATTAGGTTTTAAAACATATTTTTTTATTATTTTATCATATTATTTTCAAGAAATGGGTTTTAAACATGTCTCTTGTGCAGCAACAGGTTTCTCACATGGTTATGGAGAAGTAACGAGTTATATTTTATACCTTTTCGAACTCGGTAAAAACACAAAAAATTCACTACTGGAGTCATCTTTCAGCTCTTTTCTGCCTCTCTAAAACTGAAAATATTGCTGAGATGTTTATCGTTTTGAACTCGTTAAATGGATGCGAAAAAATATCTACCCAGTATACGTTTACCCCTTTTTCGAGCTGGAATATATTATTTATGAAAAAGGAATACCTTAGCCTATCGCGACTAAGAGGTTCTCTCGAATGTTGTTTCTACCTTTTTGGATCTGAGAGACTATTTACGAAAAGGGCCTTGCTGGAGTTTTCTTTTCCGCTTTCATTTCAAACTCTCTGCACATGAAAAGATGCCAAGTTCCCCCTTTTTCAAACTCGTTAAAAACTGATGACATCGGACTCCGTCGTTATGATGTTACTCGAGTTCCTCCTTCCCAGGGCTCGTAAAATGTACTAGATTGGATTTTTTCAAAGGGAAAACTTACATCACAAGCATATGCTATCCCCTTCAAGCTTGTTTACAAAAATAATTGGGGTACTTGCCAGAAATGGTGGGGGAAAATGGAACTAGACTTTAGTCTGCCAAAAGTCACTCTTGAACATGGCACTTGTCTGGATTCATTTCGGGTTAGGGACATCTCATTTCATCATTTTTTTGCCTCCATGGGTTTGAGTAATCTCTTTTGACCGCTCATCTGCTCTTTGCCACGTCACCATGACCTCAGATCCCTTGATGTAAAACACTGCCAAATCCAGTGTCGTGCCGCCAATATGTTCAAGAGAAGTTTTTCCTTTGTAATTTTCAACTTCTATTTGATTCTTTGTTGGTCTCGATTCACAAATAATCATATTACTCTATCTCGTGTCGATGATGTGGGAAACATCATGGCCCTGCTTTGAGCAGGTCGCTTCCTGTCGACTTCAGCTCATTTTCTAGGAAGCTGATCTAGAGAGTCCCTTTAGGTACCTTGGAGCCTATATGCCTTAATGGGAGGTTCTTTGCATCCGACGCAAGGTTCACATCATCGGCCTTCGATCGGATTATTCTATGGGTGTTCGACGCCAAATCATTGTTCACATTCTGTGGATTGTACCTTTTGTACCTTGAGAGCCATTGTCATTATTGGTGGTTTCTCTCACGTCTGTTAACAACTCTCATTATTGCTTGGTAATCAAACGATGTTCCTGCATGTTCAACTTCAACTTTTCTATTCACATGCTCGAATTTGTACTTTTTTTAGGTCGATATGGAGCGCAAGACTCTGGGTTTTGTCTGATAAAGTCCAGGCTGCGGGTTCTTTGTGGATTACTATGACTTATTACATGACTCTTCTAATTGGATGGCTACGACCATACCTAAGTCTATTTGTTGATCCTTATTGTTGGATGGCTATGTCCATACCTTGGATCTCACTTTTTATGTACTATATTATTGATGGTTGTGCCCATGCCACATATCATGTATATGAGATATTAGTTGTATTTGTATTTGCAGGTTTTCTGACAACAGTGTTTGGGTCGAACGCATTCTCATAAAGCATTTCAGCCCTCCCTCTCTCTCGGACCTCATGCTTTAGGGGGCTTCTGTTACACAACATTTTTTCACTGTCCCTGCAATCCCTCGCCCCACATATTGGAGGGTCATTCCCATGATTTGTGAGTAGTTTCATACTTTGCAAACACCTTCTTTGCATCCTTTTTCATAAGGACATCATTTCTCCTATTGGAAATTTCCTCAAAAAAGCACAAAAAAACTATGTTTTGGCCTTGGCGTGGGTAACCAGTTCACCCCTCGCACCGACGTGGAAGATTTGCACTAGAGCCCACGCCACCTGGCGCTCTGTCTCAGTGAAATTCCCACGCCGAACTGTTTTAGGAATGTTTTTTAAAAATTCGAGGCATAAGTTTCCTTCTAACCACCTCATGGATGAGTCATTGGAAGTGGTTAAGTTGATCAGCCACGGATCTCCCTCTTTAGGTAGTGGTTTCCACCCCCCATGAAACAATCCTTGAAGATAGGCCTCCCTTCCATAATTATAGGGATCCTAACCTCTCCCTCTCCCTCTATAAAAATAGGCCTTCTCCCTTTATGAAAGCTAGCTGAACTTGGAGAAGAATACTATAGTTGAGTAATTGCTATTGAGAAGGTAGAACCAAGGAGAACTCCATAGAGAGAGTCCCGTCCAAATTCCTGGCGAGCCTTTGTGAGACACACTCTGCTTGAGCCCTGTTGGAGGATATCACAACATTGAAGCTTGGTTGTACTTTTTCTTTCATTTATTAATATACTCGACTATGGTGTTGGTTTCATCATTGTGTTATGTTGTTTATTAAATGCAATTGATTTAGTCCTCTTCGACTGACTAATAGTTACGAATGTGAATTAGTATGTTATATATTGTTTTCGTTTCTTGTGTGTGTGTAGGTGTCCAAGTGTGAAAGCGAGAGGATCGTGATCTTTCAAACCAGGAGCGAGAGGCAGCCACTCTTTTCGATGACAAAAAAAAAACAGGATCTCTGGTAAGTCATCTATCGAATCTCTGTCCATTCGTTAACTAGGAATCAATATTATAGCTTGTTTTGTTTATTGCTAGACCCACCTTAGGGCTAGTGGGATCGCCTCTATCCTCATAGGGGATTTACCTCACCAACAACAACTATTGCCACACACTTTGACTATATCGCGTAGTGGAATTTTAGTCGGCCATCACCTTCAGTCAACCTTCATCACTCTGGCTTTGGTTTACAATGGTACCTCAGCCCATATACCACTCATTGGTGCTTGTTCCGACACCTCGGGGCCCATCCCAATACCGCTCCATGTGCACTGCTTCAAAACATTACGATTAATGCTTGGAGATCAATGTTATAGTGAATGTTTTTCACATGTTATAGATTGTCGTTATCCATTATGATTTTCAAAACTTCATTTGAATTGGGTCGGGTCTCCACTTATATTGAGAATAAGTTGTCGATAGAATGATGGACATGAAAGGAGGGATTTAAGATAAATAGAGGACCCCACATGTATCAGTATCTAATTATTATTCACGTCCATGGAGTGTATCTATTGCTTTGGATGAGGAAGAAAATAACAATGGTGGAAATGTGAAGTGGAACCAACAATCGAATAGATATTTATCAAAATTAAAGATCAGTTGCATTCAAAATAAAGTTCTTGTTCACCCACGAGCATATTTAAATTGCTGCATTTTTGTATAATCAAATTCCTCTAGAAAGTCATCAACCATAGCACCCAGCCATAACATGATTGCTAACACAAGAAGCCAGATTTCATTAGAAAGCATTCAAAAGCGCTAAGAGAATATTGGTTTGCACTCTAGTCAAAGGTATGCATTGGCTGATAATTCTACTTAATATGTAGCCATTCTATTTAGTGAGCAGTCGTGCGTTCTTTGAGAAGTAAGTGAGCAGTTGCTCCTCTTTAAATATACCGTGGACAAATTGTCTCCATATGTCTCGGTTTATATATGTGTGATGGAGCGGTGGTATATATATATATATATATATATGATAGCCATATATTAATTTCACTGATGCGTTGGAATGTTTCTCCATCTTCTTTAAAAAAATTTGATGTGTTAATTCGTCGATATTTTTCCTATTTATTTTTCAAATGCAACTGAGCATTATTGTCAATGAGATATTTGTGCATTGTGCAATTCTGGTCTTCATCGAAGTTTGATATCAAATGATAAACTATTGAGAATGCCTTCAACATATCTATAGGGAAGTTTGTAAGTCGGAAGCCATGTTGATTTCTAATAGCCAGAATAGAAATCTTCATATCTATGTGGAATATATTGAAGTTCAACATGTGAAGTGAATTTAGCAAACTTTGGACACCATTGGTCCATGTTTCCAATTCTTCGATTTCATTAAAGAAGGGAGTAAGTGGTTGTTTTGACATTGTAATCAACAAATTGAACTTCAAAAACACAATTATGTTTGAAAAATGGTTCAAATTAGAAAATTATTAGAGTTATTGAATGCTATGATACACTCTGCTACTAAAAACACCATCCAAATTAACAAAAACACTCTTTGTGATATTAAAACATGTCTGCAAAATGCACTCGACAAGATTGAATTTTTGCAGCTTGAGTCAGAGCTATAGCAAGATGAGCTTCAACAAAAGAGTCATCATTCTGAACTTGTTTATGTTCAGAACATTGAGACAATATCCCATCAACAACAAGAATATAAAGTTGATATTAATTCAGATTCAGTGCCTAGTTCAAGAGCATATTCAAATGTAGAAGCAAAAATCCATCCCGCACTTCCCAAGCCCATCATCAAACCTTGGGAAGAGGTTGTCCATAACAAGCACAAAACTGTTCTTGGATATGACAAGGATGTGTCCTTTAATATTCCAAACTACTCCAAGCCCATCAAATTTCAAAGTGTCGAATTTCTTCATGATAGCTCACCTACATATGTTCTAGATTCTGCTTCTCTTCCACAGCAGCAACAACATATTGTAAAATTCCAACACTATGATTGAGTTGGCCATATGAAAGATCATTGTTTCGATCTTCACCCATGCAAGAACTGTGGTCAGCACACCCATTCGTCACCCAGATGCTTCAAAAACATGCCTCCTGCAAGAACAAAGATTCATCTTGGATGGATCGCTTCTTGGTGTTGGTGAGGTAAATCCCCACTACGGACAGAGGTGATCCCCCTAGCCCTAGAGTGGGTCTAGCGACAAACGATACAAGCTATAACATTGATTCTTAGTTAACGAATGGATGGAGATTTGATAGATGACTTATCGGAGGTCCTACGTTGTTGTTGTCGTCGGAAAGAGTGGTTGCCTCTCACTCCTGGTTTGACAGATCACGATTCGCTCGCTTTCACGCTCGGATACCTGTACACACACAAGAAACAACAACAATATACAACGTACTAATTCACATTTGTAACTATCAGTCAGTCGAAGAGGATTAAATCAATTGCATCAGATAATCAACATAACACAATGATGGAACCAATACCATAGTCGAGTATATTAATGAAAGAAAGGAAGAGTACAACCAAGCTTCAATGTTGCGGTCTCCTCCAACAGGGTTCCAGTGGAGCGCGTCTCACAAAGGCTCGTTGGGAATTCAGACGGGACTCTGTCTACGGAATTCTCCTTGGTTCTACCTTCTCAATAGAAATTACTCAGCTATAGTATCTCTTCTCCAAGTTTAGCTTCTTGGCTATATGTTCAGCTAGCCTTCATAAAGGGAGAAAGCCTATTTATATAGAGGAAGAGGGAGATGTTAGGATCCCTATAATCATGGAAGGGAGTCTTGTCTTCAAGGAGTGTTCCATGGGAGGTAAAAAACCACTACCTAAAGAGAGAGATTTGTGGCTCATCAACTTAACCACTTCTAATGATTCATCCCTGAGGTAGTTAGAAGGAAACTTCCACCTCTATTTGTTAAAAAAATTTCCCAAAAGTGCTGGCGCAGGCACTAAACTGAGACAGAGGGCCAGGTGGCATGGGCTCTAATGAAAATATTTCACATCGGCACGAGGGATGAACTAGCTACTCACGCCAAGGCCAAAACATAGGTTTTGTGTGCTTTTTGAGGAAATGTTCAACAGGAGAAATGATGTCCTTATGCAGAAGGATGCAAAGAAGGTTTTTGCAGAGTATGACATTGTTCACAGGTCACGGGAATGATCCTCCAATATGCGGGACAAGGGATTTCAGGGACGGTGACAAAATGTTGTGTAACAGATGCCCCCTAAAGCATGAGGTCCGAGAGAGAGGGAGGGGTGAAATGCTTTATGAGAACGAATTCAACCCAAACACTGCTATCGAAAGACCTGCAAGTACAAATACAACTGATAGCTCTGATACATGATATGTGGTATGGGTGCAACCATCCATAATAGAGTGCATAAAAGTGAGATCCGAGGTATGGACGCAGCCATCCAGTAATACAGATCAATAAATAGACTCAGGTATGGTCGCAACCATCCAATCAGAAGAGTCATGTAATAAGTCATAGTAATCCACAAAGAACCCGCAGCTTGGATTTCATCAGACAAAACACGGGGTATTGCACTCCATCCTGATCTGAAAAAAGTACAAGTTAGAGCATGCGAATAGATGAGTTGAAGTTGAACATGCAGGAACATTGTCTGATTACCAGCTAATAATGAGAGTTGTTAACAGACGCGAGAGAAACCACTAATAATGACAATGGTTCTCAAGGAAATAGTGGTACAATCCACAGAATGTGAACATTGATCTGGCATCGAACACCCACAGAATCATTCGATCGAAGGCCAATGATGTAAACCTTACGATGGATCCAAAGAACCTGCCCTTAAGGCACGCAGGCCCTAGGGTACCTGAAGGGAGTCTCTAGATCAGCTTCCTAGATAATGAGTTGAAGTCGACAGGATGTGACCTAATCAAAGGTGGGTCATAATTTTTCCCACATCAATGACACGAGACAGAGGAATATGATTTTTTTGAATCAAGACCAACATAGAATCAGAGGGAGGTTGAAAAATCCAAAGGAAAACTTCTCTTGAACATATTGGCGTCACGACACTAGATTTGGCATTATTTGACATCAAAGGATCTGAGGTCGTGGCGATGTGGCAAAGGGAAGATGAGCAGTCAAAAGAGATTACCCAAACCCATGGAGGAAAAAAAATAGCGAGGTGAGATTTCCCCAACCCGACACAAATGCAGACAAGTACCATGTTCAAGAGCGACATACTACCAACATGACTATAATTTGGTTCCATTTTCCCCCACCATTTCTGGCGAGTACCCCAATTATTTTTGTAAACAAGCTTGAAGGGGATAACATATTCTTGCGATGTATGTTTGTCATTCGGACAAATCCAACCTAGTACATTTTACGAGCCCTAGGAAGGAGGAACTCCAGTAATGTCATAACCATAGAGTCCGATGTCATCAGTTTTTAACGAGTCTGACAATTGCAGAACTCAGTGTATTTTCATATTTAGAGAGTTTGAAAAGAAAGTGGAAAAGAAAACTCCAGCAAGGCCCTTTTCGTAAATAGTCTCTCAGATCCGAAAAGGTAGAAAACAACATCCAAGAGAACCTCTTAGTTGCGATAGCCTAAGGTATTCCTTTTTCATAAATAATCTATCCCAGCCCGAAAAAGGGGTAAATGTATACCGGGTAGATATCGTTTCGTAGCCATTTAACGAGTTCAAAACGACAAGCGTCTCGGCAATATTTTCAGTTTTAGAGAGTCAGAAAAGAGCTAAAAGTTGACTCTGGTAGTGAATTTTTCGTGTTTTTACCGAGTCTAAAAAATTATAAAATACAACTCGTTTCTTCGTCATAACCGTGTGAAAACTTGTCGCTGCACAAAAAGACGTGTGTAAAACCTATTCCTCGAAAATAATATGATGAAATAATCGACAAATATGTTTTAAATCCTAATTTAAGATTTTGAAAAGTTATAAAATGCCATAAGTGGTAAAAAATATTTACTTTTCACTTTTACCTCTTTGTGGAGCAACAGTGACCCATTTACCTATCTTGTGGCAATGATTGCGAGTGATCTAGTGAACCAATCTTGATTCCGTCAATCTCAAGTAAGATCCGACACCATTTTCCACCTTTTAAGCTATATTTCATTACCTGAATTTTTCATTTTGAGTCCTTTAGGGGAAGATTTGTCAAAACTAGGGCATCGCGGTTGGCGCGGGTTTCGGGAACAGACCCTCACTAATCGCTCCTTTTTTACATAGAGGGCGCACCCATTGGCATGTCTGTTAGCAAAACAGTTGCGCCATCCGTGCAACCCAAAAAACCGCACGAATTTGAGAAAAATGAAGTCAATTGCTTGCAAATTTTGATGCCTAAGTAGAATAACAATGCTCATATGACCAATGTGCAGGTGTCAAGTAGAAAAAATGTTGAATGAGTGGAAAGAGAGAGAACACAGCGAGGAAGATGAACTCGCCGTGGAGAATGAGCGATGCATGAACGCCCTCAGAGACTATGAGCTCAAGAAATTCTTCCTCACGTCGTGCCTCCGGGATCAGTCGAAATTGCTTCAATATTTGATAAGCATTTGGGACGAGGATCAAGAAAAAAAATTTCCGAGATCAGGAACTTGAACTTGAATTTTTTGATGTCTATTTTGTCACCGGATTGTCGTGAAGAGGTGTAGCCCCTATGCTGACTAGTACCCATCCCTCTGGGGAGAGTATGGGGATGGTGATTGACAGAGTGTGTCGAGGGGCATGAAAAGGAACATGGAGCGGGAAGGTTGATATTCAAACCATCCCGAATCTGGAACTAAAAGTAGTGCTGCACACTATCACGTGGGCTGCAGGATCGCAAGCACCGCATGAGGCCACAAAGACATAACTGCTTCTTTTCATAGACTGCCTGAGTCCGACTCTCTACAACTGGGCAGAGGTCGTGACCATTAACATCAAATGGCAGCTCACCAAGTGCAAGAAGACCAAACTGAAGCAGTTTGGGTATGGATCCATTTTGGTATCGTTCTTGTTGGAACGACTACTGATATTCCAGCGTCCAGAGGTCAATGTCCCGATGCCACCACCCAGAGAACCATGGATGGCCCGATGTGCTGAGCTGATGCCCAGAGCAGGGGGTGGCCAACAGATGTCTTGGAGGCTAGAGTTTTTCGATTGGCTCTGACAACAATCGATTGTCATGGAGGATTGGCCTTACTCTAGCACAGACTTCATCGGTGATCCATACCTCTTGCTCTCGGAGGGAGAGGATTGGGACGAAGAGCTAGGTGAGACTCATTTTTTATTTTCATGAGTTTATGATTTTTTGGTATATATGCATGTTCTGACAGTTAATATTATATGTGTGCAAATGTTGGCCTAGAGAGGCCTACAGTTATGTCGCCGATAGCGAGGCGAACTCCTCACTATTTCGATCCTCATGGTGAGGGCGGCGAGGAGGAGATAGTAAAAAATCTGGAAAGGATCGCTCGTGGGATCGCGGACTATGCTCGCTTGGATGATGTTCCTCGAGCCTATCAGAGGCATACTGTAGCGGTGTCGAGTCGTATCCACCGCTTGCTAAGGTGGTTGGTACGGGCGGTGACGTGCTATCATGAGCACCACGCTAATTAGGCACCTAGGCTTTTTATTTCTTGATATTTTTGAGAGACATGTTGTCTCGGGATGTAACTGAAACATACATATATTTTTTTTGAGTTTTTATGATGCACACGCTGTAAACAATCGACATATATATATATATATATATACATCTATTTTCTACATGGGTCTATTTAAATATGATGATGTTTTATAAGTTGCGCAAATGTCTATCTAATATAATGTTAGCCACTGCATCAGTTAATGTATTCATTCGTCTTGGTATATGTTGATATGTGATGAAATCAAAATGTCTTTCAAGCAAACGAATATGTAAATACAATCTCAAAATGCATTGGTTTCGAACTGAATAATGACCATTAAGTTGAAGAACAACAAGCTGCGAATCTAGATTTACAAGCAATGCGTGTATGTCGAGGTTAACTACCTCGGTTAATAGTTCCACAACAGCACTATATTCAACGACATTGTTTTTTGTTTGACCTAGAAAAATACCGTGTAGGTTAATCAACTCACCAGCAGGATTATAAATTACCCAAGCTGCCAAAGACAAGCTCCTGGTACTCTGGGAAGCAGCATCCGTGAAAACAACATAAGGGGTAATAGACATTTGCAGAACCATCAAGACCCAATAAGAAGAAAAAATATTACAAAGCACATCAAACCTAAACATGCAAAAAAATGAAAAAATCACCTATGTACACATATCATGCATGAATGACTCAAGCATAATACTTTTTCAAATACAACCCATTTCGGGGTTGTGCTAAGGGATAACCTTCATAATCAATAAGCTCATAAGCCCCATTCTGTAACACATGTTTTACGATGTAGGGCCCATGCCACATGGGTTGGAATTTCCCTGCCCCCAGCTTGTCATGAGCTTGGTTGTATAGGAGAACGAGGTCGCCTTCGATAAAAGAATGAGGGGAAACTGTTTGGTCAAAATGATCTTTGACTTGCTTCTTCTGTGCTTCGATGACCAAGGTAGCTAAGCGACGAGTTTCATCCAATCTCTCTAAGTAGAGGAGATGTTCTTCCTCAGGCGAAGTATTAGGCAGTAATTCCACAGCTAGTTTGAGTGAAGGGATTTCACACTCAATCGGAAGAGTAGCTTCCAAGCCGTACACCAACTGAAACGGGGTGAATCCGGTTGCACTCTTAATCGACGTTCAGTAAGCCCATAGAGCTGAAAACAACATGGGATTCCAATTTGATTTATGGATCCTAATTGTTCGTTGAAGAATTGTAACAAGGACTTTGTTTACAGCTTCAACTTGGCCATTAACTCAAGGGTAATAAGGCGTTGAGCTGTCGTGACGCAGACCCAACTTAGATGTCAGATTAGCTTGAGGGTAATATAGTCTCGAAAATGTGAACTATGATCAGTAACGATGGCTTGAGGGACACGAAACCAAGCAATAAAATGGTTGAATATGAATTGTGTTGTTGTCTTACCATTTGCAGCTAGTGTAGGCATTGCTTTAGCCCATTTCATAAAATAATCGACGGTGACGATGATAAAGGCATGCCCCCCAGCCGAGTGAGAGTTACACGTCATAAAATCAATGTCCCGTTTGGAAAAAGGACCAACAATAATGACAGGGTGCAAAGGAACAGGTGGCGCATGCATCTTGCGTTGATATATGTGGCACACATGACATTTACGTAATGCGACAATATAATCTTTAAAAATGGACGACCAAAAATAGCCAGCAAGAAGGATCTTCTATGCGGTGGAATAACTAGACATGTGACCACCACATGCACCACTGTGGCAGTCATTTAAAACTTTCTTAGCTTCCTCAAGGGTCAGACATCGGTAGAATACAGAATCAAATCCAACACAATAGAGGGTATCTTCAATAATACGATAAGGTTGCGACTGATGCCGAATGCGGCATCGGGCGTATTTCATTAACTCAAACCTAAAACTAGAAGTTTGGAGATACGATGATATCATCGTACCATGGATTGAGGGTGCTAATCAAGAAAAGAGTTTCATTTGGAATCTGATCCTCAAAATAATGAGTAGAGTTGGCGGGGAGAGAACAAATCAAATCAGTGAAAACAAGTGATTTCTTTGATTTGGAAATAGTAAATTCCAAATCAAACTCTTGGAGGATAATGATCCACTTCGATTATTTTCCCCGAGCAACTGTCGAGACAGAATATAGGTCATGGGGTTACAATCAGAAATCATGGTCACCATGCATAAAAGGATATAATGACAAAAATGTTGGACAACTTGGATCACAACCAACGCTAACTTCTCGACATGTGCATAACATGTTTCAGGGTCAAGAAGGTTTCGAGACAAGTATTAAATGACATGCTCATTACCTTCATCATCATCTTGAACCAAAACCATGGAGATGGTACTAAAGGTGGAAGCTAGATAGAGGGTGAAATCACGATGGTAATTCAGAGGACGTAATAGAGGAGCGTTGAAAAGCAATGTCTTAAGCGTATCAAAAGATTGCTGAGCAATCTCATCCCAACAAAAAGGGACGTCCTACTTTAAAAGTTGTGTGAACCCTTTAGCTACTTCTGCGTAGTTTGGGATAAAACGACGTAAGAAATTTTCTTTCCCTTGGAGACTCAAGAGCTGGTGTAACGAGGATGGAGAGGGGAGATTAACAATAGCCTCCACCTTAAGTGGATCAAGGTGAATTTCGTCTTTATATACGATAAACCCTAAAATTCTACCGGAATTGACGTAGAAGATGCATTTATGCAAATTGAGCCGAATTTTGTTAGCGTCTACAGTGAAGAAGGATCTAGCGGAGATGGTCTGGGTGGTCTTTCCGTGTAGCTGAATGAGCCGGAAGGTCATCCAGGTATGGTTGAACAATATGACGAATATCATGAAAGGCATAAGACATCACGCACTGGAACGTAGCTCCAGCGTTCTTCAAGCCGAAAGGGAGTTTCTTATACATGAATATTCCCCAAGGACAGATAAGAGCAGTCTTGTGTTGATCAGATGGGAGAATTTTGATCTGATTATAGCCAGAAAAACCATCCATAAGGGAAAATAATTCACTCCCCGCATAATCGTCAATGATCTGATCGATAAAAGGGGTGGGATAGTTATCCTTAGGGCAGGCCTGGTTAATATTGCGATAGTCAACACAGACACAAATTGTTCCCTACTTCTTATCCACAGGAACAATGTTAGAAACCCACTCTGTCAGAGGGATCGGATAAACTAAACCCGCTTTAAGAAGTTTTTCAACTTCAGCTTTTATGGCAGCGGCTTTCCTAGGATGCACTGGACAAAGATGTTGGCGAATAGGCTTTGCACTAGGGTAGGTGGGAATCTCGTGCACCGTAATACTGGGATCAATTCCAGGCATATCTTCGTAAGAACAAGTGAAAACATCATGGAATTCGCGAAAGAGGCTAGTGCACACTTGGACTTCCTCGGAAGAGTAAGTGACTCCCACATGGATGTTCTCGACAATTCCTGGTTTCATGGAAATGTCGATAGGCATTTTCTGAGTGATTTTACCCAAGTTACCTTCAGCGAAGACTTCGTGAGTCAAGATAGGCATTTGAAGTGGCAAAGAAGGAACTTCAGACGCAAAACACTCAAGACAGTTAGACATTGCATCGAGGCCAGGCATAAACGAGGAACGGTGATGCCCATCGCTCCACGGTAGATCTTCGAGAGACATGGTTTCCATAATAGCCTCGTTGGATGGAAACACTTCTTTCAAAGGATCAGGTGAATCTGAATCGCCGAGCCAGGGGAATTGAGAATAAACATCGAGAACCATGCTCAAAGGAGCACCTTCAGAAGGGGAGAATCAGATGCAGCTGCAAGCTCGCAATAATTGACTTCAATTGGACTAAGTGGCATCAAATCCCCAAATGAATCAACCTATTCAGGTAAAGGGACGATCCATGGTTCATCCGACCGAGAGATCATATTAACTTGAATGGTATTTGGTGGCAGAAGGGGAAAAATACCCATGAGGGCAAGATCTTTGAAAAGACTAGGCCCTACACTATCAGGGGGAGAAGGAATCTGATCCACGTATGACACGTTGTTCTTGGAAGACGAGGTAAAGAACGACAACTGGTTGACAGTAATGATTTTGC
This sequence comes from Pinus albicaulis, assembly GCA_034641835.2. Lineage (NCBI taxonomy): Eukaryota > Viridiplantae > Streptophyta > Pinopsida > Pinales > Pinaceae > Pinus > Pinus albicaulis. The sequence goes on along the minus strand of CM076569.1, from coordinate 997,981,171 downwards.
CCTCGTGTGGAAATTTTAGAAGAAGAAAGAGGGTGGATGGAACACACAACATAGCGTGAGTCCAACTGCGACCGAGTAGAAGATTGTAATTGAGTTTAGCGTCAACTACTTCTACTTTGACACTGACCGTATTTCCTTGTAACGTGATCGGCAAGCTGGCGAGAACACCCAATGGTTTTGATTCCCTTCCATCAAATGCCTCAAGGGCATTGGGTGATGAAGTGAGGGTTGGAGAGCCAATAGCCTTCCAGTAAGCAGATGACATGACACAAGTGGATGCACCTTCGTCCATAATGGCTCTATGGATGTTGAGACCGTTAATGTCAACTTGTATGACAAGCGCAATCTGGTGCGGAAGTTGGGGGACGAAATTCTTTAAGTCGAAAGAGAGAAGTCTAGAATCAGCAGGATCAATCCTACCGATCGCAGATAATAACACTTTCTGTTGAGACAGACAACTTTGAAGCACTTCCAACACGGACATCACAGATGGCGTTTGTGCTAAATCCTCAACAATACTGTAATGCTGAGCAGCACGGGCGTTAGGATTATAAGAATATTTTCGGAGAACACCTTTAGATGGTGGTCGTACAACGGGTTCAACACTGGGCATTTCAATCTCAAGAGGACTAGAGGCAGGTGGGGGAGGAGGACCATCAGCGATCTCTTTCCCGACTGCTTGGCGTGATCCGTGGTAATATTTTGACCGAGTACCGATGGAAACAAGTGCAGAACCATTCATCATGAACACTTGAGAGCCAAACGATGCAGATGGCACAGGTTGCTCAACCATTTGTGTTTGCTAAGATGGAAAATGTTCTTTGAGGACAACCGGAGTTCCCTTAGTGCCTTTGAGAAATTGAATAACTTCGGATCATCTAGGACAATCCTTAGTGTAGTGCTCCTCATCACAAAACAGATAAGGATACTTCGGCTTGTGCTGTGAACCATCATCAGCACGATTTTTAGACGATTCTTATTTTGGGGCATCAGCTTTGGCCTTGCCTTTGCCCTTATTTCTTCCCTTGGATGCCTTGTCCGCAGAATTGGCCTGAACGATGTTGACCTCCGAGGTTTTACTAGAATCCGGGGCAGGCTGAGGAGCAGAACCATTGGAAGAATTTGATTTTTTCTTCCTAGTGTTGGAAGACTTGCATGAAGTCTGAGACACTGAACCAATAACGCTGTCGACGGATGGGGTAGCCAGCACTTTAGAAGTCCCAGGTCATGGAGCATTAGTCAAGATGTCATACAATATGCCCAATTGAGAGTACACTAAATCAAGGTATTGGGCGCGAGAAATGGATTGTTCCTCGATTACACATGCCCCCATTGGCAATGTATTTCACAATCTGATTGACAAAAGAGGTAGTGAACCAATGAGGAAGAATTTGATCAGGAATTTAAAACTTGATCAGGAGACGACGACATCTCCATTCATGAATGTGGTCTGAGATATGGGTAGCCTGGTCTTGTTTCAAGGATGTTAGGAGATGCGTCCCAACTTCATAACGAACCGGAAATTGGAAATGAGTAAGGAATGCCATAGCAAGAGTGTTGAAATCTTGAAAGATACCGCGAGGCAGTTCGATATACCACTTAGCAGTAGCCCTGGTGAGAGTCCGTTGGAAAAGACGGAGTCGAACAGAGTCATCCACCCAAGAATTGGAAGAACACCATAAATGGTATGTCATGACGTGTGCTTGGGGGTCTTCTCTAGATTTTCCCTCAAACTTGGGGAAATCACTAGGAACCTTCGTTGGAACCGGAGGCTAATAAGGATTATGAATAATTGGATCATTTGTCAATTTGGACACATCCGGTAATTGCAACGTGGCGAGAAAGGGTAATTGAGGGTTGAAAGGCATAGTAGGTCCTCGATAAGGACCCATACCCATATTCCATCCTAGTTGAGTATAAATCTACCCCCATTGGTTTTGTCCTGAAGGATTCATACCATAAGGGGTATAAGCTGGATAGTTCAGCTGATACGGCGGCTGAGGACTAGGGTATGGGGGTTGAGGACCAAAATACTGATTCTGAGTATATGTAGGTCCTGATTGAGCAGCATACAGATTTTGCTGTGGGATGTAAGTATATCCTGGTGGTTGAGGGTAATAAGCAGAACCTTGAGGTGCATTGTAAACCGTTCGATATTGACCTCGAGGGTAATAAGCACCTTGGGGTCGAACGGGCTGTTGATAAGTAGGGCCCTGCTGAGCTGGATAAGTCGGGCACACTGATTGACCTGACTGTGGTGTAGAGTATAGCACTGGTTGAGCAGGGTGAATTGTCTGTGCAGGTTGTCCCTACTGAGCAGGTTGACCTGACTGATGGGGACCACCAGGTTTCCCCTGATGGCTACGATGGGCCAGGTTGTGCTTGATGACCAGGTTGACCTAGAGCAGGACCATAAGATGGCCCTGGTTGCGATGGGCCAGGTTGTGCTTGATGACCAGGTTGACCTAGAGCAGGACCATAAGATGGCCCTGGCTGCGCAAAATTTGGACCACTTGGAAGATATGGCTGTTGTGGTTGCACGAAAGGTTGCCCTTGAGATGGATAAATCTGCCCTCTAAGACTATATGAAGGCCCTGGTTGTTATATCAGTTGCCCAGCAGGTCCTTAAGGTTTCCCAGGTTGGATCACAGGATGACCTTGTAAAGGTTGGCCTTTTGGATTGTACAACTATCCTTGCGGACCGTGAAACTATCCTTGTTGGACTGAAGGTTGTCCCTAAAAGGGTTGTCCTTGTGGGTCATAAGCATACCTTTTCTGGATTGAAGGTTGTCCCTGAAAGGGTTGTCCTTGTGGGTTGTAAGAATACCCTTATTGAACTGAAGTTTGTCCCTGAAAGGGTTGTCCTTGTTGGTTAGAAGGTTGCACAGGCAAGGTAGGTCTAAAACTGGAAAGGAACTGATAAGCCTCTGAAGCAGGAAAATAGATATGGTTATCGTACTCATCATAATGAAACATAAGTGTATAAATGGGGTTACCGACCACGTCATAATGGGAAAGATAAGGCCACTAGAATATTGAGGGGACTAGTAAGTTTGGGAGCTCTGTTGCTGAGTAGACAGCCGATTGTCCTCAAAAGATAGGCCATCGGGGGTTGCCATGGAAATTGAAGTCTCTATCGAAGGCGAAGCCCCTGATGGATGAGTGGTGACAACCGGTGCCAACGCAGCCATGCAGACAGTAGGCCTAGTTGGGACAGATGTAATAAAAGGTGTCGACGAGACAGGTGTCGTTGGAGACATCCCTAATGATGGAAGGATTGGCCCCCTTGACGGAGTTGATGCTACTATGGAGGCAATACCAGCCATAATCTGACCCAAAGATCTATATCTAGTTGGAAGCGACATCGATGGTGAATATTGAGCAGGCTCTTGATGGATGTCTTCTGGAAAAAGTTGGTATTCTTCATCAGAAACAGGAATACCCTCACTACCAATAGGACCAGACAAGTCCATGTCTGAATCCACTGTGATATCTTGCAAAAGAATACAGGGGCTAGGAGGTATGATAGCGGCAAAAAATGGCAACCTTGATGTAAGAGGGGGAAAATGTTCCCCGACCCCAAGCCCAAACCAAGCGTTTGAAAGAGGCCAATTGAACTCAACTGGTTCTCCAAAGGGGTACTCTAACGGGATAATAGGCTGCTGAAGCTCGGAAGACCTAGAGGTCTGAGAAGTTTCAGATGAATCGTCTGAGAAAGGACTACCAGTAGACGAAACCGATGGTTCTGCCACTGTGACTGTAGCACACCAAAAAAGGGAAAAAGATCGAAAAATAAGACTCTTGGATCAAAACCGAGGCAAACAAAGACAGGCCAAGTAATCAAACTTTAATGGGCGTGTAATTGTAGGTAGTTTATTTTACCACATTGAAACCAAAAATGTGTTATTTCATGTTTTAAGAGTCAAGAAATAGTCAAAGATGACTCTAGTCTCTTTCAGTTTTAAACGAGCGCGAAAGGACAAGTGCTCGATGATCTTTTCAAATTTATGGAGTTACTAAAGATCGAAAATGACTGCTCAAGTAGTCTAGGTAAAAGGGTGTACCAGGTTTCCTTGAACTTCCAGGTTTCCTTGAACTTCCATATACACCTTGGCGATCAAATGAAAGAATAATTGACCAAGGACTTGACGTACTTGCAGGTAGTCTCCCCGAATGTTGTGTTTGGTGTATCACGGTTACAAGGCGGCAGACTCAGCTTCCTACGGATAAAAGGATTGCAACCTAGAGGGGTCTCCCTTTATATACTTGATGGTATGGGGAGCGCAAGTCCGTACTAGCACTTTCTGAAGCCAAATGGCGAGCGATAGTTGCTAGGTTTAAAGACGCCAAAACACATCTCTAACTTAGACCACTAAATGTTCGTTAGGTTTCAATTTTTCCTTAGGTTAAATGAGTAAATTTTAAGTTGATCTTGTATTTACGTTTCAATTCCAAGGTCTTACCGAATGTTGGATCTCACAAATCCCTAAATGCAAGCTACATGCCAAAAAATACCATTTCGTTCGATGAAAAGATATCTAGAGAAAGTTAGGAGTTTTCAAGCGATAGCAAATAATGAGAACATGCGGAAACATCCACTACAGTATTTGATGCAAGCTAATGAAAGTGAGAAATATTTCCTAGAATCATCCAATGCTAGATATGCGAAAGACTTCCAATTTCATAATGCAAGCAAGAATGCAAATGAATTTTATTTTTATTTTTTAATGTAATAGAGAAAACAATGCACTAAATGACATGAAAAACAAACCAACACACTAGTTCGAGAATGTTAATGCGATATTTGAAGCGAAATAACTTCAATCAACTCAAAATAAACAAAGCCAAACTCAAACCAATGTTGCAATCTCTCAAATTGAAGAAAGATTTCGAAACAGACCCATACAAGCAGTGTGATCTATGCTTGGAGTGACAAGAAGAAAAACTGAACGAAAGAGGCACGAATCATTCAACCGATGCAATCACTCAAATGGATCAAGGGATCTGAATGCAATCAAACAAGGAAAGAAGTTGATTGCAAAAAAAAAGGGCTACAAATCCTACAGGAGGCTCAACATACCAAAGCACTTACAAAACCCTATGATGCTGATAGGAAACGGACAAACAATTGAAGGAATGAAGCCAATCACAATAAAAAACCATCCCAGAGCACTCAATGCCTACCTAAAATAACCTAGAAGTACAAACACTGACTAAAAAACTCCAAAACAAAACAAACCCTAACACCTACAGGAATTGGCACGCCTGTTTGGCTGTAATCAACACCAAACAGGGGATGGCGCGGGTGATGAACTAGCAACAAGCGCCAGTGGGCGCGACTGTCAAACCAGAAAACGCGCCAAGCCAGTTAACCCTGGAAAAAGGAAAATTTTGAAAGACAGAGGTCAGATTTGATCCTCTGGGGCTGAAGAGGGGTCTTAGACTCAACAAAAATAATCAGAAGAGGCAATCCAAGAAAGCAAATACCAAGAAGAAGACCTAATGGATGAAAGACAAACTCACACTGATCCCCAGTGGAGTCGCCAAATTTTTGGTGGGGTAAATCCCCTCTGTAAACAGAGGCAATCCCACTAGCCCTAGAGTGGGTCTAGCCACAAACAAGACAAGCTATAACATTGATTCCTAGTTAACGAATGGACGAAGATTTGATAGATGACTTACCGGATGTCCTACGCTGTTTTTGTTGTTGGAAAGAGTGGCTGCCTCTCGCTTCTAGTTTGACAGATCACGATCTGCTTGCTTTCACGCTCGGATACCTGTACACACACAAGAAACAACGACGATATACAATGTACTAATTCACATTCGTAACTATCAGTCAGTCAAAGAAGACTAAATAAATTGCATCAGGTAATCAACATAACACAATGATGGAACCAACACCATAGTCGAGTATATTAATGAAGGAAAGGAAGAGTATAACCAAGCTTCGACGTTGCGGTCTCCTCCAACACAGTTCCAGTGGAGCGCGTCTCACAAAGGCTCGTTGGGAATTCAGACGGGGCTCTCTCTACGGAATTCTCCTTGGTTCTGCCTTCTCAATAGCAATTACTTAGCTATAGTATCTCTTCTCCAAGTTCAGCTTCTTGGCTATATGTTCAGCTAGCTTTCATAAAGGGAGAAGGCATGTTTATATAGAGGAAGAGGGAGAGTTTAGGATCCCTATAATCATGGAAGGGAGTCCTATCTTCAAGGAGTGTTCCATGGGAGGTAAAAAACCACTAACTAAAGAGAGAGATCCGTGGCTCATTAACTTAACCACTTCTAATGAGTCATCCCTGAGGCAGTTAGAAGGAAACTTCCACTTCTATTTGTTAAAAAACATTCCCAAAATAGCTGGCGCGAGCACTACACTGAGACAGAGCGCTAGGTGGCACTGGATTTAGTGCAAATCTTTCACATCAGCGCGAGGGATGAACTGGCTACTCGTGCCAAGGCCAAAACATAGGTTTTTGTGTGCTTTTTGAGGAAATGTTCAACAGGAGAAATGATGTCCTTATGTAGAAGGATGTAAAGAAGGTGTTTGTAGAGTATGACACTGTTCATAGGTCATAGGAATGATCCTCCAATATGCGGGACGAGGGATTGCAGGGACGGTGACAAAATGTTGTGTAACACTTGGCAATGGGCATCCTTAACCAAGAAGATGTTTAAGTCATATGACATAATTTCTTCTAGAATATTAAAATATCTTGCAGTTGGGTTTTAGCCATCATCTCACCTTGTACCTGACAGGGGGGGAAAATGATGGTCATCTACAAGCTTCAAAGCCACATCAAGCGAGCCTGAGCCACAACCTGTCATTTCAGATTCAGAGTTGTAGCCAGAGACATAGCAGTTCAAGCGAGCTTGAGCCACAACTTGTCATTCTAGATTCAGAGTTATAGCTAGAGACACAACATTTCAAGCAAGCCTGAGCCACAACCTGTCATTCCATATTCAGATTTGCAGCCGGAGACACAGTAGTTCAAGCAGGTCTGAGCCACAATATGTCATTCCAGATTCAAGTTGTAGCCAGAGACACATGCCCATGAGCATTCCTTTGGTTGGTGGTCTGCCTTAAACCATCTATGCGAGGTTGATATTCTTCCTCTTCAAAGAATTCAGGACACTTCCTCTAGCAGAAGACTTCAACTTCTTGCCAGTTTTGGAAAATTTCCAGGAAATGCATCAAGCATTCAAGAGTGGGTGGTCATCCTTAAACCATCACAGGTTGTAGACCTCCCTTCTTCTAGGTTGAAGGTCTCCCTCTTCAAAATATGAGGAGTGGTTCCTCAAGCAGAAGTCCTCGGCTTCTTGCGATATTTGGAAGAGTTCCGAGAACTGCACTAAGCGTTCCAGTGTTTGTGGTCATCCTTAAACCACCTCTTTATACCAACATTTCAGAGAGCTCATTCAGCCTAGTGTTGCCATGCATACTTTGCAGATTTGTATTACAAATCTCTACTTGGACTCACACATACCCCTTCGGATTAAGGGGGTAATGTTGGACACCTAATCCACTAAGTGTTAAGGTGTGGGAAATGGACAACCAAAGGAACTCCAAGAGACCTTGGAATATGGAATCCAAGGGTCACATAATGTACTATAAATATATATAATTGTGATTAATAAATCATCTCACGTCTATCCTTCCCTATGTTGTCTATTCTTCCTTATTTTATTGCTGAGTTTAACAATTTACCATTATTATCTTTTCTTTATTGTTTATCATTTATTCACTTATATTTTACTATTATATTATATTATTTATTATTTATTATTTTTATTATTAGTAGGAAGTAGGGGACATTACACTATTTGTTGGAGTGATATTAAGGTCCAGCACAACAACCTATGACCTTGGCTTGGAAAATGTAATTGATGCATGACTATCATGATTGACATGACTTAACCTATGACTTGACCATAATTTAATATTGGTTGTCAAATAACATTGATCATACACCCTTAATATTTCATCACATACATTCCTAGACTCTTAACTAAAACATTTACTCTTTAAATTCAACTTCTAAATTCATTTAAATTCTTATATCAATTCTTAAACATGATTTGACTAAAACCCTGGTGTACATTTACCCTTTTACAAAATTTACACCCAAAATATATTAAACTTCTAATTTAACCAAAACTAAACTTTTCCATGGTACGAAACTCCATTAAATATAAAACTTTTAATATCAATTACATTCACATTATTTAGATAATCTTTAATCTATGTAAATTACTTTATTACTTCAATCCTTCTCCATGTTGGTATTAAATAAAATGTTTTTCATTATCATATGAGATTTGAATGTATCAATATCCAACTTTCATAGCTCATATATATCTATGACCACTAAATCTTATAACAAAGAAAAATACTTTGTTTATAAAATGCTACCACGTCACTCTCTTTATTCAATGAATATTTTTTAACCCTTTTCCTCTTCATGTGAAATAATTTGTAAGTAGTTATTCCTTCAGAAATTTTATACGTTGGCCCCTCATCCTCCTCTTCAATGTTACCTTTTGGTCGTTCTCTTCCACAAACCTACTAGAATTTTCACAAATGCAGCATGGCCAAAGCTCGAACATAAAATATTGTTGCCACCAATAAAGCCACCAACACGGACTTGCACAGCTCATCCACTGAACCAAATCTCTCGCTAAAACACCAAGAAACTTCTTCAGAATTGGCCTCATTCTCCATGAATGCTCATGTGGACATTTCTTCCTTTCCTTGCACTGAACAATTTCTCGGATCACTTATGTTGAAAATTTAAATATTTGTCATTTGAATTTTTGAACACGAAAAATCTCTCTAAAGAGCTAGAGAGAAAGAAGAAGTACTACATAGAAGAGTTTAACCCCACACATAACCATCAACAAAAGGCATACATAGGGGCTGATATTTCTTGGAGATCTAAAATTCTTATTGCTCAATTAAGGACTAATTCTCATCAACTCTGTTGTGAAACAGGGCGCTGGAAAAGGCCAAAAGAAATGTGGGAAGAAAGAGTATGTATTTTTTGCTCCTCCAGAAAAGTGGAAACATAAAAACATTTCATTCTAGAATGTGAGGCCTTCAAGGACACTAGAGAAAACTATGCAGGTATTCTGGCAGCTAATTCTTGGGATAATCTATTCAGCGAAGAGTTTTTCGATAAGCTGGGAGTGCTCATTGTAAAACTTCACAGGAAAAGGGCCGAATACAAGAGTCAGATAGAGAAGCAATCTGTCCCATAGGCTATTTTTAGCCTCGTGGACATTAAAAAAAAAATTCTTTCTTTCTTTCTTTCTATCAGATCCTTTCTCACTGGTTTCACGCCACTGATTCCAGTGATATATATGCATGCCTTTTTCATTTATAAGCCACATGGATCTCACAAACTTGCAAATGTTTTAATAGAATTAGGGCCCATGAAGTTTTAATAAAATTAGGGCCCTTTGTGGGCTTCCACATGATCCACAACCTGTGTTGATGCTTCCACTATTCTCACATGTTCCATTGCCACTTTTCATTTGGAGCAAGCTACTCTGTAGACTCCACCTATTTTTTTCTTACAATTCACACTTTAACCAATCGAATTTTCTTAGTAGTAAGAAATACAAGTAGATCTTTATTTCTCAAGACAATTTGAAAATGAATTTGAAAACCTTGACATGATACCAATTGTTGGCATTAATGGATAATAATGAAGCAAGGGAGATAGAAAATTATACTTAATAAAACTTAAATGGAAAATTATTTTAAAAAATTATACTTTTGTGTGCATGTATAAGAATACCCACATACAAGAGCATAGCACATCAATTTAACTGAATATCATGCATGAAGTAACATCCCTGAGTGCACATAACATTTAAGGTGTGAGGCATATGCATTAATATGTTATGGTAGAGTCCTTCTGAAAGAGCTCAAGACATAGATCAACATGAATTTGATGGAAGAAAGATGCATGAAGTAACATCCCCGAGTGCACATAACATTTAAGGTGCAAGGCATATGCATTAATATGCTATGGTAGAGTCCTTCTGAAAGAGATCAAGATATAGATCAACATGCATTTGATGGAAGAACTAGAAGAATATAACTAAACCATAAGAAAATGAATCAAAGGGTTCATCCAAGCAACATCACCACAACTAAACAAGTGTCTCTCTAGAAGTTGTTACCCTGGAGGGGCAACATATAGCTCCTACTTGGGGGCATGAACTCTTAAAATAAGAGTGCATGAGAACTATAGAATCTCACATCAATCCTGTAATTTTTCACATCCAACATTGGTGGAACATGAGAAATAGGGATATTCTATCACCCTCGACAAACTACTATCAAAACTTTGTAGAAATGTGTTATCAATCGTTAAGTTGTGAAACATTTCTTGATAGGGTCATACAGGTCACTCACCAAATGGATAAGGTCTCCTAAGCCATTTCAATGTGGTATAGGAAAAAATTTGCATTTTTTAAGCCTATCCTAAGTTTTATGATCACCTCCATTTATGCCATTTTCATTCAAATCACTTCCATATCATGTCAGTTGTCATTCCCCATACATTTATACTCAAAAGTGCACACCTGTCAGTTTTTCAAATTTTCGTAGCATTTTACACAAGAAAACAACAGATTTTGCTACAAAACTGCCTAATAGTTCGTAGTGAATCTGTCAGAAGCCTATTTGTTTTCGCTACGAAAATGTGTTTTCTAACCTGGCTTGTCAGAGTTGTATGAGGTGTTAGTTTCTGATTAGAGCAGTAAAGGTGGAGGTCATTCAAGGTTGTTATGGTAAAATTCAAATGTACATAGCCGTGTTTGATATCATAATTACCCTTTTTTCTTTCATGTGTTATGATTGAAGCTCGAGCTGTCAGTTAAACTTTTAAACCTCACCTCAATTAGCCTTTTTCATATTGTGTGTTATTGAGCTAAGTAGGTTGCTGTCAAATTCCAATTCTGCAGGTGTCATAAGCAACCGAGGCAGTGAAGACTATAAAGCATGCATGGCTGCAAGAAAGAAAATGAATAAGGGTGACCATTGTCACAGGTATGAGCCCATAGATATGAAATTACTCAATGAAGACCCTACTGCTATGGAATTTTTCATAAGGACTGGTTGCTTGCAATTTTTCCAAAGGTTGCAGGGTTTTCATTTATAGGTTTCAAAGGATTTTGCCACCAACTTCACAAGAACAACCTCAAAGGTTGGAATTTTAAATCTTACAATGACACCAGAGAGCATATCATTAGCTAAAGGAAACCCTAGAGGTGGTGAACAGTGGTTTAAAGGTATCAAATTCACAATGCAGGATTGTAAAGAATTTATCAAGCAAGAACACAGTGAAGTTGATCTGACAAATGCTATCCCTAGGAGTTTTATGAAGGAGAATTATGCAAAACTGTTGATGGTCATTCAAAAATAATTTACTTGTGAAGGAATATTTCACATGGTCTACTCATACCATCTCAGACTTCTTCTGCATTTTGTAGGTAAGAGGTCACTTGACTTACCTTTCTATTTATACAGAAGTCTAGGGAAAATTTCAGATAAGGTTCAAATCAAGATAGATGGAAATGAGACATATCTTTTTTATCATGGTCTAATTAATCTGTTAGTGTTGGAAGAATTGAGAAAGCTAGACAGAGATTTCATTTTTTTCTTGTTTATGAGTGGTTATGAAATTGAAGTGGTCAATCCAAAGAAAGCCTCAAAACCTAGAACTAATTCATCACCAGTTGTGGCAGAAGAAGTTGAAGAAGAAAAAAGATCATCGCCTGTAGAACCAATGGACATGGGAGCAAAAACTTTGCAAGAGACTAACACCCCTCAAGCAACACCTGCAAAACAGAAGCATACAGTCAACAAACAAGGTAGCAAGAGAGTCACTAGAAGCTAGACATTGGCTAAAGGCAATTTGTAGGATATCCTTCATGCAATTGACATTGAAAAGTCAACCATTGTGCAAGCTAAAAACATTGAAGATGGAGGAAGAAAGCTGAAGAAAGGTAAGACTACTAAGTGACTAGATTTTGCAGGTGATGATGTTGGTTTTATATTTCAGCCAAGGAAGCCAATGACCAGACATGAAAAGAATGCCATGGAAAGAAAAAAGACTAATAAAATCAATGAAGTTGTTCATCCAACAAGCATCATATATTTGTCTCCATCAGCAAAGGAAGAAGTGGTTATCAAGCAGAGAAATGGAAAAGAGAAAAATAACTAAAAAATCAAAAATAGAATCCCTCAAAGAGTAGTTGAAGGAAGCAAGTAAAGGGATATCAGTTTTGAAGCTAGAGGCAAAGAAGCACAGAGATGAGAAGGTTTAATTTGAACAAATGAGGAAAATATGGGATGAACAAGTCTCAAGTGTTTCAAAATATTTGGACAATGCAGAAATGTTGTTGAAATGGACTCAACCATTAAGAAGGGAGGTCAAACACATTAAGAGGATGAACTTGCACTTACAATACAAAAACAGAGCATTAAAAGATCAAGTAGAAGATCTTCAGGAGCAACTGGATTTGATTCAAGTGGAGTTAGAAAACAAAAGGGCTGAAGATGAGAGTTGTAGAAGAACCCATCGGCCAATTAATTGTAAATGAAGAAGAAACACCAAAAGAGTAAAAGATTGATCTGAAACAAGTTTGATGAGTTTCATAACTTGCAGGGAACCTAAATTTTGCATATGGAGATCAATTTTTCAAGAAAGTTACAAAAACAATAAATTTTGGTTTTTTAGACAGTTTCGTAGCGTGCTTCAGGCTTGATGCCAAAAAAATGCTACGAAAATTCCGAAGGTGCATTTTTGCCTTAAAATTAAGTTTTTTCAAGTATTATGGAGGGAAATTGATTGTTTACAAGATGTCTTGGCATAGTAAAGGTGTTTGAACAACAAAGGTGGAAAGGAGATAGGTGAAAAGGCAGGTTTTCATATGCTACGAAACTGCCTACACTGCCTTGTTTCATAGTGAGGGGATTTTTGAAGATTTTTGAGCATTCCAATAGTACATCAGCCAGCTGGAGACCTCCAGCATGTCAGTGGGCCATCTCAGCAGAGATTCATTACTCAAAAGGAGTGTCACACATCCATCTCAATAGGAATAACAGTGATTAAAGTGAAGGTTATCCATCCTTGAAAAGTAGGATTGTGTTCCATAGATCTAGGGGTGTTTTAAATATGTAAAGTGATGGTGAATTGTCCCTCGAACATGTGATATCTATTATGTAACTGTTTCAATGTTATAAAAACTAAATGAAATAAATAGGAGTTAGAGTCCTATTAGGAGTATCACTTCTTAAAGGGTGGATGTCCTTTTTCTATTTCAAGTAAGTAGTTTCAGTTATGATAGGTGTTAGAGTTAGAATTCGAAGATCTAGCCAGCTGAGCAGATCATTTACATTGTAAAGAATGTCTATTTATAGACTGAACATCGAAGAGCAAAGTGTTGGAGAATATTGCACAAAATTGTTGCTTGTATGTTTTTGTCCATTATCAGTAATATACAGTGACATTCTAATTCCAAACCTGAGATTCTCATGAGGTGTTTAATGTATTATTGCTCTGTATTTTTATGTCTAATCACTTGCAGTGAATTTTATCTCTAATTACTCAGAATTCATGTTGTCATGCTTTGAATTCCTTTAGGGGTAAAATTACTGTGTTTTCCTTATATTGTGTGTGTGAATCATCTTGATTAAAGACCTCTATCTGCCTCAGATTCCATGTGAAGAAAGATTGTCATTAAGAGTACTGATGTTGACTCCATAGCCCAATGGTAGAAAACCTTCATTTTTCAACCTACAATCATACAAGAACCAAGTCACAATTCATAGAGTTAGCCATCTAGTATTATTTCTATTGAAAATCACAAACCCCCTTTGAGAGAGCCCTCTCAAACTAAAGAGGCTAATATTCAATTTGAAGTGGTTTGAAAGAGTTACATTGAGTTGATTGATGAGTATCCAATCAAGATCAATTTGGTGAAAACATTTTGGTGCTTCTTCCGGGAGTCTGAAGATATATTTCCCGAAGTTTTTTGTGCAAACAGTGAAGCTGAACTCTTGGAGGTAGCAAGAGCTCAGAATTTGTTCGAGACTGCAGAAACTACCTTCGTGACTCCATTACAAATTTGCATGTTTAAAGGTGGCTTCGAGAAGAAGATATACAAGAAGAAATCCAGATCCTAACCCACATACAGGTGTGGATAATCCAAACACAATTTCCAGAGGCATTCAAAGCAGCTCTTGAAAATCAGGTATTCCATCACACTCAAGAAATTTTTCCTCTGAAATTGTAAGAAGTCTTGAAGATAAGGAATTTGATGATAAAATTCAGGAAGTTTTGTTTAGGTCTAAGAGTGAAAATGAATTGGTTGAGATTATTATATACCTACAAAGACGAGTTATTGATACCTCAACCCTAGTAACCAAAAAAGAAAGAGGAATTATGAGAGGAAGTTACATCAGAGTTACTGTTAGGAAGGGAATATTTTGATAAGTTAAAGGAATTATATCCATTTGAATTCTAGCTAAGAAGAAAATCCAGTATACCTTTACCTGATTGGAGCTCATTTGTATCTGGACTAAAAATACCAACTACACCACCTCCTAATAGCTCATCTTCTACTACTGCTTTCCCTAGAAATACCACAGTCCCTGTTATTATGGCTGGAAATGTTACACCTCCACCTCCTGCTGCACCTGCTAGATATGCTCCACTTGTTCTCCCAGCTATTCTTAATGCCCTCCTAAGTAAATACTCAGCTAGACTTAAAACCTGGGGGAGTGATGAAGAAATTACAACTAAGGAACATGTGGACCAATTCAATGATTTCATAGACAAAGAGGAAGTAGACCAAGAAGATGTAAAAATGAGACTATTTTCTCAAAATTTCACTGGTGAGGTCAGAAAATGGTTTAAATCCCTAGCTCTAGGAAGCTTGCAGAATTGGAACCAGTTTGAGGATAGTTTTTTGAGAAAATGGGGGAATAGAACAAACCCTATGCATTCCCTTACTGAATACAATAGTTTAAAAAGAGTTGTATATGAAACTGTCCAAAATTTCTCTAAGATATTTAACAAATTTTATGATTCTATACCTGCTCATCTTAAAACTCCACCAAGAGCTGCTCAATTGTGCTATGTTGAGGCATTTGATTATAATTTCTCCATTCTGCTTAGAGAAATGGAATCTCCTTCACTAGCACAAATGCATAATGATGATGTGAAAGTAGAAGTAAACATGATAGCAACTAAGAAGTCTAAGATGGGTAAAAAAAAACTAAAAGAAGAATAAAATCCTTCCACCTCAGATGATAAGTTTGATTCTATGATGAAGATAATGGAAAAGCTCATGGATAGACTTGCCCTTGGAAATGCTTCTGCACCTCCTGCACAACATGGTCCACAATTTAGAAATCCACAGTTTAGAAGGCCTTGGAATCAACAAAGATAAAGAGAAAACATAAATTAGCCTGACCCTCAAGTAAGGCCTCCTTTTCATCAAAATTTGATAGATGAAGAAGAAACTCAGCCTGAGATTCAAGAAGACTCTATCCACTGCCTAGATGAAAACATGTTTGGAATGTTTTTGACCAAAGAAGAGCATGATGAGTCCAATCATGATGTAAATAAGGGTGAGGGACAATCTGACTATCTTAAGGGTTATCAACATGAAATTTTTGAGATGCAAAAGCAATACAATCTCAAAAACATAAATTTTCCCATCACTACAACTAAAACACAGCCAAAGAAGGATGCTCCTAAAGCAGCAGAGTCTAAAAAGGATCCACCACTTCCTCCCCCTTCAAAGAGAGTGAAAAGATTACTTCTGTTTTTAGTTTGGAGAATGATATTTCTAAAATAAAGATTCCTGTAAATTCTCAAGGTAAATGAGTACAAAAGAAAAATTGTGAAAATGTTTAATTCTCAACCAGGAGCTTCAGATATCCTTAATGTACAAGAAGACCATCCTACCATCTACTTGGGACCAAGATTGGAAGATGAGCAGAATGAAGAAGTACCTCCTTTCTATGTCAGCCTTAATATCTATGACATGACCTTACACAATGCCATGTTGGATTCAGGTGCTTCTCATAACCTTATGCCAAAAGTGATTATGGAGAGGATGGGTTTGGAGATCACTAGGCCATACAAGGATTTGTTTTCTTTTGATTCTAAAAGAGTTCAATGCATAGGATTGATAAAAGATGTTGTTTTTGGCCTAACACAAGTGCCTACCAATACAGTGGTAATGGACATTGTGGTGGAAGATATTCCACCCAAGTTTGGCATGCTCTTATCTAGATCTTGGGCAGTAAAAATCAAAGGCACCATGCAGATGGACTTGACATATGCCACCATTCCTATTTTTGGTGAGCAAAGAAGATTGTACAGGGAGACTAGGATGGCCTATATGGTAAGCAACAAGGATAAACATTAGAATTTTCCCATTTATGCTGTTGAAACTAAATTAGGATCAACAATTCTTGTCAATGAGCTAACTGATGAAGTAGAAAGTGAAGGGAAAGCAGAAATTCAAGAAATTGAAAATCAAGAAATCATAGAAGAAAAAGCAGAGGGATGGTGGCTTTTGCACTTTGATGGATCTTCTGGAAGAGAGGGAGCTGGAGTAGGCATATGGATCACTACTCCTGATGATGAAAGTAAGTTTTATTCTTTCAAACTGAACTTTTACTGTACAAATAATATGGCTGAATATGTATCTCTATTTTTGGATTTGGAAATTTTGAAAAAATTGGGTGCTCAAAAGATTTCAGTTTGTGGAGATTCTGAGTTGGTAATTAAACAAGTTGAAGGAACATATTAAACTAAGGATGTGAGGATGAGAACTTACAGAAATCTGATTATGGAAATGTTGGAAAAATTTCAAGACTATTCATTTATTGTGAAAACTAGGGATCAAAACTCAGTGGTTGATTCCCTAGCTGTTACTGCAAGTTTGTTTGTCATCCCTACATATTCTACTGAGAAGTACGAGATTGAAGTTTGGCGTAGTTCTGATATCCCAGATAATATTATCCATTGGCAAGTGTTTGATGATGACCAGCAAGTTAGAAATTTTATAGAGTTGAAGGAGGAATTTGAAAGCACACAAGTAGATCAACAAAATATGCTTGCTAAAACTAAGGGTAATTCTGAAGTTTTGCAGCTGAAAAATAATTGTATACCCAAGGGTCTTATTCCACTTGAAAATTTTTTTGACCAAAATGATGTTTTCAAATACCCTAGGATGCAGGCTGATGATGAAGAGGTAGAGACTTGTAATATTGGTACAGTAGCAGTGCCTAAAATGATAAAACTTTCTAAGTTTCTTTCCGTGGAGATGAAATAGAAATATATTGAGATAATGAAGAAGTTCATTGATGTTTTTGCATGGAGTTATGCTGATCTGAAAAGTATGATCCTAATATTATTTGAGCATACTATTCCTATCAAAGAGAATGATAAACCTTTCAAACAGAGATTGAGAAGGATTAATCCATTTCTCATGCCTCTGATTGAGAAGGGAATTAAGAAGATTTTTGATGCAAAAATTGTTGTTCCTATAAGGTTCTCAAAATGGCTTGCTAACTTGGAACGAGTCAGAAAAAATAATGGAGAAATCAAAATCTGTATTGATTTCATAAACTTGAATAAGGCTTCTTTGAAAGAAAACTACCCTCTTCTTAAGATGGATAAAATTCTGTAGAATATTTTTGGCTCTCAGAGGATGTCTATGCTAGATGGTTTTTCAGGATACAATCAGATATTGGTACACCCTGAAGACTAGGAGAAAACTGCATTTACCACACCATGGGGGACATTCATGTATGCCAAGATGCCCTTTGGTTTGATGAATACAGAAGCGACTTTTCAAAGATCAATGGACATTGCCTTTGCTAAGGAGAAAGATAAGTTAGTGGTGGTCTATCTGGATGACATAACTGTATTTTCAAGAAGGGAGGAAGACCATTTGAAGCATCTGGAGAAAGTTCCGCTGAAGTGTAGAAGATTTGGTTTCTATTAATCCCACTAAAATTATTTTTGCTTTAACCTCTGGAAATTTTCTTGGACATATTATATCAAAAGATGGGATAAAGATTGATCCAAACAGAGTCAATGCCATTCAAAAGATAGACCTGCCAAGGAACAGGAATGAAATTCAGTCCTTTCTTGGAAGAGTAAACTTTGTTAGAAGGTTCATCCTGAAATTTGCTGAGATTGTCAAAGACATTACCAAGATTTTGAAGAAAGGAGATGATATTAAATGGATAGTTGAAGCCAAGCAGTCATTTGAAGAAACAAATAAATCACTCACTCAGGCCCTAGTATTGATTAGTCCAAATTTTTCAAAAGAATTTTTGGTTTTTACATTTGCATCTGAAAATACCATAGCTAGAGTTTTATTGCAGAAAGGACAACATGGTATAGAGCAACCAATTTCATTCTTTAGCAGAACCCTTGCTAACTCAGAGCTGAAATACAATATTTTAGAAAAACAGGCATATGCTTTGATCAAAGCCATTAAGGATTTCAAAATTTATATTCTGCACCCTCATGTCATTACATTTGTGTTTAACACTGTGGTTATGGACATCTTGACACAAGCTGATCCTAATGGAAAGAGAGGGAAGTGGATAGCTAATTTGTTGGAGTATGACATAGAAATCAAACCTACACAATTGGTAAAAGGACAGGGGTTGGAAAATCTGATGGCACTGTCCAATTTTGACTGTCTTGACATGAATTTTATTGCAGAAATTTCAGAGTTATCAGAGGAAGATGAAGAGTTGATTCCTATTAAAGAGAAGTTCATTTTATATGACTGGTACAGAGACATTGTCTTTGTTTTGCATCATCACAGAGCTCCTGCAGAGTTGACTAAATCAAAATCAAGTTTTGTAAAGATGAAATCTCTAAGATATTACATTATATATAAGAATATATACTGGAAAGACACTGGTGGAATTCTTTTGAGCTGTTTGTTGGAAGAGGAAGCTGAAAAGGTGATTGAAGAGTTTCATAAGGGAGATTGTGGAGGACACCACTGCTGGAAGGCCACAACAAACAAAATTCTCAGAGCAAGGTATTATTGGCCCACCATGTTCAAGGATGTTTACAAGAAGATAGCTGCCTATCATGAATGTCAGATTTTTTATGGTAAGAAAAAGTTGATTCCTTTACCTTTGATGCCAATTTATGTTGAGGCGCCTTTCCAACAGTGGGGCTTGGATTTTATTGGTGAAATACACCCATCATATTCAAGGCATCATCACTGATCCTGAAAACAATAGATTATTTCACTAAGTGGATTGAAGCAATCCCAAAAAGGCAGGCAAATGATTCAGTCATCATTCAGTTCTTAGAGAATAACATTTTGTCCAGGTTTGGCTTTCCTATGAATATTATTACTGACAATGCACAAGCTTTTAAATCCAAAAGGTTGATTATCTTTTGTCATCAGTATCATATAACACTTAGGCACTCTACTGCATATTACCCACAAGGTAATGGTCTTGCTGAATATTCTAATAAAAGCATTGTGAGAATTATCAATAAGGTACTACAAGAAAATAAGAGATCATGGCATCTGAAGTTGAAGTATGCTCGGTGGGCTGATAGAGTATGTACAAAAAGATCCATTGGTGCTTCACCTTATGAATTAGTGTATGGAGCTGAAGCTATTTTTCCCATATCCTTGGGAGTGGCTGTAATGAAATTGTTGCAAGGACTAGAAGAGGAGCCTAATGCTATTCAGAGAAGAATAAACCAGCTTATAGCTCTGCAGGAAAAAAGGGAGGAGGTATACAACAGTCATTAGCAGTCACAAAATAGAGTAAAGAAGACATTTGACAAGAAGGTCAAAGAAGAAAATTTCCATATTCAAGATGTGGTGTCGAAGTGGGAAGCCAGAATTGAAGAAAAGGGGAAACATGGAAAATTTGAAAACATCTGGAAGGGACCATTCATAGTAGCTGCATACCATGGCAACAATACTTATATACTTAAAGAGATGGATGGACAACTTTGTGTTGGAGGGCCTATCAATGGCAGGTTTCTAAAGCACTGTTACTCTTAAATTTTACTGAATTTTCACTCCATTGTATATATTCCATTTTATTATGCTTTTCTGCTAATAAAGATAGGCTAATCATCAAACTTGATCCCGAGCTAAAGGCCATAAGAGTTTGAAGAAGTCTTGACAAATTTCAGAAGTTTATTTTCAAAAAATATGGATGGCACTGGAACTACATGTTCTTTGGTGTACCACAGGAGCACACCATACCAAGTGGAGCCACTGTTATCACTCATTAAGTTGTGAAACATTTCTTGATAGGGTCATATAGGTCACTCACCAAATAGATAAGGTATCCTAAGCCATTTCAATGTGGTATAGGAATTTTTTTTCATTTTTTAAGCCTATCCTAAGTTTTATGATCACCTCCATTTATGCCATTTTAGTTAAATCACTCCCGTATCATGTCAGTTGTCATTCCCCATACATTTAAACTCAAAAGTTCACACCTATCAGTTTTCAGATTTTCGTAGCTTTTTACATGGGAAAACAATAGAGTTCACTACAAAACTACCTAATAGTTTCGTAGCGAATCTGTCAGAAGCCTAACTCTTTTCGCTACGAAAATGTGTTTTCTAACCTAGCTTGTCAAAGTTGTATGAGGTGTCAGTTTATGATTAGAGTAGTAAAGGTGGAGGTCATTCAAGGTTGTTATGGTAAAAATAAAATGTACATAGCCATGTTTGATGTCATCATTACCCTTTTTTCTTGCATGTGTTATGATTGAAGCTCGAGCTGTCAGTTAAACTTTTAAACCTCACTTCAACTATCATTTTTTCATATTGTGCTTTATCCTTGCATGTGAGTCGATCTCTGGAGAGCTGCTTCATTGATCCAAGCAGGTTGTTGTCAAATTCGAATTCTGCAGGTGTCATAAGCAAGCAAGGCAGTTAACAATATAAAGCATCCATGGCCTTAAGAGAGAACACAAATAAGGGTGGCCATTATCACAGGTATGAGCCCATGGATATGAAATTACTCAATGAAGACCCTACTGCTATGGAGGTTTTCAGAAGGACTGGCTACTTGCAATTCTGCCAAAGGTTGCAGGATTTTCATTTACAGGTTTCAAAGGATTTTGCCACCAGCTTCAAAAGAACAGCCTCAAAGGTTGGAATTTTAAATCTTATAGTGACACCAGAGAGCATATCATTAGCTACATGAATCCCTAGAGGTGGTGAACAGTGGTTTAAAGGTATCAAATTCACAATGCAGGATTGTGAATAATTTATCAAGCAAGAACACAATGAATTTGATCTGAAAAATGTTATCCCTAGGAGTTTTATGAAGGAGAATTATGAAAAATTGTTGATGGCCATTCAAAAATACTTTACCTATGAAGGAAGATTTCACATGGTCTACTCATACCATCTCATACTCCTTCTGCATTTTGTAGGTAAGAGGTCATTTGACTTACCTTTCTATTTATACAGAAGTCTAGGGAAATTGTCAGATAAGGTTCAAATCAAGATAGAGGGAAATGAGACATCTCTTTTTCATCATGGTCTAATTAAGCTTTTAATGTTGGAAGAATTCAGAAGGTTAAACATAGATTGCATTTCCTTCTTGTTTATGAGTGGTTATGAAATTGATGTGGTCACTCCAAAGAAAGCCTCAAAACCTAGAACTACTTCAACACCAGCTGTGGCAGAAGAAGTTGAAGAAGAAAAAATATCATCTCGTGCAGAACCAGTGGACATGGGAGCAAAACCTTTGCAAGAGACTGACACCCCTCAAGCAACACCTGCAAAACAAAAGCATACAGTCAACAAACAAGGTAGCAAGAGAGTCACTAGAAGCCAAACATTGGCTAAAGGTGTTAGGTCCCTATATTACTAGTATAGTCCCTTATTGTTGTTAGTGTAACCCCATTATTGTTATTATTGTACCCTTGTAACCCCCATTTTGTTATTATTATGCCCTTAAATTATTATTGTTAGGTCGGCTAGGATTACATTGTGGCCCACTAGGATTACATTATGGCCCATGGACTCCTATATATAGAAATGAGGTTTTGTAAATTGTATCATCCAAGAATTGTTCATTTATGTAATGTATTGGAGGTTTCCCCCTCGAAGTGGCTTATTTCTAAGGCATTGATATCTCTATTCTTCTATTTTTGGAGCTGGTTACACAACATTTGGGATCAGAGCTTTGGATTCTAGGGTTTCGCTGCTCCAAACAGGTCATCGTGGAATTTTAGCTATAACATTTTTTCTACGAAATTTCAGAAGCTGAAATTTCTAGGTTGCGAAGCCTAAATCCTGAGGAATATTGTATAAAAATTTCAGAGCTGGGTTCGCAATATTTTCGGAGATATGATCTGTGGAAGTTAGGTCTTTTTTCAGGCTCCAAAATAGGTCATCGTGGCATTTGCGCTATAATTTGTTTTCTACGAAGGTTCAGAATCTGAAATTCATATGGTACGAAGCTGAAATCCTGAGGAAATTCGTAAAAAAAATTCAGAGCTTGGTTCGCAACATTTTTGGAGATATGATCTGTGGAAGGTAGTGCTTTTTCAGGCTCCTGAATTTCATCTCAAAGAGGTGATCGTGGGAAAAGTTCAATAACTCTCTCTCTGGGCATCGGATTGGAGTGCCGTAAAAAGTGGCCATAAGTACACGGACTGTAGCTTCTTGGCTATCAATTTTAGAGACAAAGAATGAAACAGTGACACGTGGAAAGTCGTAAAAGTTCGCTCTACTGAACCAGTCCATAATTAGGTCATTGTGGGATATTGGACACAACTTTGTCCTGGAGAATCCAAATCAGATCAGACTTGTGGAATTCGAAATATAATTCAGAGGGCTACGTCGGTACCAAAATTTAGATATTGAAGTGCTACAATCACAGAGATAATCCAATTTCAATATCGATCTCTTCAAAAGCAAGAAAAAAGTGTGTATTTTTTTTTCCGAATTGCATAAGTCTTGTTTGAAGAATCAATTTGAATTGATTCCAAGGGCATATTGTAGAATATATATCGGTATTGGGTTCTAAAATATGCCCCGTAAAAATAATTCAACACCCATTAAGCCTTCAGAAGGGTCAATTATGACTCATGAAGATGAAGAATTGCAACATGATCTATCAAAATTACAAGAGCAAGTGCAACAAATTTCACTCTCGTAAAGAGCGACAAAAAATGAAATGGAAGTTTTGAAGAAAGGCGTGGAAGCTAAGATGGATGGCGTGGAAGCTAAGATGGATGGCATGGAAGCTATGATGGATGACATGAAAGACAACATGGAAAGCATGAAGAATGATCTCAAAGCAGACATCGAAGGTTTGACAAAGTTGATACAAGAAAGGTTTCCTAATGGTGAAAAGATAGTAGAAGAACCTCATGATGAGAAAAAAATAAATGTTAATTGTGATTTCATAAACTCTAATGTTGGTGGGAAGAATCACCATATTCCAAAAATGGATATGAGGAAGTTTGATGGAAAGGATCCTGTAACATGGATACTACAGATGGAGCAATATTTTGATCTCCATAACGTGCAAAACACACAAAGGTACGCATTGCAACTTTACATTTAGAACAAAATACATTTGTATGGTATCGATGGCTTTGCTCCCGTAAAAAAATTGTCACTTGGTCAATTTTTACGGAGGAAATGATAGCACATTATGAGGATACAAAGAGAAACACCTTCTTTAGCCAATTGTTAAATCTCAAACAAAAGGGTTTAGTGGGGCAGCACATTGAGGACTTCCAAAAATTGAATATAAGGGTAACTGATATTCCAGAGGAACACAGGATTGATCTCTTCATAGGCACTTTAAAGGATAACATACAACATGAAGTTCGTGTTCTGGAACCTGATTCATTGGAGAAGGCATTCAGGTTGGCAAGAAAAGTTGAATGTAAAATTATGGCGACAAGGAAGCCTACCACTCAATTCTCTAAAGAAGGAAGTGTTGCTATGCCTAGATTTCCACAACCTACAAGGTTGACACCACAACAATTGGAAGAAAAAAGAGCAAAAGGGCTTTGCTACAGTTGTGATAGCAAATACACTAAAGGTCATAAGTGTGCTGAGAAGAAATTATTTTACATAGATTGTGAAGAGGAAGAAGAAAATGAACAAGAAGAGGATATACACCAGGAACCAGCCCAAGAAGAGGATGAAATGATTCCAGCCATATTGTGTAATGCATTGGCAGGAATTACCACTCCTCAAACTCTCAAGATAGAAGGACATATCAAGAAGAAAAAGGTAATAGTGTTGATTGATTTAGGCAGTACCCATAATTTTATTCATTGTAAGGTAGCCAAGGAATTGAATTATTTCCTATACCCAGACCAGAATGTCAAGTGATGGTTGCAAATGGAGGAACTATAGATTGCTCTGGAAAATGCCATAATATCAAGCTAACCATGGGGGAATATGTATTGAATATTCCAATGCTTTCCATTCGTATGGGAGGTGCTGATGTTGTACTAGGAGTACAATGGTTACAATCTTTGGGGACGGTAGCTTTTAATTTTCAAGAACTTTTCTTGAAATTTTTTTCAGAAGGAAAGGAAGTCGAATTACGGGGTATTGAAGGGAAGCCGGGAAGGATAATAAGCTCCAATGGCATGACAAAGCTTCTAAAGAAAGAACAACGAGGTGTAATCGCACAATTATGCTCACTAGAAGTTCCAACATCAAAATCATCTATTTCTGCAGATCTCCAACAAGTCTTGGACAATCATTCCAAGGTGTTTGAAACTCCCAAAGGACTCCCACCTATTCGTGATCATGATCATGCTATTCATTTGATTCCAGGAAGTGTTCCTCCAAACATCAGGCCTTATAGATATCCTTACTTCCAAAAAGAGCGAAATTGAACGTATGATTGCAGAAATGTTAGAGGCGGGTATAATTCAACCCAGTCAAAGTTCTTTCTCTGCTCCTGTAGTGTTGGTACACAAGAAGGATGGATCATGGCGAATGTGTCCGGATTATAGGGAGCTCAATAATCTCACCATTAAAGACAAATTTCCCATTCCTGTGATTGATGAACTATTGGATGAATTACATGGAGCAATTTATTTTACCAAGTTGGATCTTCGTTCAGGATATCATCAAATTAGAATGAAGACTGAAGATATTTTGAAAACAACATTTCGAACTCATGAGGGTCATTATGAATTTTTGGTCATGCCTTTTGGCTTTACCAATGCACCTTCTACATTTCAAGGGTTGATGAATTCCATTTTCAAACCCTTCCTTAGAAAATTTGTGCTAGTATTTTTGGATGATATACTAATCTACAGCAGGTCTTGGAAGGATCATGTTGAACATGTTGACAGGGTGCTCAAACTATTGTAGGAGAAACAATTATATGCAAAAACATCCAAATGTTTCTTTGGAGTACAAGAGGTGGAATATCTGGGTCATATTGTATCTCACGAGGGTGTTAAGGTAGACCCTAACAAAATTAAAACCATTAAGGAATGGAAAGTCCCCACAACCATAAAGCAGTTGCGAGGATTTCTCGGGTTAACAGGGTATTATCGCAAGTTTGTTAATAATTATGGGAGAATAGCAGCACCTCTAACAACATTATTGAAGAAATATGCATTTTCATGGACTCCCGAAGCAACTAAGGCCTTTGAACATCTTAAAGAGGCAATGTGCCTAGCACCGGTCTTAGCTACGCCAGACTTCACAAAAACCTTTATTGTGGAATGTGATGCCTCAGAAAATGGAATTGGTGCGGTTTTAATGCAGGAAGGAAGACCCATTGCTTTTGAAAGTCGTCCAATCAAAGGAAAGTATTTGCATAAACCTATTTATGAGAAGGAAATGTTAGCAATACTGCATGCACTAAAGAAATGGCGAACTTACCTAATGGGAAGACACTTCAAGGTAAGAACTGATCATGATAGTCTTAAACACTTTTTGGAACAAAGAATATCTTCATAAGAGCAAGAAAAATGGGTCACAAAGATGTTGGGTTATGACTTTGAAATAATATACAAAAAAAGGAAAGCTTAATGTTGTTGCAGATGCACTCTCAAGAAAGAATGAAGAGGTGGAAGCATTACTTTGTGCCATTTCCATTATCCAACCGTATTGGATAACCGAAGCAAGAGATGAATGGAAGAAGGACAAAGATGTATGGACACTCATTCAAAAGTTGCAGCAAGATCCTAGTACATCTGATACATTTAGTTGGAAAAATGATTCCTTATGGTACAAAGATCGCTTATATCTTTGTAAGAATTCCCAACTAAAACAAAAGATTCTTCCGGAATTGCACACTTCTCCTTTAGGAGGACACTCAGGATTTTTAAAAACTTACCACAGGGTGAAGAAAGAATTTTTTTGGGATGGCCTTAAATCTGATATTCGAAAGTTTGTGGCGGAATGTTTGGTTTGCCAGCAGAATAAAGAGGAAACAATTAAGACCCCAGGACTTCTACAACCTTTATCCATTCCAAGTCAACGTTGGGAGGAGATTTCAATGGATTTTATCACAGGTTTACCTAAGTCCGAAGGAAAGATTGTCATCATGGTGGTAGTTGATAGAATTACCAAGTATGCACACTTTTGTGCATTATCTCATCCATTTAAAGCAAGTACAATTGCTACTACATTTATGGGCAGAATTCAAAAGCTACATGGAAGCCCAAGGGTCATTGTGAGCGACAGAGATCCCATTTTTACTGGAAATTTTTGGACAGATTTATTTTCTTGTTTGGGTACTCAATTAGCTCATAGCTCATCTTATCATCCTCAATCTGATGGTCAAACTGAGATAGTAAATAAATGTTTGGAGGGATATCTTCGTTGTTTTGTATCTGATAAACAAACACAATGGGTCAAGTGGTTACCTCTTGCTGAATGGTGGTATAACACTTCCTTCCATACTGCAGCAAAAATGACCCCATTTATGGCACTTTATGGATATCATCCACCATCCATCACATCATCTTTAAGGGAAAATCCGAAGGTTCAAGCAGTGGAAGATCACATCGAGCATCAGCAAGAAGTTCTCCAACTCTTAAAGGATAACCTGAATTTGGCACAAAATCGAATGAAACAATAGGCAGATCAACATCGCAGCGAGAGAAGTTTTCATGTAGGAGATTGGGTATTTTTACGGCTACAACCATATAAACAAATGTCCCTCAAGCAAGCTAAGAAGGATAATAAATTATCGCCAAAGTACTATGGTCCTTACAAGGTGTTGCAAAAGATTGGTACTATGGCATACAAATTCGAGCTTCCTGCTTCTTCGCGAGTACATCCAGGTTTCCATGTTTCATGCTTAAAGAAGGTTATAGGTGAAAATCTTCCAGTTCAAACAATATTTCCAGAACTTGATGAGGAAGGAAAAATCATATTGGAACCTGAAGTGGTCACGAAAACAAGAACTCGACAGCTACGGAATCGATCAATTTCAGAGTATCTCATCAAGTGGAAGAACTTACCCACTGAAGATTCTACATGGGAGGATGAGAAGTTTATACAGAAGCACCCAGAGCTACTCAAGCGTTGAGGACAACACTTTTTTGAAGGAGAGGGTCATGTTAGGTCCCTATATTACCAGTATAGTCCCTTATTGTTATTAGTGTAACCCCTTTATTGTTATTATTGTACCCTTGTAACCCCCATTTTGTTATTATTGTGCCCTTAAATTATTATTGTTAGGTCGGCTAGGATTACATTGTGGCCCACTAGGATTACATTATGGCCTCATGGACTCCTATATATAGAAAGGAGGTTTTGTAAATTGTATCATCCAAGAATTTTTCATTTATGTAATGTATTGGAGGTTGCCCCCTCGAAGTGGCTTATTTCTAAGGCATTGATATCTCTATTCTTCTATTTTTGGAGCTGGTTACACAACAAAAGGAAATCTGGAGGATATCCTTCATGCATTTGACATTGAAGAGTCACCCATTGTGCAAGCTGAAGACATTGAAGATGGAGGAAGAAAGCTGAAGAAAGGTAAGACTGCTAAGAAACTATATTTTGCAGGTGATGATGTTGGTTTTATATTTCAGCCAAGGAAGCCAATGACCAGACATGCCAAGAATCCCATGGAAAACAAAAATACTGAGAAAATCAATGAAGTTGTTCAGCCAACAAGCATTATAGATTTGTCTCCATCAGCAAATGAAGAAGTGGTTATTAGTTAGAGAAAGGGCAAAGAGAAAATAATTGAAAAATCATAAATAGAATCCCTCAACGAGTAGTTGAAAGAAGTAGGTAAAGAGATATCAGTTTTGAAGCTAGAGGCAAAGAAACACATAGTTGAGAAGGTTCAATTTGAACAGATGAGGAAAATATGGGATGAACAAGTATCAAGTGTTTCAAAATATTTGGACAATGTAGAAATGTTGTTGAAATGGACTCAACTATTAAGAGGGGAGGCCAAACACATTAAGAGGATGAAGTTGCACTTACAATCCAAAAAAAGAGCATTAAAAGATCAAGTAGAAGATCTTCATGAGCAATTGGATTTGATTCAAGTGGAGTTAGAAAAGAAAGGGTTGAAGATGAGAGTGGTAGAAGAACCCATCAACCAATTAATTGTAAATGAAGAAGAAACACCAAAAGGGTAAAATATTGAGCTAAAACAAGTTTGATGAGGATCATAACTTGTAGGGAACCTAAATTTTGTATCTGGAGATAAATTTTTCAAGACAGTTATAAAAAAAACAAATTTTGGTTTTTTAGACAGTTTCGTAGCGTGCTTCAGGTTTGAATCTAGAAAAACGCTACGAAAATTCTAAAGGTGCATTTTTGCCTTAAAATTCAGTTTTTTCAAGTATTTTGGAGGGAAATTTATTTTTTTCAAGATTCTTGGCATAGTAAAGGTGTTTGAACAACAAAGGTGGCAAGGGGATAGGTGAAAAGGCAGGTTTTCATACGCTATGAAAACTCGCTACGAAACTGCCTAAACTACCATGTTTCGTAGTGAGGGGATTTTTGAAGATTTTTGAGCATACAAACAGTACATCAGCCAGCTAGAGACCTCCATCATGTCAGTGGGCCATCTCAGTAGAGATTCATTACTCAAAAGGAGTGTCACACATCTAGCTCAACAGGTAGAACAATGATTAAAGTGAAGGTTATCCATCCCTGAAAAGTAGGATTGTGTTCCACAGATCTAGTGGTGTTTTAAAAATGTAAAGTGATGGTGAATTGTCCCTCTAACATGTGATATTTATTATGTAACTATTTCACTGGTATAAAAACCAAATGTAATAAATAGGAGTTAGAGTCCTATTAGGAGTATCACTTCTTAAAGGATAACTGTCCTTTTTCTATTTTAAGTATGTAGTTTAAGTTATGATAGGTATCAGAGTTAGAATTCAAAGATCTAGCCAGCTGGATAGATCATTTATATTGTAAAGAATGTTTATTTATAGGCTGAACATCGAAGAGAAAAGGGTTGGAGAATATTGCACAAAATTGTTGCTTGTATGTTTTTGTCCACTATCAGTAATATACAGTGACATTCTACTTCCAGACCTGAGATTCTCATGAGGTGTTTAATGTGTTATTGCTCTGTATTTTTATGTCTAATCACTTGCAAGGAATTTTATCTCTAATTACTTAGAATTCATGTTGTCATGCTCTGAATTCCTTTAGGGGTGAAATTACTATGTTTTCCTTATATTGTGTGTGTGAATCATCTTGATTAAAGACCTCTATTTGCCTCAACTTCCATGTGAAGAAAGACTGTCATTAAGAGTACTGATGTTGACTCCATAGCCCAATGGTAGAAAGCCTTCATTTTTCAACCTGCAATCATGCAAAAACCAAGTCACAATTCATAGAGTTATCCATCTAGTATTATTTCTATTCAAAATGATAAACCCCCTTTGAGAAAGCCCTCTCAAACTGAGGGGCTAATCTTGAGTCAGAAGTGGTTTGAAAGAGTTACTTTGAGTTGATTGATGAGTAGCCAATCAAGATAACTTTGGTGATAAAAAAATGAATAATTTAAATCCTAAGCAACCATTTTAAGATCGTGAAAGGAAATTGTTCTAAGTCAAATGAAGCATGAAATCAATGAATAAAAATGGAAACATACAACATATACACTATTGCTCAAAAGAACTTATTTTTTCCCTGAAGCTAACTTGCAAGTAGTTTCCATTGGAATTGTAGAGATTCAAAGCCTACCCATTTACATGCATTGGTAGATTCTCACCATCATAATGACTAAAGTGAAAAGAGTTAGCCCCAACTACACTCTCTAATTGGAAGGCTACTCTCTAAAGTGAAGAAAAATTGCATGCTAACTAGGTTTTCCCCTTTGTTTATCCCACATCAACAGTGTGATTTGGTTTGAATTGTCTTAGCTTAGTACTTTTGTCAAACACTCTTTTGAATTTACCTTGATTTTATACCAAATGGTCAAAGGATTTCCTCCCAGACTCATCCATCTCAAAAATTTGATGTATTCTTGATTGTAATGCTTCCTTGATGTTAGTGAAGTGTTCAAGCAAATGGTATACTTGGAGTTTCAAATGAATATGAAAAGTAATGTCCATCCCATCCTATGTCCAGTGGATTATTTATTCATTATTTTGTCTGCCCATAGAGCATACTCAAATTTAGTATCTCAAATCTTCTTATCGACACCTACATTTTTCTTATTGATGACCATCAAATTATTATGGATTGACTCATTAAATTACATTTTCTTATGGATAATAGTTATAGAATTAAGATATGTTAATTCCATAGTCAAAACATAAATAAGGCAAGTCAACCGAGTTGAATGTCTTAGCATTATTAATGGTGATTTTGGTAAGAATGCCAAATCTAGTGATGATTTTATCTTCAAGAAATTCCTTCACCACATTGTTAGTTGCTTCTTTGGTAAGAATAATTTCAACCCATCTCATGAAATAATTGGTAGCAATGAGAACCCATTAAATCCATTACTATAATCGTCTTTGAATTCTCCAATAAAATCTAGGCCTTATTATTGAAAATGTGTTTCTACTATGGTCAAATATAAGGGTAAAGCTACCATATATTGTTCTCCAGTGAAGATAAAGTATTGTTGGTGTGTCCTAAAAAAATTATGAACATCATGGATAATCATGGGCCAATAATTTTCTATCCTAAGTATCTTATGAGTTGTAGTTTGGGCAGTATGGTTTCCATCACAAAGTCCTTTATGAAGATATTCCATCAAGTCATTGGCCTATTTGTTATTAGTGCATCTTAGCACAAGGCCATCAAGATTCTTCTAACCTATATCTCCTTGGTTCATACAATACTTGGTAGCTTTCAACCTTAAGGCCCTTTGTTATTGGTTAACCAAGTGGTTAGGACATGTCAAATGTTTCCGAAAATAAATGATGTAGCTCTGCCACTTATCTTCTTCTAATACGTTCAAGAAACCATTTAACACATTGATGTCCAAGGCTCTTTCATTCTCTATAGCTAGTAACTTGGGGAGACCTATACCTTTCACCAACTTGATTGGTTCAATCTCCAAATCATATTCCTGATTTCTAGATACCAATTTCCCATGAGTTATAAGGCAATCATGTTGGGATAAGATGTATTTTACAACAAAATTTGAGACACAAGAAATTATTTTGGAGTCTCCTACAGAAGGTTGAAAAAACTTCAAAGATTGAATTAAGGAATAAGCTTGATTTTCCATGATTTTGTAGTTCAATTTTGAATCTATAAGTTCCTAACTCATAAATGATATGGGTTCTTCTTGATTTTCATCATTATTTTGTAGGAGGACACTAATGATTATTTCTTTTGAAGAAAATTAAAAAGAAAAATTCGAAGTATTTTGAGTAATCTATAGTTACTAAGACCAATTCCCTACTTATGGAAATTTTTATTTTTGTAAAAGAGGCTTGACTGTGGCCATCCCAATTGAATTATTAGTATTTCCTTAAAAGATTGGACATATGATTAGTGAACTCAACATAGTTAGGGATATATCTTCAAATAAAGTTTACTTTACCAAGAAATACTACAAAGTCTTCTTGGTTTTGGGCAAGGATGCTAAAAGAAGTTTTCATTAATGTCAAAAACTGTCCAATTGAAAGAGAAAGTTACATATTCAAATAACATATTTTGAATTTTTTTTTTGGATTTTTTATGCCCCATTTGGATACCTTTTATTTGAATGCATTTTTACTCCATTTACCTAGCTCAAATGGAAGCATAATGTATATGGTTGGAAATATTACTTCGAGACTTTCCAACGATATCTGAAACTTCCTCAAAATCCTTATGGTCGAGGAGAAATGATTTTTTGAATACTCACTATACATTATGCTAGTTACACAACTAGTCCAGCCAACAGACAATTTGACCTAGTCTAAACCCCGAATGCACTATGAATATGCATGAGTGATCCAAAAAATGTCGTGGATATTCCACTAGATAGTTTGCCATAACAAATTTGTTAAAAACTATATTTAAAAATATGAAATCTACAATATTAGGGTTTTATTTCTCTTTAGATTTTTAGATCTATATAATGTTGTTAATTATGATTGCTAGAAAATTAAAATTTATGCAGAAAATAAAGAACAACAAAATAAAAAATCACAAACCATTATTTGACATAAGATATAGCCTGGGAAACCCTCTTAAGAGAAAACCCAACTAGAAGGTGAGATTTCTCTACTCTCTTTCTTTGAATAGAAAATCATTACGAGTACAAAGAAGTATGGTCTGTGGCCCATGGGATACTATAGTGCACAAATCCTTTGTGTTTTCTCTATCACCTATCCCTCTATGTTATTTTTCTCATCTACGGAACAAATGTAGTTGAAAAGAATGGAACCCAATTTTCTCCTAGTGGCCTGACTAGACACAACCCAATAGCCTACTAGTGGTTAGGTTTGTGATCTGGATTTATGCAGGAATGCAATAATACATAGAAATAAACATAAACATAGAGATGCAGTGGAAATAATATTTCATTTCATTAATATCAAATAACAGAAATATGCTTACAGACATAATGGAAATAAACTAGCTAGGGTGTTGGTAGCGTATCTCTGAGAAGAGATGTGGTGGCTACAGGGCCTCTAAAGTGTGTTTAAATGAGGATTGAAGGTTTATTTATTGTTTATAAATAATGGAAAACCTTACACATCCAAAAACCTAACCCTAGGAGATGAAACGCCAAAACCGTGGGCCCCGTTTGGGTAAATTGGTACATCAATCTTCCCGGGGACGTAACTTTGGCATATGATCTCTGTTTGACGCGCTCAATACCTAGTTAGAAAGATCTATCCAAGGAACAAAAATTTTCAGTGAGGAACATTAGTTTATTAGCCCATTTTTCTCTTGGTTTTCCCAAAAAATGTCGTTTAAGGCCTCAAAACGGCTCTGGAAGTTCATGACCTGAAAAACTGCTAAAAATAATAAGTTGTGCTGAAACTGAAAAACTGAAAGAACTGATGGTGGGGGTTCAAATGGAATAGGTGGGTGGCCACAAATATCCACTTGGATCATTAGGGCCCCAAAACGGCTCCAGAAGTTCAGGATCTGAAAACCTGCTAAAAATAGTAAGTTGTGCTGAAAGTGAAAAACTGAAAGAACCGATGGTGGGGGTCAAAATGGAATAGGTGGGTGGCCACCAATATCCACCTGGACCATTCCTCCCCCCTTATGAAGCAATGGTCCCCATTGCGTTGAGATCCTCCATGAGATGAGGCAAATTCTGCTGAACTGGGTATTGGATTTGTCAAAGATGTCATGGACCTGCGGGCAGACATGTTGGATGCGTTTAGTAAATTTGGTTTCTTTATCAGTCTCAGAGAGCACATGTGTGGATTTTGTCTATGTGGTCGCATGAGGTATGGAAATATCAGGTGGCGGTATGCCTGGGGTTAGATCAATGGAGTGTTTGACCTGATAATGTAGAGGAACCTATGTGGGTGAGGAGAAAATGTCCTCGTATTCCTCCATGCCTTTGTCCATCTGCTGCTATCGTGAAAGGGAGTCCTATTTCGAGGTTGTGGACACAATATTATTATTTCCTTGTTGGCGAATGGTAATGCAAATAAATTTCCTGGTTTTGGAAACAATCTTACTGCGTTGTTTTGTAGTAGTCAAAGAGATGGCAGGAGGCGGTACTACCTACAGTATCCTGTACAAGTTATTTCCCAAAGTAATAATAACAACATGAGGCCTAGAATCATACACAACATGTCACCTCCACAAGTATGGTTGGCCCAATAATACATCAAACACATAAAGAGGAGCAACATCACATAGTACCTCATCCATGAATGGCTTGATGTTGTACATAAGGCAGCACTGCTGGTGGACGCAGAGATCTATTACTTCGTGAAGCCACCCAATGGTATATGGTTGCAGGTTTTCTATGGTCGGTAGACCGAGCTGCTTCAAGCCATCTGCTGAAATGAGGTTCTTTTGGCTTCTGCTATTGACAAGGAATTGCAGTGGAGAACCCTTTACCCACATCTGTGAATGGAAGAGGCGCTCCCCCTCCTCTGTATCCTCGGGATCCTCCCTTGGAGCTTGGTGGTGGCAAAAATGGCACTGGGATCCACATCAATGATCTACTTCCCTGAGTCATTTCCCTTCTCTGGTTCTGACTCAGGATCAGAACATGCATCTAATTTGGGTGCCTTTAGTTTGACCACCAACGACTATTTGGCTCGCCACTCGTTTGTGCTGTGAGTGGGGATGTTATGAAATTAACACCACTTCCTCGTATCTTTCTTTGGATTTTTGGGGTTGTTATGAGTTTCCTCACTTTGTCCTTGCCCCTTGTTATGGGGTTCAGGGGCGCCTTTCCCTAGCTTCAGATTCACAGATCCAAAATCTCGCTTCTTCTACTTAAATTTCTACTCGATCTTGGTGGCATAGCGATATGTCGTGCCAAGAGAGATAATGTCTAGGAACTCTATTTAATCTTGAATGTATCTGTGCAAAAAACTGCAGTACTTGAGCACCAAATGTCTCTCTAAATATTTAATACCCAACTTTGTGCACATGGTATGGAACAGATTCATTAGTTCGTGCACATCTTGATCCCTTTACTGCCGCAGCGTGGTCCATTGGATGTACTTGTCTTCATAGCTTCCCACAGGGTAATATTGTTCCTTGATGCCATCTCGAAATGAATTCCAAGTGGGTGCGGCTGAGAAAAAAGAGGATTCCCTCTCTTCCTTTTGCTCGCATTAGGTTTCCACCAGTCTTTGACATGGGGGGCAGCTTTGAGGAGTGCAAAAATAATCTTTTATCAGGTCGAAGAAATCATGGATTGAGAAATACCCTTCCAGCAAATTCAACCATCTATCTACACCATCTACATCTATTTGGCTTTAAAATATAGGAATGTAAAATTTGACTTGTACCTTGAAAGGAGAGGTGCCTCCAGAGTGGCTGCTGAATGTAGATGTGCCGTCGGTGGGAAACCGTTGAAGGATCTGGGCAAAGTTATCCATCATCGTGTTCCTCTATTTCTCAAGGGTCTCCTCGAGTAATATCTTGATAGGATCTCCTGCTCCCTCATCTCTCTTTTCTTCCTCTATGGGGGTTCATTGGGGTTTGCGAGGCTGATCTTGCAAGGGTTCAACTAGATCGAGCCCTAACTCCTTATACCCTGACCTTGTTGGGGACATGCAAAGAAAAACAGAGAAATAGCATACCACTCTGATACCACTAATCCGGATTTATGTAGGAATGCAATAATACACAGAAATAAACATAAACACATAGATGCATCAGAAATAATATTTCATTTCATTAATATCAAATAACAGAAATATGCTTACAGACAATGGAAATAAACTAGCTAGGGCACTGGTAGCATATCTCTGAGAAAATATGTGGCGGATACAAGCCTCTGAACTATGTTGCAATGAGGCTCAAAGGCCTATTTATTATTGAGAAACAATGGAAAAACATACACATCCAAAAACCTAACCCTAGGAGATGAAACATCAAAACTGTGGGCCCCGTTTGGGTTAATTGGTATATTAATCTTCCCGGGGACGTAACTTTGGCATACGATTTTCGTTTGACGCGCTCAATACCTCATTAGAAAGATATATCCAAGGAATAAAACTTTTTAGTGAGAAATATCACTCTACAAAACCATTTTGCTCCCATTTTCCCAAAAAAACATTGTTTAAGGCCTCAAAGTGGCTCTGGAAGTTTAGGACCCGAAAAAATTCTAAAAATAGTATGTTCTGCTGAAACTGAAAAAATGAAATAATTGATGGTGGGGGTTCAAATATAATAGGTGGGTGGCCACCAATATCCAACTGGATCAGTAGGGCCCCAAAACGGTTCCGGAAGTTCAGGACCCGAAAACCTGCTAAAAATAGTAAGCTGTGTTGAAAGTGAAAAACTGAAATAACCAATGGTGGGTGTCCAAATGGAATAGGTGGGTGGCCACCAATATGCACATGGATTAGTTTGAATACCTCAACTCTTAAACATAGTTACAATGTAGACTCGTCTAGAGTCTTATTCACTATAAGCATGTGGCTAGCCCATTTTCCATGAATAATGGGGGCTGAAGTGAAATCCTCTCAAGTTATGGTGGTGAAAACAGTAAGATCAACTTTCTAGTGGCATAAATTTTGCATAAAATTTCTGGTTGAGGTGATTTTTATGTTGTTGGAAAGGCCTTTGTGTGTAGAAAATGAAAAAAACGATTCTATGTTATAACAACAAAGTTTCAACCCCAAAAAACGTCATTTAATGCCTCAAAGTATTGTAAGAAGGTTTCAGACCCCAATTTTCCAAACTGTGTCCCACAAATAATAATGGTCTTGTGAGTTGATTACTCTAGTTTTTCCACTCTAAAAACATCAATATGGATGAGAAAAAATATAATGATCCAATTCAGATCACATCTCCCCATTTTGGGAGGATTTCAATCCCAAAAATATTCTATTAAATGAGGTGAGGAAAATTTTCATCCACCTTCTCTTTGGTGTACCATTTAGCCTTGCCTATAAGTTTTCCTTTCAACCCATCTTCCAAAGGTCATGCTACCCTTGTCTTATAGTTCTGGACCTATTTTGAAAAACCATATCTTTTTTCAACTCTATTTGAGCATCTGATGAAAAATCCTCTATATAAGGTAGGAATTGTTCCTCTTCTTGATCTAGCATGGAAGGCTCATAGAGCTTCAGATTCTCCACATTCACAATAGAGTAAATTTGCATGCATGAGAGTAGAATGATTTTGTAGGCATTATATCCCATATTTTCCAGTGCATCAAAGGGACCATATCATAGGGCCTTTATTTTATTACCAATACTCTGTAGCCTCTCCTTATTCCACTGTAACCATACTATATCTCCCACCTTGAACGACTTGGTTTTTTTCTGATAATTTATGGCCTTGTATTTTTATTCTGACCTCTGCAGTGTATTGTATACCTATATATGGATCCACTTGATATTCTCAAAAAAATTTCTGTCCCTCAAAGCATCCCCTATAATATCATCTCTTGCTCCTCCTTACTACCCATATGAAACATCCAAAGGTGAATTCAAATATCCAAAATAAGTTTCAAATGGGGACTTACCAATAGAAGTACATACTGCTATGTTATAAGAGTGTTGTATATATATTATATTTTCATCCAAAGTATTATGATGCCTATGATTATAACTCCTCAAAAGTTGCACCAAAGTCATGTTGACTACTCTTGTTTTCCCATATGTATGATGATTGAATGTTGTAGACCTCTTCAACGTCATTTCCATATTCTCCCAAAATGTATTCCAAAATTCACTTAGAAATCATGCATCTGTGTCTGAAAAAATGCTCCTGGGTATCCCAAAGTGCACCCAAACCTGTCCAAAGAACAATTTTTCTACTTCTTGCCCCCCGATGGTATTTTTATAGGGCAATAGAACACACACATTGCTTAATCTGTCAACTACCAGAAATAAGTAGTCATGTCCCTTCTTCGTTGTTCGTAAAACTCCCACAAAGTCCATGAAAATGTTGTCCCGGGGATGAGTGGGTACAAGTAAGGAATGATATATACCCTTTTTATTGTTACTAGGCTTGATGGTAAAAAAAATGCATGCATCCTCTTTTTAACCTAGATATGTGTTCTTGCATATTGGCCCAATACACATAACTCTAGAACTTGGACACTATATACCCTACACCAAATTTCCCTACAATATTGGATGTGTGAGCCTATTTCACAAATTTCAAATGATTGTCTTTAGGAATACATAACTTATCTAGCCTATAGAGTAACCCATCATGGATATGGTAGCCAAATGTGTTTTCTCCATCGTGCACATGACACTGACCCTGCAACTGTTGAAACACCTCCTTGAAGTCCTCATCCTCTGAATATGCCTCTCTGTATGCATCATGGGTGAATGGATCCATGTGCATGGGAGATCCCAAAATTGTGATGTTTGATGTTGGTGTCCTTGAAAGGATGCCATACAAGTTGTTTGTGTTTACTTTCTTGTACTTGATCACTAAATGAAACTATTGTAGGAACCCCATCCACTTGTAATGAACGGTTTTTTGTAGCTTACTCCGAGCTTATAGGTACTATAACAATTGTTGATCTATGTGGATTACGGTCTCCTTTCCCATTATATAGCTTTTCCATATCTTCATAACTTGCAACAAGGCATATAGCTCCTTTTCATAAGTAGGGTATTTAAGAATTGCCCCATGAAATACCTCAGAATGATAACATACATGAGTTCCTCCCTGCATCAAGACCACTCCCACAACATACCCACTCACATTTGTGTCCACTTTAAAGGGCTAATGCAAATTCAATAATTCTAGGATTAGTGCTTGACTAAAATTCTTCTTTAACTCCTTGAAGGCCCTCTACTAATCCTTTTCCCACTGTAAACTATTTCCCTTTGTTGTTATGGCATGGAGTGGTGCTTCTACCACTAAAAATGTGGTTATGAATTTTATCAGGCACTGTGCTACCCTAACAAAACTCCTAACCTCGGAAACATTATTAGGCAATGGAAATTTCATGATGGCCTTCATCTTGGCAAGATCTATCTTCAACTCTCCTCCACATATCACATACCTATAATACATTAAATACTATTTTGCAAACTCACACTTCTTGATATTTGTTAGCAATTTCTTCTTCTTCAATGTCTCTAGAACCTATGCCAAATGTGAGATGTACTTCTCCCAGGTAGCACTATATACTATTATATAATATAAATAGACAATAACAAATGAATCTATAAAATTCCGCAATATATCACTAATTAAAATCATAAATATAGCTAGAGAATTGCATAGGAATAATGGCATGACTAACCACTCCCTAGTTTTGAAGGAAATATTCCAATTATCTTATTCTTTGACTTGAACCTAGTGATATCCAGACTTTTAAGTTCAACTTCGTGAAGTATTTTTCTTGTTGTAATTGATGTAACATAATATTTATAATGAGTAAGGGGTACCTATTATTGAAATTTATTTTTTCTCAATTCCCTGTAATCAATATAAATATGCTAATTACCATCATTCTTTGGTACAATGATGATGGGTGACCCACGCGGTGATGTACCCAGTCAAATGACACCCTATTCTATTCATAAATCTAGGGAAACTTGATTAGGTGTTATTTTAGTTTTTATTTCTCTTACATTGATAAGTTCTTATGATTGTATATTACTTAATTTTTATTATTATTATGTTCCTTCATAATCAAGATAAATTCCAAACAAATGAAGATCACAAACATAAGAAAATAATGCAAGATGTAGGCACTCAACCAAGGCAAAGCCCTTATGAAGGGGAAAATCCAGTCACGCTCTTCCACCAGTGTATTAAAATCAATTTGAGACAACAAAAGACCATAGACCAAAAAAATGACCTTCTTCCCTCCATCAAGTCAACCACCAAAGTCAAACTTTAGTCCAAATAAACACATTATTTTTCTTCAACAAAGATCTCGTTCATCCCCTATAATTTATGAGGATTTCACTATATCTTCGGCCTTGCAACTTCGTGGTATCCTACAACTTCATGTTTTTATTTTCGACTTTTTTTTTTTCCTTAATGGTTGGTATTATTTTATTCATGTGATGATAGGTATCCTTTTAATAGGCTTGCATTCCATTTTTCTTGCACGATGTAAAATTCAATTCGTTGATATATGCTCCAATAGGTCAAATACATTTCTATTTATATTCATTTTAAAGGATATGGTTTCCATTTATGAGGTCAAATTAATGTGGAGTGTAGGACGACTTGATGGAGGAGGCTGATATTACAAAACTTTACTCTTTTACAATTTTATTTCTTGGTTTACAAATCCCAAGAGGGATATTTTATATAATGGTTTTGACTTTGACTCAATACAAAACTCCTAGAGAACACAATGGGTGCTTTGACCTATTGACCATTGACCCAAGCATGAAACCCATGCTTTAATAAGTCGATTTATTTTACAATAAAAATTATTTTGTATTTCTTTTTGACAAATATAATTATGAAGACTAACACTAGTTACATTCTTCAACATTTTCTAGTATTTTTTGAAACTATTTTTTCACCTTCTATAACATAATATCTCTATATCAAAAAAAAAATCCAATGGGGAGTCCGAAAATATTTGGATTTCATGATCCACTTCCCTCTTGGGTGGTCACCCTTTAGGATCTCAAAACACATCCCTATATGTTTGTAGCAAAACTTCTAGTTTCTCTTTCAATTTATTAGTACACCCCTCTAGGGATACCTTCCCTCTTATCGAATCTTTTGATGAATTATTTTCTCCTTAAAGTAATAAAACATACTTCTTGCTAGAACAGATCAATTTCTTGGCTTGGTTGGCACTTACTAGCGAAATTTTTGACTTGCCTTTGCATGCATTCATGGTGAACAATTTTACGTCCTTAACAAACTGGTACTAGTTAGCTCTCCCCATTGGAAACTATTGCCCCCATGTTGGATATATTTCCAATGGAACGCCATTTCCTCCTAATGCCCTAGTTATAACATAGCCCAATAGCCTACTAGTGGTTAGGTTTGAATACCTCAAATCTTAACCAAAGTAACAATATAGACTCTTCTAGAGTCTTCTTCATCATAAACACGTGGCTAACCCATTTTCCATTAATAGTGGGAGATGCAGTGCAATCCTCTCTAATTATGGCGATGAAAAATAGGAAGGTAAAGTTCCAAGTGGCATAAATTTTGCATATAGACTCTCATTGATATGATGTTTATGACGTTGGAAACGTATTTGTGTGTATAAAATGAAAAAAAGGTGTTACAAAAAATCATCAAATTTCTGCCCCTAAGAAAACATTTCTTGATGCCTCAAAATGCTGCTAGAAGGTTTCATACCCTAATTTTCCAAATTAGGCCCCATAGGTAAAAATGGTCCTATGAGTTGATTCATCCATTTTTTCTACTCGAAAATCATCAATATGGATGAAAAAAATATATTGATCTAATATGGATCACACCTCCCCATTTTGGGAGGGTTTTGGTCCAAAAGATAAACCTTTCCTGGAAGTTGTCCTTTCATCCTAATCTTCCAAAGGTAATGTTTCCCCTGTCTTGTAGCTTTGGAACTCTTGTGGAAAATTATTTCCTCTGCCAACTCTGCTTGAGCATCTGATGCCAAATCCTCTACATAATCCAAGAATTGTTTCTCTTTTTGATCTAGAATGGAAGGCTTATATAACTCCAAATTATCCACATCTCAACTGAGTAAATGTGAATTTATGGGGGTATATTGAGTCTGTAGGTGTTATCCCCCAACTTTTCCAATATCTCAAAGGGACCAAATCACAAAGCCTTAATTTTAAATACCAATACTTTCTAGTCTTTCATTGTTCAATTGTAACCATACTCTGCCTTCCACCTTGAATTACCTCTATGTTCTATGTTGATTATGCTTAGCCTTGCACTATTATTGTGACCTCTGTCGTGTCCCCTGTACCTATATGTGGATTTTCCTAATCTTCTAAAAAAAATTTCCAACCCTCAAGGAATCCCCTGTAATATCCTCCATTACTCCTCCTTGTTGCACATATGTAATATCTAAAGGTGAAGGTGGAAAATATCCAAAACAAGTTTCAATTGGGGATTTACTAGTAGAAGCGTTGAATGCTTTGTTATAAGAGTGATGTATATATACTATATTTTCATTTGAGGTCTTAAAATGCTTCTAATTATAACCCATCAAAAGCTGCACCAAAGTCCTATTGACTACTTATATTTTCCTACAGACCTAGTCAACTTCATATCCATATTCTCACATAATGTAGTCTGAAATGCAATGTTAAATATTGTGTCCCTGTCTAAAATCATGCTCCTTGGTATCCCAAAGTGCACCCAAACTTGTCCAAAGAACAAGTTCACTACTTCTTACCCGATGACCATATTTTTACAAGGCATTGAAACACGCACATTGTTAAACCTGTCAACTACCATGAACATGTATTCATGTCCCTTTTTGGTTGTTGGTAACCTCCCATAAATTCCATGGAATTTCTTTCCTATGGATGACTAGGAATAGCTAAGGGATGATATAGACCCTATTTCATGTTACTAGGCTTGTTCGTACAACAAGGTATTCATCCTTGTATGAATGTAGCTACTTGTTCGTTCATATTGGGCCAATATACATACATCCACACGTTGGACACTATCTTCCCTACACCAAAGTGCCCCAAAATATGATGCAGGAGCATTCTTCAAAGTTCATAAGAATTAAGAGTCTTATCACACATTTACTAAAGGGAGTGGTTTCCCTTAATTATTTTATTATTTTCCTAATTTAATTGAGATTTAAATGTCATTTTATTAATGAAGAATATCTCGTGAGTTGTAGAGATCTTAGAGATGAGTGAGTAATCCTAGGAAGAATGAGGATTTTAGGGATCTAAAGGCTTAATGTAGGATTTGTTTGAGTAAAGAGTGGAATTGAGAGAAGCTTTAGGAAATAATTGAGAGATTTTTGGATCTAAACTAAAATTGGTTCATGAATCCTTTTTATATATATTTGTAAGCATTTTGAAAAAAAACAGAGGGCGGGAAGCGAAGATTGGAGAGATTGGTTCAAGATTAGAGGTTAGCTCGAGGTTAGATAAAGGTTGGTCGAGGTTGGCTAGTTAAGAGATTGAGAGTATGATGAGGTAGAGAGAAGTCATTTTAATGTGTGTTTTCAGGCTCACAAAAGCTGTAGTATTGTAATAGGGTTAAATTTCAATGAAGATTGTATAATTTGTAATTATTATGATTTGTTTAGCCCTGACTTATAAATCTTGTATGATTGTGTGAATTGTGGTGTGACGTGTTATTTCATTAGAATTACTATTGAGTTTTTAGAATGGATTGACAATTAGGATATGATCAGAATTAGTGATTATTATGGAGGATTGAGACTCTGTGTATTAATTCAGTAATTGTACAACCGAGGAATATCAATGTCTAAAAACGAGTAGAAATGGAAAATCTTGCAACCACATAATTATATTGATGAATCATGGACAAGAGTATCAAAGAGGAATGATTAATTTCAGAAAACAAAAATGTGTTTGTTTTCTTAAAAATTCAGAGATTTTAGAACAAAGGCGAGCAAGAGAAATGGATGGCCACAATCAGATTGAAGATCTTAATAGGGAAAGATGAATGGACGAGATTATGTTGCAAGATCAGTTGGAAGGATGTGATTTGAAGAAGGGAAGAATAGGTGAGGACTGTTAGATCTCGTTTCATATCGACGGTGGATGGTGCATTGAAAGATCGCACATAAGAGAAATTAAAGTTTAACGCGA
This sequence comes from Pinus albicaulis, assembly GCA_034641835.2. Lineage (NCBI taxonomy): Eukaryota > Viridiplantae > Streptophyta > Pinopsida > Pinales > Pinaceae > Pinus > Pinus albicaulis. The sequence continues at coordinate 997,937,328 of CM076569.1, read as the reverse complement.
AGACATAGCAAAGTATTTTATTTTGTTTGCGATGCGGTAAGGGATGAAAGGTGCAATGCGGCGAGGGGTGAACACGTGTCGGCATAGCGCAAGAGCGCATACCACAAGTTTTATTGTTTAGTGTTATCGGTAAATAGTTTAGTTTGCGGGCAAGCAATGATGATAAGATGAAGAGGTATAATACATCGTTGGATCGGGCGAAGATCTACGACAAATATAATGTCGCACTTTGCATCGGCGATTGTATTTTTCTCGTTTAATTTACAACTTAAGTTTTTTGCGATGTGGTGATCCCTGATTGGCTATCGTCATGTGGGACCCGAGAACCGGTTTTGCGTGCATGTAAAGGATTTGGGTATGTATGAACCTATTTAAGGTGAGCGATGTTGATTTCTAGTGTATGTATGTTTATGATGTTCTCAGTATTGAAATCCGTTGCAAGATTATTGAGTTTACGTGGGTCATAACCCACAGTGGCAAGGTTATGTTAAAATGCGGTTTCGGCTACATCATCTTTTGGTATCAGAGCGATACTAGCGCTCTTTGGGGTTTTATTCAAGGATTGAATTTTATTCTCAGTATGTGTAGTTTTTTCATTGGAAATTGATCTAGATGCAGAAGGTTATGGTATGAAAGGAATTGGTCGTTGGGAGATCAGAACACAGAAGATTGTACACAGAAAATGATACTGAAATGTTGCAGGTAGCTGTGACAAGGGACAAGGGAGCAAGTGAAGAAATTGCAGTAAGAGATGATGTAATGAAATTAGTTGAAAGAATAACTGAAGTACAGACACTGAAAAGTAGAGTAACATGTTTATTGTTCAAGCCAATGAAAGCTTAAGGAGATAAAGTCAATGGAATATCTCTTAGGTATGAGTTATATTTTAATGTTTGGTCTAATTTGAATTAGTTTCATAGTGAAGAGAATGATAGCAGCCAACACACAACAGTAGACTGTGTAAAGAGAAGAGAAGTTGTGTTAGTGGAAAGTTCAACAAAGGATATTTTTGTAGAGAAGAAGAGAATAGAATAATTATCAAACAGAGAGAGGGGCAGGTGAGCATTGATTACAAAGTCCTGATAGCATTGGAAACTTAGGAGCAGGAGTGCTCAATAGAGGTTTTGTTGTAGAAACCAAGGAAGTATACCAAGAGGATGACTTGGTGTAGGTGACAAGTAGAGACTTGTTACAAAGAAATGAGAGAGGATTATTGTAAGCTCATAGTGGGAAAAGGGAGTCCACATAAAGAAGTCGAGATGACTATTAAGGGTCATCAAAGAAGACACAACAGAAGAAAGAAAGATGCCAAGGAAAATGCCAAGGAAAATAAGATGAGTGAAGAGGAACTTGACAAAGACATTGTTGAATTGAAAGCAATTATGGATGCAATAATAATGATGCTTGAAGACTGTGACAGGGGCCAAAGATATGGTTGGAATATGAAAAGAAAGAAGATAAAATAGAAGTTGTTGTAGAAACAGATAAAGAGGAGAATGTACATCAGATTAAGAGAAGAACTCAGAGTAGCTGAGTTAAAGGTGAAATATGGTTATTGTAGACCTGAGCAAGAATTTTACCTTGCTGAGGAAGGAATTATTGATGATTTATGAACTGTTGGAAAAGTTTGGATCAGCTGAGAAATGTGATGAAGAAGACATCAAAGGAAGAGGATCTCTGTATTTTTGAACCTAATGTTTTATGTATGTATACAAGTGATGAAAAAAATTTAGAGGATGTATTTATGTAGGTTGATGAAGAAATTAAGTTGTTAGAGGAGATGTTTGTAATAGAAAAGTTCTTGATTGAACATGTGTTCAAAGACATTGAAGATGGACAACTATTGAAGACTACAATGGAAGCTGGAAATGATGAATCTAGTAATACTTGTCAAAATTATGGCAGACAATCTGAAGAAAAAAAGAAATTGCAGATTATAGAAGAAGGATTAGAAAAGAAGCATGAAGATAGTCTCATCATAGGATTAAACAAGAGTAGATGTGAAGTGCAAAAAATTGAGGTAATGGGATTATCTCTTCAAATTCTATTAAAAAATTATGAACCTGTATTGATAATTGATGGACACGAAATTATTTTGAGAGGACATAATGGAGCATCAATGGAAAGAGATATTAATAAAGATTGCATTGTGGAAGATGGTAGAATAGAAATTTATAAGGAGAATTGGGTTCAAGTAGGTACAATTAATCTAGTAAAGGAAATGAAGAAGAAAGGAAAAGAGGACAGTCATGAACTTAAGGATAGATTGACAGAGACTAATGCACAACAAAAAATTTAAGACAATGTTATTTGTACAAATTGCGAAAGGAGTAAAGGTGAATGTAATCATCAAACTGGAAGGAGGCAGGCAATCTCAAAAGATGAAGGCATGGATGCTTTCATGAACTATGCATTTTCAGTGAATAGCAAGGGGGTTCAATGGAGTGTGATATTCATTGTGTTAACATTAACGTTTACTGTTGTAAAAGGGACTTTACAGTGGAATGGAAAATCTATTGTATATGGTGATTTTTTTTCTTGTACAAAAACAAAGAGAACTTTAGCTTCTAAAGTTATAGATTGGTAGATTTTGATTGAAAAGAGAGAGGGATGGAAAAAGAAACTTAGTGGCTTACAGATTTTTAAGGAAGAAAAGGGAAGAATGAAAAAAAAATGTGAAAGGAAGGAAGGCCAAAGAGAAGAACAAAGAACATAATTCAGAAATTAAACAGCATTCATAACAAATTAGAAACAAAGAAGAATTTTCCAAGACATGATAGTATGAAGGATGATATGACAAGTCGAACATGTCATATGCACATCAAGGGGATGACAAATCAAAGAAAACTTGGAGTAGAGGTAATGAAGAAAAAGGTGGAAAATGTAATATGTTTTTTGATTTTGAATTATTAAATGTTGAATGTCTTTTTCAATATAGAAGGCAAAATTCTTTTGGAGATATATTTATGTATGAAAATATGAGGGAGAATGCAAGTTCTAGAGATGTAGAAAATCAGTTTTTCGTATGGAAACAAGAAGATGAGAGAAAGAAACTAGTTGATTTAGAAGTTTGGAATGGAAGAAAAAGAGTTGATATAACTCTTACACAAGTCATTGCAGAAGAGAAAGAAGATTGCAAAGGATGTGAAATTACAGTCCATGAAAAAAAATTGTTTTTGATCCAAAGAAGATTTAAATTTCAAGAGTTTATCTTGAGTTTGAAAATGAGAAATTGGGTGAACAATTCAGTTAAATTTAATGTGAATATGGAGACAATTGAACAAGGATCAATAACTAAAAATTTTGTAGCTGACGGACAGTATATAGTGGGAAGGTCATATGGTTTTGTGTCAAACAAGGAACAATATTCTTTTGGAATTGAGAACATTCCATACAAGATTATGGATAAGTGGATGATGAAAACAACCAAGGTGATAGGTATGGGAATTTTTCAAATTTAGAAAGTCAAGAAGAGATGGAAAGATATGCAGGATAGTATAAAGAAAGTGGTTTGGAAACAAAAGAGAATGTTGGTGATAGGGTCATAAATCAAAACATACAGTCAAGTACAAGACAATGGAACTAGTGGAGAATACATAAAGTTGAAGTTAAATACTGTTGAGATGATGACAAGACAACACACAGAGGTACAAAAATTTAAGTTTCTTGAAGAGATACTCATGTTGAATATCAGTCTCAAAACACTATGCAGTGGGGATGCTCATTACAGCAAAGAAAAAGGACATCCACAATACAGGGTTTGGCATCCAGGAGAAGGAGAGAATGAAAAAAATACACTTGCAGTTGGAAAAGATCAGACAACCAGTTGGAAGATGAAGTCTAAAGAAGTTTACATTAGAGGAAATTGGAAGACTCATGAACAGGATTCCATGAATTATTTTAACCTAGGGAGTCTGATGCGGAAGCATTCTTCAAAGTTCATAAGACTTGAGAGTCTTATCACACTTTTACTAAAGGGAGTGGGTTCCCTTAATTATTTTGTTATTCTCCTAAGTTAATTGAGATTTAAATGTAATTTGATTAATGAATAATATCTCGTGAGTTGTAGAGATCTTAGAGATGAGTGAGTAATCCTAGGAAGAATGAGGATTTTAGGGATCTAGAGGATTAATGTAAGATTTGGTTGAGTAAAGAGTGGAATTGAGAGAATCTTTAGGAAATAATTGAGAGATTGTTGGATCTGAACTGAAATTTTTTCATGAATCCTTTTTGTATATATTTGTAAGTATTTTGAAAAAAAACAGAGGGCAAGAAGTGAAGATTGGAGAGATTGGTTCGAGATTAGAGGTTGGCTCAAGGTTAGCTCGAGGTTGGCCGAGGTTGGCTAGTTAAGAGAGTGAGAGTATGATGAGGTAGAGAGAAGTCATTTTAATGTGTGTTTTTAGGCTCACAGAAGCCGTAGTACTGTAACAGGGTTAAATTTCATTGAAGTTTGTATAATTTGTAATTATTATGGTTTGTTTAGCCGTGACTTGTAAATCCTATATGATTGTGTGAATTGTGGCATGACGTGTTATTTAATTAGAATTACTGTTGAGTTTTCAGAATGGATTGACCAATAGGATATGATCAGAAGTAGTGATTATTATGGAGGATTGAGACTCTGTGTATTAATTCAGTAATTGTACAGCCGAGGAATATCAGTGTCTAAAAACTAGTAGCAATGGAACATCTTGTAGCCACATAAGTCTATTGATGAATCGTGGATGAGAGTAGCAAAGATGAATGATTGATCGTGGAAAACACAACTGTGTTTGTTTTTTTTTTTAAATTCAGAGATTTCAGAACACAAGTGAGTAGGAGAAATGGACAGTCATAATCAGATCGCAGATCTGAAAAGGGAAAGATGAACATATGAGATTTTGTCTCAATATCAGTTGGAAGGATGCCATTTGAAGAACGGCAGAAAAAGTGAGGACTGTTAGATCTCATTGCAGATCAATGGCGGATGGTGCATTGAAAGATCGCACATCGGAGAAATTAAAGTTTAACGTGAAGACATCACAAAGTATGCTATTTTGTTTGCGATGCAGTAAGGGATGAAAGGTGTGATGCGGTGAGGGGAAAACACATGTCGGCATAGCGCAAGTTTTACTGTTTAGTGTTATCAATAAAGAGTTTAGTTTGCGGGAAAGTAGTGGTGATAAGACGAATAGGTATAATACACTGTTGGATCGGGCAAAGATATATGGAAGAGCTTGTGTCACACTTTGCATCGGCGATCATATTGTTCCCATTTAAGTTACAACTTAAGTTTACTATGATGCGATGAGCCCTGATTGGATATCATCATGTGGGACCCAAGAACCGGTTCTGCATGCATGTAAAGGATTTTGGTATGTATGAACATGTTTAAGGTGAGCGATACTGATTTCTAGTGTATGTATGTTTGTGATGTTCTCAGTATTGAAATCCGTTGCAAGATTATTGAGTTTACGTGGGTCATAACCCACAGTGGCAAGGTTATGTTGAAATGCGGTTTCGGCTGCATCACAATATTGGAGGTGTGAGCCTCTCTAATCAGCTACAAATGCTCACCTTTCGGAACACATAGTTTATATATACTACAAAGTAACCCATCCTTGAGATGGTATTAAACAATGTTGTCAACATCATGAACATGACTCTGACTCTGAAATTGTTGAAATATGTCCCTGAAGTCCTCACCCTCTGAATTTTCCTCTTTTTATGCATCATTGGTGAATGGTTCCATGTGCATCATAGTTCACAATGTTGTGATCTTTGATGTGGGTAGCCTTAAAAGCATGGAAAACATTTTTTTTTTTTTGCTTTCCTTCTTGTACTTGATCACTAAATTAAACTATAGTAGAAATCCCATCCACTTGTAATGCCTAGTATGTTGTATCTTACTCTAGGCTTGCAAGTACTGTAGTGGTTGATGATATGTGTGGACTACTGTCTCCTTTCCCATTATATAGTGCTTCCAATCCTTCACTTCTTTAAACAAGTCATAGAGCTCCTTATCGCAACTAGGGTAGTTAAGAATTTCCACATGAAATACTTCAAAGTGCTAGTATACAAGCCTTCCTACATGCATCAAGACCACTCCCATAACATACCCACTCGCATATATTTCCACTTTGAAGGGTTGATGCAAGTTTAATAATGTTAGGATTGGTGCTTGACTAATATTCTTCTTTAACTTCTCAAAGGAACTTTCCCCACTGGAAACTCTTGCCACTTGTTGTTATGGCATGGAGTGGCACTTCTCCTGCTGAAATCAAGGCTATGAATTATTTAATTATTGGGTTGTCCCAACGAAACTCCTATCCTAAGAAACATTAGTAAGCATTGACCATTTAATGATGGCCTCCATATAGGAAAGATATATATTCAAATCTCCTCCACCTATCACATACCATAGATACACCAAACACTACTGTGAAAAGTTACACTTCTTGAGATTTTATAGAAATTGGTGCTTCTTTAATATCTCTAGCACATGCATCAAATGTGAGATGTGCTCCTCCCAGGTATAATTTTATACTATTATATCATCCAAATATATAATAACAAATGAATCTATAAAAGGGCGCAATATATCATTTATTAACCTCAAAATGTAGTTTTTTCATTTCATAGGCTGAATGGAATGACTAACTACTCATACAAAATTTGCTTGGATTTGAAGGTGGTCTCCCAAGTATCTTATTGTATGACTTGAACCTAGTGGTATCTAGTCTTTAAGTACATCTCGGTGAATCATTTTTCTTGTTGAAACTAATACAATAGATTATTTATTTTAGGTAGGGGGTGTCTATTCTTAAGTGTGATTTTATTCAATTCCCTATAATAAATACATATTCTTCAAGTCCCATCCTTATTTGGTACAATGATGATATACTCATTTGAATGACACCATATTCCAGTGGTTGTTGCAATTGTTTATTCATCTCACTTTCTTTTATAACAGACTTACTGTTCAACCTAATATTTGGAAATGGAGAGTCCTACAATAGCTGGATCTCATGCTCACGACCCTCTTGGGCAGTAACCCTTTAGGATCCCAGAAAAAAATCTCTACATATTTCTCTTATAAATAATAAAACATACTTCATACTAGAACTAATAAAATGTGTTATCGCTCCCCCTAACTTTCCAAGGCTGAGAATGGAATTGAAGGAAGGTAACCACAGAACAGGATTTAGGTTAGGTAGCTAGCCCTGTTGGAAATATTGTCATTGATGGCAAAGGATTTGGCAAAGGTCAGTAGAAAAGAACAGAGGACGAACAGAAGGAGCAGAGACAGAATGGGAAGAGTACAAAGGCGCAGCAGAATTTTGGTGAACATCAACATGCATTCAAGAAGGATGGGAGAAATGTAAGGATGAATTAATTGTCATGGGCCGCAGCCACAAATTACAGAGGAGAGTTTTTTATGGTGTGAGCAGAGTCGTCTTTACAGTGGAACGAAGCTATTCCCGTAAATCTAATTTACAGAGGAGCAAAGTTATTCAAGACAGTCAATTCGGGATTTAAGCCTTCAACAACCAAGCATGAAGAAAATTTATGAAAGTATGATTAAACAGCGGAAAGACTTTAAATCTTTGAATGTGGCAGGACAAGTGGTCCCTACCACTTGAGCGCAAATCGCACGGGCGCAAGTTTACAGATTCAGAAATTGCCCATCGCAAAATTCCCATTTGCGATGTGCGATCAGCGCAAAATCGCAAAAGCGCATATTATAATCATCGCTCTCCGCCATCGCAAGTTTTGTTGTTTGCGATATGCGATCATCGCGCGATCGCAACATCACACGATCGCAATTTCGCATTTCCGCCGGTTGTAAGTTGCAATGTGGGCCCGGAATCGAAGATTGGGGTTTCAAATTGGTTTGGCACAATTATTAATACAAAGCGATTGAGATGTATGGCTGTTCCGCTTGCGGAACTCACCACATCAAAAAGACACTTGCATATGGAAATGCATTGGATATTGTTTATAAAATCCGAAGGGTTAAACGTTGGGTTAAAGGCTTGGCGCACATAGATAATTTGAATTTCCTCGTTTAAATGAAATAAATTAAAAATAATTTGAAGAGCCCCGGGGATAAACTAAAGGGAATATTGACAAAGGAATACCATTAGCGGTTGTGTAGTCTTAGACTCATGGTATTGAGAAAGGCGAGAACTATATAAAGAGCAAAGATCATTATTCGAAAGTAATAGTGGGGAGAGAGCCGAGCGCGGAAAAAGAGCGAATTCTTCTAAGGAATATCTGCATGGACAGATGACGTGCTTAACTGATCATTCTGAGTCCATGTAGCACCCATCGAAAGAATGAATCTGGGATTCACTAAATAGAAGAATCAATGAAGAGCTAACGTATGTCTGTTGAAGAATTTTTATCCAGAAAGTCAAATGGGATGTCGAATGCATACATTTTCTAAAGTCTGGAGTTGCGGCTGTGTGATCCAGTCTGAAAATTGATGAAACGAGGTCCACAGTGGTGCTGAAGGTCAAAGCTTTCAGTCAGGGGGTTGTAGCTCCCTTCCAGGAGAGGCTAGTAAACGAGAGAAGGTTGTAGCCTTTCTGCAGGTGGGTGCCTGCGTCTGTTATGAGTTTGCAGCAGCATAAATTGTAAATGGTTTTCTCTATAATAAAATATTGAAGACTAAGATTACAGCAGCGGTGGTTTTCTCCTGAATTGGGTTTCCACCTTAAATCCTGGTGTCCATATGTGTTGTTCATGATTAATAGTTTGTTCTATTGTTTCTGTTCATTCTTAATGCTTATCTGATGCATTTATCTAAGTAAAAGCATAATAAGATATCTGGACATACGCGTTGAATGCAGTACTGTAACATATGGTTGTTTTGAAAGAAAAGGAAAGAAAATTGTTCAGCCTAAAATACTGATTCACCCCCCCTCTCAGTATTTTTCCCAACAAGCCCTACCAAGACGAGAGAGGGATCTCTCAATGTCACTTTTCAGTTAATAAAATGATTGAATATATAATGATCTTAGGCTAGGTATATAAGCTCAATAAATAGGGTTTTGTTTGATGTTTCTTGTGTTGGATAGGAAATGACAATTAGGAGACCATGTCTAGGGTTTAGGTCAAAATTCAAAGTCAAGTTGCAGAGATATGGATGAGGCCAAGTAGGTAGCTTGAAAGCATGCTTATTTTTTCATTGTGTATAGGATGAAATGAATTATAATCTGAATGAGAATTTAGGTGAATTCATTCATTTATAAGGACAGAGACATTTAACGTAAACCTTGTTAAAACAGAGCATGAAAAGGCATGATTTTTGCTTATAAAATAACAAGATAAACACATAGAATAATATATGTGAAAGAGGGTATTATATCATTCAACTTGATAAGATAAACATACAGATAAAGAACAAATTATCCAAGGCATACCATAGGAGTCTTAATAGAAATTCTGCAACATTGTCTTTGATTTTGTTCCACAATCTTGTACAATAGATCCACTACAAAAAACCACTATCCAACCCAAGAAAATACTGAAGTGGGTCTACTTATAGAAAATATGAACAATGAAACCTCATAGGGTCGAAATCCGATCCAAAATGAATCATAATTACATGAGATGAGTCACTTCATAGAATCTATGGAGTTAGAAACCATTTCCTCAAATTCAGCTAAATACAAGGAGTGTGTGTCTCCCACATTAAATTACATGTCTCTTCATGATAAGAAGCAAAAACAAACTCAATCACTCCAATGGCAGCTCAAAGGACAACTAAACTTCAAAATTTTGACTTTTTTTGGCTTGACAAGTGTCTTGAGGGAATCTAATGTAGAAGCATGTGTTGTGAAACCAGCTGCAAAAATAGAAGAAAAGAGAGATCAACGCCTTAGAAATCAACCACTTCGAGGAGGCAACCTCCAATACATTACATAAATGAATGATTCTTGAATGATACAAATTACAAAACCTCCTTTCTATATATAGGAGTCCATGGGGCCACAATGTAATTCTAGTGGGGCCACAATGTAATCCTAACCGACCTAACAATAATAATTTAAGGGCATAATAATAATAATATGGGGGTTATAGGGTTACAATAATAAAAATAAGGGGATTACACTAACAACAATAAGGGACTATACTAGTAATATAGGGACCTAACATGCCCCTCTCCTTCAAAAAAGTGTTGTCCTCAACGCTTGAGTAGCTACGGGTGCTTCTGTATAAAATTCTCATCCTCCCATGTAGAATCTTCAGTGGGTAAGTTCTTCCACTTGATGAGATACTCTGAAATTGATCGATTCCGTAGCTGTCGAGTTCTTGTTTCCATGACCGCTTCAGGTTCCAATATGATTTTCCTTCCTCATCAAGTTCTGGCAATATTGTTTGAACTGGAAGATTTTCACCTATAACCTTCTTTAAGCATGAAACATGGAAAACTAGATGCACTTGCGAAGAAGCAGGAAGCTCCAATTTGTATGCCATAGTACCAATCTTTTGCAACACCTTGTAAGGACCATAGTACTTTGGCGATAATTTATTATCCTTCTTACCTTGCTTGAGGGACATTTGTTTATATGGTTGTAGCCGTAAAAATACCCAATCTCCTACATCAAAACTTCTCTCGCTGCGATGTTGATCTGCCTGTTGTTTCATTCGATTTTGTGCCAAATTCAGGTTATCCTTTAAGAGTTGGAGAACTTCTTGTTGATGCTCGATGTGATATTCCATTGCTTGAACCTTCAAATTTTCTCTTAAAGATGATGTGATGGATGGTGGATGATATCCATAAAGTGCCATAAATGGGGTCATTTTTGCTGCAGTATGGAAGGAAGTGTTATACCACCATTCAGCGAGAGGTAACCACTTGACCCATTGTGTTTGTTTATCAGATACAAAACAACGAAGATATCCTTCCAAACATCTATTTACTATCTCATTTTGACCATCAGATTGAGGATGATAAGATGAGCTATGAGCTAATTGAGTACCCAAACAAGAAAATAACTCCATCCAAAAATTTCCAGTAAAAATGGGATCTCTATCGCTCACAATAACCCTTGGGTTTCCATATAGCTTTTGAATTGTGTCCATAAATGTAGTAGCAACTGTACTTGCTTTAAATGGATGAGATAATGCACAAAAGTGTGCATACTTGGTAAGTCTATCAACTACCACCATGATGACACACTTTCCTTCGGACTTAGGTAAACCTGTGATAAAATCCATTGAAATCTCCTCCCAACGTTGACTTGGAATGGATAAAGGTTGTAGAAGTCCTGGGGTCTTAATTGTTTCCACTTTATTCTGCTGGCAAACCAAACATTCCGCCACAAACTTTCGAATATCAGATGTAAGGCCATCCCAAAAAAATTCTTTCTTCACCCTGTGGTAAGTTTTTAAAAATCCTGAGTGTCCTCCTAAAGGAGAAGTGTGCAATTCCAGAAGAATCTTTTGTTTTAGTTGGGAATTCTTACAAAGATATAAGCGATCTTTGTACCATAAGGAATCATTTTGCCAACTAAATGTATCAGATGTACTAGGATCTTGCTGCAACTTTTGAATGAGTGTCCATACATCTTTGTCCTTCTTCCATTCATCTCTTGCTTCGGTTATCCAATCTGGTTGGATAATAGAAATGGCACAAAGCAATGCTTCCACCTCTTCTTTCTTTCTTGAGAGTGCATCTGCAACAACATTAAGCTTTCCTTTTTTGTAGATTATTTCAAAGTCATAACCCAACATCTTTGTGACCCATTTTTGCTGCTCTTTAGAAGATAGTCTTTGTTCCAAAAAGTGTTTAAGACTATCATGATCAGTTTTTACCTTGAAGTGTCTTCCCATTAGGTAAATTCGCCATTTCTTTAGTGCATGTAGTATTGCTAACATTTCCTTCTCATAAATAGGTTTCTGTAAATACTTTCCCTTGATTGGATGACTTTCAAAAGCAATGGGTCTTCCTTCCTGCATTAAAATTGCACCAATTCCATTTCCTGAGGCATCACATTCCACAATAAAGGTTTTTGTGAAGTCTGGCGTAGCTAAGACCGGTGCATGGCACATTGCCTCCTTAATACACTCAAAGGCCTTAGTTTCTTCAAGAGTCCATGAAAATGCATCTTTCTTCAATAATGTTGTTAGAGGTGCTGCTATTCTCCCATAATTCTTAACAAACTTGCGATAATACCCTGTTAACCCGAGAAATCCTCGCAACTTCTTTATGGTTGTGAGGACTTTCCATTCCTTAATGGCTTTAATTTTGTTAGTGTCTACCTTAAACACCCTCGTGAGATACAATATGACCTAGATATTCCACCTCTTGTACTCCAAAGAAACATTTGGATGTTTTTGCATATAATTGTTTCTCCTGCAATAGTTTGAGCACCCTGTCAACATGTTGAACATGATCCTTCAAAGACCTGTTGTAGATTAGTATATCATCAAAAAATACTAGCACAAATTTTCTAAGGAAGGGTTTGAAAATGGAATTCATCAACCCTTGAAATGTAGAAGGCGCATTGGTAAGGCCAAAAGGCATGACCAAAAATTCATAATGACCCTCATGAGTTCGAAATGCTGTTTTTGGAATATCTTCAGTCTTCATTCTAATTTGGTGATATCCTGAACAAAGATCCAACTTGGTAAAATAAATTTCTCCATGTAATTCATCCAATAATTCATCAATCACAGGAATGGGAAATTTATCTTTAATGGTGAGCTTATTGAGCTCCCTATAATTTGGACACATGCACCATGATCCATCCTTCTTGTGTACCAATACTACAGGAGCATAGAAAGAACTTTGACTAGGTTGAATTATACTAGCCTCTAACATTTCTACAATCATACGTTCAATTTTTCTTTTTTGGACATAAGGATATCTATAAGGCCCGATTTTTTAGAGGAACACTTCCTGGAATAAAATGAATAGCATGATCATGATCACGAATAGGTGGGAGTCCTTTGGGAGTTTTAAACACCTTGGAATTATTGTCCAAGACTTTTTGGAGATCCGCAAAAAATAGATGATTTCGATGTTGGAACTTCTAGTGAGCATAATTGTGCAATTACGCCTCGTTGTTCTTTCCTTAGAAGCTTTGTCATGACATTAGAGCTTATTATCTTTCTCGGCTTCCCCTGCAATACCCCATAATTCGACTTCCTTTCCTTCTAAAAAAAAATTCAAGAAAAGTTCTTGAAAAATTAAAAGCTACTTGTCCCCCAAAGATTGTAACCATTGTACTCCTAGTACAACATCGGCACCTCCCATAGGAATGGAAAGCATTGGACTATTCAATACATATTACCCCATGGCTAGCTTTATATTATGGCATTTTCTAGAGAAATTTATAGTTCCTCCATTTGCAACCATCACTTGACATTACGGTCTTAGGTATAGGAAACAATTCAATTCCTTGGCTACCTTACAATGAATAAAATTATGGGTACTACCTGAATCAATCAACACTATTACCTTTTTCTTCTTGATATGTCCTTCTATCTTGAGAGTTTGAGGAGTGGTAATTCATTTTGTTCTTCCTCTTCATAATCTATGTAAAATAATTTCTTCTCAGCACACTTATGACCTTTAGTATATTTGCTATCACAACTGTAGCAAAGCCCTTTTTCTCTTTTTTCTTCTAATTGTTGTGGTGTCAACCTTGTAGGTTGTGGAAATCTACGAGTAGCAACACTTCCCTCTTTATAGAAGTGAGTGGTATGCTTTCTTGTCGCCATAATTTTACATTCAATTTTTCTTTCCAACCTGAATGCCTTCTCCAATGAATTAGGTTCCAAAACGCGAACTTCATGTTGGATGTTATCCTTTAAAGTACCTATGAAGAGATCAATCTTGTGTTCCTCTGGAATATCAGTAACCCTTATATTCAATTTTTGGAAGTCCTCAATGTGCTTCCCCACTAAACCCTTTTGTTTGAGATTTATCAATTGGCTAAAGAAGGTGTTTCTCTTTGTATCCTGATAATGTGATATCATTTCCTCTATAAAAATTGACCAAGTGACAATTTGTTTTACACGAGAAAAGCCATCGATACCATAAAAATGTATTTTGTTCTAAATGTAAAGTTGCAATGCATACATTTTGTGTGTTTTGCACATTATTGAGATCAAAATATTGCTCCATATGTAGTATCCATGTTACAGGATCCTTTCCATCAAACTTCCTCATATCCATTTTTGGAATATGGTGGTTCTTTCCTCTAACATTAGAGTTTATGAAATCACGATTAGCATTTATTTTATTCTCATCATGAGTTTCCTCTACTATCTTTTCACCATTAGGAAACATTTCTTGTATCAACTTTGTCAAACCTTCCATGTCTGCTTTTAGATCATTCTTCATGTTTTCCATCTTAGCTTCCATGTCATCCATATTAGATTCCATGCCAACTTCCATGCCATTCTTCAAACCATCCATCTTATATTCCAAGCCTTTCTTCAAACCATCCATCTTAGTTTCCACGCCTTTATTCAAAACTTCCATGTCATTTTTTGTTGCTCTTTGCGAGAGCGAAATTTGTTGCACTTGCTCTTGTAATTTGGATATGTCATGTTGCCATTCTTCATCTTCATGAGTCATAGTAGAGCCTTCTAAAGGCTTAATAGGTGTTGAATTATTTTTAGGAGCCATTTTAGAATCCAATATTGATATCTATTCTACAATATGCCCTTCGAATCAATTCAACTTGATTCTTCAAACAAGAATTATGCAACTCGGAAAAACAAATACACACCTTTTACTTTCTTTTGAGGAGCTCGATATTGAAATTGAATTATCTTTATAATTGCGGATCCTAAATATCTAAAATTCGGCCCTGTAGTAGCACTCTGAAGCTTCTTTCAAATGCCACAGGTCTGACCTGATTTGGATTCTTCAAGAAAAATTTATGTCCAATCTCCCACAATGACCCAATTATGGACTAGTTCAGTAGAGCAAACTTGTACGACTTGCCACGTGTCACTGTTTCCTCCTTTGGCTCTAAAATTGATAGACAGGAAACTACGGCCCATGTACTTGCATCCACTTTACAGAATTCCAATCCGATGCTTAGAGAGTGAGTTATGAAGATTTTCCCATGATCACCTCTTTGAGATGAAATTCGGGAGCCTGAAAAATCCCTCCACAGACCATATCTTCGAAAATTTTGTGAACCAAGATTTGAAATTTTGTGACAATGTTCCTTAGGAGTTCAATTTCGCGCTCTAAAAAATTCAGCTTCGGAACCTTCGTAGAAAAAAAATTATAGCGAAAACACTACGATGACCTGTTTAGGTTAAATTCAGGAGTCTGCAAAAAGCCCTAACTTCCACAGATCATATCTCCGAAAATATTGCGAACCAAGCTCTATTGTGAACCAAGCTCTAAAATTTTGCGAAGATGTTCCTCAGGATTTTTTCTTCGCGCTCTAAAAATTTCAGCTTCTAAAACTTCGTAGAAAAAACGTTATAGCGAAAATGCCACGATGACCTGTTTGGAGCAGCAAAACCCTAGAATCCAAAGCTCTGATACCAAATGTTGTGAAACCAACTCCAAAAATAGAAGAAAAGAGATATCAACGCCTTAGAAATCAGCCACTTCGAGGGGGAAACCTCCAATACATTACATAAATGAATGATTATTGAATGATACAAATTACAAAACCTCCTTTCTATATATACGAGTCCATGGGGCCACAATGTAATCCTAGCCGACCTAACATAATTATTTAAGGGCATAATAATAACAATATGGGGGTTACAGGGCTACAATAATAACAATAAGGGGCTCACACTAACAACAATAAGGGACTATACTAGTAATATAGGGACCTAACAACGTAGCCCTTGTTGGCAGAAACATAGTGCCATTTTATAGAAGCATAATTCCACTTTGGAGGTGATTTTAAGGAACTTTTAGGGCTCAAAATCCAAATATGAAGTATAGGTCAACTAGCCTTGTGTGTCTACTTTCTATAACATCTTGAATTTTGAGAAACCACCCACAGGAAGGCCTCCAAAAGTTGATTCTCCCAAGCTTACTCCAGAATCGTAGCGCCTAGTAAAATATATTGGCACAAGCATAGAAAACTGGTGGGTTTTTGGGATTTTCTTCAAAACTAGGGCTTGTCATGCAAAAAGAGTTCCAGATATGGAATTTACTCATCAAAATTCATCCACCCATATAATCCACTCTTCATTTAGAGGTCCTGAGAAAAAACGTAGCTCCTTGGTGCTACATTTCTATGGAGGTTGAATTTTCAATTTAGTGCAAAAATCATCAAAAATGCAAAAAGTGCTCAAAATTATCCAATTTGTTTTCTATAATACCTATGGAGGGTGGGCTAAATAGCCATGGATTCCTCGGCAAGGAGTTCTAAGTTTTCTTTCTCCTGAAGCTTCATTTGAGCCTCTTTGAGCTTCTTTTTCACTTGTTTAAGCCTGATTTGTGAAATTTTGTTCCTGGTGCAATAATGATTGGCCATATGCCTCTAGAGGTTATTGTTATTCTTTGATTTCTTCAAAAAATTCTCAAGCTGCCCATTTACCCTATCAAGCCAATACTCTCTATATTGGTTTATTTCATCAAGAATGAGCTCATCAAAGTTCTTCCAACCTGGTTTAGGATTTGTTGATTCTCTTTCTATCTGAAGCATGTTTTTGAGGCCCATTGTCCTTGGTATTCTTCTTTTTATTTCAACCTCTGCATCCTACAGCTGGTCATCATCTGCAATCTCTTTTCCCTTTCTTTTTTCTGCATCAACATGTACTTTAGTTTTGTCTTGGAGGATCAATTTTACCTTTAACTAAAGATTTTATTGCTTTAGGAAAGTAATTTGAGAATTTTCAATTGAGAACACCTCCCTCAGCTCTATTATTTCCTCATATTTCTCTTTAATGATTTCTTCAAATGATTTATCCTCAACTTGTTATGCCATGTCAACATCTATGGGCGCCTGTTCATCATGTTGGTGCAATGGTAATTCAATCTGATGCATGAGTGGCTGCTCCTCTATTTATCTTTGCTCAACTTGTTGGACGGATAAGTCGTTCTTGCGGACAAGACATACCTCGCAAGTGTCCTACAGACAGCTAGCAACAAACGAAAAAACAAAACTATCTTTCTCTATATATATTATGATTCATAATTAAATGCTATAAAGGTTTAACGATCTTACCTTTAATCTAATGCTTGTTTGTAGTAGTAGTCCTTCAGTCACCCGAAAGAGTTATCTTCGAAGATCTGCAATAACCAACAAAAAAACATAAAATAGCACCTGCATAGCATATATTCATAAATCATATCCATTATGGTGATCAAGGAATCCATAAAATAAACCAATCAATTGATAGCTTATTGAGAAAAACGGATTTATTTGTATTAACTTAAATAAGAAGAGCCTTACAACCGTGTCTGCCTTGATGTTGTACAGGTCTTCCTGGGGTCCGGAACATGTGTTTCCTTTACTCTGATCAGCCTTGCACTCTTCCAACCGAGATACATACAGGTATGTAATCCTTCCCACATGAAATCTCAGCTAAAAGGGTCTAAGTTTCAACAGCACTTCGCTTCCAACAATACTAAAACTTCAACTCATCAATTGTAACCCCTTGAGGCTGCCCTATGCCTCTTTTTATAGTGAAAGAGAGGAGGTTACAACTCCATACAAGAAGGGATATAATCCTCCTTCAAAGGGATTAGTTCCTTACATCAAGGGGTTAGCTCCTTATTGGATGGGATGCATGAACATGAAAGGAGCAGACTTTCCACCGCAGGAATGTTTCCAGAAGCTTATAAAAATGACTTTAACTGAGCTTCTAGATTTTACTTGCGCCTTTTCTAATATTTTACAGGGGTCCACACTTTTAATGAACAGAAAGTGTGCTTGGCCACACATGATTTATAGCCAAAAAGTGCGAGACCGTAGGAAAAACTAGGAGAAAGTGCGGTACTAGAGTTTTAAGGATTTTATGAGCTTTTCTCTTAGTTTCACAGCTTGAATTTGGGAACTTTGATATTGTAGACTTCCAAGGGAGTACCAAAATTTCATGGTGACAAATTTCAGTGTAAAAAATTTCCCCCTAAAGTGCAAAATATGAGAATATTCGAAGAGTGATGTGCTTTATCATTTCAAGGATCAGCCTGTGGACACCCCAGTTGGAACCCTATAAAAACATTCAACACAACACACACACACACACACACACATCATCGCTGAGGTAGGAATTCCCATACTCAGATCAAAACTAACTAAACTTGTTCTGATACAGAAACGATTTTAATATTACATCAATAGTGTAGACACAACATGGACGCAGCCATCTGTAATGAATTGTCTACTGCATAATGAATAATAAAACTCCTCACAACCTGGATGGTGGAAACTAGATCCAGGGTCTTGATTTCTGCTTCCCGGACTAGTACGATTCTATCCATGCGATTAAATGTGTTGAAGTCGCACATGGTAGAAACCACTTGATTACCAATCAATGATGTGAACTATTAACAAGTGTGAGAGAAACCACCAATAATGACAATCGCTCTCAAAGTACTCAGTACAATCCACAAAATGCGAATAAGTGATCTGAAGTCGAACATTTCACGGAATCGTTCGATCGAAGGTCAATGATGTAACCTATCGTCGAAGGTGAGAAACCTGTCGTTAAGGCATGTAGATTCCAAGGTACTGATGGATTCTAGATCAACTTCCTGGATGATGAGCTATCGTCGATAGAAAGTGATCCGTCATAAGCAAGCTCACGACACGAAACCATAGATCAAGTTTTGAAGAAATTTTTTGCAAGGACTAACTCAGGGATGGTCAACGCGAATGGAGACAAGTGTTTGCAGATGAATGGTTTGTTTGACTGTCCTCTTGAACACATAACGACACTGCATATGGTTTGGTGACAGTTTCCCTAAACTAATACCCAGAAACTGGCTGAAGACTTTCAATGTGGTTTGATTAACTGATAGGCAAAGGATTTCCCAACCCAGGTAGAAGTGCGACAAAAAGTGTCGTGTTCAAGAGTGGTGTAATGCTTTTACAAATCAAAGTGTAACAAACGAATCTGTTTTTCTCTCTTTTCCCCCACTATTTCTGGCAAGTACCTCTTTATTTTTGACAAGCTTGAGGAGGATAACATTTTCTTGTTTATAAGCTCATCCTTCGGATGAGTCCAAATTAGTTTAAAATCAAACCCTAAGAAGGAGTGGTCTATTCCTGTTTGTAATCGACAGGTCCTTTACTATTAAATTTTAACAAGTCTAGTATAGGAGAAACTTGGTGTTTTTCATTTTTAGGGAGTCAGAAGAAAAAACTTAAGAAAACTCCATGGGTGTTATTTTTTGTAAATTTAGTCTCTCAGGCCCGAAAAAGGATAAAATAATGCAAGAGAGAACTCCATTGACCATAATTAGTCAACATATACCTTTTTCGTAAATAGTCCATTTCAGTCCGGAAAAGGGGTAAACTTATACTGAAGGGACGACTGTTCATTTACTTTAACGAGTTCAAATAGTCAAGTACTTGGCGATCTTTTCATTTTTAGAGAGTTTGAAAAGGGCTTAAAAGAGGAATCCATGGTTTCGCTTTTTCATAAAATTTAAAGAGCCCGAAAAAGTGATAAAAGTTTACTCTTCGTAAAAAATGACCATTTTCCCTGAAAAATCCGTTATTCTGCACAAAAACTTGAAAAATTAAACATACCTATTTCAATAATAAAAATATTTTGAAAAACTGATTTTTAAAGTGAAAAATAAACAAATTTAAAATTCATCTATTCGAAAAAAACTTATAAAAAGGAGTTTTTCAAGTTCGTTTTTACCGTTTGAATTTGGAGTGAATTTTTTAGAGCTCTGGGCAAAAAACGCTTCGAAGAATATTCTGGGCAAACCGACCGTCGGAATCGAAAAACATCTATTTCAGGTAATCCACAACCTCCTTATCTTGCTTTTCATCCATTCAATTTTTTAATTTAGGGTCATAATTTCATTTTTGGGAGGAAAATATGTTGAAAAATTCGCCCTCGAGGGTCTGCACCTAAGACATTAGGTACCTGCGGACCCCGACATTTTTCTACAAAGAAAAATGTTGGGGCCCCGCACTTTTAACATAGGGCCCATTCGTATCTACGCACTGTCCCTGAGCGTAAAGTGTGGAGGCACCGTGAAAAATTCAAAAACATATTTTCTTCCTAAATTACCCAAATTTTTTGCTTGAAAATGATTCTAATCCTTCATTTACTTGATTGTAGGATATCTACAATGCTCATTTGGTGAGAACGGGAGCACGAAGAGGTAGATGAAGCAAATATAAATCATCAACCTACTTTGCAAGCTTTAAGAGCATGCGAGCTTTACAAATTTTGGGCTATCAGTGGCATGAGAGCTCAAGTAGATCTTCTTACTTGGCTGGTAAGTAAATGGGATGTTCAGGACCAGTGTTTTGTGATCAGAGGTCACCGGCTCGAGATTGAGTTGGAATACATCTATTTTTTGACTGGTTTGTCCAGGAGAGGCAAACCATTATCTCTTTTTGGGGCTAGGCCAGGTGGCCAGTCTGTTGCCAACTTAAAATTAGAGTTCTACAATGATGAGGCCAATCCCCGAGATAAATGGATTGACATAAAAACTATCATCCGTCTAGAGCTGAAAGTGATCACTTTTACCATTGTCAAGTTGTGTGGAAGTGCAGCTTTGCATGTAGCCACTGGTTCTCAAATGCGCATAGCAGTAGATTGCTTTCGAGGCACCATATTCAACTGGTGCGAGGCAATGTTGGAAAATGTGAAAGGCCAACTTACCAGAGCAAAGAATGGGAAGCTAAGCAACTTTGGATATAGGTCCATTGTAGTCACCTTTGCTCTAGAGAGGATCCCCATGTTAGCCCCGCAGCATATTCCTGTCGATGTTGGTCGACCTCGAGAGCCTAGGATGGTTCGTTGGGTTTCTTTGATGGCCCGCCATAGTGAGGGTGGGGAGATTGTGCGATTTCCCTCTACATATTTTCATTGGCTGGAATGCCAAATTTTTGTTATGGAGGATTTTCCTTATGCTGGCATGGATTTTCGTGGCGACCGGGAGATACCCCTTCCTCTAGGAGCTCAGTGGGACGAGTCAGGTAAAAAATCTCTTTTGAAATTTTCTAATTTCTAATTTTTATTTTGTTTTTAAATCGTCCAAAACTGATAACAAAAATTTTCAAATGTATATGTGGGTCCAACTCGACCAGCCATTCTTCGCCCCTTTGACCGGAGGCAAAGCGATGCAGTAGCAGCAACACCACCCCCACAGAATTAGACTGCAGAGATCTTGAGTGATTTAGAGCACCATCTGGAGTGGCTCACTATAGATATTCCTAAGACTACTATAAATGATATCCCACTCTATCTACAGAGATATGTCATAGGTTTTCCTAGACCATTCAGGAGGTTTTTGACTAGGGTGGCACGAGTAGTGGTGTATTATCATGATCATCACCACGGATAGTGGATGATTGACTTGTAGACTCATTTTTGTATCACTTTTTTCCGATCATAAGGAATTTTGAGCCTATGATCGAAGACGATGTACTATTTTTTGAACACTACATCTATACTATGTTATACTATTATTTCAGTTTACCTGTTCAATCATGTTATGGAATGTTGATTTGTTACTTTGTTATCGCAAATGTCTATTTATAACATTAGAAGCAATTGCATCCGCTAATGTATTTAAATTTCTTGGAATGTGTTGATACTCAATATAATCGAACTCTTGTTCCAAGAGACGAACCCTTAAAAACAATCTTAATAATACTGGATTTCTAATGGCATATACTTAGTTTAATTGAAGTACAATGAGTTCAGAATCTAACTTAACAATCAAACTCTGAATTCCAAATGAAATGGATTCCGATAATAATTCAATAACTGCACTATATTCGTCAATATTTTTCGTCGTTTGACCGAGACTTACCCCATGCATCGATACTAACTCGTCAATGGGTGAGTAAATAACCCAAGCTGCGGAAGAGATGTTTTGTGTACTACAACAAGCGCCATTAGCAAAACCAATATACGTTTGAAAGGATGTCGACATCTGCGATATCAAAAGTATCCAGATAAGCGGGAATAATAGTAAGAGCACACTTACGCTAGGCACACGCTTCTAATCTATAGCACACCAGCTAAAAATAACTAACATACATAGAAGATCTCCACACAAAGTCAAGCATAATATCTCTTTAGATAAAGTCCATTTTTGGGTTTACCCAAGGAGACCCCGTCAAAATCAATCAATTCATAGGCCCCTTTTTCAAGCTGTCACTTGACAATATAAGGACCATGCCACATGGATTAAAATTTCCCAACCCCTGGTTTATCATTGGCTTTATCATAAATCAAAACTAGGTCTCCTTTTGAAAAATTATGAGGGGTAACACTTCTATCATACTGAGCTTTCATTCTTTTCGCATGAGCCTCGGTAGCTAATGTAGCGGTGCGTCGATTCTCATATAATTGAGCCAAGTATAAAAAACGTTTCTCCTCTTCAGAAGTGTCTGGTAATAACTCTATGGCTAGTTGGAGTGATGGTATCTAACATTCAATGGGTAATACCGCTTCTAAACCGTAAACAAGTTGAAAAGGGGTAAAACCTATCGATGTTTTTGCTGAGGTTCGATACGCCCAAAGTGCTGAAAAGAGCATGGTATGCCAATTCGACTTATGAATTCTAATGATTCGTTTGATCATGGTGACTAAAAATTTATTAATCGCTTCAACTAAACCATTGTCCTGTCGATAATATGGTGTAGAACTGTCATGGCGCAGACCAAGCTGGTCTATTAACTCGGTCATCATGATATTTCGAAAATGGCTCCCGTGATCAGTAATTATCGCTTTGGGTACACCGAAACGAGCAATCACATGATTGAATATGAAAGTAGCTGCAGTTTTTCCATCTGCCACAAATGTAGGCATCGCCTCTGCCCATTTGGTAAAATAGTCTACTGCTAGAATAATATACCCATGCCCCTCAGCGGAGTGAGGGTTACATGTAATGAAATCGATGCCCCATTTTGCAAAAGGACTGACAACAATTATGGGGTGAAGAGGAGTAGGTGGTGCACACATTTTTCGATGGAATATTTGACAATTATGACATTTTCAGACCGCGTAAATACAATCTTTAAACATGGATAGCCAGAAATAACTTGTGTGCAATATCTTTTGGGTTGTGGTGTACCCAGACATATGACTGCCACATGCTCCGGAGTGATAGTCATTTAAAACCTTTTCGGCTTCATCATGATTTAGACAACATCGAAAAACCGATTCCGCACCACGACGCTAAAATGTGTCGCCAACAATGTGATATTGTTGAGACTGGAAACGAATTTTTTGTCATTGTGACCGTGAAAGCTCAGGTCGAAAATATTGGGTTTGAAGATATACAATAATATCTCCATACCATGGATCAATGGTACTAATAAGAAACAAGGATTCATTTGCGATTGGTTGTTTCGCCATAGTTTCTGTATCAGTACGTGGGAAATCACACATAAGTTCAGCAAATATCAATGATTTCTTGGATCTGGAATTTTCAAACTCCAAATCAAACTCCTACAGGATAACAATACATTTAGAGTATTTTCCCCCTAGCAGTTGTTTAGTCAAGATGTACATCATAGGGTTACAATCAGAGATTATTGTCGTTTTGCGTAAAAGTATGTAGTGACGAAAACGTTGGACAGCTTGAACAACTGCCAAGGCCATTTTCTCCACATGTGAGGATTTGATCTCAGTCGGATGCAAATTTCGACTAAGATAGTAAATCACATGTTCACTATGGAATTCATCTTCCTGAACTAAAAACATCCCTATCATGGAATCAGAAGCGGAAACATACAAAAAGTAATCTTGGTTGTAGTTGGGAGGATGCAATAACAGTGCATGGGTCAACACGTTTTTCAAAGCATCAAAATATCTATTAGCGACCTTGTCCAAAAAGAAAGGAATGTTATGTTTCAACAACCTAGTGAAACCTTTTGTTAACTCGGCGTAGTTAGGAATGAATCGACGTAAAAAGTTTGCTTTCCCTTGCAAACTTTCGAGTTGGCGAAGAGTAGAAGGAGGAGGTAAACTGATGATTTCCTCAACCTTCAATGGGTCGACATGAATGCCTGCCTTTGAGACAATAAATCCCAATAATCATCCGGGTTCTACGCAGAAAACACATTTGTGAGGATTCAAACGAATCTTATAGTGCCTACATCGTATAAAAATGGCTCGTAAATGAGTAATATGATCTACTCTACATGAAGAATGAGCAAGAAAATCATCGAGGTAGGGCTGCACAATGTGTTTAATGTCATGAAATGCATAAGACATGGCCCTTTGAAAATTGGCGCCAACATTCTTAAGGCCAAAAGTTAATTTGTGATAAGCAAAAGCTCCCCATGGACAAATGAAAGTTGTTTTAGGTTGATCTGCAGGGAGTATGTTTATTTGATTGTAGCCGGAAAATCCATCCATGAACGAGAACATTTCACTTCCATCACAATCGTCAATAATTTGATCGATGTAAGGGGTTGGATAATTGTCTTTAGGAAAAGCTCAATTTATATCCCTATAGTAGATACATACTCTTATTGTTCCTTGTTTTTTATTGACCAGAACAATATTAGATACCCAATCCGTTAATGGGATCGGATAAATAAAACCTGCACGAAGTAATTTTTCAACTTCTACTTTGATAGCGGCAGCTTTTCTCGGATGAATCTGACATAATTTATGTCTGACGGGTTTGGCATCCGGGTATGTCTTAATTTCATGAAAAACAATCGACGGATCGATTCCTGGCATTTCTTCATATTACCAGGCAAAGATGTCACGAAATTCTTGAAACAGGGCCTTATACGCTTGAATTTCTTCAGGCGTACAAGAAGCACCTATGTGAATGTTTTGAAAAATCCCAGCTTTTACTGAAATGTCAAGAGGAACCGTCGTAGAAATATTTTCTAAATTCAATTCAGAATCGGCATGTGAGAGAGGATTCTGAGGTTATTTGACGTAATCAGTGGTAAAAATGGAGGAAAAATCATTCTCAAAATGATCGATATCAGGTAAAAATGAAGACCTATGGTGTAGATCTTCCCATGGTAATTCATCTACCAAAAATAATTCACGAATGTGTTCATCAGTATGGAAAACTTGTTGAGCAGGATCCAGAATTGGTGTCGAAGCTAAACTCAATACTAAAAATGACTCTTGATTGATCACATTCACTGGATCAGATTCGGTTGAAGGGGTATCAGAAAATGACTGTACTTGCTGATATGCTAGCTCAAAAGGACTCAAAGGCATTGGGCCCTCAAAAGAATCCAATTCTGATTCTGAAGGTACTATCCAAAGATCATCAAATGAAATAGTACTTGATGTAATCATATTGATATTAGAAATAGGAGTTTGTACGTTGGGAGGAGGTAGGGATAAATTTCCCAGTAAAGCTGAATCTTTAATCAAACCTACTCCAACATCCTTATAAGGGATAGTCGATTTTCCGATATGTTGGATGCTATCAGTAGAGGCTGGGTCGGATGAATAATATGAGAGCTTATCTATTTTAACAATCTTTCCTTTATGATGAAACATGATGAGACGAAAGATCGATGATACAACAACAGTCATGGCGTAAGACCAACTGCGACCCAGGAGAAGTTGTAATCCAGAGGGGCATCAACCACCTCCACATCTAGATTAACCACTTTGCCTTCAACCTCTATTGGTAGATCTTGTAAAATACCATATGGTTGAAAACCTCTTCCATCAAAAGCTTTGAGAATAGTTGGTGATTGGTTGATTGTCGAAGAACCAAGTGATTTCCAACATTTTATCGACATTATACACGTAGAAGCCCCTTCATCAACAACAGTATGAAAGATACGCTTGTTTTTTACTATTACCGGAATCTGAAAAGCCATTTGATGAGGTAGGTGCGGTGTAAAAGTTTCTAAATCGAAGATTATGAGGTTCGAATCCTGGAGATCTACAGCTCCTAAGGCTGAAAAAAGTAATTTTCTTTGGGATGGGCATGATTGCAATACTTCCAAAGCCGACATTGTTGAAGGAGAAATTGCCAAATCTTAAACAATATTGTAATTCTGAGCAGCTCTCGCATGTGGATTAAAAGCTGATTTACGAAGTACAAATTTTGCAGGCGATTTAATCACTAAGTTAGGATTTTGTTTCTCGATCTGTAATGGATCAAAAACTGAGGGAGATGTAGTCGATGCAGAATTGGATGTTTCTTCTTCTTTACCAGTGTTTTTTCTACCGTAATATTGTGATCGCGTCGCAACCATGAAAATATCCTCAACCGGATTGGAGGAAGATCCAACCAAGTTACTATCTTGAGTGGGAAAGGGATCCTTCAAGACAGCAGGTATAGGCAAACCCTTAACAAATTTTGATACCTCGGCTCTATGCAGACACTCTTTTGTAAAATGATCCTAGTCACAGATGAGACAATGATATCGAGGTTTTCATTTTTCCTCAGTTGGTTCAGTTGCATCAATTTTCTCTTTTAAATATTTCTTCTTTTTATTCTTACCTTTCTTCTTACCACCAGTTTTAGATTTGGTCATAGATTTCTCTACAACATGGATATCGACGGAAGTTTTTATGGAAGAATCTCCTTTAGGTGAATCGGATAAAGTGATAATAGGAGAAATAGTCTTGGAAGACTTCTTCTTACTCTTACCAGTACTAACAGAACCAATTACACCATGAGCGGCATGAGAGCCAGAAGGAGTTGCAGTTAACTGACTAGGTCTTGGTAAATCGAGGAATTCATCATACAGAGTACCTGACTGAGTATATACAAGGTCAAGGTACTGAGACTGAGCAATAACTTTCTTTTCTGTAACAACGCATCCTTTGGCCACATCTTCAGTAATTTTGGGCAATAACGATTTAATAAACCATTCAACCAAAATTTGATCAAGAATAAAGACTTTCACTAAACACCTTCTACGTCTCCATTCATGAATGTGATCAGATATGTACATAGACATAGACTTCTTTAATGAAGTCAGCAATTCTATGCCATTTTCGTACCTGACAGGCAACTGAAAATGGGTTAAGAAAGCAGTAGCTAGCGCATTAAAATTATTAAAAGAGCTACGTGGTAACTCAATGTACCATTTGGAAGCTGGACCAATGAGAGTTCTCTGAAAAAGACGTAATCAAATAGAATCATCGACCAGTGAATGCACACCAGAGGTGATAAGTCATAACATGATTAGATGGGTCCTCTCCTGACTTACCTTCAAATTTCAAAATATCACTGGGCAACTTGTTAGGCATCGGTGGCCAATATGGAAGATAAAAAATGGGATCGTTTGTAAGGCGCAAAAGATCCGGTAAATCTAAAGTTGCTATGAATGGTAACCGATGGCTAGGGTCTTGATAACCTTGAGTGATCAAACCAGTGCCAGGAGGAGGATAGCCAGGATATCCTGGAATCAGATGTGCATTTGGAATTGTGAAACCTCCTGGGTAACCAGGATTAACCGGACCATACTGGGTTGTTGAGGTATTTGATAAGTATACCCAAGGTACGACTGATACTGATACGCTGGATTTTGTGTAGCGTGACCAATTTGATACTTTCCCTGGTACGGTTGATAAGTAAACTGAGGTTGACTAGAGACAATCGTACTTGTATCAACTTGTCTCGTAGGCATCTAGGCCGTATTCTGACTTGTAGGTCCCGACTGTGGTACAGAGGCTTGAGGAATTTTCACTGATGCAGGAATAGAAGAAACTGGAGCTATAGATACTTCAGAAATAGGGGTTGTAGGTTGAACAGAGGTTGCAGTAGTTGTAGCAGTTTGAGGCGGAGTTTTAGGTGTACTGGGCCTAGGCTGCTAAACAGAACCAGGTGCAGGGACTTGAACAGTAGGCTGAACAAGTTGCTGGGTTGGACCAGAAACTAAAGGCTCTCTAGGTTGATTAGGTAACTGCACATTAGGTTCCATAGTCTGTTGAACTTGCGATGGATTCCACACTATGCTCATTCCAGGGTATTGACCCGTAGAAGGTTGTACATATGAAGGACCATAGCTTGATTGAATGTAGGGTTGATAATTAAGTGGTAAATTTCTAGCTCCTTGTAAAAATGATTGACCGGAAGGTGGTTGGAAACCTTGAGTTGGGTACTGACCTTGAGGTTGATAACCTTGAGGCACGTACTAAATCTGGGGTTGATAAGGACCCTAAGGAATATACTGAATCTGGGGTTGACCTTGGGGTATGTACTAGCCTTGAGGTTGATAACCTTGAGGTATGTACTGTCCTTGAGGTTGTTCTCCAGGTAAATAATACTGTCCTATAGTTTGTCCTGGTAGAAAATTACCTTGAGGCTGCCCCCCAGGCGGTAAATGATTACCTTGAGGTTGAGGATTTGGAATATTACCAGACATCATAAAAATTTGCTCTGTGTTCGAAGTTTCATTTTTAGCCCCATTCGTACCAGTTGATAACACTTTTTCAGTTGGTCGAGGAGTTGCTCCTGAGAAATTACTAGAGAGTGACTGGTACCCCGAAGGAACAGAAGGACCACCGTATAAAAATGTTTCTGGTGATTGGGAAGACATAGATGACTCACTTGACATGATTGATGAAGGATAATAACCCCTTGGTGTAGGATTAAAAGGAATTTGGGGTGGTGAAAAAATAAGACTCGGGTTTTCTAAAAAATCTGTCAATGAAAAATACCAAGCGTCACTTCTAAAAGGACTGTAGAATATAGATTCATGCTCCCTAAGATTCAAAGTCTGTTGGGTTTCGGGAAGAGTTACTTCTTCATCTGGACCAAAAAGTTCTTCAATGGAAATGAGGTCAGAAGGAATATTTTCAGTAATAATATGTCTTACCCTAGGTGAACCAGGATCACTAGAACTTGGAGTAACAAATCCTGAAGATGGTTCCAAAACAGCAAGTTCAGAAATTTCAAGTTCTTCAGCGAATTCACTAGAAGGAGAAATACTACCAGTAAGCTTGGAGACTGAAATCGGCTCTTGAATATGCTCTGTTGTTTGTAGTTGATAATCAGGATGAACAACTATATATGACTCTCCTAATTCTTTTGATCTAATTCTACTGTCAGTAGGCGATACTAGAGCTCGCAACCCTTCAAGTTGGCTTGGTGTATATTCAGGGGGCTTCCCCTGAAGTCTGTGCGATTATCTCAGTAATTCAGCCACGATTAAACATTATTAATCACACGCAATCAAACGAAAATTTCAATGAAAACTCCTAGAGTCACTAAGGAAACAAACAAATGAATCACATGCTTAAAAATCTAGGAGATCAAACCACACACAAACAGTAACTTCCCACACTAAAAACACTAGTTGGTGATGAAATCCAATGTCATAGTATTCAACGCAGAAAGGGCGGTTGGAACAGTTACCCCAACAACTTGCTTAATGAAACAGACCGGTGCAAGTTTCTCCACTTAAACCATCTCGAGTGAATATAACCCTCCGGAGAGTCCAAGTGAGTCTAGTCGACGTTTGCTCCAGGTACAGTGGGATCTTTCCACCACCGTCACCTTAGGAAAAAACCGTAAGATTATGGTCACTATGGTTACCAACAGGAACTAATATACCTGGGGGAACAGTCTACGGTCCGACATACGCGCAAGGGCAGAGTATCAAAGCTCAAACCCCTTGAATGCTCCTTAACATAATCCAAGGTATACCGACAAGTGACCCCAGGCTCCTCGACAATGGTCTATTCGAGGTTTACCGTTGTTAATATGCACATATATTCTATCATTCCTAATGAGATAGAATTGATTATCTCACTGGTTTAGATATGACCTCATGCTTGACTCCTTTAAGAGGAGCTTCCCAGAGCATACATGTGACTATTGGATTTTTTTCCTACCGCAAGATCAACTACTTTTTTGTTTTAACTGTCTTGGAGAGTTAATTACTCCCTACTCCAAGACACTAGCCTAAGCTATATTGGTGAAAAGAGCCCTAGAAATATAAAAGTTACTACATTAATTTTAATTCAAGCGTTGATTTTATAAGGTTGTTTCTTAAGACAATAGGTGCGAAAGTGAAACTGATGACATGAAGTGATCCGACTCAAATCATACTAAAAATGCATCTATAATGAGAAGCAATCTGTTTTCTTCAATGAATTATAGCTAAAGGAAGAGTTGAGAAATGCAATCTTTTAAAAACAAATCTTTCCTTTAAACAAGAATAAATGAAAATAAATCTAATTTCAATGAGAACTCAAAATGATCTATGCTCAATAAAAATCCCTTTTTGTTCAAGATCAACATTGCAAACTATTTTTTCTTCAAAAGACACTACAATTTCTAGCAAAAGCACTCAACGCTAAAAAACATTAAAATTGAGATCTAAAAATTCTAAGACTAAATCTGAATTAAAACTTCAAATATTTTAAGGATGCCTTACTTAGCTTGTGATCTAACTAAGAAATTCTTTGCTTGAATCAGAAAATAACTCGAAAAAACATCAAATTTTCGTTTTTTAAGTGAAATTCCAAACTTATTAACAAAAGCTTTAACGATTTGCAAATGAGAAAAATAGGATCTAAAACTCATAAAAAAAAAATTCTATGATGTCAGACTCAGCAAGAAAACAAGAGAACACCAGTGATCTAAAGGCATACCAAGGTTTCTAATCTTTGAGCGGGATGTAAGACAAAGAAAAAATCATTATAACATGCAAATCTTTCAGAAAATCAATCAAAAATAAAAATGTTGAAACAAACACTTAACCAAGGCTTTCTGACAGAAGATACAGGTCTGGGTAATCACTGAAAACCTAAAAAACTAATCCAGAAAAGAGGATTTTAAGATTTTTCAAAAATTTTGACAGGGTCCATAGGATTCAGTGCAATCCAGTGCGGTCCCGCACTGTGGGTACAGGAAAAGTGCGAAACTGCCCACACTGTCTCTAAAGGAAAAGAGAGGACACAGGAAAACAAGAGAAAAAACAAAAATTCTCAAAAATTTCTCAGGGATTCTACAGGGATTAACTACCCAAGCCAGTATAAATCAATCAAAATCAGAAAACATAAATTCATAAATCAAAAGTAAAAGAAATCAAAGCTCAAATATCTCCCCAGTGGAGTTGCCATTTTGTTGAACGGATAAGTCATTCTTGCGGACAAGACAAACCTCCCAAGTTTCCTATGGACAACTAGCAACAAACGGACAAACAAAACTATCTTTCTCTAGATATATTGCGATTCATAATTAAATGCTATAAAGGTTTAATGATCTTACCTTTAATCCAACGCTTGTTTGTAGTAGTAGTCCTTCAGTTGCTCGAAAGAGTTATCTTTGAAGATCTGCAATCACCAACAAACAAACATCAAATAGCACCTGCATAGCATATATTCATAAATCATATCCATTATGGTGATCAAGGAATCCATAAAATAAACCAATCAATTGACAGCTTATTGAGAAAAACGGATTTATTTGTATTAACTTAAATAAGAAGATTCTTACAACCGTGTCTACCTTGATGTTGTACAGGTCTTCCTGGGGTCCGAAACAGACGTTTCCTTTACTCTGATCATCCTTGCACTCTTCCAACCAAGATACATACAGGTATGTAATTCTTCCCACATGAAATCTCAGCTAAAAGGGTCTAAGTTTCAACAGCACTTCGCCTCCAACAATACTAAAACTTCAACTTATCAATTGTAACCCCTTGAGGCTGCCCTATGCCTCTTTTTATAGTGAAAGAGAGGAGGTTACAGCTCTGTTTCGGGAAATAAATCCCTAGAGGTCGTTGGGTCAAAAACCTCCACAGATCAGGGCATGCTATTCAAGAAGGACTCACACAACCAAACTTGTATGCTAAAAACTAGATAACATCGATTGTAGAACTCACCCGTAGATCCTACGTTTGATGTAGATCCCACGGGGTCCAAACCCCCAGCAACCCTTCTTCCTCTTCAACCTGGAAATCAGGAAAGAACATGCACGGAAATCTAGTTGTACAACATATATCTCTCCTAAATGTTAGTGTAATCCATGTGAAACATCATATAAACAATAATAAATGCTTACTTAAAAATATTTTCACATATGCAAGCAGATATTAACACGTGAATTCAGGAACAAGATGGTTCTTCTTCATTACGAATAGCATGTACAATAGTATAAAGGTGGAGAGATCACCTGAATCCTTCCATGATCTTCGAACAGACCGTCGTCCGGATCCGTCCCGCCCTTGCCTCGCTAGGATACTTTCAAGACTTGTGCACATGATATGACATATAAGCTAATGAACATCTCCAGGAAACAGGGGTTTCCTGTAAAAATATGGGAAGTGCAGGAGGCACGGGAAATCAGACTTGAATTGGGGCTCCAACAGAGTATAATGTCTATAATTTTCTCTCTCTCCCTTAGGCCATACACATGAGGGGATTTTATACTCCCTCAAAGTAGTTTCAATCTGTTGGAAACAGTTGGCCACAGGCTGGGGTGGTTGAATTATGGGAATAACCATCAACCCAGCCTCAAAAATAGGGATTTTTATATATTTTTTAATGATTTTAATGGCATATGCGGAAAAGTATCTATGGAATCGCGTATACATGCAGAAAAGTCTGGGCATACCCACATATGGGATTTTAAACATTGTTTTTTATGAACTTTATTCAAGTCTGTGGGAATGGGTGCCCAAGGCCAAAAAGACAATCATGAATCACATGAGGGTGAAAAATGATGCTATAACAGATGCCTCCTAATATATGAGGTCAGAAGGGGTACATGATGGCTGAAATATATTATGTGCATAGAAAGAACCTCGCGAGGACAAGAGAGGACTTCACCAGATTTCAGCCTGCCAAAAACCAATGAAAGAAAATAGAGAGTCAACTCATGTCTGAGGCGGGCATACCCATGCTCAGTCAAAAATATATCCATATAGAAAGTACAGAATAGATCCAGAATGTATACAATTATAGCTGAACTGAAAGTACACAATGAATCAACTGAGCACGGCCCGAAAGTACAAGTCAGAATCAATGTCCAAGTATCACATATATTCAACTGATCAATAGTGCTGAAAAATGGATGTCTGATCACAAAAGTAACTGAATCTCCAGGTACCAAATCATAAGGGGTGGAACACATGGTACAATCACGCAACTTGGGAGCCAACATATAGGATGATGCTGTACTGACACTGCAACATATAAGGGTGGACGACATCACTGGCAGAAACTGAATGGACTGTCAAAAGTGAACCGAAAGATGCTAATGCAACCCGAGGTCTTCACCGATCTCAATGGCACAATTCTACACAATGGGAATAAATGAGCTAAAGTCGACCATGTGAGAAATCGTTGGATTACCGGTCAATAATGTATAACGTTAACCAACGCGAGACAAACCACCAATAATGAAAATGAGTGTCAAGGTGCCCCAGTACAATCTAACAAGTGCGAATAAATGAGTTGAAGTCGAACACTTGGAAGAATCTACCAATCAAGAGGCAATGATGAATCCCCACTGTCGATAGCGAAGAGTCTGCCACTGATGACTGCAAACCCTAAGGTACTGACAAAAGACTCTAGACCTTATTCCTAGAGCAATGAGTCGGAGTCGATGGGAAAAGATCTGCTGGAAGGAAGGCATTAAGGCATCCCACATCAGTCCAGTGCGAGTGTAACCCGCGGGCCAAGATTTGGAAGGAATCGAATCGACGATGGCGAGCAAGCGAAGTACGTTTGAACGTGCACGAGGGTAGGCTAGCGCATGAAGGGCCTACAGAACCGACCAATAATAGGGCGGCACGGACGGATATCCCTTGAAGTAGGGTCAAGTAGAGGAAATACGGTGCGCACGAATCTAAGTGCTGATGGCCGCCATCATGACACAATCAGGAACACGGAAGCCACTCGGTCAAGGACACATAGTGATCTGGAAATGCCCAGGCTGTAACCTGTCAATGATGGAAATAGGGCAGGGTGCGGCTCTAGGTTTATGCTGAGCAATGTGTCGTAGTCGATAAGAGACAAACCCGCCGGCAAGAAGTCAATGAGGACCTTCTCAAACCAACACGAGTGGAAGAAACATGCGGTGTGATGGGAACAAGATACGACGAGCGGGTGACCAAGCTGAAATAATGGTCGAGGCACATGGAGAATGGCCGACACTGGTTAGACTTCCCTTGAACAAAAGCACAACTTGTGATGACCATGGTAGTAAAAAGTGACACTGTATAAGTCTGTTATGCAGGAGGCAAAAACAAAATCTCCATATGATTGGAAGAGATAACCAATCGGGGGAGGACTGACCAGTGAAACAAGGCAAAGGCTAAACCTAGGTCAAAAACTAAAACCATCCCAAATGGAGGAAATATATAAGTGTATGTGCTTTGTTCAAGGGCGACAAACTGACACTGTACTGCCATCAAATTACGAAGTTATATCCCGTTCCCGCTCTTTTTGTTATATTTGATTTTTTGTCTTTTTCATATAATAACTTTGAAGAATAAAATAATGCTGGTACAATGGATAGAATGGATAAAATGAGTATCGAGAAACACGGATGCACTAGTTCTTGGGATAGGAATGATCCTGTGGTACGGTGGGCCGAAGCGGTAGCGATACTCGAAAAGATGTTCCGTACGCCAGGTAAAAAAGGGTGTCAGGCATGGGCCAGCTAAGGTGCATGCAATGATTCCCAACATCACAGAACGACCAAAATTAAAAGATGAGCGCTTTATCAATTGTAGGCGGCTAAAGGCCAGGATAAACAAGTAGCCAATATGCAATGCAATAATACAACTTAACAACACCAGGGAGCCTCTAGGGTACTGGCCAGAAAAATGATAGTGAAGAAGAAGAAGAATGAAGCTTCAACACATAAGTCATGGTGGGACTAAAGAGGACTCCCGAGCCTACATAAAACGCAGCATGGGCAACAAGTGATAGCGAGGAACTAACTAGGAAGCCCATGTAAAGGAAGGCTCTACCACCAAGTCATGATTAAAAATCGGCGAGTGAAATGGGTTAAATACTCATGACCTGATGGGATCGACCCTATGGCAAGTGATCAGAATGGAGGCTAGTATGCAAAATGCAACGGAAAAGTGGACTCCCTAACCTATATGCCAGTGAAGATCATATACCTGCCATGACGAGTCAGCAGTCATGGATCAAAAATCGGAAAAATATCAACTTCATCAAAATGTACCTGAAAATATACCAATCTGGGCACTTCCAAGCATCCGGGTTATGCAGCTTAAGATAGATTGAAAAAATAAGCATAGCAAATTTTTGCAAAAAATTTCAAATTCTGGGCATAAATACACATGTTACCTCACATTTGGTTCATTGTTACTTGCTGATTTGGGAAAAAGAGATCTGGAGAAAAAGCCTCTTTCGTCAAAACAAGAGCAATTGGTGATCAAACTTCGCCGAATCAGTCAGGTAAGCTCTTAATCCGTCATTATTATCAATTTTGTCCATTAATAGAGTTAAAATTTGGAAATTTCACCATAGAAATATTTGTTTTAATTTAGGGCTCTGCGCATACGCGGGTTCGTATGGATCAAGCCGCATATATACGCGACTGTGTACAGGGTAAGTCGCGTATGCGCAACCCGAAATGTAAAAAAACGTTTCTAATGGACAACTGAATGAATTTTTTCAAGATGACTATCACCTGGAGGGAACGTGAGCATAGTGCAATTGATAATGAAGTAATGCAAGATCAACAATCGCTCAATATCCTCCGAAATTGTGGATTGCTCAAATTTTTCAAAATGCCAAATATGAAGAGTAATGTCCAGTTACTTGAAATGCTAGTAAATTATTGGGAACAGGAGGAAGATTGCTTTGTGATAGATCAAATGCCCATACACATAGAGGTAGAAGACATCTACTTCATTACTGGACTCTCACGGAGGGGAGACCCAGTAGATTTGCATAGCAAGCCTTTGAGCGGGCTTACTGTGGATGACTATGTCCACATCTACTGTGTAGAGGGGTCCAAGAAAGTAGGGACTCAAATTGCTATTAAAGATTTGAGAGATCTACACATGAAGATTCTCCTATTCACCATTGGCAGGGTAGCAGGATCTGCTTCCTTGCATCAGGCATCCAGGACTCAGATGAGCATAACTGTGGAATGCCTAGCTCACCTATATGATTGGTGTACAGCTCTACTAATGAACATGAAGCAACAATTGACCTCCATCCGAAAAGCGAAAAAAAAGCATTTCGGATATGGAACCATCTTGATGACATTATTCTTTGAGAAGATTCCTGGGCTTCGACCCAAAGTGATCTCTTCCATCAACAGCCCAAGAGACCCAAGAATTGCCCGATGGGAAGATTTGATGAAGAGACTGGGGGGAAGTGAAGTTCCCTGAACCACTTGGGATGACGATTCTTCGCAGTGGAGGACTACCCCTATGCCGGGATGGATTTCCACAGTGATCCAGACCTTGTCCTTCCACCTTGCATGGCATGGGGCACAATCGGTAAGATTGCAATTTTTTAATTATATGGTTTTTTTTTGGATTTTTTCAATATATATGAAAAAATGTGAAAACAAAACATGTTTTTTGATTGGATTCAAAATGACTTACAACATTATGATGACCATGATACAGATATTGGACCAGTCCGTCCTGAGGGATACCCACGGAATAAGCGCCGCAGAGGCGAGGCGGATACTGTAGACCCAAATAGGACCCTCCATGCTGTACAGAGGAACTTGGAGGGTTTAACTCACCAAGTGCCTATGGCTGCAGTGGAAGATCTACCCGAGGCCATCCAGAGACGGGTAGTGGGAGTACCACGTGACTGGGTGAGATTATTCCGCCGAGTCGCTACTGCAATCGTGTTCTATAGGAACACGAATTTTGGGCAGGGACCACAGGAGTAGATAGATATGATTACCGGATGACTGCATATTTTTTTATACTGAACATGATCGGGCATAAGCCCTAATTTTTGTATGACTTATGGATCCAAATTTTGTATAATTTTTTGAACACTCTGATGATATATATACATCGATTTTTTATGTGATGTGACAAATGTACAAAAATGCATGATGTTTTTTATGACTAAATTTTAATGTATGGAATGATTAATATGCCAATCAATTGCTTGATTAGCTAATGAGTCTGCCATCCAATTGTCTACTCGAGGAATATGAATGAATGTTAAAAATTGAAATGATCTTTGTAACAAATGTACCCTCAAAAACAACCAGAGTAAAAATGGATCTCGAACCCGATAAGTATTGTTCAACTGCGACACCACCAGCTGGGAGTCCAAGAAAACTACCAATGAATCAACACCCAAAGATATTGCCTTCGAGAGTAGATAAATAACTGCAGTGTACTCTGCTATATTATTGGAAGCAGGACCAATGCAGACTACTCTTGATACTAACAACTGACCGGATGGATGATGGAGCACCCAAGCCGCGGAAGCCAAGTTCTGGGTGTGTCTACTAGCACCATCGGCGAAACCATAATGACTCATGACATTCGACACAACCTGCCAAAGCAGATCAAAAACATCACCATCACATCAAAGACCTAAAAACCAGATATGTACAAAACAAAACTAACTATATAAAAAATTAATATGCCAGGCCAAAGCCTAGGCATAATACCTTTTCAAATAGAGCCCATTTCTGGGCTCCGGCAACTCATTTCCTTCAAAATCAACCAAGGCATATGCTCCTTTTTTAAGGACTTTTTTAACAATGAAGGGGCCATACCACATAGACTTAAACTTTCCTGCACCCAAGGCATCCTTCTCTTGGGCATAAACCAAAACAAGGTCACCTTCCGAGAAAACCCTAGGTTTGACTGCCTTATCGTACTGAACTTTGACTCGTTTCTTATGTGCCTCATTCATCGTGGCGGCATCTCGACGCTGCTCATCAAGATGTTCTGGATGAAGGAGACACTCTTCAAGACTAGAAGTGTCATGAATAAGCTCAACAACTAACTTAAGAGAAGGAATCTCAAATTCAATGGGAAATATGGATTCTAGCCCGTAAACTAGTTGAAACGGAGTAAAGCCAGTTGCAGTTTTCACTGACGTCCTGTATGCCCAAAGTGCAGGATACAGCATGATATGCCAGCTGGATTGAGCTTTATTAATTGTCCTTTTAAGAATGGTCTTCAAGGATTTGTTCACGGCTTCCACTTTCCCATTGGCCTGAGGATAATACGGAGATGAATGCTCCTGCCGGAAACCTAATTTTAGAGCCAACTCAACCATCATGCTATTCTGAAAATGACTACCATGATCAGTGACAATCTCTCTAGGAATACTAAAACGAGCAATAACCTGGTTGAAAAGAAAAAGAGCTGATGTATCACCATAATTCCCAAAAGTAGGCATAGCCTCAACCCACTTCGTAAAGTAGTCTACTACTACAATAATGTACTTGTGACCTTTAGCCGAAGACGGGTTACAAGTAGTATAATCAATACCCCACTTTGTAAAGGGACTGACAGTAATGACTGGAAAAAGCGGAGATGGATGAGCGCGCATTTTTCGAGTATAGACCTGACATGGATGACACTTTTTGACCGACTCCATACAATCTTTGAAAATCGAAGGCCAAAAGTATCCAGCACGCAAGATTTTTTGGACTGTAGCAAGCCCAGATAAATGACCACCACAAGCTCCACTGTGGCAATCATTCAGCACAGCCTCAGCTTCTTCGAGAGTTAAGCAACATCTCAGGATTGAATCAACCCCTCAACGGTATAAAGCATCACCAATAATTAAGTAATTCTTAGCCAAGTGACGCAACTTACGGCGCTCATCTTTCGAAAAAGTAGAGGGAAACCTCGCAGTCTGAAGATACACAATGATATCTCCATACCAAGGATCCTGTGGAGAGATGAGAAACAAATGTTCATCTGGGAAGGATTTGTCATAGACTATCTCTTCTCCACAAGGAAACTCAGAGATTAATTCCGCGAAAACCAATGATTTCTTGGACTCGGCAGACATAAAATCAAGATCAATTTTCTGCAAAATCACAATCCATCTATTGTATTTCCCCCAATCACTCGCCTACTGAGAACAAACTGAAATGGATTGGCTGCTGCCAAAACATAAGTTTTTCGTAGAAGAATATAATGTCTGAGTCACTGTACAGCATGAACAGCTGCTAAAGCTAGCTTCTCTATCGGAGTATACCGGAGTTCAGGTCCTACCAATCCTTGACTAAGATGGTATATAACATTATCTGCAAGAGCATCATCCTCCTGAACCAGAACCATACCAATGGTAGATTCTGCTGTTGCAAGATACAAAAGAAAATCCCTGCTATAATAAGGTGGACTCAATAAAGGAGCAGAGGTCAATGCTTTTTTCAAAGCATCGAATGAGCGCTGAGCGAAGTCATCCCAAAAGAATGGAACTCCCTTCTTCAACAATCTCATAAATCCTTTGGTAACTTTAGCATAATTTACGATAAATCTCCGAAAAAAATTAGCTTTTCCTTGTAGACTTTGAAGTTGACGAATAGAAGACGGGGGAGGCAACCGAAGTATTGCCTCAACCTTGAAGGGATCTACCCTAATCCCTTCCATAGACACAATGAATCCCAATAAACGACCGGATGTAACCGCGAAAACACACTTGTTCGAATTCAACCTAATCTTGTAGAAACGACATTGTTCAAATACTTGACGGAGGTGAGTAGGATGATCAATTCTCTTTCGAGAACGAGCAGCTAAATCATCCAAATACGCCTCGATAATATGTTTGATGTCGTGGAAGGCATATGACATCGCCCGCTAGAACGTAGCCCTAGCATTTTTAAGACCAAAAGGCATCTTCTTGTAAGCAAAAGTACCCCAGGGACAAATAAAGGCAGTCTTATGTTGATCTTCAGGACAGATAGTAATTTGATTATATCTGGAGAAACCGTCCATGAAGGAGAAAATCTCATTACCGACACACTCATCGATAATCTGATCTATAAATGGTGTGGCGTAATTATCTTTCGGACATGCTTTATTAAGGTCTCTGAAATCAATGCAAACTTGAATTTTTCCTTGTTTTTTATCCACAGGAACAGGATTCGAAACCCACTCCGTCAAAGGAACAGGGAAAATAAATCCTGCCTTGAGCAGCTTCTCCACCTCGGCTTTGATAGTTGTAGCCTTCCTAGGATTGACCGGACGAAGCTTTTTCCTCACAGGCTTAGCATTTTCGTAAGTCTTGATCTCATGCTGGACAATAGATGGATCTATACCAGGCATTTCCTCATAAGACCAAGCGAATACATCCCTAAACTCTTTAAAGAGATCGGTGTAAATCTAAATCTCTTTAGGGGAACATTCAGCTCCGATGAAGACATTCTCTATAACATTGGGATCCCTGGAAATGTTCACCGGGATAGTTGGAGAAATCAAAGCCATGTTCCCTTCAGCATATACCTGTGTTGGTGCTAAAGGGTTCAGGACTGGGTGAACAGGACTAGGAGACAAAGGACTTGGAAAACTTGATTCAACTTCGCTCAAATCAGGTAAAAAGTAAGACCGATGATGCAAATCATCCCACGGTCTATCTATACCAATTATAGCTTCCAGGATGGCCTCTTCAGATGGAAGAGTGGTATCAAGGCAATCCTGGGCAAAAGAAGAAATAAGTGTCCTAGCCGGAGCCACATCGCCATCCAACTCCTCTGGAGAAAGAGAAGCTAGAATGGACTCTACAGAGTCAACAATAGATTGATAAGAAATCTCAGCTGCAGACATCGGAAATGCCATTCCACCCACATGACCTTCTACTAATGTGTAGGTAGGGGAAGGAAAGGTCCAGGGATCCGAAAAATAATGAGTTCTGAAGAACTCTCTTCGAATAGGAGCCCTGGAGGATGAAATTGCATTTATATGAACGGTAGGAGGTGGAATATCAAAAGTACCCATCAAAGAAGAATATATTCCAACCCCTAAATTCTCAACAGGTAGCTTGGCATTATCCAACTTTGGAATAGTTGAGTCAGTAGATGCATTCGGGTCTACAGGAGAATAGTCCAGTTGATCAACTGTAACAATCCTCCCTTCGTGAGGGAAAAAAATAACCCTAAATAATGAGGATGCAATAGCATCCATCTCATAAATCCAGTTTCGCCCCAACAGAAGGTTGTAGTCCAAGCTTGCATCAATTATCTCAACCTCTATATTTACAGTTTTGCCCCCAACATAGATGGGAAAAGCTGGGACAATACCATGCGGTCTGTGAGAATGACCATCAAACGCAGTCAGAAGAGTAGCAGATGGAACAGCTGCGGGAGATCCAATTCCCTTCTAGCATGAGAGAGACATCACACATGTGGAAGCACCCTCATCAATGACCGTTCGAAAAATATTGAATTTCCGAAACGACGATTTGATATGAAAAGCCATATGATGGGGGAGTCTCTTTTTAAAATTAGAAATATCGAATGTAATCACAAGAGAGTTCTTTGGATCGACAGCCCCAATAGCAGTGAGCAGAGCACTGCGCTGAGCTGGACAAGACTGGAGCACCTCAAGAGCCGACATGGCACAAGGACTCTGCACCAAATCTTCCACAATAGAGTAGTTCTGGGCAGCCCTGGCATTTGGATTAATCGTCGTACGCTTAGTAGATGTTTTTGGCATCTGAGGTATAGGCTCAACAGTAGGCCTTGTGATATGAAGCGGCTCAGTACCATCGGGAGCACCCTTGGCTTTCGAAGACTCATCTTCGCCATAATCACGGGATCTCATGGCGATATCCGCGTGAGCACTCATCATGTATATGTTTTACAGAGTTTCCCCTTCCTGGGTGCCCCCAGAGGAAGCCCCAGTATTTTTATTCGCGCCAATAACTAGCTGTTGCCCTTGGGGAAAAGGGTTTGTCAACATAGCCTGGGAACTAGAAGAACCCTTTTGAGCTAACAAGTGTTGTGCATCCTGAATTTTAGGGAAAAGGTGAGTAAGATGGTCTGTAGCACATAACTTGCATGGAAACTTCACTTTCTTTTTATCCTTTAGACCCTCACCAAAATGCTCGTTGGATTTATTTGCATTACCCTTCCCATTCTTGCCCTTTTTCTTATTATTGTTCCATCCCTTCTTCTTCCCTTCAGATTGTTGATTTTCTTTAGGGTTAGAAGTCTGAACAACATTTACCGACAAATATTGAGAAGGCGATGACTCAGCAGGCACAGCCTAACCAGAAGAAGCAGATTGTATAGACAACTGCTGCAATTGACTAAGTAGGTTAGCTGCACCACTATTGATCGACCCATTAAGTCCATCACCATGAGGACCAGGTTTAGTCTTGGATATGTCTAATTTGGAGTGAGGAGCATTAGGAAAATATTTATGAAGGACACCAGACTGAGAATATATCAATTCAAGCTGTTGGGCCCTGAAAATAGCCTGCTCCTCAAAAAATACCCCAGATAGGGATACATCCTTAGAAATATCTGACTGCAAGGATTTCAAAAACCATTCCAAAAGGAATTCTCCCGGAATATAAGCTTTAATAAGCCTCTTCCTTCTCCGCCATTCCTGAATATGGTCAGAAATGTGGGTTGCGTCGTCCTACTTAAAATTAGCTAGGAGTTCAGTCTCGGCATCATAACGGACAGGAAACTGGAAATGATTTAGAAATATAGTAGCCAGATCTCCAAAAGTAGCAAAACTGCCCCCAGCCAACTCAATGTACCACTTAGCAGCATTTCTAGTCAAGGTGCGTTGAAACAACCTCAACCTAATCGAATCCTCGATCAGGGAGTTAGATGAACACCATAAATGGAAAGTGGTGATATGATCAACCGGGTCCTCTCCATTCTTGCCTTCAAACTTTGGAATGTCTGAAGGTAGTTTGGTAGGAACCGGAGGCCACCCCGGACTATATCGGATTGGATCATTCGTCAATTTCGACAAATATGGCAAGTTCAACGTTGCCAGAAAAGGTAAACGAGGAGGAGCCTGAGGATTCCATCCTTGGTAGGATGAATTCCCAACATTCTGAAAAGAGTAACCTGGATTTGATGAGGCACCAGGTTGCTAGAAAGAACTCGTAGAAAATGTTGGGTGATAAGACCCAGCATTTGGAGAATAACCCCCTCCCAACGTAGAGTTACCAAAGACCGGACCAGTTCCCCCCCGAAGTAATAAATGAAGAGGAAACCCCCTGATAGGGGTTCCAAGCATTAGAAAGAGGGAAAAAAGTCTGATAAGCACTCGACGAAGGGAAAGAAGCATTCCCTTGTTGACCAGCGAGAAACTGATTCCCTGCCCC
Source organism: Pinus albicaulis (assembly GCA_034641835.2). Taxonomy (NCBI): domain Eukaryota; kingdom Viridiplantae; phylum Streptophyta; class Pinopsida; order Pinales; family Pinaceae; genus Pinus; species Pinus albicaulis. The sequence goes on along the minus strand of CM076569.1, from coordinate 997,894,017 downwards.
CACTGCTGTAAATACAGGGTTCCAACCTGTAAAGGTAGTCGAACTCTGACCTCCAGACCAAGGGTTAAAACTAAGTCTGAGAAGTAAAAGGAAAATACCCTAAGGAAGGATTCAAACTAGGAATATGCCCACCTCCGAAGGGGAACCCTTGAAAAGAAGCTGACCCACTAGCCATGGAAGACATGGGTGCAGACGCAGTTGCAGCAGCGGAAAAGGAAAACGAAGGAATCCCACTACTGAGCATTCCAAAACAAAAGGGACCAGATTGAGAAGCTTCTGCTTGGGTGAAACCAGAGCCAAACACAGCAGTACTAGAAGCAATCGAAGATATAGCAATTGTGCCTCCTCCTTCTACTGAAGCAGAAGTCTGAATGCCTGCAGGACTCACAGCTAAAGCCGCATTCCCAGTCATGGCCATCGAAAGGTATGAATAAGATGGATAAGGACTTTCTGGTCTTTCTGACTCAAGTCCGATGTACTCAACAAAAAATGGATAATCAAGAGGAAGAGGAGATGGAAGTGACTCAGAAAGCTGAGATAATTCCTCTACTTCTACTTCTTATTCTCGTGGAAACAAGACTCTCGAGGTGAGAGGAGTGCTCCTCTCGGAACCAACATCGGAAACAACTAAAAAACCTTCAAGCCCTTGTGGAGGATCTCTCTCTGCAACGTCAGATACCACTGGGTGATATTCACCTGTTATATTACTCCTATGCCTTCTTGAAGAAGGCTCAACAGTTATTGGAGATAACCCCCGAACTCTCCTCGATCGACGAGGCGCTTGATCAGCCACTTTAACAGATTAATTAGACTCAAAAAATTATAAAGCTAAGCAAGCTAGGAGAAAAGAGCACTCACTACAAAAAATCCTTAAGATGCAACCAAGCAAGCAGCCTTTAGGTATTTCCACTCCGGGTGATTAGGACCGGACACCAAAATATGAGAAAACGAAAAATAGGACCTCCCGAAAGCAGTCTGGGATAATTACGGCCCAGGCCTACTAGCGAAGGTAACAGAAATAGTTACGCTGACCTCCTAACAACAGCCTTTGTCAGTACAAGTACCCAAGCTTCGCCGGGGCACCATCCTGAAGTACTGCTGGAAGTGATACGACGTCTGCCTTAGGTACCACAGGTATTCCCCCCTACAGTCACCTGTGTGGTACCTAGGAATGGCAACTAAGGGCACCAATCCATGTCAGCAGCCGGGCGGAACGGTCTTAAGGCAAGATCCAGTAAATCGGAGAGGGGGTATCTCTCGTCTCAACCTTCACTTCCCCTCGCTCTTGACTCTCTAGAGGAGAGCTTTCCCGGTCCACCTAACGGAGTTGAATTTCGTTCATTTAATAAACTTCTATGTTTTAGTCTGAGCGGCCTTGGAGAGTTAAATCTCCACTCACCTAATCCAAGGCCCTACAACCTAGCTATTTGATGTATGACACTTAATAAAAAACTTGCTAGTTGTTTTTAAATTAATGCGCTTATTTTAGTTGGCTGTTATATTAAGTCAAGGGAATATGGAAATGAAACTCGTGATGTTTTATGACGCAGAAAATAAATTAATGAAAACCAAACTACATGTAGATGCAGTAATTTCCTTTCGATGAAAAGAAATTTCTACACGGGTTCTACGAGACTATTTTTTTTCTTTTCAGATATCAAAACTCACACTCGCAAAATTTATGAAAAATACTACAAATGTTTAAGTGCACCTAATGCAAATTACTAAGAACATGCCGATTCTAAGATGAAAAATCTAACAAAGCAAAGAGAAATTCCCACAAATCCCTCAGTTCTATCACTTTTCCGGTTGTCCACAAAGCTAGTTCCCAAATCAGCAACTCTCAGTGTAAAGACACCAAAATATGCTCAAAATAAGAGAAAGAAACCAATGAAAATTCCCTTCCCAAATCAAGTCAGAAACCGAAGGTAAGAAATCTCAACAAGGCTTCAAAAGATGAAAAGAAACCAAAGCAAAAATTCAAAACAAAAGCAATGGAAAAACAAAATGTTTTTGAGCTTTTTGAATTTTATAAAAGAAGACTTCAAAGAGACCAAGAAAACTATCCAATTACCAAGCCAAACAATCTCCGAACTTCAAGCAAAAACTTCAACAAAAATGCTCCAAATCTCATAGTGCCACTTAGTAGCAAGATTTATACGAGCAACGGGAAGACAAGAAACTCAGTGACTCATCCCAGAATAATAACACACTCTTGCAGCAAACAAAACTTCAAAGAACCAAAAATGACTCTTCAAAAATTGCAACAAGACCTAGTCAAATGAAATCAAGAAAACCAACCGAAAAGCAGGAAAACATTAAAGTGCAAAGCAAGACATAAAGTTAGGAAAGAGCATATGAGCAGAAGCTTTCTGTCTTGATTAAGCAGAACAACCAAGAATCCCCAAAAAGAGATCTCGGTACTCGAACCAAAAATGCAAGCACTAAAAAACAATATTTTCCAAACGAGCCAGTCTTCAACCAAACAAGAGAGAAAAAGACAAATAACCACTTTCAACACAATCCAGAGACTATAAGGACACTGCAGAGGTAGGTCACCATAGGCAGACAATACCAAAAAGTCAAGAAATTAAAAATTTCAAAATTTTCCCAGGCATACGCTACTTAGCAGTTTTGCAACAAGCGTGCATATACGACTATGGCAAAGGAAAAATGCGTATACGCGACTTCCTTTCACCAAACCTGTGTGTATGCGCGTCTGTTTATAGGAAAACTAGCATATGAAAAGGTAAATAATGAAAAATAAAAATGATCAAGCCTGGCTAAAGAACCAGGTCTTTAGTCTGACTGAGAAAAAACTAACTGGACTGGAAATAATGATTAAAACTGTCGGAAACCTTTAAAACAGCTGAAACCACCCAACAGGGGAATCACAAGAATGCGATCCCCAGCGGAGTCGCCAGTTCTGTTTCGAGAAATAACTCCCTAGAGGTCGTTGGGTCAAAAACCTCCACAGATCAGGGCATGCTATTCAAGAAGGACTCACACAACCAAACTTGTATGCTAAAAACTAGATAACATCGATTTTAGAACTCACCCGTATATCCTACGTTTGATGTCGATCCCGCAGGGTCCAAACCCCCAGCAACCCTTCTTCCTCTTCAACCTGGAAATCAAGAAAGAACATGCACGGAAATCTAGTTGTACAGCATATATCTCTCCTAAATGTTATTTTAATCCATGTGAAACATCATATAAACAATAATAAATGCTTACTTAACAATCTTTTCACATATGAAAGCAGATATTAACACGTGAATTCGGGAACAAGATGGTTCTTATTCATTACGAACAGCATGTACAATAGTAGACAGGTGGAGAGATCACCTGAATCCTTCCACGATCTTCAAACAGACCGTCGTCCGGATCCGTCCATCCCTTGCCTCGCTAGGATACTTTCAAGACTTGTGCACACGAGATGACATATAAGCTAATGAACATCTCCAGGAAACAGGGGTTTCCTGTAAAAATCTGGGAAGTGCAGGAGGCATGAGAAATCAGACTTGAATTGGGGCTCCAACAGAGTATAATGTCTATAATTTTCTCTCTCTCCCTTAGGCCATACACATGAGGGGCTTTTATACTCCCTCAAAGTAGTTTCAATCTATTGGAAACAGTTGGCCATGGGCTGGGGTGGTTAAATTACGGGAATAACCATCAACCCAGCCTCGAAAATAGGTATTTTTATATATATTTTTAATGATTTTAATGGCATACGCAGAAAAGTATCTATGGACTCGCGTATACATGCGGAAAAGTCTGGGCATACCCGTGTATGGGATTTTAAACACTGTTTTTTATGAACTTTATTCAAATCTGTGGGAATGGGTGCCCAAGGCCAAAAATACAATCATGAATCACATGAGGGTGAAAAATGATGCTATAACAAGCTCCATACAAGAAGGGATAGAATCCTCCTTCAAGGGGATTAGTTCCTTACATCAAGGGGTTAGCTCCTTATTGGATGGGATGCATGAACATGAAAGGAGCGGACTTTCCACTGCAGGAATGTTTCCAGAAGCTTCTAAAAATGACTTTAACTATGCTCCTAGATTTTACTTGCACCTTTTCTAATCTTTTACAGGGGTCCACACTTTTAATGAACAGAAAGTGCACTTGGCCACGCATGATTTATAGAAAAAAGTGTGGGACTGTAGGCAGAACTAGGAGAAAGTGTGGTACCAGAGTTTTAAGGATTTTATGAGCTTTTCTCTTAGTTTCACGGCTTGACTTTGGGAACTTTGATATTGTAGACTTCCAAGGGAGTACCAAAAGGTCATGGTGACAAATTTCAGTGTAACACAACATTAGTATCAAGTGTAGATACACTTTCGATGGATTTGGGAGCAAAAATATGTCTCTTTCCCTTCTCATAGGTGTGAGTGACATCAACAACCCTAAGAGCCTTTTAAATTTGATCTTTCTTTCTGGAAGAGTCAACCTCCATTGGTTTTGTTGATACTGATGGTGATGGCATGATATGAAGTACATGAGGGCTAGTAGTGGGCACTATTGCTACTTTCTCCATGAAGGTTTCCCAAGTCATGTTGATGGCTGAGATGATGCAAGATAATGATTTTGACTAGGCCATGGTGGAATAGACTTGGATAGTGATCATTGTTTCTACTCTGAACATTTTTAGTCATTTTAAGAAGACTTTTGTACAAATAATTTGGAAATTTAAGTGGTTTAGTAGAGGTGAAATGCATCAACAATCTAACATGGTACTTGTACAACCTAGAGAATCTCCCTTCACATGTGAAATATTTCATAATTAACCTCATCAAAGGAGCATATTTTTCAAGTAGGTGCCTGAATTTAGGGAAAATGTACTCAGGGTTTTATTTGACATGAGGTTTGAGGAACAATTTGTAATCTTCAAGGTCTAAGTCCATGCCCTTGAACCACTTTTCACCATGAATAGGAATAATTGTTGCTGAAGAAATCACCTCTGCTGATATTTTGAACTCTACACCTGCAATGATGGCCTTTCCCATGTTGAAACTAGTGGAAAATAAGCTCGTAAATTGGATATGACAACCTTCTTCCATAATTCTTTCATAGAACCTCAAACATCCAGTCCTCTCAAAGCATCTCTTGGAAAAAGGTGAAACATTAACTTCTTGCAAGGTAGAGGGCTCAAATATCAAGTGGTAGCCTCCTTTGTGGATTTTATTTTCACTTTCCATAATTTATATCAAAAGGATGAAAACCTAGGTGTTTAGATGTAGTGGGTATGGGAAGTGATTTTGGAAAAACAGAGGACAGGGATATGGTGAGTTTGGAGGGTGAGATGAAGGGTAATGAAACCAAGAAAAATTCCCAAAAAGTTTCAGGAGGTAGGGTTATATGTTGGTTTCAAAATACAGGTGAAATTTGGTGAAATGGATGTAAGGAAGATGATCAAATTAGGAAAACACAGAGATTTCCTAAGTTTGCAATAGAAAATAGTAGGAAATTATGGTTTTGATGCGAATGATGTGTATGGAAGTCGTGAATGGTAGGGAATGATAGAGTATGGTACGTGGAAGGTGTATGAAGGCATTAGATGATAGGGTTAGGGTTTAGTCCACTGAAATCACTCAATGATAGGAAAAAGTGAAAACGTAGTGGGAGAGAAGGTAAACAAGAAGATCAACAATGTGCTTGATAAATTGACTTGAGGAGGATTGTGAGGTGTTAAATTAATGTCAAATAAGATTTAGAAACCTATTGTAGTGATCCTAGAGGTTGGATGAGTGATTTAGGATCCAAATGTAAAAAACGTAGCACTCTCCCAGATGCGTAGCGCAGGTGTCTAGATGCATAACAGACCCTTCCAGATGCATAGTAGACCCTTCCAGATGCGTAGCAGAGGTGTTTTTGGAGAAATTTTCTTGATTTTCTTCCAACCCTTGACAATAATGGAGCAATTTGAAGGTAAGATAGGAGCTCTACCAAACATGAAAAGGAAACATGAGTTGAATAAGCCTCCTTTTCTATTTATAACATCTTGAAATGACCTTTTTTGTCTATTAGTGAAAAAAAAAACTTTAATGAAATTTTTGCCTTTTTGAGACAATTTGACAATGTAACAAGCTTTGAAATAAGAAAAAATATCTTAATTTATTCCTCTACCTATGCTAACTCCCTTTAAATGACTTGTAGGATGGAAACAAAGTCTTGATTGCCCTGTTTGATGACATAATTGGACTTTTTAGTGGCGAAACAAGGACAAATATTAGACATAAACCTAGATGGATATGGAGTGACTGATCTATGACCCTAGATGACAATGAATGACATGATCTCTGAGATGATGATGGCCATGGATGGGATGAGGGGAGTAGCATTTTAGACCTAGACCATATGCAGTGACCAAAATTTATTTGAAAACTTATTTTAAAAGAAAAAATTTTGACCTAGGACTACTAAAAAGTAAACTGAAAGAGCATATTTGATCACTAAACATATTGACACTAACAAAATGCTTAGGTTGGTTGGAACTTACCAGCGAAAGTTTTGACTTTCCTTTTTGCACAATGATGGTGAAAGATTTTCCATCCTCGACGAGCTGATACTAGTTGGCTCTCTGCATGAATATTTCACCTCACATGTACATTTAAGGGCTTCCAAAAACCACATTTATACATCAAGGGGAATCACATATAGTTCTAATCCATCAATAAAATCAACACTAATAGAAAATCCAATTTTGCATTGTTTTGCTATCTTCAACTTTGTATCCTTATTTACCCATCCTAATGTATATGGAGTTGGATAATCACAAATTTCCAATCCCAATTTGTTTACCAACTCTGCTGCAATGAGATTTGTCTGTGATTTTGAGTCAAACAAAGCATTAATATTTGTCTTCTTGATCTGTATCTTTATCTGGAAGAGTTTTTTCATTTCCTTCTCTTTTTGTTACTAGAAGCTACTAAGATTCACCTCATTATGCATTGGTGTACAAACAATACTCTCATCCACGTCCAATATTCTTTCAAAATGTTTCTTTAATTAGTGGCCATGAGATTCTTCTTCTTTTTTTCTTCGAGTTAAGCTTTGGATGTAACTTCCAACCCTTATCCTCTGTATGACTGTCAATGTTACAGTGGTTTTTGGGATCTTCGCACTAGTGAACTATGGATCTTTGCACTAGTGAACTATGGATTTTTTCCCCTCTTTAGAAGTGCCATGTTGCTCCTTCTTCTTCAATCCACTTGATTTCCCTTTCTTCGGGCCTATGTTCCCTATGTATTCTGCATGCACACAAGCATCATCCACCTATTTAGACTTGAACAACATCACTTTCTTCCGCAAATGGCTATGTATACTCCATAGATACTTAAGGAGTATATGTAGGTTCTTTTAGGAGATACCTAACATTATGACCATCTTCTAAATTATGTTGTGAACTAGTCCTGTAAACTTTTCCCCTGCTTCTGCCTGAAGTAGTGAAAATGGATCCACTGGTCCTTTACATACTCAATAAGGTGAAATTTTCAAATTAATTATGGTTTTAAATTCCTCCCAATTAGTCACTAAAGTATCTCCCTCCAAGCTCAAGGTCCTCATGTGCATTTCCCGCTAGGTTAGGCATGGTCATCTAATTTCAATGGTGAAAATGAAAACTTATGTTCCTCCTATATATGATGAACACTTAAATACACTTATAATTGTTGCAACCAATGATTTATATTCAAAGCATAACTATCACCTTGGTAACGCTTGATATCGATATTCACTTCCATTTTAAGCAGGGACTATGAATGGTTCACAACAATCGAACTGGGTTTATCTTTTCTGGCTCTTTTCTTCGATTGGTTCTCTATTTATTCCCAATTTCCTAATCTACCCTCTAATTTTTCCTCTACATTAGAACCTCCATATTCTATGATAAATCCAAGCTTATTATTTAGGTCTGACATGAGTTTGATTCAAATTAAGAGGGCTATTCACAAATTGTTCGGCCAAGATAGATCAGGAGGGTTATTCACAAATTCATCGTCCAAGATTGTGGTTTTATGACTTTTGTCTTAGCCATTTTTGATCCCCTATAAACCTCCACAATGTACCCAAAGAATCTTGATTTCATACCAATATGATATATCAACTTCCATGAATATTTCACTAGGATGTTCATCACAACAAATATGATAAAAACTATATTTAAATATCTGAAACCTACTCTATTAGGGTTTTATTTGTCTTTAGATTTTTGGATATATAGATTACTCTTAATTTTGTATGCATGCAGATTAAATTTATGTAGAAAATAGGGACTAATGAAATAAAAAATCATAAACCATTATTTCACACAAGATATAACATGAGAAACCCTTTTGGGAGAAAACCTAGCTGGAAGGTGAGGTCACTCTACTCTCTTTCTTTGAATTAAAAATGGATATGAGTACAAATAAGTATGGGTTGTGGACCATGTGATACTATAGTGCAGAAATTCTCTCTGTGTTCTCTATCCCCTATCCCTCTAAACTATTTTTCTCATCTATCAAATAAATTCACTTGAAAAGAATGGAACCCCATCCCCTCCATGTGGCCGGATTATAACACAACCTAATGGCGTACCAGTGGTTAGGTTTGACTACTTCAACTCTTAAAAAAAGTTACAATGTAGAATCTTCTAGATATTTTTTCCTCATAAAAATTTGGCTAGCCTCGTTTCCATGAATAATGGGGGTCGTCGTGGCATCCTTTCGAATAATGGTGGTGAAAATAAGGAGGTCAAATTTCAAGTGGCATAACTTTTGCATATGGACTCTGACTGAGGTGATTTTTGCATTGCTGTAAAGGTATTTGTGTGTAGAATATAAAATAAAGGTGTGATGCTAAATTGGAAAATTTTTACCCCCAAAACACATCATTTGTTGCCTCAAAATGCTCCACGAATGTTTCAAACTCCAATTTTCCAAGCTAGGTTTTGCTGGAAAAAAATGGTTATGCGAGTTTATTCCTCCACTTTTTCAACTATGAAAGCATTGAGATGGAGGAAAAATTATATAATGATCCAATTTGGATCATACATCCCCATTTTGGGAGGATTTTTGTTTCCAAAATCTTTGACTGAATGAGGCGAGGTAAATTCCTCCACCTTCTCTTGTGGGAACCATTTAGCCTTACCTGAAATTTATCCTTTCAACTGAATCTTCCAAAATTCATGTTGACCTCGCCTAATAGTATTGGACCTATTTTTCAAAAATGTATATTTTGTCAACTCTTCATGAGCATTTGGAACCAATCCTCTAAAAAACTAGAACTTGTTCCTCTTCCTGATCTAGCATGGAAGCTCATAGAGCCTCAGATTCTCCAGGCATTATCTCTCACGTTTTCTAGTATCTTAAAGGGACCATATCGTAGATCCTTGAGTTTCTTACCATCAGTTTTTGGCCTCTCATTTTTCAATTGTAATCATACTATGTCTCCCACCTCGAACGACTTCTATGTTTTGTGTTGATCATGCCTAGCCTTATATTTTTCTTATGACCTATGTAGTGTCTCTTGTACTTGTATATGGATGTGCCTGATCTTCTCAATAATTTTTTCATCCCTCAGCGAATCTTTTGTAATATCCTCCATTATACCTCCTTGCTTCCCATATGCAATATCCAAAGGTGAAGGTGGAAAATATCCAAAACAAGTTTCAAATGAGGACTAATCCATAGAAGTGTGGACTAATATATTATAAGAGTTGTATATACACTGTTAGGGTCCTATAAGTATAGGATTCATAATTTGGAATTGACTTATGATAGTCTAGTAAAAATATGTACATACCTTGCTTTCTGCAAGGTTTTTTCCCATATTTTGTAAAAAATAAAAAATAAAATAGAAAATCAAAAGGAGGGTAAAAGTCCTAAAAGAAATATCAAAGGAATTAGAAAAAATATATACCCCAAAAGAAAAATAAATAAAAACATGAAAGTGTGCAAATTCAAATGCCACTGCTTTTTACTTTGTTACTGATGATTATGGCAGAGTGTCAATAAATGCCATAATCCATGATGAGTTGAACTTCTTAAACTTGAATTGCCATGATTTCAATTTTATTGTTATAGAATAGTGAATAAAGATTAGTCAGACAGTTTAATCCTGACTAATCAGTAGACAGGTAGAGAATAAAGAGGAGCTCATCAGTTTAATCTGAGCCCTCGGATGATATAAGGTAGATTTAGATAGTTTTTATGCTTTTAAAAGAATAAAATGTTCAAGGTCGCTAGCTCAAATGCACCTGCAAAATGGAAGAAAAAATGTTAGATTAAAGTAGGGTAGGTAGAAAGAAGTGGGAAAAGCATGTAAATATTTATCACTAGGCAAATAATCACTAATTTCCCCTCTCCTATAGTTATTCTGCATTCTATACTTTCAGTCAAAGGGGCTCAGAGCATTTCTCTGACTTCTGTTGGGACCAGACCCAAGGCTCAATGACTGATAAGTTAAAAGTGTTGAATTCCTATATTAAATCCCTAATTATCATCATTTACCCTTCAGACACTCATTACTATTCAATTTCATAAGTAAACATCTTTTTTACTTAATGAAATATGAAATTCCCCATTTGACTAACTCCCTTCAATCATACATAGCATAAAAACCCTCAAAAACATTATATCCTAAGTTAAAAGTGGTGAAATTTGATAAAAGCTTTTCTTTAATATTTTCACTTTACTTAGTCATATAATTTTATTTTTGATGTATTACATTGTCCCTTGTCATATTAACTTCTAATTTATATATTAAATTCCTAAAATGACCTTTTTCCTATTAGTATAATTCCTTTTATATTAATACCCTTTTAAACCCACTATTATAAGATTTTAGGACAAAATTATTATCCACGTGCTGAAATAAAATCCCAAATTATACCCCTTTGGTCTAAAAACTACCTTTAACTAAATATACTGCCCCCCTATGGTTATAGACCCTTAAAATGGTCTAAACTATATAATAAAATAAAAATGTAAATATGATTTTCGGGCAAATCTTATGTCTTTGGAAACAAAAATCACCCCCCAGGCCTTTGCAATAGACTTGCCAATTTACCCCGCCCCACGCACATTTTTAACCATATATATAAACTCTATCTATATATATATAATCCACATTAAACCCCTTTCCAAAAATATGTATTGACTCTGTCTATATATAAAACATTTTATTTTGATGAAAACTTTGGTTATAAATGCATATATATAAAGTTTTATTACATGTGCCATCGCATAAGTCAACCGGGCCCTACCCAACCTTTTCACCACAACTTTACAGTTGATCTCAATCGTTTTCTCTGATCCTCCAGATCCGACGCATGACGATGAGTTTCGCTCTAATAAACCAAACGACAGCCCGACGCCCAAATGGACGCGAAATGGGTGGTTTTCCCATTTCCGCCTCTAGTGGTGTGTCACATTCTTATGGCGTCGCGTTCAATTTGGTTAAAACAACTTACCACTCCATTCCAACGCGAAAACCATTTCTTTTTTTCACATTCGAAAACAAAACCATTTCCTTCTTTTGATGTGACCAACATTTATTACATTCTTAAGGATTTGTATCAAAGGTTAAAATCTTTGTTATGATTCTTATTAACGTTATTTTCATATTCCCGACTGATAAAGAGCTCCGCCTAGCCCTTTTAAAACTTCTGAAGCCTGGTTTTAAACTGTGTTGGTCTATTTCTTACCTTAAATTATGATTTGACTCCAAATTCCTTATTTGAAGACTAGTAAAGACCTTCTCAGCTCCAGCAATTCGAGCTAGAGATTAAATTCAATCACAGAAGTTTCCAGAAACCCTCCCGACTGTCAAAATACCTGCATTTAAGGTATTTTTCGACATTATAGCTTGCAAATTTCACAATTTAAACCTTCAACGGAACCAATTGAGCTACAATTAGAGAATTTGTCCATCCAAGTTTGTCCAAGACACTAAAAAAACAGGGCAAACCCTCGAAATTTTTTTCCAGAATTCTCTGATTCATAAAAGCCTCTTTTTAAACCCAATTCCTCAGCTAAAGATCCCTGAAAGATCAATTCTACGGTTTGAAAAGGTTTTAAAACCTACAGAACACCTATAAAATCTTTTTTGTGGTCATACTCATTCAGAAAGCCTGTGTTTTATGTCTTAAACCTGTTGCATATGTACCAGATTCCTAATTGAGCACTAAAGCACCCATTGTCATCATCTTTGCCTATAAGATTGCTTAATTACCCTCTGTTTCAACAAATCCAACTACTGCAATCTATTTAATCTTGCTTTAGTTATTTAAAAAAAAAATGACCAAGAAACAAGTGACACCTAAAGCTAGAGGCTATAGGCCTATTAAACCTAGAGGATCCAAACCTCCTAAGGTTGAAGCAGCAAAAGCCCCAAAATCCACCCCTGCACTCACTGCAAAAACTACTGTGTCTCTCAATCCCCTTCAGCCACCAGTATCTACTAAAGAAATCATCCCCTTGATTGATGTAGATTATAAAATTGTGGACGCTGTGATAGAATTCAACTTATTAGAAGTTCACAATTGGTGTTGTGAAAAATTCCTATATAAAGATGACATGCCTATTTGGGAAACAAATTTACCCAAATATGTAGTTCCATTAACACACCCTGGTCAAGACCTGATAAGATTGTGTCAAAAGTACTATGTTCCATACCAAAGAGAAATTGTAAATGCTGATAGGGAGATTCTATTTTCTATCACTGTAGAGTCTATTAATGAAATGATGCAACTATAGTTTGACCCTAAGGCAGTTCCCTTATCCATTAAAGCATTAATTCAACTATATTTGGGATTAGATTTCCCTAAGAGATTTATGATCTTCCAGAATTTTATACCTAGTCATGTGGATATTCCTAAACTAAATCCTCCTTACTCCACTTCCAAGTTTCCTGAGGGTTCTAGGCATGTGATTTCAATGTTATATTTCATACTAGGTTACTTCACTAATGAATCCATCCTTGGTTTTTTATCTACTCTATATCCTGGTCACCCTCCTGAAATGATTTTTGACTATGCCAGATTTATAGCTGATTCTATCCATCATCAGTTGACCAAGTTGCCCACTGAAGGGGTATTCAGATACTCTTCCTACTTATTTCACTTGTTTTTGTTTTCACAAGCTGATCATTTTCCAATAACATTGCAAAAAATGGAAGTAGAGGATAAACCTCTATCCATTATCTATTGGACATCTTTGTTTAGAAAAGAACAAAATGAGTTCAGTTATTCAGACTTTTCAGATTTGTTCATCCAGCTAGCTATGAGTTTATTGTACAAAGAAAATCAACCTAGGATAAGTGAGGAAATCAAGAGAATCTTTATCAGAAGAGTGCAAGATGGGAGACTGGTATTTATATGAAAAGCACACCGAATTGAGAATTTTTGGGTCCAATTTACTGCCTTACAAATTGCCCAAGTATTTGACTATCAGAGTCTTTGCATTAGAATATTTAAGGCAAGTTTTGAATTCTGATGCCATCAAATTTATGGCCTCCAAAGAGAAGACACAGTTAAAATTGAAAAATCAGATTGGTCCTTTCATCGTAAATAATAGGGAAGTTGATAAAGAGATAGAAAAAATATTTTCAGAGCTAAAATTTCAGGTAAATTTCCGTTGGAATTATGACCCTCAAGGTCTTCTAAGCAGTATAAGGGTTAAAAATAAACTACCTCCTTTCATACATGAACCCAAGCCTGATATTGAGAAATTTGCAAATCAGATAGAATGGGTAGAAAACACATTGATAGATGCAGTCATCAATACAGAGCCAACAGAAAAGATGGATACCACACTTGCCATGGTAGCTTAAAAATAGCCAGAATCTTCAAGCAAAAGAAGTAGAGATGAGGGAGCCTACACAGCAGAAACTACCACAAAGACTAAATTCAAGTTGATCTACAATAAGATGCTCAAATTCAGTTCCATAGGGAAAGAAAAAGTCATTGATGTTGAGCCTGAGATAAACAATGATGAGGCTATTGAAATAATAAAAGAGACTCTTGCAGACATACAAACAGATCAAACAACATGTGAACATGATACTCAAATGATTGAAAGGCAGAAAAACATGGAGGCCTCTTCCTCACACACAGTGGAGGAAAAAGACCTAGACATCAAAGAAAGATATAAGCAGATCAAACAAAATAATTAAGAGATCAAAAGTGAGATTTATTCTCAATTTTCCAAACAGAAGCGAGGGAACCAGAACATGTTACTTACATCATTTGATTACTCCACAAATAAAATGATCATGTCATATCTGCAACCAACTACTTCAACACCTAAGACGATGGCATACTACAAAAAGGTGGAATTTGAAGTAGATACTAAAAATGTACATGAATTGGATCAAATAGAATTCCACAGACATAGCTCTGAGATGCTATATTCAACTGTGGTAACAAAGGCTATGAGTGCCACTAAGTTGCATAATACCATTATCAACATGCAAGACCAAATGAAACTTGATAAAGGCTCTTTGTATGAAAAATATTTAAGGATAAAAGTCTTAGAAGACTTAGTTTTGCAGGTGGGACAGTGATCCTTCAGATGTTCCAGTAACAGAAATATTGATTAAAAATAAAAATGAGGACATTGCATCTTTGAGGAAACAGTTGAAGCTTCCTCAAAGTGAGCACCCTCAAACTAAATAAATTCTTCAAGAACAGGTAGAGAACGAAGACATGATGCAGTTGATTATTAAACTGACTGCCCAAATCAAAGAAATGGAAACACAATTGGATCATCTTACGAAAGAGAAAGAAATTGTCAAAGAAACTAAAGCTCCAATTATCCCTACAGTTATACCTATAATCACTACAGCTGTGGCCTCCACTTTGGGAGAAACATTGGCACCAAAAGAGTTATTGGAAACTGCAGTGCCAGTACAATCAGCCACAACATCAACGACAGATTCTTCAACCACACAGGTACAACATACAGATGATGCAAGTCAGATAGTAAAGGCTATGGAGGAATTGTCATTGTAAAAAAATGAAATTAATACTTTGAAGAAAATGATTCAAAATATGGAAGTTTCCTACAAAGCAGCATTAATCAATGCTAACAGTTATGAACAAAGGGCCAAAATACTTGAAGAGAAAATCAAAAGCCTTTAAAAAGACTTGAGTTTCATTGAAAAAATTTCTTACATAAGAAATTATCTATGGACCAATATAATTGAGGCTATACATCTTTAGTGGCCATTAATCCAGATCATATATGAACAGAGAGACCTACTTCTAGCAGCTCAAGTTGAAATCCAAAAAACAAAAGAAGAATTGGCAGATAAACCAGCACAAGCTTTGAAGCTTATCACTTTCTTGAATGGTAAAAACAGAGCATAATTAGACGAATTACAGATACAGGATAGGACAGAGACCATTCTACAAATCAAGAAAGTTCCAACAAAAACAAATATGATGAATAGTTTGGAGGAGAAGTGTGATGCAATGAATATTTCAATCACTAAGTTTTTAACAAAATACACCATGCTAAGACAAGCTAGTATTCCAGATCTTCATGTCTTCAATGAGAATTTGATGAACCAAAAATAATATGACAAGAAGATAAGGGATCATGCTAAAGAACAGGTCAGTAAGCCACTACCACAGGGCTCTCCCACAGGAAAGGTCATTCTCCAATATATTGAAGACTTGTTTTTCCTTCAAAATGAAATCAAGCATCTGTTTGTCTTCAAACCAAATTTTGCTAAGTATACAGATGCTGATGAAAAATTCATAAAGCTCAAGACTGTAAAAATACCAAGTGCAGAACAATGGCAGGCTTTTACAGACTTAATATAGCAGTGAAAAAAGGAAAACTGTGAAGAAAATACAGGTGAAACAATCAACAGAAAAATAAAACAGTCACTTGATTTTTACTACTGGAAATGTTCTTTTTACAACAGTAAAAAAGTAAATAAGCAAATTCAAAGTGTATGAGGATGAAAGTACAGCGTGAAAGAGTATCAGGAGGAAGAGTGTCATTCAAAACAACTCCAATAAAGATATTTTCCAATTTGCCAGCAAGCAAGACAACTATCCAATAAAGGCTCCTTGATTAGTTTAAGTTGTTCTATATTTTTTGGATAAGAGGACAGCTTGCAAAACTGTTAAGCAACTGTCCCTCTTTATATTTAAAGATATTTTATTTTTCCTAGAGTTATTCCTAGATCTCCCTAGGATATTTTGTATAAATACTTCAGTCTTTGAAGTGTTTAGGGTGGAATAAAATTGCTAAGATTACTATAGATTTTTGCTGATACATTGGAGGCCTACATGTGTTGATTTCGAAAGTAGCAGACTGGACAAAGCTAATCGGACATCATAATTCAGGATTCTCATGATAAGTTAAAGAGTAAAGTGCATCTATCTTGTCATTGTTTATTTTTTGAGTTCCATTAATTTCATTATGTGTTTGTTCTTTCTTAATGAGTAACTAGGAATATTACTTCAGGACTAGCTTATGGCTCCCTATCTTAACTAAGTTACCATTTAAATGTTTTCAACTGATTTCCGGTGTTAGGAATTCTTAACTGCTCCTACTCCCGTTTGACTTCTGCCTCCTTCCTCTATTGTCCGGATCAAAGGATTCTTCATTTCCCTTTGTCCCGACTTCACCATTTCATCAAAAACCTTTTACCAAAATCTCCGAGGGTTATCTATCTTGCCCTGAATACATTTTCATCCTTTTGGCCTTGCCTTCTAGTACTGCTATCTAGACTTAGACTCCATTAGCCCAATGGTCAATTAGATTTCTCCGTAGTTTACCTTTAAGCGATTTTTTCCCACCAAAGCCAATTGTTCTATCATAACTAGCCTAAAACACTACACAAAAAACAAAGTTAAATTATAAAGAGAGAGCCCTCTTTGAAATTTAGGAAGGCTAGATTCTAAATTTCCAAAGTAGGTTTGTGGTTACCCCTAGTTTTCTTAAACTAAAAACCAAAAGCCCACAATCTTGAGAAATTACTAGGGTGATAACATACTGGCGACCATACTGGGGACTAACCAATCTCCAATTTTAATTTTAGTCTTAAAGGAATATCTTTCATTTATCTTTTTACTTTAAGATTATTTTTAAAGGTTGTGGGTATTCATAAATAGTCATTCTAGCTTCTAGGAAAACCTACTACACCAGGTCTAATCTGGATCCTAACCCTGCAGTGATAGTGGACAACCTAGAACAGATTGGAAAAAAGAAAAAACAAATTGTCAATTTAGAAACTGAAGTACCATTAAGAAAAGCTAATTATTTACCCAAAGAGGTAGTGAGCTTAACTGATATAGATTTTGATTTAAAATTTGAACAATCATTGTTTAAAAATAAATCTGAAACTGATTTAAAAGATACTGTAATAGATCATATTTTTACTTCATTTTTTAATACAAAACAGAGTATTATTTCAGCTAAAATAAAATCAGATAAATTTGAATCTCAAAGTCAAGTATAAAGGATTAATGTTACAAGGATTAAAGACATTGATGAAGCTATTAAATTAGCCCATTTATTATCTTACATTAAGCCTCCAGTTTCTCAATTTCACACAACAATAATTCCAGTAGCAAATTCAACTCTGTATGTTGTCACCTCATTTTTAGATACCACTGCAAGTTCATCCACCAAAAAATTTAGTCCTAAGTTGCCTTTGCAGCCTAGGATATTATTCTTCTCATCCACTCAATCCACTGCATCCACTAGTTTTATAAGCACTACATCTTTATTTCCAAGTAGTTCCATATATATACCAGCCTCTTTTCCAAGCTCTTCAAGTACAGCTTTCATCACATCAGCTACTATATCCAGCACTGCTCTTATCATCACTGTTATACCTCCCAGTTCAACAAAACTTCAAGCCATGGCTTCTAGGTATGCTCCCCTTGTCTTACCCCAAAACCTCCATGATATGCCTCAGGATTACCAAAAAAATGTACCACTATTTGATGGCCTGTCACAATATACGGCTCAAAAA
Organism: Pinus albicaulis; assembly: GCA_034641835.2. Taxonomy (NCBI): domain Eukaryota; kingdom Viridiplantae; phylum Streptophyta; class Pinopsida; order Pinales; family Pinaceae; genus Pinus; species Pinus albicaulis. Next base: position 997,876,029 of record CM076569.1, on the reverse strand, counting down.
CATGTCACAAAAATGATAGACTACTGTGAAATCTATGAAATTGATGAGTTAGATGTTCAGATGGGGTTATTTTCTCAAAGTTTAATGGGAGAAGTTAAGAAATGGTTCAAAATTTAGCTGCTGGTAGTATAGATAATTTAGCTGCATTTCATAGAGCATTTTTAAATAAATGGGAAAAGAAAAAGAATCCTTTGCAAATTTTTTCTGAGTTTGATGCTTTAAAAAGATCCCCTAATGAGTCTATACAAGATTACTGCACTAGGTATAACAGTGTTTATAATGCCATTCCTGTTGATCTTAAACCTACACCCTACTCTGTACTTCTTAAATTCCCTGATGGATTTGATCCATATATGGCTTATCAACTAAGAGAAAGGGATGTTGAAACATTAGAACAGATGAAATTAGATGTTGTTAGTGTAGAAATTAATATTCTAGCTAAAAAGGACAGACTTAGGAATGAAAGGAGAGTCACAATCAAAGAAGAAACATCAAATTCAAATGCTAAATTCGATTTATTTGCTAAAACTTTAGAAAGGGTGGTTGATAGATTAGACAATATTGAGATAAAACCACAATGGGATAATCAACCTCAAATCAGAAATCCCAACTTCAGAAAAAACAATAACCCTGGAAAAGCTAAGGAAGTTGCTCTAGACCAAAACATTAGCCCCCCATTCCAAGAGAACTATGCTGAAAGTTCTCAAAATAATGATGAAGATGAGGAAAACTTCAATCTAATAATGGGGATAGATGAAAACAACACAATTTTCCTCACTCAGGAGGATTAAGAACTCTTTGAGCTTCAAAAACTCAAAGTGGAATCTGGTGAATCCTTCGACTATAAACAAGGTTATGACTTCACAATCAATGAAATTCACAGCCAGTATAACCTAAGAAGCAAGAAAAGCAATGAGCCTTCTACTAAAAACAACTATCAAAATCAGACAAAAAAGAATGTAGAAGCACCAAAAACAAAGATTTTACAAATTCTCCCAAGAGAAAACAAGCAAAATTCCAATCCTCCCAGTCCCAAAAAATTACTAAGTCCAAAAATTGTTGACATCACTGAAGAAGTGGCCCAATATTCCAATAATGCCCAAAAGGCCAACACTACCAAAGTCCCTAATTCAGTAAAATTAGCAATTCATGATTCTAAGAAGAACCCTGCTGATTATAAATCAGCAGCAAATCCAAAAAATGTTAATACCAAAGCTTCTGCTAAAAGTTCAAGAGATGAAGAAAATTATGTTGCCCCTAAATATGTCCCTGAAAAGAGAAATAAAGACAACAAAAGTCAAGAAACTCAAATAGATAACAATAGGACAACTCAAGATAAAAGTACATCTGCTGAAATTCATGAAAAACCCACTCAGATAACTGTCACAAAAGATGAACTAATTCAGATTAGTAAGTCTCAACCAGCATTTAATATTCAAACTGAAATAGCAAAGTTAAAGATACCAATTCCTTTAACAGAATTGGTAAAGAATGACTTGTATAGACCAACAATTACTGGAACTTTGAATATGAATGATGGTGAAGATGTTGTTAATCTAAATAATGATCAGCTTGAATTAATTTTTGGCCCTGATGTAAATGGTAAGCATTCAGATGGATCAGTTCCTCCCTTCTATATCAGTCTTACTATTCACGATCAGATTTTACACAATGCAATGTTAGATTCAGGAGCTTCCCATAATTTAATTCTAAAATCTATCATAGAAACTCTGAATTTAGAAATAACAAGGCCTTATAAAGTTTTGTTCTCTTTTGATTCAAGTAAGGTTAAGTGCATAGGATTGATAAAAGACTTATGTGTGAATTTGGTTCAGTATCCTGGTAAAAGTATGGTTATGGAAATTGTAGTAGCCGACATCCCACCAAAGTATGGTATGCTTCTTTCTCGCTCATGGGGAGCTAAGTTGCAGGGATCTCTACAATTAGACATGAGCTATGCCACAATATCATTGTTTGGACAACCCAAGAAACTTTATAGAGAAACTTTAATGAAATACATGGTTAGTAGTGCTGAGAGATCAATAAATTACCCAATTTACTCAACACCAACTGATCTTGATTCTTTCATTTTATGTAACTCTGATAATAATGAAATCCAAACTGAATTAATTGACATAAAGCCTAAACCAAACAATGATAATATTTTTCATGAAGCCCTTTGGCACTTAGACTTTGATGGCTCAGTGAACAAGTCAAGAGTAGGAGCTGGAGTGTGGATCACAAACATTGAGACCAGTCATTCAAAAGGGCATGCCTTTAGACTCAATTTCAAATGCACCAACAACATGGCAGAGTATGAGGCACTTATCTTAGGCCTCCAAATCATCAGAAATTTAGGACGTAAGAGAATTTTAATCATGGGAGATTCAGAATTAGTCATTAAACAAATAAATGTTGAATATTATGTTCATAATTCTAGATTAGCCAGATATAGAGATGCAACAACTGGTTTGGTTAATGATTTACTAGAATGTAAGTTTGCTACTATTCGTAGAAAGCAAAATTTGCAAGCACAATGCCTAGCAACTCTTGCTAGCACATGTAATTCACCTTTTCAACCAACACATAGATATACTGCTGAAGTTAAATATAGACCCATTGTCCCAGAAAATGCCAAATACTAGCAGATTTTCTCTGAAGATGAACAAATTTACCATTTTTTGAATAATGAGGATGAATTTCAAAATTGTAAGATAGTCACAGATGGTAATTTAGATTTAGAATGTAATTTAGATTCAGATCTTAATTATGAAATAGGTAACATAGATGTACATAAACTTACCAAACCCACTGTATTTACTCAATCTGACATAGATAACTTAGAGAAGGTAGATATAGAGGAAATAATTGAAGATGAAATTGAGATGTTAGATTTAAAAGATAATTTTTTTCCTAAGGGATTAACTCCTTTGGAGGACTTGTTTGATTCCAATGATGTGCCCAAAAAGCCTAAAATGGAACCAGTCAAGTCTGACATTGAAGATTGTAACATTGGGACAGAAACAAAACCAAAAATGATCAAATTGTCAAAATATTTACCCCCTCAGGAAAAAGAAAAATACATTGAACTTTTAAAGGAATATCAAGATGTGTTTGCGTGGATTTATGAAGATTTAAAATCATATGACACAAACATAATTCAACACAAGATTCCTATAAAAGATGATTAGAAACCATTTAAACAAAAATTGAGGAGGATTATCTTGTCTTATTACCTTTGATTGAAAAAGAAGTAAAACGCATGTATGATTCCCAAGAAATTGCACCAATCAGATATTATGATTGGGTTTCTAACTTAGTACCTACAAGAAAAAAGACTGTAGAAATCAGATTATGTGTAGATTTCAGGAATCTTAATAAAGTGTCTTTGAAGGATAATTACCCTTTACCCAAAATGGACCATATTTTACAAAGGGTAGTTGGTTCTTCCAGGATTTCTTTATTGGATGGTTTCTCAGGATACAACCAGATTCTTGTTCAAAAAGAAGACCAAGCTAAAACTACTTTTACCACTCCATGGGGCACTTTCATGTATGTGAAAATGCCTTTTGGCTTAATGAATGCTGGAGCTACCTTTCAAAGGGCTATGGACATAGCGTTTGCAAAGGAAATTCATGACTTCTTGGTTATATCTTTAGATGATATTATTTTTATTTCTAAGTCAGATAATGAACACTTGGATCATCTGAGACAAGTTTTCATTAACTGTAGAAAATTTGGTATATCCTTAAACCCAAAGAAGAGTCTTTTTAGACTAGAGGAAGGAAAATTACTTGGACATATAATTTCAAAGGAAGGTATTAGGATAGATATAGCAAGGATAGAAGCCATACTGAACATTTACCCACCTAGGAACATCAAATGAGTTACAAGCATTTTTAGGTAAAATTAACTTTTTGAGAAGATTTATTTATAACTTAGCAGAAATCATCAAAGAACTGAATAATATGCTTAAAAAGGACTCTGTTTTAAAATGGACAGTTGAAGCAAAACAATCATTTGAATCCATTAAACATGCTTTAACAAAAACACCAATCCTTATCAGTCTAGACTTCAAGAAAGATTTTATAATTTTTTCATTCACCTCGGAACATACCATAGTTGCAGTTCTATTACAGAAAAATGATCAAGGTTTTGAATAGCCTATAGCATTTTTCAATAAAACCCTTAGATATGCACCTTTGAAATATAACATAATGGAAAAACAAGCTTTAGCCTTGGTTAAAGCTATAAAATATTTCAAAGTGTACATTATTTACTCCCACATTAATGCCTATGTCCCTAATTCTGTAGTCAAAGATATTTTAACACATGATGGCCCAGATGGAAGAAGAGGAAAGTGGATTGCCACTATCCTTGAATATGACATAGAATTAAACCAACCAATCTCATAAAAGGACAAGGTTTAGTCAGACTGATGGTTGAATCCAATTTTAATGCTTTGGATATAAATTTTATTGTCTAGGTTGATGACCAGGAAGAGATGGCGACTCCATTGATCATTGAAGCATTTCTAGACTCACCATGGTACTTAGATATTATATTTGTACTTACAAATTTACAAGATCCTCTTGGATTAACTAGAACTAAAGCTAGATTCATCAAACTTAAAGCAATGAGATATTGTATTCTAGATAATGTGCTTTTTTGGAAAGAACAGAGTGGGTTATTACTTAACTTTTTACTAAAATCAGAAGCTGAAAAAATTCTTGGAGAATTTCATGCAAGTGATTGTGGAGGATGTTGAGCCTCAAAATTGTGCTTTCTTTCATTCCATTTTACCTCATTTTCCTTTTTCCATTGCTATTCCAGACCCAATTGATCAATGAATTTAGTTAAAATTACTTTTAGAATGATTTACATGACTGACTTGCTAAGTTTTGTGTTTTTTTCCATTGTAAAGCATTTTGACCGGAACTAGCTGCAGAATGCAGACATTCCGTAGCTAACCGGCGATTCTGCAACTATCTTCACGTTTGGGTATGTTCCAGGTGGCCTCTCAAGAAAAACCGCATATGGGCATATTCCACGTCATGTCTACATGGTTCGTTGCTCACCATGAAGGAAGAAACGAATTCTGGGTATGGTTTTGATACGTGGGAACACATTTAAGAAGACAGAATTCTAATAGGACTGTCTTAGTCCAGATGTATTTTTCCTTTTTACGTAGCCACTCCAAGAGTCCTAATGTAATTTTGATAAGGAAAGACAATGTTCCTGAAATTGTTGCAAGTCTTGTTATTTACATTTGTTATATAAACACTTGGGAAACCAAGAGCTAGGCTAGATTTTGTTCTAGATTTTGCTTAGATTTTGTGCTACATTTCTGAAGACGCAGAGTGCTCTGTTCAAGTTATTTCACTTTTAATGAAGCAGACAGTGTTGTTTTGAAAGCGTTGATTTGATTTGGAGTTAGATTCCGTCAGGTGCTAGAGGGCCCCTGCCTCTTGCACGGATTTATTTGCGTAATTTAGATAAGTATTCTAGCTGCCTTTACGTTTTTGAATTTGAATTAGTAGTTGTTTTCATTAGCTACTGTAGTTATACTCATTCTAAAAACTCTTCCAAAAGAAGAAGCTCTTCCAAAATATTATAATGATGAATGGGGAATGGATATAGTATTGTAGGATTTAATTGTAGTCTCTTTTATTCACCATCACAGTTATACTTATGATAAGCACTCTTCCACAAGAAGAAACTCTTCCAAGAAATCTTTATACTGTCTTAAGCATGATTGTGATCTTGAACGTTTTAGTTGTGTGTTTTCACTAAGTACCATCGTTGTTCTTGCTCTTAAACGCTTGTCCAATATATCATAATGATGAGTGGGAGATAGCCATGATATCTTAGTTTTTAATTGCTTTCAGTCTTTATGTTTACATTTGCACTCAATTACACAGTCAGGATTGTTCTAAAAACTCTTCCAAAATAAGGAACTCTTCCAAAATATCAATCATGATGGACAAACAGACTGTATAATTCCATAGAATAATGCATGATAGTTTAGTTAGGATGCTCCAGAGTTTAATTGCACTTAACTCATGTTCAGTTGTTTTGCTTTAAGTTTGATAATGACTTGTAGTTTAACACTGTTTTAAGTGACATTTTAGGTTCAGTTGTAGTTCAACTCATTGCATTTGCACTCCATATTCAGTTGCCATTCACTGCATATTAGATTACTTCAGTTGTTAAAATTAACAAAACAGCCTTCATTATTCACAAATCTCTTCTTGTTCTAAAATCCATAATTGATTCATAAACATATGAACAAAAGAACATATCACTTTAAGGCCTGAAGTATTTCTGCAATTTCTTTGTCATCTTACAAACCAACATTTCCTCAAAAGACTACTTCAAAAATCCATAAACTTTGAGTGAAGTGTAGTGCCATAAAACTGAGTTGCAGAATAGAGTTATGAATTAGATTTAGAGTAGAAGATCTTATGATGGTATCAATGTTTTACTCCAAACATACTTCAATAAATCTCTAATCAAGGACAAAATGTTGCATCATTATAAGTTAGTTGTTTAAACTGTTTAGTTAGGAAGATTTGCATACTTAGTGACCATGTTTCAAGCTATCTCTCAAATGCCTTTGATGAAAGAATTTGACAAGTTTAGTTTGTGTTTTGAATCATTTTCTTAAAAGTCATTATCAAGCTTTGCTTTTGCTTATTCATAGTTTAGATTTGATTCTATTTTTAGTATTGCATTTTCATTTACCATTTGACATCAATCAATTAGGTTTCACTCTATTTTTAATCATTAGCCTCCTTCCATTAGCTTTCTAGCCATCTTTCTTGTGAACATAAAACCACCAAAAGATCAAAAACATCATAAATCATCACAAAAGACCAAAAACATCACAAAACACTACACACAACGCATTAATAAACAAGCACCTAGGTACATACAGTACACTTCACTTCAGTAGTTTACCAACCTTGGTTGACAATTAAATGAGCTCAATTTAGGAGACTAGATTGAGACCAAACATTTTGGCGCCGTTGCTGGGGAAGTGAAAACTAGGTAACCTTTGTTTCTTAGCATCCAAAAACAATTATATGCATAGGGAGAGAGATTCAAGGGGAAGATTTATAAGCAGCAGAGGCAGAAGTTTGATTTCTATAACACCACTTGTTTCATCTAGATCCAGAGCTAGTACACCTTCAACTCATACCCATATTCCATCCTCTCTTGATCCTAGACTTCTAGAAGATCTAAAATCATATATCCCATTAGAAAAACCTTCAACTTCATCCACTGAACCTGCCATAGAAGAAGATCTAAAAACTCTTGTTAGGGACACAAACCTTTCCACTTCCACAAGAGAGTCAACCATGGCAGAAGAAGGAGGAGGAGGAGTTTTTAATGGAGAAAACACACTGTTTGGAGGTAGAGGTAGAGGTAGAGGAGAAGGAGGTAGAGGTGCAGATGGAGGAAGAGGTAGAATAGGAAGCTCTTTTGGGTTCCCTATAATTGATGAAGAAACCAATACAACCATGAAAAATATTTCACCCTCTGTCCTTCCAAACTTCTATGGACTTAAAACCGAAGATCCTGAAACCTTCTTATTCGAATTTGAAGTGCTTTGTAGAACTTATGACTACTTACAAGATGCTCAAAAATTGAAATTATTTCCTTCAACTTTGAAGGGAGCAGCATTGAAGTGGTTTATGAGTCTAATCAGTAGTTCTATTAGAACATGGGAAGACATGAAACAAGCATTTCTAGAGAGATATTTGGATTATTTTATGCCGGTTAATCATAAGGAAGAAGTGTTCAAGATGTTACAAAAAGAAGATGAAAATTTGGAAGATTTATTGGAGAGATTTAATTACAACATCAAAAGGGCAAAAATGGGAAACCTAGATCAAGACACCTTAAAAGCTCTTTTGTTGAAAACAATTAGGGATGAATGGTTCGATATCCTTAACATGATGGGAAAAGGGGATATATCACAACTCACATTACCTGAAATATCTGAGTTATGTATCAACCTTTCAAGAGGGAAATCTAAAACGGTCAAAGGTCCAAGAGATCCTGCTCTTGCAAGGGCAAGTAAGTCTGCTTCTGGGACAGTAAGTCGATCAGAAATAGGTCACATGCTTGATGATTTTAAATCTGACATCTTAGGGAGTCTTAGTGAACCAATAGACACCCTCAAGATACAAAACAAGAAAAATGCTGAATCTGATTCCTTGGCAATCTTTTGTCCCAAATGTAGAAAGAAACATGCCTTGAGAGAGTGTCCTTTGGATGTAAAAGTTGTAGAAACCTGTGTCATTTGTTCTGAGAAACATGAGACCAAGAATTGTCCTTCTCTTCCTGGTCTCAAGGCTTTCTTTCAGGAGGAAACTCCTACAGATTCCACAGAGTCTCTCAATTTTGTATCTAGAAGACCTTGGAAAGGACCTCAGACACAAGGATTCCATGATCAAATGTATAATCAACCTCCACCTTGGAATTCTTGGCAGCAACCTTGGCCCCAATTTCAAAATCAATCTCAATCTTGGGCACAAGGAACACAAAGTCCCTATGGAATATACTCTCCATACTATCAGTATCCACCATCCTATCCACCATACCCACATTTTTATCCTCAAAATCCTCAACAAAATTTTCCTCAAAATCTTCAACAAAATTTTCAACAAAATCCTCAACAACATCATCAAAATCAACCACATAAAAATCAACCACTTTCATTACCATTCCCTCAAAAATCAAATCAATTGCCTGCTCAACCTATACCAAACCCCAATAATAAGAACCCTCAGAATACATACATGATAGAAGGCCAACAATTTCCAACTTATTTAATTACTCCTTTAGACCTTAGTGATGTTCAACTGAGGTCTGGAAGAATACTTGAAAAGAGGAAACCTTCTGTGATCATACAAGAACAAGATAATTGTGAGGAAGACTCCCTACGGGTGAATAAAAGTCTTGAGGAAGACACATCCTTTCAAGACCCAAACACTGAAAAACTAAAACAAAAAGATCCAATAAATCCAACTCCTGTATTAGAGCAACCATCCACATCTACTTATATACCTCCCTTTCCGGAAAGATTACAAATTGATAGAGGTGTAGAAAAACAAATCATGGTGCCTAATTATGATTTCTTAGATGAATTGAGAAATGTTTGCATTAAAATTCCATTATTGCAAGCCATCAAGGAAATCCCAATTTTAGACAAAACAATAAAGGAGTTGAGTATGAAGACAACAAGAAAAAGAATAAGAGAAACCAAGAAAATTCAACTGGTAGGACAAATAGCAGATATTATGATGGGCAAGATTGTTATTCCAAAGTATCTTGACCCAGGAAATCCAGTTGTCAAAATTCACATCAACGGAATTGAAATTCAAAACACACTCATTGATTTAGGAGCAGCAATAAACATCATGAGTAGACAGATCATGGACAAACTGAAACTTCCTAATCTTCTCTTTACACCCACACTGTTACAATTAGCAGATAGATCCGTGATCAAACCAGATGGAGTAATAGAAGACATTCCAGTGTCCCTAGATTCTTGGGAATACCCTGTGGATTTCATGATCCTAACTCCCAAGAATAATCTAGGAGGCCATCCTGTTATATTAGGAAGACCTTGGTTGGCCACAGCTGATGCTTTTATTAGTTTTAGGTCCGGTGATATGTATATTTTTGATGGTAGTTCAACAAAGAAATTCACTTTATATCCTCCAGCTAGGACAATTACAGATCTAGATGACACTCAATGGATAGAGGATGAAGAATATTTACAACCACTCTTCACAATCTCATAAATTAGTGAAGATAATCAAATTCTGAATACTCTAGAAAACTTTGAATCTTCTCCAGAACATAAACATGAATCATTTCAGGAGGGATCCAATATTGAATTTTTGTCATCTAGGCAGATGTCTCTTCATTCTATGGACAAATTTGGCAGCTCTACAAGTGAAATTTTTCCAGGCAAAACTTTGAACATAAATAAGAACCTAGAAAATCTCAACAAGAAGAGTTAGTCAAAGTATTATAGAGACATTCTTCTGCATATGCATGGGAATGCACTGACATGAAAGGGATAAGTCCCAAGACTTGTACTCATCACATATATATAGAGGCAAATTGCAAACCAATCAGACAACCTCAAAGATGGATGAATCCAAATCTTAGGGAAATTGTTAAAGAGGAATTGCAAAAATTGTTAAATGTTAATTTCATCTATCCTATTTCAGATAGTCAGTGGGTTTCTCCTTTGGTAATTGTGCCAAAGAAAAATGGAAAATGGAGGGTGTGTGTTGACTATCGAGAACTAAATAAAGCTACTCTTAAAGACCATTTTCCCTTACCTTTCATAGATAAAGTATTAGATACATTAGCTGGAAAAAAGTACTTCTCATTTCTAGATGGGTTTAGTGGTTACAATCAAATCCAAGTAGCACTTGAAGACCAAGACAAAACCACATTCACCTGTCCCTGGGGTACCTATGCTTACCGAGTATTACCATTTGGATTATGCAATGCACCTGCAACATTCCAAAGGGCAGTATTAGGAATTTTTTCAGATCTAATACATGATTGTGTAGAGGTGTACATGGATGATTTCACAGTTTATGGAAACTCATTTGAAGAAGCTTTAGACAACTTGGAAATTTTTTTAAAAAGATGTCAAGAAGCAAACCTTTCACTTAGTCATGAAAAATGTTTTATGATGTTTACTGAAGGTATTGTTTTAGGGCACCACATTTCAAGGGATGGGATTAGAGTTGATGAGGCAAAAGTTGAAGTCATTTCTAACCTATCCATTCCAAGTTGTCAAAGAGATGTTAGAAGTTTTCTAGGATTTACAGGGTATTATCGGAGATTTATAGAAAACTTTACCAAGATAGCATCTCCACTCTTAAAATTACTCACCAAAGATTGTGAATTCAAGTGGAATTCTGATTGCCAGTTAGCTTTTGAAACCCTGAAAACCAAAATTTCTGAAGCACCTATATTAAGGGGACCTAACTGGAAGTTACCTTTTCATATCTCGACATATGCTTCCAATACATCTCTAGGAGCAGTATTGGGACAAAAATATTTAATTCCCTATGCCATCTATTATATCAGTAAAAATTTGACTCCTGCAGAGTTAAACTATACTGTAACTGAAAAAGAGTTTTTAGCCGTTGTTCATGCCATAAACAAATTTAGACACTATATAACAGGCTATGAAACTTTTATTCACACTGATCATTCTGCAATTAGATACCTAATGAACAAATCAATTACTACTGGCAGAGTTATAAGATGGTTGTTACTCTTACAAGAATTCAACATTACTATTCTAGATAGGCCTGGAAAACAAAACACAGTAGCTGATTTCCTATCTAGACTCCAAAATATCAAAGATGACACTCCGGTTGAAGATCAATTTCCTGATGAATATATTTTTGCAATCTCTACTCAAACTCCATGGTTTGCCGATATTGCTAATTATTTAGTTTCAGGAAAATTTTCTTCAATTATGAATGCAAGGGATAAAAGAAAAATCATTAATGATAGTGAAAATTATTCATGGGTCGCTAATGAGTTGTACAAGACAGGTCCAGATTTGATCATTAGAAGGTGTGTTCGTGAAGATGAGATGCCTGAGATTCTCAAGGCATGTCATGATGAACCTTGTGGCGGACACTTTGCAGATAAGAGAACAGCTTATAAGATCCTTAACTTAGGATATTATTGGCCATCCTTGTTTAAAGATGCTAAGGAGTATGTCAAAAGGTGTGACAGTTGCCAAAGGGTAGGGAAACCTTCTCCTTCAGGTGAGATGCCATTACAACCTCAGGTACATATTGAACCTTTTGAAAAATGGGCTTTGGATTTTGTAGGACCTATTGGTCCTCCATCAAGACAAAAGAGATATATATTAGTTTGCACTGATTATGTTACCAAATGGGTAGAGGCCAAGCCATTACTTTTTGCTAATGAAGCATCTGTAGTTAATTTTCTTTTTGAGGATATTTTTACTCGTTTTGGTGTCCCAAGGGAAATTGTTACACATCAAGGAGCTCAATTCACATCAAGGCTAGTGGAACAAATGATGGAGAGGTACAAAATCAGACACAAAAAATATACTCCCTATCATCCACAAGCAAATGGTCAAGTGGAATCTACTAATAAGGTTATTGAAGGGATCCTAACAAAGACTGTTCATTTACATAGAAGAGATTGGGTAGATAGGCTTCCTGAAGCCTTGTGGGCCTATAGAACTACATGGAGAAACACAATAGGCCATACTCCTTATGAACTTGTTTATGGAAAGCAAGTTTTGTTTCCCATAGAGTTCCAGATTCAAACTTTCAAAATGGCAGTTCAGCTAGGACTTGATTTAATGGAGGCACAAAAGCATAGACTGGAGCAAATTAATGAATTGGATGAGATCAGACAAGATGCAGTTCAGAAAACAAGTCTAGTCCAACAGCAAAGGGATAGATGGCATGACAAGTACATCAAAGAGAAGAAATTCAAAGAGGGTGACTGGGCTCTTTTGTTTGATTCAAAATTCAAGGATTTTCAAGGTAAATTTCAGACACATTGGCTTGGGCCATATGAAATTGTTGAAATTTTTGATAATGGGGCAGTAAAAATCAGAACTATAGATGAAGAAGAGGTCACTTTTCTTGTGAATGGTCATAGATTGAAGCTGTATCACAAACCACTCTCAAGAGAAGAATTTGTCAAGAAGTTCCAAGAATGCAGTGATGTGAATTTAATGAAGAAGAATTCTTCTTCTTCATCAACTTGATTAAATTTTCTGAAGTATTTCTTTGAAAATAAATAAATAAATAAATAAAAAATAAAGGTATAAACATGAAAACCAATCATTGATTGGCATGTTTATACAGAAAAGATAGGGTGAAAATCAGAGTCTTTCTGACACTCTAACTTTTCCCATTTTGTTTTTACAAGCAGCTGTTACAAAATCATAAGTTCAGATCCATAGTGCTTATGATCCATCTCATTTCATTTCACTTCATTCACTTATCCATCCATATTCCATTTTATTCATTCATTCATACTCTACTTCATTCCATATTTCATTCATTTCATTCCATATTCCATCCATCTCATTTTCATGTCAAGATTTAAAGTTTGATGTCTTGTTGTAAATGAATAAAACATGTCATGGATTGCAGGGCAGTTCTTATGTTCTTTCACTCCATTTCATAAACTGAATCCATTCCATTTCATCATCCACTTCATACATATCATGTCTCATCATCCATATTCATTCATACCATATAACATTTCACCTATATTCCCAAACCACTCCATTCCATGATCAAAATGCTCTACAGGTACATTCTGTAGCTTAATAGACATTCTGCAGCTGTTCATCCTTTCCGCAGCTAGCCAGACATTCTGCAGCTACAAATCCTGAAGGCATTAGTCAGTAGACATTAGAATTGCAACAAAATGATCCATTGTATCCATGAATAAAAAGCATCAAGAAGGATTAACTCTTCCAAAGGTGAACAAAGAAGACAAAGACTACAAAAATCAAATGAAAATCAGAGGTAACAAGTTTAGATTATAATGGCATTTCATAAAGTTTAGCATAGTTCTAGTTATGAATTGTTCGAAAAGGTTGTTTTAATTATTTTTATTGATCAAGACCAATAAACCCTCCACAGACTTTGGATTAAAATCTCTCATTTCAAATTCCATATTCGACATCATTTAAGCGGTTGAAATGGCCGAAGTATTTGAATTCTTCACGTCTCTTAACCAAATCATTCAATGATGATTCTCTTTGCCGTTGTAAAAATCTCCGCCGTCTTTTCAATCATTAATTCGTTTCCTCCACCTCACTCCATTACCTCATTCCATGACCACTGCCATCACTCCATTCTGTAGCTGGCACTTCATTCCGCAAACAGAGATATTCTTATCATTGTGAGCAGAGCAAAAAGGGTATATCAGTTTGAATCACCGTGGGCAGAGATTGAGCATTATCATTGTAAACGCAGAGGTATAGCAGCGTGAGAATTTGAAGCCATTTGTTACCGTGGGCAGACAAAGTATCACCGTGGGCAGAGATTGAGTATTATCACTGTAAACGCAGAGGTATAGCCGTGAAGAATTTGAAGTCATTTGTCACCGGGAGACAGAGGTATAGCATTGAAAAATTTGAAGCTATTTGCCACCGAAAGACAGAGATATAGTAGTGTGGGAAATTTGAAGCTATTTGCCACCGAAAGACAGAGGTATAGTAGTGTGGGAAATTTGAAGCCATTTGTCACTGTCAAACAGAGGCATATTAGTCCAAAGTTCCATTGTCAACAGAGGCATATCAGTCCGAAGTTTTGAAGCTGCTGTCACTGTTAATCAGAGGTATGTCATTCCGAAGTTTGAAGCCATTGTCATTAAGAACTTGAAGCCATTTCAATTCAAAGGTGAAATTTATTGTTTCTGTGGGTAGAAGAGTGTTAATCTGAACATTGAAGAAGCAATTATGGGTTTCATTGTAAGAACTGAACCAGTGGGTTCAAAATATTTAGAAGGCTACCCTCAATGCAAAGAAATGTTGCAACAGATAGGATGGCTTCAATTTTTGGAGAAATTTAATGGCTTCCACAAATAAGTCACTAAAACATTTGCAAGATCATTTCAAGGAGCTGAAGTTGAAGTGGGGGATGTCAAATTTACTGTCACTGAAGTTTTCATTGCAGAAGCTACAGGGTTGCTTAGAAATTGAGAGAGATGGTTCAAAAACAGAGAATTCCACAATGAATCCTGGAAGCAAATTCTAAAATCACCAGGTATGGATGTCACTGTATTTAAGAAAGGAATTCCAAGTTCTGCATTGAAAAATAAATGGAGAAACATACTACTTCTTCTACAAAAATTTATTACATGTGAGGGTAGATATGGTACATTTTATGTCTACCACATTAGACTGATAATGCATTTTCTGTGGGAAGACTTAAACCTACCTTATTTCTTGCTTCAAAGCTTGAAAAAGATGGCTTCCTGTGTTCAAAGAAGGGTTCAATTTTTAGAGACAACTTTATATCATCATGGTTTGGTTAAAATTTTGATTGAACATCATTTAACCAAAACAAATGATACATGGGACAATTTCTTGACAAGAAATCATTTTGAAGAGCCAAAAGAGCCCTCACCTGAACCACAACCTACAAAGAGAAGCAGGAAATGGAGGGCTTCAAAAGTTGAAATTGATAAAACAGTCCAAGAAATTAGTGAGGAAATCATTTCAGAGAAGTTGACTCAAATCAAGAGACAGCTTAAGGAAGAAAAGATAATCAAGAAATCTACCATGGAGAAAGGAGAGGGATCTTCTCAGCCTAGAAGAAGCCACAGACTAAAGGGGAAACTAAGGAAAACTCAAATCAAACAAACAGGGGTGATTAATATAGAAGATGAGGAAACATCCATTGAAGAAGATGTTGAAGAGGATTTTAATGAAGGAACCCCTGAAATTGACCCTGCTCAACAAGAAATTTATGACTATGTGGAAACTTTGGAAAGGAGAGCTTCAAAAAGCAAGGAGAGAACCCCTAGTCCTCCACTGTCTGAAATAGATGTATTAAGAAGGGATAGATATAAGTTGGAAATACTTAATAGAAACATAAAAAATGAGAATGAAATTCTCAAGGATCAAGTCAAGCTCAAAACTGATATGAACTCAACCTTATCCCTACATATAGACAAAGTGGAAAATACCAATGACAAGTTGAAGAAGAGGAACAAAAAGTTAATCAGGGCACTTACCAACCTAAGGTTCAAACTTGTTATCAGAAAACCCAGAAGACCTTTAGCTTCCAGACAAAGGAGAAGGAGAGGATTAGATGTTCTTGCAGAAGCCTCTGAGTTCATAGGATAATTTGCATGAGGACATGCAAGGAGACAGCAGTGGGGGTATGTTGAGCCTCAAAATTATGCTTTCTTTCATTCCATTTTACCTCATTTTCATTTTTCCATCGCTATTTCAGACCCAATTGATCAATGAATTTAGTTAAATTACTTTTAGAATGATTTACATGACTGAATTGCTAAGTTTTGTGATTTTTTTCCATTGTAAAGCATTTTGACCGGAACTAGCTGCAGAATGCAGACATTCCGTAGCTAACCGGCGATTCTGCAGCTGTCTTCACGTTTGAGTATGTTCCAGGTGGCCTCTCAAGAAAAACCGCATATGGGCATATTCCACGTCATGTCTACATGGTTCGTTGCTCGCCATGAAGGAAGAAACGAATTATGGGTATGGTTTTGGAACGTGGGAACACATTTAAGAAGGCAGACTTCTATTAGGACTGTCTCAGTCCAGATGTCCATTTCCTTGTTATGCGGCCACTTCAAGAGTCCTAATGTGATTCCGATAAGGAAAGACAATGTTTCTGAAATTGTTTCAAGTCTTGTTATTTACATTTGTTATATAAACACTTGGGAAACCGAGAGCTAGGCTAGATTTTGTTCTAGATTTTGCTTAGATTCTGTGCTACATTTCTGAAGACGCAGAGTGCTCTGTTCAAGTTATTTTCACTTTTAATGAAGCAGACAGTGTTGTTTTGAAAGCGTTGATTTGATTTGGAGTTAGATTCCGTCAGGTGGTAGAGGGCCCCTGCCTCTTGCACGGATTTATTTGCGTAAATTAGATAAGTATTCTAGCTGCCTTTACGTTTTTGAAGTTGAATTTGTAGTTGTTTTCATTAGCTACTATAGTTATACTCATTCTAACTCTTCCAAAAGAAGAAGCTCTTCCAAAAGATTATAATGATGAATGGGAAATGGATATAGTATTGTAGGATTTAATTGTAATCTGTTTTATTCACCATCACAGTTATACTTATGATAAGCACTCTTCCACAAGAAGAAACTCTTCCAAGAAATGTTTATACTGTCTTAAGCATGATTGTGATCTTGAACGTTTTAGTTGTGTGTTTTCACTAAGTACCATCATTGTTCTTGCTCTTAAACGCTTGTCCAAAATATCATAATGACGAGTGGGAGATGGCTATGATATCTTAGTTTTTCATTGCTTTCAGTCTTTATGTTTTCATTTGCACTCAATTACACAGTCAGGATTGTTCTAAAAACTCTTCCAAAAGAAGGAACTCTTCCAAAATATCAATCATGATGGACAAACAGACTTAATAATTCCATAGAATAATGCATGATAGTTTAGTTAGGATGCTCCGGAGTTTAATTGCACTTAACTCATGCTCAGTTGTTCTATTTTGAGTTTGATAATGACTTGTAGTTCAGCATTGTTTTGGATTAGTGACATTTTAAGTTCAGTTTTAGTTCAACTCATTGCATTTTCCTTCCATATTCAGTTGCCATTCACTGCATATTAGATTACTTTAGTTGTTAAACTTAACAAAACAGCCTTCATTATTCACAAACCTCTTCTTGTTCTAAAATCTATAATTGCTTCATAACCACATGAACAGAAGACAATATCATTTTAAGGCCTGAAGTATCTCTGCAATTTCCTTATCATTTCATAAACAGAGCCCTCCCTCAAAAGACTACTTTGAAAAGAAATCAATAACTCTTGAGTAAGGTTTTGTGACATTCAATTAAATTTCAGAATAGAGTTAAGAACTAGTCCTAGAATAGAAGATCTTATGATGGTATAAATGTTTTATTCCAAATTTGCTTCAACAAATCTCTAATCAAGGATGAAATGTTGCATCATTATAAGTTAGTTGTTTAAACTGTTTAGTTAGGAGAATTTGCATATTTAGTTGATCATTTCTCAATTTGAGTTTATGTTTTGAATCATTTGTTTAAAAGTCATTATCAAGCTTTTCTTTTGCTTATTCATAGTTTAGATTTAATTTTGTTATTAATATTGCATTTGCATTTACTATTTGACTTCAACCAATTAGGTTTCACTCTGTTTTTAATCATTAGCTTCCTTCCATTAGCTTTCTAGTCATTTTCCTTGTGAACATAAAACCACCAAAAGATCAAAAACATCAAAAAAAATCATCACAAAACACTACACACAACGCATTAAGAAACAAGCACCTAGGTACATACAGTACACTTCACTTCAGCAATTTACTAACCCTGGTTGACAATTAAATGAGCTCAATTTAGGAGACTAGATTAAAACCAAACAGAGGACACTTATACTAGAAAAGTACAGCAGATAAGATTCTTCGAGCTGGTTTTTCCTAGCCTACCTTATTTGCTAATGTTAAGAAATTTGTTACTTCATGTCACAAATGTCAGATTTTTGAAGGAAAAAAGAAGTTGTTACCTTTACCTCTGAAACCTATTTCTATTGAGATGCCATTTCAAAAATGGGGTTTATACTTCATTGGATAAATTCACCCTCCATCCTCTGGCCAACACAAGTGATATTGACTGCCACAGATTATTTCACCAAGTGGATTGAAGGCATTCCTACCAGATAAGCCATTGATTCAGTCATTATCTCTTTCATAGAAAACAACCTTTTATCTAGATTTGGATGTCCACAGAAAATAATTATTGATAATGAAACAACATTTAAATCTAAGAAAATGATTGCCTTTTGTCACAAGTACCATATTAACCTAGGCCACTCTACTGCTTATTACCCTCAGGGTAATGGCCTAGTTGAATCTTCAAATAAAAGCCTTGTAAGTATCATAAAAAAACTACTTGAAGAAAATAAGAAAACTTGGAATAAAAAGTTAGTCTATGCCTTATGGGTAGATAGACTTACTACCAAGAAGTCAATTGGAACATCTCCTTACCAGATTGTATATGGGATGGATGCAGTTTTCCCATCATCTTTAGGTGTTCCAATAATGAAAATTATCCAAGAATCACAAGTAGAACTCAATGATATACAAAGAAGGATAAATCAGATTATTCATCTGCAACAAAGAAGGGAAAATTATATGAAAAATCTCAAGTTATTCAAGAAAAAATCAAGAAAATCTTTGATAAAAGAACTAAAGAAGATGACTTTTCCATTGGGGATAAAGTGTTAAAATGAGATTCCCGGAGAGAATAAAAAGGCAAGCATGGAAAGTTTGACTTTCTATGGAAAGGGCCCTAAGAAATTTATGGATATAGAGGTAACAATGCTTTCTTAATTAGATATTTGGATGGAAGTGATATTCAAGATGGACCAGTTAATGGTAGAATGCTCAAACACTACTTTCTTCTGAGTTAACCAATAGTTAGTCCCAGTTATTTTTTTACATCATTCTAAATATTCATTGCAAGTGTGTAGATTGGATTGGATATTTTATTCTCAAAGTTGAAGCCCAGAGTGAAGGCCCTAAGCTTTGAAAAGCAAAATGTCATAAATATGAGTTTTTGCAGAAGATAGAAGATAATTACTATATCATCAAGGTCAAAATTGAAGGCTACTAGTCTTAGAGTTCTTGACATTTCACCAGGAAATTCCATCCCCATGTGAAGCCTCTGTTAAGGTCCTATAAGTATAGGATTCATAATTTGGAATTGACTTATGATAGTATTGTAAAAATATGTACATACCTTACTTTCTGCAAGGTTTTTTCCCATATTTTGTAAAAAAAAAAAAAAATAGAAAATCAAAAAGAGGGTAAAAGTCCTAAAAGAAAGATCAAAGGACTTAGAAAACATATAGACCCCAAAATAAAAAAGAAATAAAACATGAAAGTGTGCAAATTCAAATGCCACTGCTTTTTACTTTGTTACTGATGATTATGGCAGAGTGTCAATAAATGAAATAATCCATGATGAGTTGAACTGCTTAAACTTGACTTGTCATGATTTCAATTTTATTGTTATAGAATAGTGAATAAATATTAGTCAGAAATTTTAATCCTGACTAATCAGTAGATAGGTAGAGAATAAAGAGGAGCTCATCAGTTTAATCTGAGCCCTTGGATGATATAAGGTAGATTTAGATAGTTTTTATGCTTTTAAAAGAATAAAATGTTCAAGGTCGCTAGCTCAAATGCACCTGCAAAATGGAAGAAAAAATGTTAGATTAAAGTGGGGTAAGTAGAAAGAAGTGGGAAAAGCATGTAAATATTCAACACCAGGAAAATAATCACTAATTTCCCCTCTCCTGTATTTATTCTGCATTCTAGACTTTCAATCAAAGGGGCTCAAAGCATTTCTCTGACTTCTGCTGGGACCAGACCCAAGGCTCAATGACTGATAAGTTAAAAGTGTTGAATTCCTATATTAAATCTATAATTATCATCATTTACCCTTCAAACACTCATTACTATTCAATTTCATAAGCAAGCATCTTTTTTACTTAATGAAATATGAAATTCCCCATTTGACTAACTCCCTTCAATCATACATAGCATAAAAACCGTCAAAAACATTATATCCTAAGTTAAAAGTGGTGAAATTATAAATGATAAAAGCTTTGCTTTAATATTTTCACTTTAATTAGTCATATAATTGTATTTTTGATGTATTACATTTTCCCTTGTCATATTAACTTCTAATTTATATATTAAATCCCTAAAATAGCCTTTTTCCTATTAATATAATTCCCTTTTATATTAATACCCTTTTAAATCCACTATTATAAGATTTTAGGCCAAAATTATTATCCACGTGCTGAAATAAAATCCCAAATTATACCCCTTTGGTATAAAAACTACCTTTAACTAAATATCCCGCCCCCCTATGGTTATAGACCCTTCAAATGGTCTAAACGATATAATAAAATAAAAATAAAAATATGATTTTCGGGCAAATCTTATGTCTTTGGAAACAAAAATCACCCCCCAGGCCTTTGCAATAGACTTGCCAATTTACCCTGCCTCACGCGCATTTTTAACCATATATATAAACTCTATTTATATATATAACATCCACATTAAACCCCTTTCGAAAAATATGTATTGACTCCGTCTATACATAAAACATTTTATTTTAATGAAAACTTTGGTTATAAATGCATATATAAAAAGTTTTATTACATGTGCCATCGCATAAGTCAATCGGGCCCTACCCAACCTTTTCACAACAAATTTACAGTTTATCTCAATCGTTCGCTCCGATCCTCTAGATCTGACGCCTGACGATGAGTTTTGCGCTCATAAACCAAATGACAGCCCGACGCCCAAATGGACGTGAAATGGGTGGTTTTCCCATTTCCACCTCCAGTGACGTGTCACATTCTTATTGCGTCACGTTCGATTGTTTAAAACAACTTACCACTCCATTCCAACGCGAAAACCATTTCTTGTTTTTGCATTCGAAAACAAAACCATTTCCCGCTTTTGATGTGACCAACATTTATTACATTTTTAAAGATTTGTATCAAAGGTTAAAATCTTGGTTATGATTCTTATTAACGTTATTTTCATATTCCCGACTGATAAAGAGATCTGCCTAGCCCTTTTAAAACTTCTGAAGCCTGGTTTTAAACTATGCTGGTCGATTTCTTACCTTAAATTTCGATTTGACTCCAAATTCCTTATTTGAAGACCAGTAAAGACCTTCTCGGCTCCAGCAATTCAAACCAGAGATTAAATTCAACCGCAGAAGTTACCAGAAACCCTCCCGACTGTCAAAATACCTGCATTTAAGGTATTTTTCGACATTCTAGCCTACAAATTTCACAATTTAAACCTTCAACAGAGCCAATTGAGCTAAAATTAGAGAATTTTTCCATCCAAGTTTGTCCAAAACACTCAAAAAATAGGGCAAACCCTTGCAAAATTTTTCCAGAATTCTCTGATTCATAAAAGGCTCTTTTTAAACCCAATTCCTCAACTAAAGATCCCTGAAAGATCAATTATACAGTTTGAAAAGGTTTTAAAACCTACAGAGCACCTATAAAGTCTTTTTTGCGGTCATACTCATTCAGAAAGCCTGTGTTTTCTATCTTAAACCTGTTGCATATGTCCCAGATTTCTAATTGAGCACTGAAACACCCATTGTCATCATCTTTTCCTATAAGATTTCTCAATTACCCTTTGTTTCAACAAATCCAACTATTGCAAACTGTTTAATATTGCTTTAGTTATTTAAAAAAAAAAATGATCAAGAAACAAGTGACACCTAAAGCTAGAGGCTCTAGGCCTGTTAAACCTGGAGGATCCAAACCTCCTAAGGCTGAAGCAGCAAAAGCCCCAAAATCCACCCGTGCACTCACTGCAAAAACTACTCTGTCTGTCAATCCCCTTCAACCACCAGTATCTACTGAAGAAATCATCCCCAAGATTAATGTAGATTACAAAATTGTGGACCCTGTGATAGAATTCAAATTATTAGAAGTTCACAATTGGTGTTGTGAAAAATTCCTAGATAAAGATGACATGCCTATTTGGGAAACAAATTTACCCAAATATGTAGTTCCATTAACACACCCTGGTCAAGACCTGATAAGATTGTGTCAAAAGTACTATGTTCCAGACCAAAGAGAAATTGTAAATGTTGATAGGGAGATTCTATTTTCTATCACTGTAGAGTCTATTAATAACTACAGTTTGACCCTAAGGCAGTCCCCTTACCCATTGAAGCATTAACTCAGTTATATTTTGGATTAGATTTCCCTAAGAGATTTATGATTTTCCAGAATTTTATGCCTATTCATGTGGATATTCCTAAACTTAATCCTCCTTACACCACTTCCAATTTTCCTAAGGATTCTAGGCATGTGATTTCAATGTTTACTTTCATACTAGGTTACTTCACTAATGAATTCACTGATGAATCCATCCTTGGTTTTTTATCTACTCTATCTCCTGGTCACCCTCCTAAAATGATTTTTGACTATGCCAGATTTATAGTTGATTCTATCCATCATTAGTTGACCAAGTTTCCCACTGAAGGGGTATTTAGATACTCTTCCTACTTATTTCACTTGTTTTTGTTTTCACAAGCTGATCATTTTCCAATAACATTGCAAAAAATGGAAGTAGAGGATAAACCTCTATCCATTATCTATTGGACATCTTTGTTGAGAAAAGAACAAAATGAGTTCAGTTATTCAGACTTTTCAGATTTGTTCATCCAGCTAGCTATGAGTTTATTGTACAAAGTAAATCAGCCTAGGATAAGTGAGGAAATCAAGAGAATCTTGCACTTATCAGAAGAGTGCAAGATGGGAGACTGGTATTTATATGAAAAGCACACAGAATTGAGAATTTTTGGGTCCAGTTTATTGCCTTACAAATTGCCCAAGTATTTGACTATTAGAGTCTTTGCATTAGAATATTTAAGGCAAGTTTTGAATTCTGATGCCATCAACTTTATGGCTTCCAAAGAGAAGACACAGTTCAAATTGAAAATTCAGATTGGTCCTTTCATCATAAATAATAGGGAAGTTGATAAAGAGATAGAAAAAACATTGTCAGAACTAAAATTTCAGGTAAGTTTCCCTTGGAATTATGACCCTCAAGGTCTTCTAAGCAATATACGGGTTAAAAATAAACTACCTCCTTTCATACATGAACCCAAGCCTGATATTTAGAAATTTGCAAATCAGACAGAATGGGTAGAAAACACATTGATAGATGCAGTCATCAATACAGAGCCAACAGAAAAGATGGATACCACACTTGCCATGGTAGCTTAAAAACAGCCAGAATATTCAAGCAAAATAAGCAGAGATGTGGGAGCCTACACAACAGAAACTACCACAAAGACTAAATTCAAGTTGATCTACAATAAGAGGCTCAAATTCAGTTCCATAGGGAAAGAAAAATTCATTGATGTTGAGCCTGAGATAAACAATGATGAGGCTACTGAAATAATAAAAGAGACTCTTGCAGACATACAAACAGATCAAACAACAGGTGAACATGATACTCAAATGATTGAAAGGGAGAAAAACATGGAGGCCTCTTCCTCACACACAGTGGAGGAAAAAGACCTAGACATCAAAGAAAGATATAAGCAGATCAAACAAAAGAATGAAGAGATCAAAAGTGAGATTTATTCTCAATTTCTCAAAAAGAAGCGAGGGAACCAGAACATGTTACTTATAGCATTTGATTACTCCACAAATAAAATGATCATGTCATATCTGCAACCAACTACTTCAACACCTAAGACGGTGGCATACTACAAAAAGGTGGAATTTGAAGTAGATACTAAAAATGTACATGAACTGGATCAAATAGAATTCCACAAACATAGCTCTGAGATGCTATATTCAACTGTGGTAACAAAGGCTATGAGTGCCACTAAGTTGCAGAATACCATTATCAACATGCAAGAGCAAATGAAACTTGATAAAGGCTCTTTGTATGCCAAATATTTAAGGATAAAAGCCTTAGAAGACTTAGTTTTGCAGGTGGGATTTGATCCTTCAGATGTTCCAGTAGCAGAAATATTGATTAAAAATAAAAATGAGGATATTGCAGCTTTGAGGAAACAGTTGAAGCTTCCTCAAAGTAAGCACCCTCAAAATAAAGAAATTCTTCAAGAATAGGCAGAGAAAGAAGACATGATGCAGTTGATTATTAAACTGACTGCCCAAATTAAAGAAATGGAAACACAATTGGATTATCTTATGAAAGAGAAAGAAATTATTGTCAAAGAAACTAAAGCTCCAATTATCCCTACAGTTATACCTATAATCACTATAGCTGTGGCCTCCACTTTGGGAGAAAAAATGGCACCAAAAGAGTTATTGGCAACTGCAGTGCCAGTACAATCAGCCACAACATCAACAACAATTTCTTCAACCACACAAGTACAACATACAGATGATTCAGGTCAGATATTAAAGGCTATGGAGGAATTTTCATTGAAAAACAATGAAATCAATAGTTTGAAGAAAATGATTCAAAATATGGAAGTTTCCAACAAAGCAGCATTAATCAATGCTAACAGTTATGAGCAAAGGGCCAAAGACTTGAAGAGAAAATCAAAAGCTTTCAAAAAGACTTGAGTTTCACTGAACAAATTTTTTACATAAGAAATTATATATGGACCAATATAATTGAGGTTATACATCTTCAGTGGCCATCAATCCAGATCATATATGAACAGAGAAACCTATCTCTAATAGCTCAAGTTGAAATCCAAAAAACAAAAAAAGAATTGGTAGATAAATCGGCACAAGCTTTGAAGCTTATCACTTTCTTGAATGGTAAAAATAGAGCAGAATTAGAAGAATTGCAGATACAGGATAGTATAGAGACCATTCTAGAAATCAAGAAATTTTTTACAAAAAGAAATCTGATGAATAGTTTGGAGGAGAAATGTGATGCAATGAATATTTCAATCACTAAGTTTTTAACAAAATACACCATGCTAATACAAGATGGTATTTCAAATATTCATGTCTTCAATGAGAAGTTGATGAACCAAAAAGAATATGACAAGAAGATAAGGGATCATGCTAAAGAACAGGTCATCAAGCCACTACCACAGGGCTCTCCCATAGGAATGGTCTTTCTCCAATATATTGAAGACTTGTTTTTCCTTCAAAATGAAATCAAGCATCTATTTGTCTTCAAACCAAATTTTGCTAAGTATACAGATGCTGATGAAAACTTCAGAAAGATCAAGACTATAAAAATACCAAGTGCAGAACAATGGAAATATTTGACCAACTTAATATAACAGTGAAAAAAAGAAAACAGTGAGGAAAATACAGGTGAAACAGTCAACAGAAAAATAAAACAGTCACTTGATTTTTACTACTCGAAATGTTCTTTTTACAGTAGTAAAAGAGTAAATAAGCAAATTCAAAGTGTATCAGGATGAAAGTACAGCATGAAAGAGTATCAAGAGGAAGAGTGTCAGTCAAAACAACTCCAATAAAGATATTTTCCAATTTGCCGGCGAGCAAGACAGCTAGCCAATAAAGGCTCCTTGATTAGTTTAAGTTGTTCTATATTTTTTGGATAAGAGGATAGCTTGAAAAACTGTTAAGCAGTTGTCCCTCTTTATATGTAAAGATATTTTATTTTTCCTAGAGTTATTCCTAGATCTCTCTATATTTTGTAAACAATATTTTGTATAAATACTTCAGTCTTTGAAGTGTTTAGGGTGGAATAAAATTGCTAAGATTACTATAGATTTTTGTTGACCCATTGGAGGCCTACATGTGTTGATTTCAAAAGTAGTAGACTGGACAAAGCTAATTGGAAATCATAATTCATGATTCTCGTGATAAGTTAAAGAGTAAAGTGCATCTATCTTTTCATTGTTTATTTTCTAAGTTCCATTCATTTCATTGTGTGTTTGTTCTTTCTTAATGAGTAACTAGGAATATTACTTCAGGACTAGCGTATGGCTCCTTGTCTTAACTAAGTCACCATTTAAATGTTTTCAATTGATTTCCGGTGTTAGGAATTCTTAACTGCTCCTACTCCCGTTTGACTTCTGCCTCCTTCCTCTATTGTCCGGATCAAAGGATTCTTCATTTCCCTTTGTCTCGACTTCACCATTTCATCAAAAACCTTTTACCAAAAGCTCTGAGGATTATCTATCTTGCCCTGAATACATTTGCATCCTTTTGACCTTGCTTTCTAGTACTGCTATCTAGACTTAGACTCCATTAGCCCAATGGTCAATTAGATTTATCCCTAGTTTACCTTTAAGTGATTTTTTCCCACCAAACCAATTCAAAACCAAAGCCAATTTTTCTATCATAACTAGCCTAAAACACTAAACAAAAAACAAAGTTAAATTATAAAGAGAGAGCCCTCTCTGAAATTTAGGAAGGCTAGATCCTAAATTTCCAAAGTAGGTTTGTGGTTACCCCTAGTTTTCTTAAACTAAAAACCAAAAGCCCATAATCTTATAGGAAAAGATGATGATAGTGGGTGCTTTAGTGCTCAATTAGGAATCTGGGACATATGCAACAGGTTTAAGACAGAAAACATAGGCTTTATGAATGAGTATGACCGCAAAAAAGACTTTATAGGTGTTCTGTAGGTTTTAAAACCTTTTCAAACCATAGAATTGATCTTTCAGGGATCTTTAGCTGAGGAATTGGGTTTAAAAAGAGGCTTTTATGAATCTGAGAATTTTGGAAAAAAATCCGAGGGTTTTCCCTATTTTTTGAGTGTTTTGGACAAACTTGGATGGACAAATTCTCTAATTGAGATCATTTTATTTGTGGAGCAATCAAATGTTGTAAGTAACTTGTTTTGGTTCCCTGGCTTCTGTTTGAGAAATTGAGAATAAATCTCAATTTCATACTAGGTATTTGGATGCTTCTAATTATAACCTCTCAAAATATAAATCAAAATCTTGTTGACTACTTCCATTTTCCCACTTGTCTGAGGATGGAATGTTGTAGACCTATTCAAATGTGTGTCCATATTCTCCCACAATGTATTCTAAAATGCACTAAGAAATCTCATCCTTCTCTGAAATGGTGCTCATTGGTATCACAAAGTGCACCCAAACCTGTCCAAATAATAAGTTTGCTACTTCTTTCCCACTGATGGCATTTTTATAGGGCATTAGAACACACATCTTGTTGAACCCTTAGTCATGTATTCATGTCCCTTATTGGTTGTTGGTAAACCTATGACAAATTCCATGGAAATGATTTCCTAAGGACGAGTGGGTAAAGGTAAGGGATGATATAGACCCACAAACAGGTAGTCATGTCCCTTCTTGGTTGTTGGTAAACCTATGACAAAGTCCA
Source organism: Pinus albicaulis (assembly GCA_034641835.2). Lineage (NCBI taxonomy): Eukaryota > Viridiplantae > Streptophyta > Pinopsida > Pinales > Pinaceae > Pinus > Pinus albicaulis. The sequence goes on along the minus strand of CM076569.1, from coordinate 997,848,422 downwards.
TGGAAATGATTTCCTAAGGATGAGTGGGTAAAGTTAAGGGCTGATAAAGACCCTATTTCCTATTACTAGTATTTCTCATACAATAAAGCATGCATCCTCTTATGAACCTAGCTACCCATTCTTGCATATTGGGACAATACATATACCTCTGAAAGTTGGCCACTATCTTCCCCACACCATGGTGCCTTAAAATATTGGAGGGGTGAGCCTCTTTGATTAGATTAAAATACTCACCGTTAAGAAAACATAAATTATCCACCATATAGAGCAACCCATCATGGATATGTTAGTCAACGGTTTTCTCGCCATCATGCATATGACTTTGAATATGCAATTGTTAAAACACCTCGAAGTCCTTATCCTCTGAATATGAATTTTTGTATGCATCATGGTTGAATGTATCCATGTACATGAGAGTTCCTAAAGTTGTAATATTTTATGTGGATGACCTTGAAATAATTTCAAACAAATTATTTGTGCTTCCCTTCTTGTACTTGATCGCTAAATGGAACTTCTGTAGACAACCCATCCACTTTTAATTCCTAGTCTATTGTAGCTTTATCTAGGCTTGCAGGCATTATAGTGGATGGTGATTTGTGTGGATTACCATCTCATTTCCCATTAAATAGTGCTTCCACTTCTCCATATCTTTCACTAAGGCATAAAGCTTCTTGTCATAGCCAAGGAAGTTAAGAACTGCCCCATGAAATCATTTAGAATGATAGCATATAGTCATTCCTTCCTAGATCAAGACCATTCCCATAGAATACCCACTCATATATGTGTCCACTTCGAAGGGCTGCTACAATTTCAGTTACGCCAGAATTGGTGCTTGATTGATCTTCTTCTTCAACTCCTCAAAGGCCCCTTGTTGACCCTTTCTCCCACTAGAAACAATTTTCACTTGTTGTTGTCACGTGGAGTGGAACTGTTATCCTTGAAAATGAGGCTATGAATTTTATCAACTACCATGATACCCAAATGAAACTCCCAACATTAGAAACATTATTAGGCATTGAATATTTCATGACATCCTCCATCTTGGTTGCATATATATTCATCTCTCCTCCACCTATCGCATACCCCAAATACATTAAATACTATTGTGCAAACTCACACTTCTTGATATTTGCTAGCATTTGGTGCTTCTTTAATTCCCCTAACACCTGCATCAAATGAGAGATGTGATCCTACCATGTAGCACTGTATACCAATATATCATCCAAATAGACAATAACAAATGAATCTATGAAAGGGCACAATATATCATTCATTAACCTCGTAAATGTAGCTTTTGCATTACATAGGCTGAATGACATGACTAACCACTCATATAAACCTTTCCCGATTTTGAAGGCGGTCTTCCAAGTATATTCTTATCTGACTCGAACTTGGTGATATCCAGAATTTAAGTCCAACTTGGTGAAGTATTTCTCTTGCTCCAACTGATCTAACAAATCATCTATTCTTGGTAGGGGGTACTTGTTCTTGAGTGTGACTTTGTTCGATGCCTTATAATAAATACACATCCACCAAGTTCCATATTTATTTTTTACATTGATGATGGGTAACCCACATGGTTATGTACTAAGTTGAATGAAACCTTGTTCAAGCAGTTGTTGCAACTATTTTTTCACCTCAGTTTTTTCTATAACAGATTGTTTGTACAACCTAATGTTTTGCAATGGGGAGTCTGGAAATAGCTAGATCTCATGCTCCACTTCCCTCTAAGGTGGTAACCCTTTAGGCTCTCGAAACACATCCTATGATTGTAGCAACACTTCCATTTGTTATTTTTTTTCCTGGTACACCCCTCTAGGGATTCCTTGCCTCTTATTAATGCTTCTACAAGGAAATCTTATTTTAAAAATAAATAAAAAATACTTATGGAATTGATCAATTTTTTGGCTTGGTTGGAACTTATGTATAAATTATACAACAAGCATGTATATCTTGGATTCACCCGATCTAACAATGTACTAAAGTTAAATACTGAATCACTTCTACAAATATTTTGCGGAATTAAAAACACAATCGCTAATCACATGAACATGAAGAAAGAGCAATCACACACAACACAAATAATTTCTCGGGGAAAGCTTACAGCTAAAAAACCCACAATCTTCTATTGTATATTAAGCATGGATCATGAAACAAATACAATGTGTTTCTCTTCTCACAAGAGCCTCCAACATTCAGCTATGTATCTCACATTGTCCTCACAGAAAACTGACCAATACTTAGTCAATTTCTAGCCTCCTGACAGCCTACCTTGCTTGCGGAATCCGTGATGGTCAATATCCCTAAAATATAGGAATTGTTCCCTACCTTGACTGTGAAAGTATCATGGGCTCTCCAATGAGTGGTTGGCTACATGTGTGCAAGCAAATAATTTCACAACTGATAGTCAACGTCCATTTCACCTAGAAATCAACCGGGTCTCCACTAGATCTAACATGCATGCGGCTAATAATAGTAAATCTTTAGTTGCATGTGAGATCACTACATGCGAATTAATTAATATTTAATTCAATTGATCTCTCACTACTTGTACCTTCAGTTACAACTAGCACAACTGAGTTTAACTCACTTAAATGAGTTAAACTATTTACAACTTGCATTAACTAATGCACCACTGCACTTCGAACTATGTTACAACTAGAATTACTCTGCATGTCCCACCAACCAATGTCTAACTCGAAATCCACTAGATAACTGATTTTTCCACTTTCATTTAACTCATTCAAGTCCACATTGAGAATATATTACAGTTTAATGTCCATCTAATTTAAGGGATAATAAAAATAGACATGCACCCAAAAATAACACTGTGGGCCCCACCCTAGTTTGGGTGGTTAATGCAACCAGGTGCTTAATGCACCAGGCATGGGTGCCGAATCTTCTTGTTGAATCTCAACACTCCCTCTCAACAAGAAAGGGATTATCCTTCACCCTAATCCTGTCTCTATGGTATTCGAATTTTCTCCTAGTGAACACCTTCATCAGAATATCTGCATCCCGATCTTCCGCGGGAATATATTGTAGCAACATGATTCTTCTCTGCACACAAACTCTGAGATGATGGTACCAGATATCTATATGATTGGACCTATCATGGAACACATGAATAATCGAGAGTTTATTGTAACTCTGATTATCACGATGAATCACTTTCGGATCCATCTGAGAACCAAAAAAACCAACCAAGATCTTTCTCATCCAGAGAGCCTCACATGCAACTTGACTTGCTTCCATACATTCCACTTTGAGTGCCACAGATCCTTGCATCCTGTTGTACCAGTAAACTGTTGTTGACCCAATGCTAAATATCCCCCCCTAATGTGCTCTTTCTATCTGATGGACTGCCAACCAAATCTGCATCCATGAATCCATGCAACTTCACTCCATCCGTCTGTCTATACCATAGACCATACTTTGATGTGCCCCTCAGGTATCTCAGGACATGCTTCCCCGCCTTCCAAAAGATTTTGGTAGGCTTAACCATAGCTTGACTCAGGTGGTTAACTGTGCAGCAAATTTCCAGTCTCATGTTCACTAGATACATTAGCGAACCCACTAACTGTCGGTAGACAGTAGCATCCACTACCTCTCTAGAAGTAGCATCATATTTCCTCTAATTTCCTAGAAGAGGAGTGTCCATGGGTTTGTAGCTCTCCATGTTAAACTTACCCAGTATCTCCTTTGCATACTTTCCTTGAGACACAAAAATTTCACCATCCTGTTGGCATATTTCCAATCCAAGGAAAGTTCACCTTCATGTTTCTCTATGTACACCTCTTCCTCAATGATCCCATTGAGAAACACAGTTTTCACATCTATCTGATGAATGCACTAGCCCATCTACACTAAGAGTGCAAGGATAGATCTTATGGAAGAGTACCTTGTGACAAGTGCAAAGGTTTCATCATAATTTGTCCCCCTCGATCTATGAGAATCCCCGGGCCATAAATCTGGCCTTGTATTTCTCCGCACTCCCATCAGCAACTTGCTTTACCTTGTATATCCATCTTAAACCTACCACTGATTTGTCGACTAGTCTTGGGACAATTTCCCATGCATTTTTTTTGACAATGGAGTCATACTCCTCCACCATTGCATCAACCCAAGTAGGCTGCTACACTGCTTCCTGAAAGGAATATGATTATGTCACAATACATTTTCTCATAAGAGCCATGTATCCAGAAAATCAGTCAGGAGATTGTCTTTGTCTACGCTGTAAATTAGGGGCTCCTACATTCTATGCAGCATCAAGTCTCAGCCTATCAACTTCCTTGGTGCACCTTCTGCCATTTCTGATGGATGACTCTACATGAGTGATTTCCTCCACTGCATGAACCTCCTCATGTGGCTGATCCACATCTTGAGACTCATCCTTGGGAACCAACAGTTCCTCCTCTGCATTCAAGTCCAACTCCCTCTGAAGGGACAATCGCATGGCTTTCCCCTCATCAAATTTTGTATCCCGTCGCACAATAGTCATTCTGTTGTTTGGAAAATACACATGATAATTATGGGGTGTTTCTGTATACCCGAAAAAAATCCCAACCTCGGTTGTTGGTTCCAACTTCTTCTTAGAATCCTTGGCCACACACACATAAAAAAATGAGCCAAAAATATTAAAGTATGAAACATCAAGTTTCTTACCAGTGAAAGCCTCTTCAATTGTACGCATGCCAAGTAATCTATGAGGACAACGGTTCTGCACATAAATTTTAGCGTTGCATGCTTCCGCCCAAAAATTCATTAGTAGGCTCTGATCATGCAACATCGCTCGTGCTGCATCCATGATCATTTTGTTCTTCCTCTCCGTGACCCCATTTTGTTGTGGGTTATGAGGCGATATGAGTTCTCTTCAAATTCCTTCTTTGCTGCAGAAGTTCTTGAATTCGTTAGAGATGTATTCTCTGCCATTATTACTCCTAAGAGCCTTCACTTGCTTCCATAAATATTTCTCCACCAATTCCTTAAACTCACAAAAATTATACAATGTTTGATCTTTCTTCTGCATGAAGAAGATCCACCATTTACGAGAAAAGTCATCAACAAATATTACATAGTACTTATGTTTTGTTTTTGAAGCAACCGAGAATGGTCCACACACGTTTGTGTGAACTCTCTCAAGGATCCCCGAAGCTCGGTTCTCCTTCTCATGAAAGGTGGACTTTACATACTTCCCCATAGTGCAACCCTTGCATGGATCTAATTGAGCAAGTGTTACCATTGGAAGTCCAGTAGAAATTTGTTGCGTGACTTTCAAGGCTCCATGATGAATATGGAAAAATCGCCTGTGCCATAATTCACCCTCATCCCGACTCACCACTTTTTCCACCTTTCCCATCATGGTAGTGCAACCATCTACCTCCAGTTTTTAAATATTCTTAATTCGAGTCCCTATCCTCTTGGCTTGACCCGTTGTTTTATGTCGTAGGAAAGCTTTTCCATTACTAAAAACAATGTCATAGCCTCTGTCCTCCAACATTACGACTGAGACCAAATTTTTCTTCAGACCTGGTACATGCATTACATATTTTAATTGAAATGGTTTACTTGAATCCCTCTGAAAGTTAATGGTACCAATCTTGGTAGCACTGTACCATCCACCTTCGCCCATATCAATATGCATCTGGAGATCTTTCTCCTCCAAGTCATTGAAAAGTTCCTTATCTCCCGTCGTGTGAAAGGAAGCGCCATTATCCAAATACCACACAGATCCCAATGCACTTGAAACCATCCATGCGATCAATGAGAATTCAAGCTCAAATTTCTAGGCAAGGGCCTCACCAACTGCAGATCTAGCAACCTTATTGTTCTTCTTCTTTTGTGGACAGTTAGTAGAAAAATTCCCATGTTCGTGACAGTGAAAACACTTCACCTTGGACATGTCCTACTTCTTGCATTTGGACTCAGATTTAGAATGGAATTTCTTCCCCTTCCCCTTCTTCCCCTTGGTATCCAAAGCACAATCCTCTTCATCATCATGCTTATATGAAGATCCATCTCTGGTGTTCGGTCTGAACTCCTCCTGCACCAAATCCGACCACAGTCGTTCCCAATCTGGAAATTTTTCCCATCCATTGACAAAGTCTTCATAACTGTGCCAACTCTTAGGAAGTCCTAGGAGATATAAGCTCACCAAATCATCATAAACGACTGTTATTACCACACTCCCTAGTTCATCCCGACATTGGAAAAAAATTGTGAGATATTTTGGAACGGTGTCGCCCTTTTCCATCTTGATCTTCCTGAGTTTATCTTTGAGAAAAAATTTCCTATGGTCGGTGCTTCTTTGAAATAAATCCGTCAAAGCCTTCCACATTGCATATGGTGTGGCTTTCCCATGGAGGCTTGAGACAATGTGGTCTTGTACTTCCTCCAACAGGATCCTCCTCGCCTTTGCCACTTTCTTTTCCATGAATCAAGATTTACAACATCTGCAACTTCAGGTTTAGGAACATCTTTTTCAATGAATTCCTTCAACCCATTGTCTTCGAGTACTACCTCCATCCTGTCCTTCCAAGAAATTTAGTTTGAGTTTCCCTTGACTGAATAATCTAACCTTAATCCATTGAAAGCCATTTTTATCTTGAATCAGCTGTAGCACCAATAAAGTATTTCTGCAAATTCGAATTCTATCTAGTCACAAACTCAGCTCCTGCTTCACTTCTGCAATTTCATGTGCTTCGATACCATGTATAAATTATACAAAAAGAATGTATATCTTGGATTCACCGAATCTAACAATGTACTAAATTTTAATATTGAATTGCTTCTACAAATATTTTGTGGAATTAAAAACACAATCGCTAATCACATGAACATGAAGAAAGATCAATCACACACAACACAGATTTCCCGGGGAAAGCTTACAGCTAAAAACCCCACTATATTCTATTGTATATTAATCATGGATCATGAAAAAAATACAAGTTTTCCTCTTCTCACAAGAGCCTCCAACATTCAGATATCTATCTCACACTTTCCTCACAGCAAACTGACCAATACTTAGTCAATTTCCATCCTCCTGACAGCCTGCCTTGCTTGCGTAATCCCTGATGGTCAAGATCCCTATAATATAGGAACTATTGCCTACCTTGATTGTGCAAGTATCATGAGCACTCCAATGGGTGGTTGGTTTCATGTGTGCAATCTAATAATGTCACAACTGATAGTCAACTTCCCTTTCACCTAGAACTCAACTGGGTCTCCACTGGATCTAACATGCATGCAGCTAATAATAGTAAATATTCAATTTCATGTGAGATCACTACATGTGAATTAATTAATATTCAATTCACTTGATCTCTCACTACTTGTATATTCAGTTACAACTAGCACAACTGAGTTTAACTCACTTAACTGAGTTAAACTATTTACAACTTGCATTAACTTATGCACCACTGCACTTCGAACTCTGTTACAACTAGAATTACTCTACATGTCCCACCAACCAACCTCTAACTCGAAATCCACTAGCTATCTGAATTTTCCACTTTCAGTTAACTCATTCAAGTCCACATTGATAATAGATTGTAGTTTAATTTCCATCTAAATTAAGGGATAATAAAAATAGACATGCACCCAAAAATAGCACTGTGGGCCCCACCCTAGTCTGGGTGCTCAATGCAACCAGGTGCTAAATGCAACTAGGTGCTTAATGCACTAGGCATGGGTGTTGGATCTTATTGTTGAATCTTAACAAATTATCAGTGAAATTTTTTACTTTCTTTTGTGCACGTTGATGGTAAACGATTTTCCATCCTTGACAAGCCGTTATTAGTTAGATCTCTTCATGAATATTGCATCTCGCATGTACAAGTAGGGAATTACAAACACCAATTCGCATACATCAAAGGTAACCACATCTAGTTCTATTTCATAAATAAAATAAACAAATTATCAAATCTAATTTTGCACTGTTTTGTTTCCTTCAACTTTGCATCCCTATCTACCCATCCCAATGGATATGGGATTGGATGATCACACAATTCCAATCCCAATTTGTTGACCATATTTGCTGTAATGATATTTGCCTTTGATCATGAGCTAAATGAAGAATTTTTTAGCACTTAGTTTGTACTTTAAAAAAAATGTGTTGGGGGGGGGGGGGGGGGGGGGGGGTGGAAAGGCGGGCGCGGAGGTTGGGGTTCAAAATGGTTTTGATCATCAAATTACAATTTCAGTTGTTAAAGCAATGAAGGGTTATGTTGGCTTGTAAAAAAAATTTGTGGAAGGGTGATATAAACTTAGAAAATTGTTAAAGGTTTTTATTTTTAAGCTTTATTTAAGTTTCTTCTAAGGTTTTGCAATGGATATAAGCTTATCGAGTGTTGACAGGTAGCACTACAAAATAATTTTCGTAGTGCCTATAATTGGCACTACGAAAATTTTGCAGTGCTACGCTACGAAATATTTTCATAGCAAAATGAAATATAAATTTTATAAACACATGTTTCATAATTTTAAGTGCAAAAACCAGGTTTTAGCAAGTGTGGACCGTAGTTAACCCCGATGTGAAATTTGGCGGGGTTTATAAACTCAACAAAGTTGTTTTAAATAAAATCCTAATTCAATAGTTTTTAGTGCTTCCAGAAATTGTGTTATAGTTTGCAGAAAGGTCATAAGAGATAGGGTTTAGGTGTGCGACTAGGATATTTAAGGTTTTTAAATAGTGAGAATAGTTGAATATGGGAAGATCCGACCATGTTAAAATATTTGAGCTGGATGGAGTGTGGTTCAAGGTTTATCAAGAAATGTTGTCATTGTTCCAAAATGCAAGTTGGGAATCAATTTTTTATTGGTTCAATGGCTATAACCTAATTTGGTTCCAGGACTTCATTCAATATTTTGATGGTAGAACAATGAGGATAAGGGATTACCAGTTTTCAGTCACTGAACAATCAATTGCTGAGGCCACAAGCTTGCCTATGGAAGGAGAAAAATTGTTCAAAAATCAACGAATGGAGAATGTGGATTTAAACTTACCTTTTAAGGAAGATTTCCAAAACCCTAAATGGAGTGTGGAAATTCCCCAGAGCATGTTGAATCCTGAATGGTATAGCGCTTTATGGACTATACAAATATTATTCACATGTAAAGGAAGGTAATATTCTAAGGTTTATTTATATATTTTGTGAAGACAATCCCCTCTGCAGACAACAGTGATCTATCTAGCCCTAGAGTGGGTCTAGCAACTTACGAAACTATCGAATGAAAACTTTCTTAATTAAAATTCAAAACAAGATGAGAAAAGGAAAAGATCCTACCTCTTCCTGATGCCATGCTCAACTCTTTAGTGAAGGCCTTAATCCACGATCCTTCAGGCTCGATCCTCGCTCCTAGTGGTGTTCGAATACCTACAGGTGATCAAGAGACAACAAAAAATGTGATCCAATACAAATCATACATTGAATATTAATTACCTAAAAAATCAATGAGTATTAGGCTATTCGTATGAATACTCAAACAAATATAGAAATCGAAACACCAGATGTATTTATTAATGATGTAAAAGAGGAATATTACAATCATGGCCTTGATGTTGGCGGTCTCCCTTTCATGTAATATGAGTCCAAACCAAGGATCTTAAGCTATCCTTCTCCCGAATGGAAGATTAGGCATTGACACAACATAGGGATGCAAAGGATGAATGATCAGACGGGCCCAAAAAATGAGAAACCAATAGTGGAGGGATGGGGATCACTTTATAGGAAGGGAGAGGGAGTTAGGAACCCATGAAAGAAGGATGAAGGCCCATGTTTCAAGGGATAATCCCCTATTGATAATATCAAGAGCTCCAAATGAGAGAGCTTAGCCCTATCTCCACCGAATAAGATCCAACTTTCCATCCTAGAAAATTCTAGAGGTTGAAGCTTCTCCTCCATTTGAGGAAACAATGCCAAAAAGAGTTCATCACAGATTTTCCAGTTAGAAGAGCATTGAAAATGCTAGGCTAGAATGGGAAACCTACCATCAGCACTAGAAGATAATTGAAGAAAAGAGTTGATCAAGATATTTAGGGTTAGAGCTAAGTTTCTTCAATAATTATTTAAGGCAGCTTTCTTTTAGTCTTTAAAGGATATCTTGATGTATTTTTCTCAGATGGATATACTGCATAGTATTCATAATGTGGCACTTCAAGATCAAGGACAGGAAGTGAATAGGGTGAAAAATTACTATGTAATAGATTCCCCCTAAAGCATGAAGGTAGAACAGGGAGTGATGGGTGAAATGCTTTACAAACCAAGGCAAGGACTCAGAAAACCACCAGGAACCCGCCAAATCAAACACAATACAATATATGATATATATGATATGAATATGCACAATAGCATACATCTGAATAGGCATCAAATAACACATGAAACCACGGCATGGTCACAACCATCCATCTAAAGGAGATCATGGAAATGGATCCACGGTATGGTCACAACCATCCATATAGAAAGGATCATGTGTACAATCATGAATACTCAATAAATCCACACAGCCTGGATAATAACAAAGGTGATCCAAGTTCTTCGTCTCGATCTCAATCTACCCAACATATGAATCTAACCATGTGAATGGATATGATGATGTCAAACATGGTGGAAACCACCTGATTACCGATCAATGATGAAAACCATTAACATGCACGAGAGAAACCACCAATAATGACAATGTACCTCAAGATATAACAACACAATATACAAGTATGTATAAATGTGTTGAGGTCGAATACCTTCATAATCATCCGATCGAAAGCCAATGAGGTGAACCAGTCATCAAATGCGAAGAACTTGCCACTAAAGCATGCAAGCTCCAAGGTATTGAAAAGGATTTTCTAAATCATCTTCCTGGATAATGAGCTGAATCGACAAGCAGTGATCCGTGGAAGGAGGTACATAATGATTCCCACATCACCAACACGAAACAAAGGATATCTTAAGATGACAGGAGTAATTCAGGATTGTGACAGAGAAGGTCAAATAAACAAAGGATGTTTGAATTTGATAGAAAAGGATTTCTCTTGAACATATTAGCGACATGACTCTGGAGTTGGTAGAATTTGACTCAAATAGTGATTAGAGGTCATGATGACAGAAATAGTGATCAAATGAGAAGCAAATAGATTTCCCAAACCTGACACGAACTGCAGATGAGTTTCATGTTCAAGAGCGGCAAGTTACCTAAAATACATAAGCTGTTCCACTTTCAATTTTCCCATGTTATTGCTAATGATTACCTCTTTATTTTTGATGGCCAACATGAAGAGGATAGCATATGTTGAGCGTGTAAGTTCATTCTTTGAATGAATCCATCTTAGTAATTTTAATGAGCCCTAGGAAGGAGGAACTCAGTCTCATCATGGTGACAAGTATTTTGTTGTTTAATATTTAACGAGTCCGATGGAAGAGTAACTCGGTGCCCTTTTCATGTTTAGGGATTTTGAGAAGGAAATGTAAAATAAAACTCCATCATGTCCCTTTTTGTAAATCATCTCTCGAATCTAAAAAGGTAGAAAAAAATACTCGAGAGAACCTCTTGACCATGTTTGATCAAGGTATTCCTTTTTCGTAAATAGTTAACCTTAGCCCGAAAAAGGGGTAAACGTATACTGAGACCATGTAAATTCATTCACTTTAACGAGTTCGAAATGACAAGTAATCGACAATATTTTCATTTTTTGAGAGTTGGAAAAGAGCTTAAATATCACTCCGGGGGTGTTCCTTTTTCATTTATTTTTAACTAGTTCAAAAAAGAGATAAAATAAAACTCGTTGCATCAGAAATGATCAATGTCACCATTAATGATATTGTTGTTGCACAAAAACGACAAAAATTACTGATATCAAGGAAAAATAATAAAATATTGGCCAAAATATCTTCAAAAATGTATAGATAGAGAAAACGTAAATCATTTTAACCATTCCATTTGGAGTAAATTGTAAAAGTACTTTTTACCCCTTTTCCTCTCAAAATTCAAAGTAGTGGTGCGGCCAATCCAGGACATTGTTTGATAATCTGTTAGCTACAGGGAAGAACCCTATCTTTTCTCTTTAATTTGATTCCATTCGTAGGTTGGGAAGAACCCTATCCTTTCTCTTTAATTTGATTCCATTCTTAGGTTGTTTAAGTTAGAAACATTTTTTGTTGGGGGAAGAATTTCAAATCTTAATTTCATAGGTGATCAACATGGGTTTGACCTATCAAACCCACGTCAATTGCCCCTAGCCCAAACGGGGACCATGTTTCCAATGCCCTTTCAATTTTTACAGTTGCGCTGACTGCGGGGAAGATTTTAAAACATGCAATTATTCCTCTTTCAATAATTTATTCCCAATTTTGATCCAATGAAAGCTCCTAAAATTTAATTTGAACATGTTTTGCGGGTGTTTTAAATGAAGATGGTGATCAAATGGAAAGAGAGGGGCCACGAGGTGGAAGACCACCAAGCTCTCCAAGACCCAAATTGCATAAACACACTAATGAATTGTGAATTTCTTAAGTTCTTCCAAAATTCAAGGCTAAGAGCTCAGCTAGAGTTGCTCAAGTATCTAATCGGGATATGGGACATACATTTCTATTTTTTTGTGACTGGGGATCAAGAAATTAAGTTAGAGGTCACAACCATCTACTTCATCACAAGTTTGTACAGGATATGGGATAGGATCCAACTCTATGAAGCTCATACTAGAGGATAGAGAACTAGCATGCTCATCCAAAGACATTTCCTAGGTGCCCAAAATACTAGCAATGGGAAGGTAGACATCAAAACCATCATTGTTCTAACTATGAGGACAATGTTTCATTGTATGAATTGAGTAGATGGAGCCTAGGAATTGCATGAGGCAACGAAGTCCTAGTTCCAGTATGCAGTAGATTTCCTTGCTCCCACAATTTTTAACTGGTGGTGAATATGAAGATCCAACTAACCATGTGCAAGACATGACATCTGAAATAATTCTGATACAAATTCATCCTAGTCACCGTCTTCTTGGAGAGAGTGTCTCTATTTGAGTATCAGAAGTTAGAGATATATGATCCAATCCTGAGGGATCCGAGGTTGCTGAGGTGGTGCGAGATTATGCCCCATCAGGGAGGGGTTCAACAAATGTTTTTCCTGACACCATTTTTGAATTGCCTACGACATCAGCTGATCATGGTGGAGGAATACATGTATGACGACCCCGATTTTAGAGGAAACCCACATATACCTCTGCTGTCAGGTGAAAAGTGGTCAGATGCAGGTAAAAAAATGTTTTTAGAATTTTTTACTGTTTATTTTTTTTGTTATGTATTCCGAGATTTAAACTTATGTTATGATTTTTTGCATATGTTGGACCAGAAATACCACCTGGTATGTCTCCAATTTCTAGGAGAGTGGCATGCCCAATCTAGGATCCCCCCTATGAGGAGGGGGAAGACCCACTAGCTGAGGTGGAGGATTACCTAGTAGGCCTGACCAGAGGCATACCATAATACACAAATTTTGACGATATCCCATTATGCTATCAGAGGCATACCATGGGGGTCCCGGGATGATTTTTTCATTTACTGTGGTGAGTTATCAGAGCAGTCACATGCTATCACGAGCACCATGTGGGCGGATAGAAAATTTTAGTTTGTTTCCAGGGATTCACCAATTTTTTTGTGAAGACAATCCCCTCTGTGGACAAAGGCGATCTCTCTGGACCTATAGTGGGTCTAGCAACTTACAAGACTATCTAATGAACACTTTCTTAATTAACATTCAAAACATGACAAGAAAAGGAAAAGATCCTACCTCTTCCTAATGCTATGCTCAACTCTTTGGTGAAGGCCTTAATCCACGATCCTCCAGGCTCGATCCTCGCTCCTAGTGGCATTCAAATACATGTAGGTGATCAAGAGAACAATAAACATGATCCAATACAAAGCATACATCTAATATTAATTACCTAACAGATCAAGGAGTATTAAGCTATTCGTGTGAATATTCAAAAAAATATAGAAAGTGAAATACCAGATGTATTTATTAATAATATAAAATAGGAAGCTTACAATCATGGCCTTGATGTTTGAGGCCTCCCTTTGGTGTAATCCTATTCCAAACTAGGGATCTTAAGCGATCCTTCTCCCGAATGGCAGATTATGCATTGACACAGCATAGGGATGCAAAGGATGAATGATCAGACCAACCCAACAATGAGCAACCAACAGTGGAGGGATGGGGATCAATTTAAATGAAGAGAGAGGGAGTTAGAAGCCCATGAAAGAAGGAGGAAGGCCCATTTTTCAAGGGATGATCTCCTATTGATAAGATCAATATCTCCAAATAAGAGAGCTCGACCCTATCTCCACTAAACAAGATCCAACTCGACATCCTTGAAACTTCTAGAGATCGAATATTCTCCTCCATTTTAGGAAACACTTCCAGAAAGGGTTCAACGTGGGTTTTCCAGTCAGAAGAGCACTGAAAGCATTAGGTTAGAATTTGTAGTCTTCCATCAACAGAGGTAGATAACTGGAGAAAAACACTGACCCAGAAATTTAGCATTTGAGCTAAGTTTCTTCAGGAATTATTCAAGGCAGCTTTATTTTAGTCTTTAAAGGATATATTGATGTATTTTTCTCAGGTGGATATACTACACAATATTCATCATGGGGCACTTCAGGATCAGGGACATGAAGTGAATAGGGTGACAAATTATAGTGTAACAATATCATATGAGGCTTCTCTATCGCTTAGCTGGTTTTATAAAAATGAGATTACCTTATTTCTTACATCAAAGTTTGTTTAAAATTTCCACTAAGGCCAGAACTAGACCATAACTATTACCTCATGACGTATGTGACCATGGCATAATTAAGATATTGTATTACATGATTTAAAAAATAAAGTACAAACCCTGAGATAGAGGACATGGAGAAACCCTGCACCCAGAAGAAAAAAAAAAGGTAGGGAAAAAAATCCTACTGAAACCCTAGCCCTTGAAACATAGGCTAAATCTAGTCATGTTCATGTTGAGAAAAACCATGTAAATGAACCAAATATTAGGGTTTATGAAAGGAAAAAAAGAGGACAACAGAATCAAATGGAAAGAGAGCAAGAGGCAAAATATAGATCATAAAAAGGAGAAAAAGGTAAAAAACAAATGAAAATAGAAGATGTAGATGAGGAGATAGAAACTAGGGTTTACAATAGAAAACCTCATACTTAGCCCACTAATAATTTGAGGTTAAATTTAAAGAAAAATCTTGACCCTAAACTGAAAGAACCATTGATAATTTATGAGGAGGAGAGTGGACCTTCAAAGGGAAAGAAAAAATATGAAAAAAAAGGAAAATAGACTTTGAAAAAAGAAAGGCAAATGAAACCCTAGATGAGTTGAGTATGCTCACTCAAGTGGTTTTAGCCATGGAAGAATGACCAAGTTTGCTTGTTAGATAAAACCCTGATTTTTTTGCTAAATCTTAGTTTTGAATCAACACATTATTGTGTTTCAGTTGGGTGGTCATGAATATACTCGAGGGATAAATATTCAAAGTAATATATTATGAAATTTTTGTAGCTAAAGGAAGACAACTAATATGAGTTAATATGAAGAAAAAACCTTACAAAATGGAGACGTTTACATAGTTTAAGTCTATTTTGCAGGTTCATGCATCAGAGGGTGAAGTTGCATAGTTAGAGACATTTTGAAGGGATACATATGCAGTGTCAGATAAGATCCTACGAATTAGTAAATAGTTTCAAATCCCAGAGTTTAGCTACATGATTCATCATTATTTCCTGAAAAGTAGCACGGGATGTGTATAGAAATTTCAAGATGCTTTTAACAATGTTTACTTGTCAAGTAGCAGTATGAGTAGCTAGAATGATAGGATTTTGATCATATTTTGCTAAGTAAATTATGAGACATTGTAATTATGTTTACTGTTATATTTCCAAACTTTGCAGATATTGAATTTTTTATGTATTTTTCCAAAAAAAGTTGGATATTGAAACAAAAATAGTCTCTTTTGCTATGTGTGTGATCAAATTATTCTTTTTTTCAAGTGTCAAGAGAACTAGGATATTATCTTCATGATAAAGAGATTCCTTTGATTGTGCCGAGAGGCGCTCTACAACCCAGTATAGGGTAGATGTGTAGATGTAATGTAAGAAATTTTGTAGACTTTTGTAATGTAGGCTCAATATATAGGGTACATGTGTAGATGTAATGTAAGAAATTTTGTAAATATTTTGTAATTTCGGCTTAATTGTAATAATTATCCCTACCTTTTAACCCAAAGTTATATTTACTAACACTCAAAAAGGTATGGTAAATAAATAAAAATATAAATAAATGAGAGGTATAGTAAATAAATAAAACCTGTTTTTAAAACCCATTTTTATATTTACTCCATAAATCTCTTTATATATTTAAGAAAACTCAAAAAAGAAGTTTTATTTAGGTGAAGCCTATAGGAAAAATACCATGGAACAAATTATTATTAATACCATGGGCCAAATACCATGGAACAAATTATTATTAATACCATGGTACAAATTATTATTAATACCATGGGTCAAATACCATGTTTAAATAAATAAATATTAATGAGGAATAAATAGGTATAGTAAATAAATAAAAATATAAATAAACCCTGTTTTTATATTTACTCCATAATGTATAGGATAGATGTGTAGATGTAATGTAAGAAAGTTTGTAAACTTTTGTAATGTCGGTTCAATATATAGGGTACATGTATAGATGTAATGTAGGAAAGTTTGTAAACTTTTTGTAATGTCAGCTTAATTGTAATCAATATATTTGTAATAATTATCCCTACCTTTTAACCCAAAGTTATATTTATGAACACTCAAAAAGGTATGGTAAATAAAAAATTAAATTAAATAAACCAGAGGTGTGGTAAATAAATAAAATCTATTTTTATACTTACTCCATAGGTATGGTAAATAAATAAAACCCATTTTTATATTTACTCCATAAACCTCCTTATATATTTAAGAAAACTCAAAAAAGAAGTTTTATTTAGGTGAAGCATATGGGCCAAATACCATGGCACAAATTATTATTAATACCATGGAACAAATTATTATTAATACCATGGGCTAAAAACCATGGGTCAAATACCATATTTAAATAAATAAATATTAATGAGGAATAAATAGGTATGGTAAATAAATAAAAATATAAATAAACAAAAGGTATGATAAATAAATAAACCCTCTTTTTATATTTACTCCATAATTAGCTTTATATTTAAGGACACTAAAAAATGATGCTTTATTTAGGTGAAGCCTATGGGAAAAATACCATGGGCCAAATTAATACTATTGCATCTAGAGGCGCTCTACAACCCAGTATAGGTAGATGTGTAGATGTAATGTAAGAAAGTTTGTAAACTTTTGTAATGTCGGCTCAATATATAGGGTACATATGTAGATGTAATGTAGGAAATTTTATAAACATTTTGTAATTTCAGCTTAATTGTAATCAATATATTTGTAATAATTATCGCTACCTTTTAACCCAAAGTTATATTTATGAACACTCAAAAAGTTATGGTAAATAAAAAAAAAATTTAAATTAAATAAACCAAAGGTATGGTAAATAAATGAAATCTATTTTTATACTTACTCCATAGGTATGGTAAATAAATAAAACCCATTTTTATATTTACTCCATAAACCTCATATATTTAAGAAAACTCAAAAAGGAAGTTTTATTTAGGTGAAGCATATGGGCCAAATACCATGGCACAAATTATTATTAATACCATGGAACAAATTATTATTAATACCATGGGCTAAAAACCATAGGTCAAATACCATATTTAAATAAATAAATATTAATGAGGAATAAATAGGTATGGTAAATAAATAAAAATATAAATAAACAAAAGGTATGATGAATAAACAAACCCTATTTTTATATTTACTCCATAATTAGCTTTATATTTAAGGACACCAAAAAATGATGCTTTATTTAGGTGAAGCCTATGGGAAAAATACCATGGGCCAAATTAATATTATTATCTAATATTCATATTAATGTGTAGATTTAATGTAAAAAAAATTATAAATTTTTTAATGTCGACTCAATATCTTTTTAATGGATATATTTATAATAATAGTAACAAAATATAAGTATATACCACAATCTAAATCGTGGAAACATCTCAACATTATATTCTATCATTGGTGTGTGATGGGAGGGAGAGATAGAGGGAGGTGGGTGAGAAAGTGAGAGAGAGGAGAGAGAGAGGGGAAGAGAGATGAAGTTGGAAGGGGAAGAAAGACAGAGAGAGAAGGGTGGAGAGGGAGAGGGAGTGACAAGGGAGAAGGGGAAGATAGAGAAAGAAGAGGAAGAGAGAGAGGGAGAGGAAGAGGGAGGGAGAGTGAGATAGATATATATGGAGAGAGAGAGTGTGTATGTTTTTGGGGTGATAAGGAGAGACAATGGAAGATAGAGATATAGATGGAGGTGGGAGAGAGGGAATAAGAGAGAGGTAAAGAGAGGGAGGGAGGAGGAGCGATAGATATGGAGAGAGGAGGAAGAGAGACATAGAGAGAAAGAGGAAGAGGGAGGAAGAGAGAGAGTGGGAGAGGAAGAGGGCGAGAGAGAGAGGGAGAGTAATAGGGAGGGAGGGAGAGAAAGAGATATAAATATATAGATAGATATGGAGAGATAGTGTGTATGTTTGGGGGCTGTGTGTGTGTGTGTGTGTGAGAGAGAGAGAGAGAGATAGAGGGAGGGATAGGAAGAGGGATATATGTGTGTATATATATATATATTTGGAGAGATAACATATATAGGATGATATATAGAGATAAATAAGGAGAGACAGAGGGAGATAGAGATATAGACTTAGGGGAAAGAGGGAAGAAGAGAGAGACAAAGAAATGAGAGAGAGAGAGAGAGATTATGCCATGTGTTTCAGGGGATGGGATAGAGAGACAAATAAGGAGAGATGGAGGGAGGTATAGATATAGATGGCAGGGGGAGAGGGAACAAGATAAAGATAGAGAAATGGAGAGAGAGGTGGTGAGAGAGAGAGAGGGGAGAGAGTGAGGGGGAGAGAGAGAAGGAGAGAGGGAGGGAGATAGACATGGAATGGAAGGTGGAAACAACGACACATATAGACATAGAAGTTAGATCTAGAAATTGATGAATATTTTGGTTTTTCACTAAAATAGATGTATTGATTTGAGTGTAGTAGTTGATTTCTAATCCAATTTGACCGCTTTCACTAGATGCATTGATTTTAATGTAGATGCCGATTTTTAATCCTATTTAATACCTTACACTATATACATTTATTTTAGTTAGATGTTGATTTTGACTGTTATTTTATTTCTTGCACTAGATGCATTAGTTTTAGTATAGATATTGATTTCTAATCATATTTGATCACTTGCACAAGACGCATTGATTTCAGTGTAGATGTCAATTTCTAATCCTATTTAATACCTTACACTAGATGCATTGATTCCAGTGAAAATATTGATTTCTACTCCTTTTTTATTGCTTGCACTAGATCCATTGGTTTTAGTGTAGATATTTATTTCTAATGCTATTTTATTGGTTGCAATAGATGTATTGAATTCAGCGTATATATTGCTTTCTAATCCTAGTTGAATGTTTGCACTAGATGCATTGATTTCAGTGTAGATGTTTATTTTTTATTTGATGCAACTAGATGTGTGATGTACATTAATTTCAAATTAATTAGATTAATAATGTGCATTTATTTCAGTGTAAGCACATTTCTTCCCCCTCCATCTATATCTCTATCTCCCATTGTCTCTCCTTCTTTATCTCTCCATATCACCCCCCAAACATACACACACTCTCTCCATATATATCTATCCCTCTCCCTCTCTCTCCCTCCATTTTCTACTCCCTCTCTCTCTCTTATCCTTCTATCTCTCTCTAAAAATTATCTCTCCATATCTATACCTATTCCACCCCACCCTGTATTTGCATTTCTCTTCTCCCCTCTATGCATTGTTTTCTGTGTAGAATTTATTTCTAATCCTATTTGATTGCTTGCAATATATGCATTGAATTTAGTGTAGATTTTTCTTTCTAATCCTATTTGATTGTTTGCACAAGATGCATTGATTTTAGTGTAGAAGTTAATTTCTAATCCTATTTTATTGTTTGCACTAGATGCATTGATTTCAGTGGATATGTTGATTTCTGATTTGATGCAACTAGATGTATGATGCACATTAATTTCAAAGTAATTAGATTAATAGTGCTCATTGATTTTAGTGTAAGCACATCTCTGCCCCCTCCATCTATATCTCTATCTCCCATTATCTCTCCTTCTTTATCTCTCTATCTCAGCCACCAAACATACATACTCTCTCTCCATATCTCTCTGTCTCTCTCTTTGTCTCTATCTCTCTCTCTCACACACACTTCTCTCTCCATATCTATATCTCTCCCTCCCTACCCTTTCTTTGCATCTCTCTTCTCCCCTCTGCCCCCCCTCCATCTATATCTCTATCTCACCCCCAAAACATACACACACACTCATAGTGTGAGCACATAAACATTATTCATGACACAAATTGATTTATGTGTTGCAATAATTCAACCATAAATACAAAACTTGAATTTTCATCCTAAATAAAATTTTCACTTACCTGAAATGTCTTCTTCTTGAAACTATTAACCATTTGTAATTGATTACATCCTTATTATTCCCATTTTCCATCACTCAAAATTGTTAATCAATTTTCATTCAAACATGGTAATAGAGAATAACTAAATGTGTGACAATAAGAACAATAAAATAAAATAGTTTTAGATTTTCGCAATGAATATTGTTCGTAGTTGACTTCATTCTTATTACTCACATTTCCATCATTCAACATTGTTACATTATCACTTAGCACTTAAAATTTTTATTTCATCATTTTTCATCATTCAAGTTAGCAATTATCTCATCATTCATCATTAATATTAGACATTTTTAGCATATTTAAAATGATTAAAATAATTAGATGTTCAACAAATTTTGTATAACCGCACACGACTGAAACCAGCCTAGATCCATCTTAACTCTGGATCTATCAAGCGCTGAGAGAGATCAAATATCTCGAGGTGCAAACCTTTCCTCAAGTTTTTCACTCAAAAAATAGGTTTTCACCTCAAGAGATTTGATCCCTCTCGGCGCTTGATAGATCCAGAGTTAAGATGGATCTAGGCTAGTGTTATGCTCAATCAGTTTTCTTATGGGATAGTTTCCTTTCTATGTGATATCATTTATTCTTTATTTGTCGATGTTTAAATGATATTATGTGACATAATTCATTAGTTAATGCTTTGGTTCATAGGGTTTAGACATATACATTTTATCTCCTAAAATTCGAAAGATTCATGTTTCATGCCCTAATATAGTGGATTTTTTTCTCTTTCTACTACAAGTCATATAATGTTTGATATGTCTACAATTTTCCATTTATCCTTCCTCTATCCCACTTGATTCATATAGTCAATATATTGGTATCTACATCTAAAACTTGATTTTTTGAATCAATTTCCAAATATACTAATTGCTTCATCCCAACCGCCACACTCAAAATCCAAAAACCCTACTAAAGATCTAGCTATTGTGTGAATTCACATCCAATTTCTAAGCTTAGTGATTAGGTTTTCAGAGAGATCCCTTTCTGGATTGAAGGGGTTAGCCTTCAATATGCAAGATTGGTTTGAAAAGGTTACCTTAGGGAGTTTTCTGTTATAGCAAATAAAATTTTCTGAGTGCTAATAACATCAATCTTTGTTTTATTGAGTTGTATCTTTATGTGGAAGAGTTTGGTCATTTCTTTCACTTCTTGTTGTTGGAGGCTAGTCAGAATCATCTCTGTCTGCACTGACGTACGAACAATATTGTCATCCATGTTTGAGCTAATTTGAACCTAGTTTCTTGAATCAATGGCCATGATATTCTTCTTCTTATTATCTTTATTTTTTTTTCTTCAGGTCAAGCTCTGGATGCAACTTCCAACACGTCTCCTATGTATGACTGTTAATGGTATAATGGTTGTAGTGTTTTCCAGGATATTTTCAATGGTGTGTTGTGGCTACTATATTTTTATATTTCCCCCATTTGGAATCTTCTTCCCCTCCTCAGAAGCATCATGTTTCTCATGATTCTTTGATCCACTTGATTTCCCTTTCTTCAGGCTTATGGTCTCCAAGTATTGTGCTTGTAGATAAGCCTTGTCGATCGATATAGGATTGAATAATATCACTTACTTCCATAGATGGTAGTGTATATCCCCAGATACTTGATGAGTACATCTGGGTTCTTTGGGGAGATACCCAACATTATGCACATTTTTTAAAATTTTGTGGTGTAGTCTTATACAGTGTGCCTGCGCTTCTACCTAAAGTAGTGCCACCATATCAACTAGTCATCTACATAATCGATAGGGTAATATTGTGACATTATGAGGGTTTGAAATTCATCCCACTTAGTCATTAGAGGATCTTCCTCCAGCCTCAAGGTCTCTATGTGGATTTCCCACCAAGTCAGAGCATAGCCCTCTAATTTCAGTCACACAAATGAAACCTTATGTTCATCTATATGATAAACATTAGAATAAACTTCTAATTGTTGCAACCAATGATTAATATTTAGATCATCAGCCTTACCTTGGTATGACTTGATATAGACCTTCACTTCCATTTTAAATGGGGACTATGAATGGTTCATGACACTTGAACTAGGTTGATCTTTTTTGAGTCCTTTCTTCGACTGGTTCTTTGTTTCATCCCTATCTCCTAATCTCCCCTTTGATCTATTCTTTGGGTTAAAACCCCAATATTCTCTTATCATCCCAAGCTTGTTGTTCAAGGCCAACATGATTATATTCAAATTATGAATTATATCTGTGACTTTTGGTTCTAGCTACGAAAACCTCTCCTTTGCAATATCAAGAGGGTTATTCACATATTCGTTGACCATGATTAACGTTTACTACTTTTGACTTAGCCATTCTATATCCCCTATAAACCTCCACATTATACCGAAAGAAACCTACTCTAATACCAATATTACACGTAAAATATTGTGGATATTCCACTAGGTAGTTCGTCACAATAGATTTGATAAAAACTATTTTTAAAAATCTAACATATACACAATTAGGGTTTTATTCTCTTTATATTTCTAGATATATAGATAATTGTTAATTATGTATGCATGTGAATTAAAATTTATGTAGGAAATAGAGAAAAATGAAATAAAAACTCACAAACCATGATTTGACACATGATGTAACCATGGAAACCCTTTTGGGAGAAAACCCAGTTGGAAGGTGAGGTCACTATGCTCTCTTTTTCTAAATAGAAAATGACTAAGAGTACATGTTGATTTTTGTAGCATCGAAAAGTGATATAAGCCCCAAATTTTGTTGAGAGAATTGAAAATGGTATTCAAAAGAACCCAGAAACCATTTGTGAAAATTCCACTTGGTTAATGTTTTATTAAAATAATTAATTATTCTAATCAGGGAAAATTTTAAGGATGTAAATCTATGTTAAAATTTAGAAACCTTGGTGAATCTTACTAGTCCCTAATATGAAAATTGTAAAATGTTTGGTGATATTTTTATAAACATATTCAAATTTCTAATGATTTTATATAATCTCTATAAATTATTGGGGATTTTTAAGGTAAAATAATTTTATACTATAAAATTTGGGCAAACAATTTTTAGAAAAAATGGATATTGGCGAATCTTTTTCTTCTTTTTTTTAAACATGGAAAATTAACCCATCTGCAAATATTATCCCCTTAAATTTTCCCTGATTTTAATAGATACCTTAAGTCTAAACTTAGGGAAAATAAATAATTAAATTACATTAATAAAATAGAGTCAGAATAATCTAGAAAAGGTGGAAATCAATTTATGTTATAATATTAGTCGTTGATTAGAGATCTAATCTCGACTGTTGATTCCTCAACGAGAATATTATAAAGTAAGGCTTAAGGGTAATTTGGAAAGTGACACAGAGAGTGAATCTTGAGATCGAATTCTTATGACGGAGAAGTGCTGGGATGAATATTAGATCTAAGTGATTCAGTGCAGTGAGGGGCAGAGTAGATTCTAGAGATAAATAGTTTCTCAGCCGGAGAATCATCAGCAGAGAGAGGTAGGAAGACGTCCAACAGAGCCAGTGTAGTGCTAGTTGTTATCACTCCAATAATTCTTAATAGTTGTGAGATTTCTTATTTTAGTTTAAATAATATTAGAGGTAACCACAAACCTAATTTTAAGCCTTAGGATCTAACCTTCCTAATGCTCAGAGAAGGCTCTCTCTACATGATTTATCTTTGTTGATTGTATTTGATTTTAGGCTAGTTATGTGGGGTAAATTTTTTTTGGATTTTGATTTGATTTGGTGGTGAAATCACTTACTCAGATGGAATGATGTAGTTTTGTATTCCATTGGGCTAATGGAGTGAATGTGTCAAGCAGTCAGACCAGGATCAAGTTATAAATGGAAATTTTTATAGGGCAATATAATTGAGTTACTTCAAATCTTCAAGGCTGATGGTGAAAATGGTTTTGATTGGGATAAAAGAGAAATTAAGGGTTATTAAATCTAGATTATGAGTGAAAAGGCAGAGGTCAATCGAAACTAGGGAGAAATTAAGGGTTCCCTAATCTAGATATCAGTGGAAAACATATAAATGATAATCAGTCAAAACCAAGTGCTTTTAACATATTCTGAAATAAAAATTCCAGATTTATCATTAAGATTTAGAAAAAATTCAAGTATTGATGAGAAACATAAGAAATTGATAAGGAAACAAGTGAAAATACTTCACTGTAGAGGCCCAACACATGAATCCTGTAATATGATGCTTTATTGCTTTAATCCAGTCTGCTAACTTGAAATTGGTACAATCACCCTTAGGTTCAGAATAGTAAAATTATAGAAATGTTCAACAATTTATCCACACTTGATACTTCTAAATGAGAAGTATTTATACAAAATATCCTAAAACAAACTTATGAATTATTCATGGAAAAGAAATATCTTCATGCAAGAATATAGTGACAGCTTTCTAACTAATTCTAGTTGTCCCTTTTTTTATTGAAATTGCTTGTTTGTTGTCTTGATTTTGTTACTGCTTTCCCTCTTTGTTGTTCAACAAAGCTGCAGATGGACAGTGAAGTGTCCTTTACGCTGGCAGATTCATCTCTGCTTTATAATTCTTCTTCGACTTTTAACTGATATTCTTTCACTTGATACTCTTTCATCTAATACTCTTTCACTACAAAACTGCAAATGTTGTTTTAACCTTTACTGCTATGTTTTTACTTCAAACTGATTTCACAGCAAATCAGTCAATTTTTCCCAAAGTTCAACCTTTGGAAATTTGATCTTCATCATCCTCTTGAAATTCTCATCAGCTTCCGTGTATTTTGAGAATGTAGGCTTGTTGATAAAAATGTGTTTTACCTCATGTTGTAGGTAAAACAAATTTTCAAAGCTTTTGTACAGTACCTTCCCTGATGGGATTCCCTGCAAGGCTGAATTTTTCACTTGCTCCTTGGAAAAATCTCTTATATTTTTATCATAATCATCTTGTTTCATTAATTTGTCATTAATAAATAGAGGATTGGGAAGACTCTTTTTCCTTAGAACATCAAACTTGATCATGAACCTTGTGATAGCAACCTCCATGTTCTGGCATTTCTCTTCTAACTGTATCATAAAATTCTTCTTAGAAATTACCTTCCTAACTTCTAGGATGGTTTCTGTCCTATCATTAATTCCAATTTCTTCCAGCTCTTGCCTGTTCTTAGAATTTAGAAATTTGATGATTTCAAGAGCTTCTTCAAGTTTCTTACCAAGCTCTTTTTTGATCTTTTGAATTGCTTCTCTTGCTAATTTTACTAAGTCTTTCTACTCATATATGACCTATATGGATGGCCAAATATCATTGACAGATTCAATGATATTGGACCATAGATGTTGCTTGACATGTGCCATTGGTTCCTTCAGTGTTTGTTCTTTTTCTAATGTAATATCCCCAAAGGGAAATAACCAGTAATAAACAGAAATTTGCCAGACAGATATAGAAAGTACAATGCTGAACCAGATCACTGAACAATCACACATAGGATTCCAGAAAACTGAGCCATTTTATTAATCTGAAAGTACATAGAGAGGAGTACAAGAAAATCAGAGTAAGTGCACCTATCCTTGCCCTAGGCAAGTGGAGACCCTCTCAGACAAATAATGGCTGCAACAAGGACAGCGTCCTAGCTGCTCTGAAGACTGAAGCTGGACTGCGCTGGTACTATGAGCTAAAGACTGGAAAATAGCTGATCTCAAACTCCAAACCCTCACCAATGGAAAACGTTGTCTCTGCTAGTGACAGCGCAGAAACAGATGAAGCACTAATCACCCAAACCTCCAGACAGATGGATCAGCTACTGAATGCTAGAAAACGCTGTTGAGCCCATCTCACGCAAGCCTGCTCCTCAGATCAACATTCTACCTGGTGGATCTGCCTCCTGAATGCTCAGATCTGCTGGATCTGAAGCCTCCAAACCAGATCTGCGTCCTATCCCTCCTGATCTGCGTCCTCCTTGGTCAGATCTGCTACTAACCCTTCAGATCTATGCTGGATCTGACAATATCTCTTCAGATCTGCAACCTCCAAGGCTGGATCTGATGTTATCTCTTCAGATCTAGGCTAGATTTGCCAATATCTCCTCAGATCTGCAATCTCCCAAGCTGGATCTAGTGCTATACCTTCAGATCTGCATCATACAAAACTAGATCTGCAAATATCTGCTCAGATCTACCTTCTCCCAGGCTGGATCTATCAATGTGCCTTCAGATCTGCGTCCTCCTCTTCGTAATCGGGATGTGGGGGCCGCGTCCTTCTCCAAGGATGATCCGGCGTCCTTCCTCCTCCTCGGGACGTCGTCTCCTCGCTCGGGGACCGGACCGGCGTCCTCCCCCGAACAGTCATTCCTCACCCTCCTAAAGTTGACCGTCCTCTTCTCCCGAAACAACGTCCTTCCTCCTTTGAACCGCGTGCCCACAAGAGGGTTTCTTCCTTCTCCAAACCGCACCAAACTCGCCGGGCCGCTTTGCTACCGAAACCGAAAGGTGCACTGCATCGCAACTCACCTGAGCGGGCACTCGAAGTCCCCCGAAGCTAAGGGTGAAACCAGAAATAACCTTACCAGGGCAGGCACTCGAAGTCCCCCGAGGCTAAGGGTGAGATCTCCGACGGGAGACACTCGGTTGCACTAAACAGTGCTGCAGACCGACTAAACAACCGGCGTGCTGAAGCAGACAGAAGTCTAGCTCTCAATAATAACATCAAATCATGAATGATCCAAATGAGGTGAGAACCTCTCCTTTTATAATGCCAAACTCCCTCCAAAACTTAACTCTCCTTTGACCTGCGCAGTTTACCTTGGGTCAGCCTGATGCCTCCCCCATCATACTCATGTGGACCCCCAAGGCCCCCTCTCTAAGTTATAACGTCAATCTACTAGGAAAAGAACACTTTATTTATAAAGTGAGGTGACTAAAGTGAGGTGGCCCCTCTTATTTCTCACTTTATTTATTATTTCTAGCTAAAGCGGAAAAATAAAGCAAAAATGGAATATTCCAATTAGCAAGGCTAATTGGGAATATTACAGTCTCCCCCGGCAAAACGTTGCTTGTCCTCAAGCAACTGAAGTGATGGATGCTGTAATATCCTCTCATCCTCCCAAGTGGCATCCTCATCCGGCAGATTCTTCCATCTCACCAAGAACTCCCTGATCTTCCTGCTACGCAGCTGTCTCTCCCTGGTGTCAATAATGGCCTCCGGCTGTAACACCAAGTGCCCCTCATCATCCGTCGGCGGTAGCTCCCCGGTGACTGTCACGTGCTGGCCCAGTGCCTTCTTTAGGCATGATACATGGAAGATGTTATGAATCCGGCTGCCTTGGGGCAGTTCCAACTCATATGCAACCTGCCCGATCCTACGTATCACCCTGTACGGTCCATAAAAGCGGGGCTTAAGCTTCTCTGCCCCCTTCTGTTTGAGTGAAGACTGTCGGTATGGCTGTAACCGTAGGTAGACTAGGTCCCCTACCTCAAAGTGTCTCTCCACTCGACCCTTATCTGCATACAATTTCTGCTGATTTTGTGTTGTGGCTATGTTGTCCTTGAGAGCCCGGAGGATGTCTTGGCTCTCTTGGATCCATAATTTGGCTCGCGGAGCCCTGCTAACACCAAACATCATGTCCACAAAAGATAGGGAATGGTATCCATACAACGCATAGAAAGGTGTCATGCCGATGGACATATGGTGGGTTGTGTTGTAGCAGTACTCGCCCAGATGTAGCCATTTCAGCCATGCTCTCTGCTGCCCATTGACGTAGTTACGCAAGTAGCCCTCCAGCCACTTGTTAACTATCTCCGTCTGCCCGTCCGTCTGGGGATGATAACTAGTGCTCGGTGTCAACTCAGTACCCACTAGTCGAAAGAGCTCCTGCCAAAAACCACCCATAAAACGGCTGTCCCTGTCACTAACAATGGTCTTGGGTAGACCGTGCAATCTGAAAACCTCCCGGAAAAACAGCTCTGCCACCTGTGCCGCTGTATAATGCGCCGAAACGGCGAAAAAATGAGCATACTTCGTTAGCCGGTCAACTACTACGAAGATGCAGTCCTTGCCCTGCACTGTGGGCAACCCCGTGATGAAGTCCATCGAAACACTCTCCCACTTCCCCTCTGGAATGGGAAGCGACTGCAACAACCCTGCGGGATGGTTCATCTCCCCTTTGTTCCGCTGGCAAACCTCACACTCCCGAACATGCTGGAGTACGTCCTCCTTGAGGCCCTTCCATGCAAATCTCTCCCGGATGGCCCTGTACATCTTGGTGAACCCCTGATGGCCCGCCAATGGTGAATCATGAGAAGCCTAGAGTATCTTCTCCTTGAGCTGAGACCCCTCAGTCAAGAAGATCCTATCCCTGTAATAGATGACCTCATCGGCCACCCTGTATCTGTTATCTGCTACCTGCCCATCCAGCACCTCACATGCAAATCTATCTTTGGAGTACTCAACCAGTAGTCGAGCCTTCCAGTCAGCGTCCAAGCTCATGAGAGATAACGTGGCTGGTCTACGGGAAAGGGCATCTGCTACCACATTATTTTTCCCCTTGACATACTCTATGTCAAAATCATAAGCCTGGATCTTGCTGATCCACTTCTGCTGCCTCTCCTGCAACTGCTTCTGCTCCAGAAAGTACTTCAGGCTGTTATGATCTGTCCTCACCCTAAATCTGCCGCCTACCAGGTACTGCCGGAATTTGGCCAATGCATGCATGATGGCCAGCATCTCCTTGTCATAGATGGGATAAAGCCTCTCGTGTGGAAGGAGCTTCCGGCTCTCAAACGCAATCGGATGACCCTCCTGCATCAAAACTGCCCCAATCCCTTCTCCTGATGCATCGCATTCCAGGACAAAGGGCTGCGTAAAATCTGGCAATGCCAACACGGGACAACTACTCATCACCTCCTTGAGCTTATCAAAAGCTCGCTGTGCGATATCCGTCCAACTGAATGCCCCCTTCCTTGTCAGCTCCGTGAGGGGTGCAGCAAGCTGTGAGAAGCCCTTGACGAACTTCCTGTAGTAAGTACAGATACCAATGAACCCTCTAAGTTCTGTCACATTCCGTGGCTCTGGCCAGTCCCTGATAGCCCGGATCTTCTCCTCGTGGACTCTCACCCCGTCCACTCCTATGATGTGTCCCAAATACAGCATCTCCGTCAATCCAAACTCACACTTGGAGAGCTTGGCAAAGAACTGCTGCTCCTCCAGAATGTGCAAGACCGTCTCAATGTGCTGGAGATGCTCCTCCCAGGTCCTGCTGTATATAAGGATATCATCAAAGAAAACCAGCACGAACTTCCTCAGATGATCCCTGAAAATATGGTTCATACAAGACTGGAAAGTAGCAGGTGCATTGGTCAGCTCAAATGGCATGACCAGAAACTCAAAGTGCCCATAATGACACCTGAAAGCAGTCTTGGGAATGTCCTGTTCCCTCATGCGTATCTGGTGGTACCCGGATCTCAAATCGATCTTCGAGAAGAATCGTGCTCCTCTCAACTCATCCATCAGCTCGTCGATCCTGGGAATGGGGTACCTGTTCTTTAGGGTCTTCTTGTTCAGAGCCCTGTAATCAATGCACATGCGTAGTGTGCCGTCCTTCTTCTTCACCAGCACTACCGAAGAAGCAAAAGGACTGGTGCTGGGTCGAATGTGCCCAAGGGCCAGCAACTCCTGAATGGCCCGCTCTATCTCATCCCGATAGGCCTTAGGATGCCTATACGGTGTGGTGATCACTGCCTGTATCCCCTGCTCCAACTCGATCGTGTGCTCAAACCCCCGATCTGGTGGCTGTCCTGGCGGAATGTCTCCAAAAAATACTGCATATCTGTCGAGAAGAGTCTGTAGATCAGGGTGCACCGTCCGTCCTGTATCCACTGCCTTCGAAGCCCGCAACTCTACTGCCCACTCTATGTCTCCCTTGCGGAATGTCGCCTCCATGCTGTGTGCCGATACTGTCTGGGGTGGATATGTGTTCTGCCCTCGAATATTCTCATGCTTCCCCGTCTTGGGATCATCCCACTCCATCTCCAAAGCCTTCCAATCTGTTGTGACCTTTCCCAGAGTGATAAGCCACTGAACTCCCAATATCACATTGGTGTCCGGAATGTCTACCACAAAGAAGTGATCGGTCAATGTATAGGTGCCCATCGTCACTGATAGTTCTGGTACATATCGAGCACATGCCATGGTCTGATCTCCTGGTACCAAAACGGAAAACCCATCAAAGCCCTCTGTCGGTATGCCTCTCCGTGCCACCATCTGGGCATCAATGAAGTTGTGGGTGGCCCCACTGTCGACTAAGACCGAAACCCGCTGTCCGCGCACTGTCCCTCGTACGCGCAATGTCAGATACTTGGGAACTCCTCGTAACGCTGCTAGAGCTCTCCCAGTAGGTGCGAATGATGCCCCCCCTGCATCGGGTGGTGGAGGTGGTAAGGTACTCTGCGCTGCATAACATCCTCCTGCCTCCTCATCATCCACCTCATCCTCTTCCCCGCTGCTCTCGGAGAAGACCTCTATGAAATGTGCCTTCCCTGCCGTACATTTGTGTCCCGGTGCCCACAGCTCCTGGCAAGTGAAGCATAATCGCTTCCGTCTCAGCTCTCTCCTGGCCTCATCATCAAACTGTCCTCGTCCTGGATTCGCCTTGGGAGGCGGAACCCTCGTGTCCTTACCCTTAGGCTGGAAAGCCTGTCTCTGGGGATAAGGTGGCCGAGCCCTAGGCAAGACATCTTGTAGGTCACGAGCCCTACTGATAGCATCCTGTAGTGTAGCCGGTTTGTTTGACCGGACTAGGCCCCGAAGTGGCTCCGACAGCCCCTCCACAAACATAAAGACTATCCGAGCTGTCGATAAGTCAGGCACCATCACTGAGACCCTCAAGAAGTCTGAGATGTATGCCTCTGCACTCCCCGTCTGTCTGAGCTTGGTTAGATCAAAGAAAGGCTGTTTCGGATCCTTCCTGTCAAAACGCTCCACCACTCTCCTGGTGAACTCCTCATATGTCGTCACTGCGGCATGTCCCAGGGTTGTCATCCCATGAAACCACCAGTCCTGTGCCTCACCCTCTAAATGCAATGCAGCCATCTTAATGGCCTCCGGCTTTGGCATCTGGTTAAGCTGAAAATAGATGTCCAGTTTCTCCACCCAGGATTTTGCCGTAGTCTTCTGCGAACCATCAAACATCGGCAAATGGAATTTACTGGCTGCACGATGACTATCACGGTGGGATCCACGTCCCTTGTGTCGCTCCTGCTCATGGGCCTTGCCGCCACATCGGAACTGGATATAGCGATCCAAAGGGAAAGCATCCATGAACGCCTGTCCTAGGCTCTGCCAGTCTGCAAAAATGGCCGCATGTTGAGCTGGACCCCCATCTCTTGGTGCTGTTGGCTCCTCTTCCTCTACCGGAAAGGTAGGCATGGTGGGTCGTGTGGATCTCTGCGCTGTCACAATGGGGATAGCGTCTGGTATGTAGCGAGACATGCCCGATCCTTCTCCCACCTGGTGAACCCTAGGAGGCTCTCTCTGACTGATCTCTATGGCGGAAAGCCTCTGTGAAGTCTCCTGCATGTGACGGAGGACCGCCTCTTTAAACCTCACATCATCCTCTGCCATTGGATTACGCTGTTCTGTCTCCGGATCTGTAACAGGTGATTCCTGATCAGAGTCACTTCCCCCGAAGGGAAATTTCCCCCTATTCTCTGCTCTTCTGTGCTCTCTCTGGTAAATGTAGGGGTTATCCCCGGGCGTCATAGATTGCTAGCACCACAGGCTGAGCCAGATCTATGCTCTGATACCACTGTAATATCCCCAAAGGGAAATAACCAGTAATAAACAGAAATTTGCCAGACAGATATAGAACATACAATGCTGAACCAGATCACTGAACAATTACACATAGTATTCCAGAAAACTGAGCCATTTTATTAATCTGAAAGTACATAGAGAGGAGTACAAGAAAATCAGAGTAAGTGCACCTATCCTTGCCCTAGGCAAGTGGAAACCCTCTCAGACAAATAATGGCTGCAACAAGGACAGCGTCCTAGCTGCTCTGAAGACTGAAGCTGGACTGCGCTGGTACTGTGAGCTGAAGACTGGAAAATAGCTGATCTCAAACTCCAAACCCTCACCAATGGAAAACGCTCTCTCTGCTAGTGACAGCGCAGAAACAGATGAAGCACTAATCACCCAAACCTCCAGACAGATGGATCAGCTACTGAATGCTAGAAAACGCTGTTGAGCCCATCTCACACAAGCCTGCTCCTCAGATCAGCGTTCTACCTGGTGGATCTGCCTCCTGAATGCTCAGATCTGCTGGATCTGAAGCCTCCAAACCAGATCTGCGTCCTATCTCTCCTGATCTGCGTCCTCCTTGGTCAGATCTGCTACTAACCCTACAGATCTATGCTGGATCTGACAATATCTCTTCAGATCTGCAACCTCCAAGGCTGGATCTGATGTTATCTCTTCAGATCTAGGCTAGATCTGCCAATATCTCCTCAGATCTGCAATCTCCCAAGCTGGATCTAGTGCTATACCTTCAGATCTGCATCATACAAAACTAGACCTGCAAATATCTGCTCAGATCTACCTTCTCCCAGGCTGGATCTATCAATGTGCCTTCAGATCTGCGTCCTCCTCTTCAGAACTGGACAGCGTCCTCTCTCCAAGGATGATCTACGTCCTTCCTCCTCCTCGGGACAGCCGTTTTCCTCGCTCGTATCCGGACTCCGCGTCCCTCTCGGGAATGTGAAGATCTCCCTCACTCTCCTAGGGCCGACGTCCTCTTCTCCTCCCCGAAATGGGGCCGTCCTTCCTCCTTGAACCGCGTGTAGGCCACAAGAGGGGCTTCTTCCTTCAAATCGCACCGTAAACGCTCGTCGCTTGCTACCGAAAACTGAAAGGTGTACTCAGAACATAACCTTACTAGGGCAGGCACTCGAAGTCCCCCGAAGCTAAGGGTGAAAACAGAAATAACCTTACCAGGGCAGGCACTCGAAGTCCCCCGAGGCTAAGGGTGAGATCTCCGACCGGAGACACTCGGTTGCACTAAACAGTGCTGCAGACCGACTAAACAACCGGCGTGCTGAAGCAGACAGAAGTCTAGCTCTCAATAATAATATCAAATCATGAATGATCCAAATGAGGTGAGAGCCTCTCCTTTTATAATGCCAAACTCCCTCCAAAACTTAACTGCGTCCTTACTCTCCTTTGACCTGCGCAGTTTACCTTGGGTCAGCCTGATGCCTCCCCCATCATACTCATGTGGACCCCCAAGGCCCCCTCTCTAAGTTATAGCGTCAATCTACTAGGAAAAGAACACTTTATTTATAAAGTGAGGTGACTAAAGTGAGGTGGCCCCTCTTATTTCTCACTTTATTTATTATTTCTAGCTAAAGCGGCAAAATAAAGCAAAAATGGAATATTCCAATTAGCAAGGCTAATTGGGAATATTACATCTAACTTTTTCAACTGCTCATTCAATCTATTTTCTCTTTGTTCTTCATTTTTATGCATTATATTGGCAATATTATTTTCATCTTCAGGACTTTTAAGTTGTTCTTTAAGTCTATTTATCTCATTAGTCTGAATAGACATGTCTTACATGGATTTTACCAACTTGCTTGCTTCATCTAAATGTTGTGTTGTTGTTGTTGAAGATTCTATGGCTAAAGTGGTTGATGAAGTGACAAGTAATGATGTAGCCATGGGGATTGTAGGCGCCAGTGATTCAACAAGTGTAGAAGGTACAACAGTAGTAAGTACAAGAATAATTGTGACTGGAATTTCTTCTTCTTTATCCTTTTTCTCTTGGACCAACTCTTCCATTTCATTCTCCATTTCCTTTATCTGAGCAATCAACTATAAAATGAGATTCATCACCTCATCTTTATGATTGGTATCCTGTAATACTTCCTTGGCTTGGGGATGTTCTATAGGGGGGAACTTTAGTTGCTTCTTTAATGCAGCAATGTCTTTTTTCTTCTTGATCAATTCTTCTACAAATTTTACATTTTTAGGATCATATCCTACTTCAATTACTAGCTCTTCTAAGGGTTTAATTCTAGTTTGTTTTTCCTGTGAAGATGCCTTCTCCAATTTGAGCTTATCTCTGATATTTACCAGAGTGTTTTGCAGTTTCTGTGCACTCATGGCCTTGGTGGTCATTGTAGAATAAATCATCTCCCTTTCCTGCCTACGAAACTCAATTTGGTCCAGAGGATGAATATTCTAGACTGAGACTTCAAAATCTATCTTTTTGTAATCAGAAGATAACCTGGGAGTTTGAATTGTGGGCTGAAGAAATGTCATATGCATCTTTTTAGTCTTATAGTCAAAGGATAAAAGTAGCATATTCTAGATGCTAGGAGTTTGTTTCAGATACTGAGAATATATTTCTGTCTTAATTTCTTCATTTCTGGCTTTGATTTCTTTTTATCTTTCTTTGATATCCATGTCCTTTTCTGCTAGTTTTTTAGATGAAGAAAATTCAATACTGTGCTACTTCTGAATGAGTTGAGTCTTTGAAGTAGTAGGTTGTTGTTCTTCTTCAATTATTGTAGGAGGTGCATTGTATTTTGTTGCAATTTATGTATCAATCACCTCTATTGTTTCTACCTCTTTATTAGCAGGATTTAACTTTGGCTTTTTACTGTATCTCAATTTAAACTTGGTCTCTGTTGTAGTCTATGCAGTATAGGATCCTTCCTCTATGATTCTTTTTGCATTTCTATATTCTTGGGCTGGAGTTTGCAAAGTTTGACTAGTATCACTTTGCTTCTCTGCCTCTACCAAGGTATTCTCTAACCATTCAGATTGGTTGGAGAATTTCTAAATCTTTGGCTTCTTTTCATGTACATATGTAGTGATTTTGAATTTAACTCTCATTTTACTAATAACTCCAAGGGGATCATAATACCATAGGAAACTGGGATTGAACTTGAACTCCTGCAAATGTTTTTAAGCCTCTGGACCTGCATCTCTATTGTTACAGATAAAAGGTTCAACCTGGTTCTTCAACTTGAACTGCCAATAAATTAACTGCATCTGAATTAAGAATCCGTTGTATGTATTTAAGGGAAAATTACCTCATAGGGAGGTATTTAGGCAGTTTATATGGAACTAGACTTGATCCATATACTCTTATTTTAGTGTGATTTTGGTACAAGTACCAATCACCTATCCTGTTATGCTTTGACATCTAGAGGACATTCTTAATCTCTTCATTGACTCTAGGCTGCATGCTGCTGTTCAGCAAATTTACCATAGGATGAATGAAGGAATCTGTAAAATCTGTATAATTGAATTCATTGGAGTCTTTCCTTATCAAGGAAGTCCAAAAGATGATTGATTGAGGATTTCCTTCCACATCAAGCTTCTGAAGGTTTATATTGAATTTCTCAAACTGAAAGTATAAAAACATGTGAAATATGAATGATGAATACTTAAAAGCACCTTCAGAAGGCATTTTTATAACCTGCTCATGAATAATGTCAGCAAGGTATTGGGAAAAATTAAAAATGGTACCAGGAGGCTGACCAGGTCTAAAAGAGGACAAAAAACCTAATACTGCAACACCAACATGTTTGTCTATAAAGTAGTCAAGAATGAAAGACAACATAGATATGATATGTCTAGTCCTTTCAGAAAATTTTGCAGAAGGGTATGGAGGATTTATCTTGGGAATTTCTACAGAAGAAGGCATGAAGGTTTGAAATATCTGGAACCTCTTGGGGAAGTCCAGTTTGAGGTATAACTGAGTGAGGGCCTCAATGGATAAAGGGATTTCATCAGGCCTGTGTTGTATTTGGAGCATTTGATTATTTGAATCAATAGTAGTGGTAAACAAGACTTCTTTTTCAGGATTTATGATGGCTCTCTGATTAGGAAAATAGCATGATTGACAGAGTCTAATCACTTCTAGGCATTGGTAGGTCTGAGGAACAACATATTTTGGTAAATTTGATTCCTAGATAAACACTTCATTAGCATGGTCTATGGATTTTTCTTGGCTCCAGCAGTGGAGCTCAAGAAGGTTGAATTTTGTCATTGTATCAGTAATATTGAAGTCTGTGACAGATAATGGAATGTGTTCTATACCTACAATAGGGGGCTGTAGAGAACTGATGGGTACACTATTTTTGGAAGCCATTTCTTTTCTTGATTTATCAATTATATTACTCTTTTGGCTTTAGAAATACTGATTTAGGCCTATAGGAGCACCTCTGGAATTTATAACAGGCTTGCAGACTAATTTGGATATAAGAGGGGGTTATATTTTGTTTGCAAAGGTATAAACTTTCTCAATTAACTTAAACTGTAATTTCTGTAACAAATGGAAATCTCAAGACCTTAGAGTTTCCGCAAAAGATATCTAGGGCCTATATTGCAATTTTTCTGACAAAAAGTAGTCTCAAGACCTTGGAATTTTGGTAAAAGATACCTAGAGTCTGTAGAAAATGAATTGCAAGGCATAGAAGTCTTTTCAGGTATACAAAGGCTTTAAACTTCTTTAGTTTACTTAATCTGTGATTTTTAATAGTCCAAGGTTTCAGAATTTGTGCAAGTAGGTCTAGGGTTTATAGAAAAAAGAGTTTTCAGGAAGGAACAGGGATTTTAGGATTGCAAAAGGTTCCTAAATTATTCAATTTGGCTGTATTACTTCTTTATATCAAGGAATAGCTCTGTTCTTTTGAAGAATACCTAGAAAATGAAGATTTTTCTGTGTAGGAGGTGTTTTTTGGGGTTCCAAAAAGCTTTCTGAAGCTTCTGTCGGTATTTATAAGCCTCGATTTGGTTTTAAAATGTTTTGTTTCATCAAAGATCTTCGAATTCTGGTGAATTGCGCTTAAAATGAGGTCGGAAACATGATCTGGTAGCAAAAAAATTGGTCGGCAGTGCTTCTTGAGTGCAAAATATAACAGAAAGGTGAAAAAAGGGTGCAAATGGGCGGTTTTATGCATTTTTATCAACAATGAATGCATTTAATGGACGGTCAATTTTGAATTGACAGGGTGGTTTGCACGCTGGGGAAGAAAAAAATTGAGCGGTTTTCACAATGAGTAAAGGTGGTAAGTTGTATTGTTTTGAATTGTGTGATCCAATGAAAATCGGCCATGTAGAGGGGAGGGAGAGCCTGAAAACTATGCTTTCAAAAGGCTTTGGGTATGCTAACTATCAAGCAATGAAACACAGGATAAGCTATGTTGGTCGTCGGATCTGGCGGATGAATTTTGGACAACTAGGATGATGCGATAGAGTCGCAGGGTTGTAAAAGGCGTGGGGCCCAGTGAATAAACTATGCAATTGGTTAATATGTATTGGTCGAGGTTTTTTACATATAACCAATGGGGTATAAAGCACGGGATATTATATGTAAGCAAGGTTTAATATTAATGTATGGGATGCGGGTAGGTGTAATATTATAACCGGCGGGGAATATACGTAGTGGGACCAAGATTATTAACATGTGGGGATTTAAAAGATAGGTTTAAAATAAAAATATGGGTTGGGATATAATATATAAGGATTTAATTAATACGAGATTTAAAAGGTTTATACAGGAGTTAATACATTAATTTAATGTTAATATTAAAGTAATGTAATGCGGGATATGCAAAATACACTAAGAATAGTGTAAAACATGATATCGGGAGTAGATTTCATCATTGTGAGTCCCGATATAGCATTTTAACATTTATAGTTAGGATAAAAACAATTTTTTTAGGTTTTTGGGTATTTTTTAATATAAGGGTAATTAGTTAAGGGCTTGTACTTTTCTTAAGTAAAATGTGTTTTTAACTTAGGAAAATGAGCCTTTTGCAAGGGGGAAAAGAGTGAAATAAGAGGAAAGAACGAAAATAGAGGGGATGGAGTATTTTTACAAGGGGATGATTTTTGAAGGAATTTAGTCAATGAAATGACCAATTTTCTGCTTATCCATGAGTGTAAAAACCGCTTGTACCTACCCATTTGCTACCCTAACATTTTTTCTTCATTTACATGGGTGCATTTGAGCTTGCAAACACTTATTCATTTTCTTTTAAAACAGAAAACTAACTAGTTCTATCCTTATTTCTTCCAAGGGCTCATATTAAACTGTTGTGATCTTTATAATTCTCTACCTAACTACTAATCTATCAAGATTAAACTGGTTGGCTAGATATTTATTCTCTATCTAACAACATGAAATTTAAAGCATGAGAGGTCAATATTACACTATTTGACCTTCATGGATTGTGGCATTTTAACAAGTTGCACACAATCTTTATTTTGCAGTAAAAGTAAATTTTAGTAGCATTTGGGTTTGCATCACTTTCATGTTTTATTTTTTATCTCTTTTTGTTTTGGGTCCATTTTCATATTCTTTTTTATATTTTTTCTTTCAAGTCCTTTGATTTTTCTTTTAGGACTTTTACCCTCTTTACATTTTATTTTTATTTTTCTAATATGGGAAAACAATTTGTAGAAAGAAAAGTACGTTACTATTACAAGACTAATCAAAGTCAAATCAAAATTATGAATCCTATTATTATAGGACCCTAACAGTGGCTCCACATGGGGATGGCATTTCCCGGTGAAATGCTAAGAACTTTGAGACTATTAGCCTTTGAATTTGACTGTTGTTGATCTTGGAAATAATTTTTTAGCTTTGCATTATTCATACTTATGATATTTTTGTCTTTCAAAGCTTAGGGCCTTCTCTCCAAGCTTCAACTTTGCTAGAAAAACATCCAATCCAATCTAAAATCCGCAATGTTATGTACAATGAGCAAAGTAAACAAAGTGAACTATTTTTATTTTGGGGAATAGTAATGCTTCAACATTCTACCATTGATAGGTCCACTTGGTAGGTCTGATCCATCCAAATCCGTCAAAAAGAATTCATTGTTACGTCTGTAACCATAAATGACATAAGGGCCTTTCCATAAGAAATCAAATTTCCCATGTTTATCTTTCTCTTCTCTCCTGGAATCCCACTTAAGAACTTTTTCACCTATATAAAAATCATCTTCCTTAGTCTCATTGTCAAATATCTTTTTAATCTTTTCTTGAACAACCTGAGACTTGAGATAGGCATCTTCCTTGGTTTGCTGCAAGTGTATGGTATGATTTATTCTTCTTTGGATAACATTGGTTTCTACCTGCAGTTATTGTATTATCTTCATTACTGGTACTCCTAAAGAGGATGGGAAAACATCATCCATCCCATAAACAAGCTGGTAAGGGGATGTACCAATAGATTTCTTTGTGGTAATTCTATTCACTAACATTTTGTTCCAAGTTTTCTTATTGTCTTCTAGTAGTTTCTTAATGATATTCACAAGGCTTTTATTGGAGGATTCAGCAAGACCATTACCTTGAGCGTAATAAGCAATGGAATGGCCAAGGGTAATGTGGTATTTATTATAGAATTCAATCATATTTTTGGACTTGAATGCAGCTACATTATCAGTATGAGCTTTTGGGGCCATCCAAATCTAGACAGTATGTTATTTTCTAAAAATGAGATTATGACAGTATCAGTGGCTTTCCTGGAAGGTATGGCTTCTATCCACTTAGTGAAATAGTCTGTGGCTATCAAAATTCACTTGTGTTGGGCTGAGGATGGAGGGTGAATTTCACCAATGAAATCAAGACCCCATTGCTGAAAAGGCATTTATGCGGAGATGTGTTTAAGGGGTAAAGGTAGAAACTTTTTATTTCCTTCAAACATTTGGCACTTGTGACAGGAGATCACATACTTTTTCACATCTACAAATAGTGTAGGCCAATAAAAACCAACTCTCAATATTTTATCTACAGTTGACTTCCAGTAAAGGTGATCTCCACAGTCACCTGCATGAAACTCTTCCAAAACTTTTTCAGCTTCTTCTTTAAGCAAAAAATTCAATAAAATACCACCATGATCTTTCCAAAACAATGCATTGTATATGATACAGAACTTCATTGCCTTTAACTTTAAAAATCTAGCTTTAGTTCTTGATAATCCAAGAGGAGCTTGTAAATATGGTAATACAAATATAATATTTGCATACCATGGCGAGTCTGAAAAGGCTTCACTGATCTATGGAGTCACAATCTCTTCCTGATCATCTAATTGGGCAATAAAATTAATATCTAAAGCATGAAAATTTGATTCAGCCATGAGTTTAGCTAAACCTTGACCTTTAATGAGTTTGGTGGGCTTAATTTCTATCATATTCCAAAATGGTGGCAATCCATTTGCCTCTTTAACCATTAGGCCCATTCTGAGTCAGAATGTCTTTCACAATTGAATATGGAACATAAGAAATGATATGTGAATACAGGATGTACACTCTAAAGTCTTTGATAGCCTTCACTAAAGCTAGTGCATGCTTTTTCCACTATGTTATACTTTAAAGTGGCATCTCTAAGTGATTTGCTGAAAAAAGCAATGGGTTTCTCATAGCCCTGATCATTTTTCTGTAGTAAGACTGCAACAATAGTATGTTCTGAAGCAAAGGAAAAAATAATGAAATATTTTCTGAAATTAGGAATTATTAGGACTGGTGTTTTTTTCAAGGCTTGTTTGATTGATTCAAATGATTGTTTGGTCTCCATAGTTCATTTAAGTAATGATTATTTTTTCAACATGTTATTGAGTTCTCTAATTATTTTGGCTAGGTTTGAAATGAATCTTCTGAGAAAATTGATTTTACCTAAGAAAAATTGAAACTCTTTAATATTACTAGGATGAATAATGTTCAGAATGATCTCTATTCTAGCTGGGTTTATCCTAATTCCCTCTTTAGATATGATATGTCCTAACAATTTACCTTCTTCCAGTCAAATATAGTCTTTTTAGGATTTAAATAAATGCCAAATTTACTGCATTTGATAAATACTTGTCTAAGATGATCTAGATGTTCATTTTCAGTATTTGAAAATATAGTAATATCATCTAGATAGATCACAAGAAAATCATGAATTTCTTTAGCAAAAGATATATCTGTAGCTCTTTGAAAAGTGGCTCCTGCATTCATTAATCCAAAAGGAATTTTCACATACATGAGAGTAACCCAAGGAGTAGTAAAAGCAGTTTTAGGTTGGTCTTCTTGTTGAACTAAAATATGGTTATATCTAGAGAATCCATCAAGTAATGAAATACTGGAAGAACCAACCACCCTCTGTAAAATGTGATCCATCTTGGGAAGAGGGTAGTTATCTTTTAAGGACACTTTATTTAGATTCCAGAAATCAACACACATTTTTATCTCCTCTATCTTCTTCCTAGTGGGAACTAGGTTTGAAACCCAATTAGAATATCTGATTGGTGCAATCTGGGTTTCATACATTCTCTTAACCTCTTTTTCAATTAAAGGCATAAAAACTGGATTGATTCTTCTAAGCTTCTGTTTGAAATTTTTTTGATCTTCTTTTATGGGTATTTTGTGTTGTATTATGCTAGTGTCATAAGATTTTAAGTCCTCATAACTCCATGCAAATACATCCTGAAATTCCTTAAAAAAATCTATGTATTTCAATTTTCTTCTTGAGGTAAGGCTTTTGAAAGTTTTATCATCATAGGTTTCAATTATGTTCCTATATTGCACTTTTCTATGTCAGATCTTAATGGTTCCATCTTTGGTTTTCTTGCAACATCATTTGAATCAAAAAGATCTTCTAAAGGGGCTCATCCCTTAGGTAAAAAGTTGTTCTTAAGGTTTAAAATGTCAGAATCATCATCTTCTAATTCTTCAATCTCTACCTTTTCTAAATTATATATTTCTACTTGAGTAAATATAGTAGGTTTAGTAAAATCTAAA
This sequence comes from Pinus albicaulis, assembly GCA_034641835.2. Classification (NCBI taxonomy): domain Eukaryota; kingdom Viridiplantae; phylum Streptophyta; class Pinopsida; order Pinales; family Pinaceae; genus Pinus; species Pinus albicaulis. The sequence continues at coordinate 997,805,971 of CM076569.1, read as the reverse complement.
TTATTTACGTCTACATTGTTTATATCAATCTCACTATCTATGGTTTGATCTACTATACAATCTGTGCCTATGTTACAATTCTGAAATTCTCCTTCAGCATTCATGAAATGATAAATCTGTTCATCCTGTGAAAATATCTACCAATATTTTAGATTATCTGGTATTGTGGGACTGTGTTTGACTTCTGATGTATATTTATGATTTGGTTGAAAAGGCAGATTGCAGCTTCTAGCAAAAGTTGCTAAAATATGTGCCTGTATGTTCTGTTTTCTAGGAAATGTAGCAAAGTCACATTCAAGAAATTCACTAATTAGATCTAAAACAGTTTCTCTATATTAGCTTAATCTTGGATTATATACAAAATATTCTCCTCTTATTTGTTTCACAATTAACTCGGAGTCACCCATGATTGACACTCTTTTGGCTCCTAAATTTCTAACAAACTGCAATCCTAAAATCAGAGCGTCATATTCAACCATGTTTTTTGTACATTTGAAATTTAATCTAAAGGCATGAAATTATACATGATTTTTTTCCATGTTATGTATCCAAACTCCTGCTCTTGCTCATAATTTGTTAACTGATCCATAAAAATCTAGGTGCCACATTGATTCATGAAAAATGTCATCACTGTCTGGTGCTTTCTTTTTCTACTTTAATTCAGTGTTGTTCTCTATGCCAGTTTCAGAACTACATAAAATGAAGGAGTCCATATCAGTAGGTGTAGAGTAAATAGGATAGTTTCGAGGTCTTTCTACACTACTAACCATGTACTTCATTAATGTCTCTCTGTAAAATTTCTCGAGTTGGCCAAAAACTGATATTGTTGCATAAGACATGCCTAGTTGTAGAGATCCTTGTAGTTTAATTCCCCATGAGCGAGATAACAACATTCCATACTTAGGATGGATGTCAGCTACTACAATATCCATGACTATACTTTTTCTACGGTATTGAACTAAAGTAACACATAAATCTTTTATCAAGCCTAAACATTTCACTTTACTGGAATCAAATGAGAAGAGATCTTTATAAGGTTTAGTGATGTCTAAATTCAAGGTTTCCATTATTTCTTTTGCATTAAATTGTGTGAAGCCCCTGAATCTAGCATTGCATTATGTAAAATCTAATCATGAACAGTTAAGCTAATATAGAAAGGAGGAACTCCTCCTTCTCGGTGTTTTCCATTAAATTCAGAACCAAAGATTAGCTCTGGTTGATCATCACTCAAATTAACTAAATATTCTCCATCATTCATATTTAAAGTCTTAGTGATATGTGATTTTTATAGGTCATGTTTTACCAATTCTGTCAAAGGAATTGGTATCTTTAGTCTAGCAATTTCAGCTTGGGTGTTGGATGGTGCTTGTGATTTTCCTAGTTGAATTATTTCTTCTTTTGTAACTGTAGTTTGGGTAGGTTTATATTCTTTTTCTACAATTGTTTTTTCATTTTTTGTTTGTATTTCCACTGTTTTACTGCTTTTAATTTTCTTTTCAGGGATATTTTGAGATGCAGTGGAAGTTTTGGCAGATTTTGTACTTTCAGCAGCTGTTTTAGCAGTGGCTGTTTTGGGATCTGTTGATTTTGGATTAGCAGCAGATATTTTTGGATCTGAAATTGCTGTTGTAATATAATTTTACTACTTGGCATCATCAGACTTTTGAGGATCTGCTGATGTTTGAATAGCAGTATCTGTTATGTCAACAATTTTAGGACTAGGTGAAATTTTGGGGCTTGAAATTTTTTGATTGGGATTTGAGTTCTTTTGAGTTGAACTAGAGTTTTGCTGGGTTTCCCTAGGGAGGATTTGCAAAACTTTAGTGGTAGGAGCCTCTACTGTCTTCTTTGTTTGATTTTGGGTAGATTTCTTAATATAAGGCTCTACATTTTTCTTGCTCCTAAGGTTATATTGCTTATGAACTTCATTAATTTCAAACTCATAACCTTGCTTGTAATCAAAATACTCACCAAAATCTAATTGTAGTAGTTGTAATTAATATAACTCTTGTTCTTCTTGTGTGAGAAAAATGGTGTTATCTTCATTAATGCCCATTAGATTGATCTGAGCGTCTTCATTATTTTCATTTTGGTGAGAACTTTCAGCATAGTTCTCTTGGAAAGGAGGTCTTATTGTTTAGTCAGGTGTTGATTCTCTAGATTTTCTAGTGTTGGTGTTTTTCCTGAAATTGGGATTTCTAATTTGAGGTCCTTGTTGTTGGTTATCCCATTGTGGCTTCCTTTCCATATTATCTAACCTATCCATCATTCTCTCTAATGTTTTTACTAAGTTATCTATTTTCAAATCTAAAGTTGATGTTTCCTCTTTTATTGTCACTCTCATTTCATTTCTAAATCTAGCTTTCTTTGCTAACAAGTTTGCCTCTACACTTACAGCATTACTCTGCATCTGCTCTAAGGTTTCAGGATTTCTCTCTCTCAGTTGATAAGCCATATCTATATCAAATCCATCAGGGAACTTGATAAGGGCAGAGTTTGGAGGAGGTTTAAGATTAGAATAGATTGCATTGTAAATATTGTTATATCTTGTACAATAGTCTTGAACTGTTTCATTTGGTGCTCTTTTTATATTTTCAAATTCAAACAAAATTTGTAGTGGATTCTTCTTCTTCTCCCATATATTTAGAAACATCCTATGAAAAACAGCTAAATCAACAATACTACCAGCATTCAAACCTTTAAACCATTTTTTAACATCACCAATTAAATTTTGAGCAAAAAGTCTCATTTGGACATCATCATCATCAAGTTCATGCAGTTCAAAATAGTCAGTCATTTTGTTAACATGTGATGCAGGAGCATTAGCTCCGAAAAACACCTTGAATTTTATTTAAGCTAGGGGTTTCATGTTTTGAAGAAATATTAAATTTCATGTAAATATTAATATTATTTTGAGTGATTAATTATATTTTAATTAATTATTTGTGAGAGTTTGTAAATGTTTCCAAACAACTGGAAACATGAGAGAAATTAGTTTCAAGATAATTTAGAGCCTAAGTTGGAATTAGTTTCTAAGTTTTAGGGATAAAAATCTACCTTTTAGGGATGTTGAGAGATTTAGGGATTTGTTGAGATTTTAAAGGGATAGATATTAATTTAGTACATTTTAATTTGTATAAATTAGAAGGCCTCAAAGGCAAATAGAGAGGTAGACTTGAATAGTTGGAGTGTAAGAGTGATTGAGAGCAGACTTGAACAGCCAAGGCTGTAAGCCTCTAGCAATTTGCAAGGGCCAAGAACGTTGAATATTTGGCCAAGAAGATAAGTTTGTAAGTATGTTCATTTTTATGAAAGTGTGATTTTGAGTTATGCGCCTTAATTTGATCAATTCATGTATGGGTCAATTATTGTTTTAAGAGTGAATTTGCTGGTAGTTGCTGGTCAATTAGTGTATTTATTCCTGTGGAATAATAATGGGTGGCGCATGGATGATTGAGCATAAACAGTAATATGATAAGGTGGAAGACTGTTTTATATGTTGAATTGAATATCCATTACAATGAATTTCAAACTGGTCAAAGGTCGATTTTATGAATATCTCTGCGATGAGCAGGGTTTTAAAATTCTGTAGTTGTTACCATGCGTTTTACATCGGTCAAAGTGCTGAAGCTACATATTGTTCTTTGTGAAATCCGCTGATAAAACTACAATCAAATAGAGTTCGGGCATGAGGTGCACTATTTGAATGAATCTCAGATCCAATTTGGATCGATTTTACCTCCCAACACTGAAACAACATTTTTAAATCCAATGTGATAAGTCAAGAGTTGATTTGACAATGAAATTGTGTGTTAATGTTAAAGGGAAGCGTTATGAAGCTGGATCGGAGTTTGCAGCTTGTTGGAAGTTTCAAACAAGGCGCAGAAAAGCGTGGAGTAAAAACTCTGAGGATGGAGATTATAAACCAGTGAAGTAGTTTGTCAAAGGCAGCGTAGAGTCCGGCCTGTTCTGCGTTGGAAAACTACCGTTCATTGTGTGATAAGACGCAGAGATTGACAGACAGTATGGACAAATCTAATTGCAGAGAAACGTGGACAGCATGATGATCAAACTTTGAAATGGAGTCAAGGGTTTTAAAGCCCAGTCAATTTGTTCAGTTACAGAGCGCAGTGGAATTGAATGGTTCGATTGCTGGTAAATTCCAGCATCTGAAAGCAAGGTCCGAAGATTATTGCATGAATAGATTTTGTTTTGTGAATCTACAGTGAAGAAAAGAGGTGAAATTGCGCTATGGAATGGGGTCTACTCCTGATCAAGGGCGTAGTTATACAGGTATGAAATTTAAATTCAAATTGCTATCGAAATCTTCTATGGATAGTGTGGTTATGAGTTGGTGAAAGGCACACATACAGATTTGCAACTCTGAACAGTATTATTAAAATTGTCAATGAACTTTGTAAACATGAGAAATTGTAGTGCATTGGGTTAGTTTCTCAATTAAGAATTTAAGTATAGATGGAGTTCCATGATGATGATGATAGTATTGATTTATGGAAGGCTGTGGAAATTGGTTGTGTTGTTAAAAAAAACCAAGGGCGCATTTGTTTGTTGACTTTTGATTAAATCCAGCATAAGTGAATGAAATTGTGATGGTGTATGAGAGTGCTGAATGTATGATTTCATATCATGATTAGGCATGAAGGAACCTGAATGTTCAAAATTTGGGAAATTGGCTTTAATCTATATGTAAAGGCTTATATTTTGAAGCAAACCTTGGGGGAAAGTTGTTGACTTTTAAAAGGGAAAGAAGAAACTTGAAGGTTGAGAATGGTTTCATAACTTGAAAGTGATAATCATCTTGAAAACAAATTTTTAAGTTTCCACTTGTATTATTGAGAATGGGCAATGATTAGATGATGGCATTTTATGAAAGAATGAAATCAAATATGAATGATTTTCAAACCACATGTTGAGAAGCTTCCGCAATTGGGAAAATATGAAACTGCCCAGATGGGATCTTAATTGGGCAGTGATTGCAATGCATGTTTAAATGCATGTGGGGAAAGATTCTGGGTTTGCAGGGTGAACCTGCATCAACATGATGTTGTGCAGTATAGTGAGTTATTCCATCAAATTGAGGGATTTTTCTTTGATAATCTTGGGGCATGTTATGTAACTGCGTTGGTAGGACCAATGGGGCATATCTGGCAGCCATGGCTTGGATTCTAGCTTGGCTAGGAGGTAAGTTTGAAGTACTTGGTGAAGAACTAGAAGTACTTGTTGATGTAGTTAAAGAACTTGCAGATGAGATTGGGATATAAGAAGATGTACTTGAAAATGTGGTTGAGATACTAGAAGATGAAGTTGGGATGCTAGAATAGGTGCTTGGAAATGAGAATGATGTATTGGAAAATGTAGCAGAAATGCTAGGGGATGAACTTGAGGTGGTGGAAGATGGAAATAAAATCTTAGGTTGAAATGGTTGCTTGGGAAAAAATGAATCCGTGGAATGAAGTGTGGTGGAAACAATGGATGAAGTGATAGTAAATAAGGATGAACCTACAGATTCTAAAAGACTAGTATCTAAATGAATAGTAGAAGGTTTAGGGTTATAGGCTGATAAAGCAGTCAATTAAACTGAATGTTGTAAATAAGATTCATAAATTTCTTTAATCAAAGTTGCAATTATAGCATCAAGTTTATCATATATTTCAAATTTTTTTTTATCAGAATTAACTGAAATAGTTTCCTTCTTAGTTTCAATGAATGAAATGAAATCAGGATCTATTACAGTATTATGTAAGTCACTTTATGATTTAGTTTTGAACAAAGTTTGTTCAAAAGCTAGATCAAATTCAATGTCTTGTAAACTTGGTAATTTATTTGGAAGATAATTTGCTTTGACCAATGAAATCTTATTACCTAAACTTTCTACTCTTTTGTTTTTCTTTATAATTCCATCAGGAAACAACTGCCCATTTAAACTATTGTCTCTTTGTTCTTCATTTTTATGCATTATCTTGGTAAGCTTCTTTTTGTCTTCAAGCCTTTTAAGTTGTTCTTTAAGTTTGTTTATCTCATTAGTCTGAATAGACATGTCTTGCATGGCTTTTACCAACTTGATTGCTTCATCTGAATGCTTTGCTACTGTTGTTGAAGATTTTGTGGCTGAAGTGGTTGATGAAGTGACAGGTAATGTTGTATCCATGGGGACTGTAGGTGCCAGTGATTCAGCAAGTGTAGAATGTATAGCAGTAGTAACTACAGGAATTGTTGTGACTGTAATTTCTTCTTCTTTATCCTTTTTCTCTTAGACCAACTTGTCGATTTCATTCTCCATTTCTTTTATCTAAGAAGTCAGCTGTAAAATTAGATTCATCATCTCATATTTCTGATTGGTATCCTGTAAGACTTCCTTGGCTTGAGGATGTTCTGTAGGGGGCAACTTTAGTTGCTTCTTTAATACAAAAATGCCTGCATTTTTCTTCTTGATCAATTCTTCTACAACTTTTACATTTTTAGGATCATATCCGACTTCAATTACTATCTCTTCCAAGGATTTAATTCTAGTGTCTTTTTCTTGTGAAGGTGCCTTCTCCAAGTTGAGCTGATATTTGATATTTACGAAAGCGTTTTGCAGTTTATGTGCACTCATGGCCTTGGTGGTCATTGTAGAATAAATCATCTCCCCTGCCTGCCTATGAAACTCAATTTGGTCCAGAGGATGAATATCCTGGACTGGGACTTCATAATCTATCTTTTTGTAATCAGAAGAAGACTTGGGAGTTTGAATTGTGGGCTGAAGAAATGTCATCTGCATATTTTTATTCTTATAGTCAAAAGCTCAAAGTAGCCTATTCTGGATGCTAGGAGTTTGTTTCAGATACTGAGAATATATTTCTTTCTTAATTTCTTCATTTCTAGCTTTCATTTCTTTGTATTTTTCTTTGATATCCATGTCCTTTTCTGCTGGTTTTTTAGATGAAGAAACTTTAATACTGTGTTGCTTCTGAATGAGTTGAGACTTTGAAGTAGTAGGTTGTTCTTCTTCTTCAATTATTATAGGAGGTGCACTATCTTATGCTGCAATTTCTATGTCAATCACCTCTATTATTTCTACATCTTTATTGGCAGGATTTAACTTTGGCTTTTTACTGTATCTCAATTTAATCTTGGTCTCTGTTGTAGTCTCTGTAGTATAGGATCCTTCCTCTCTGATTCTTTTTGCATTTCTTTCTTCTTGGGCTGGAGTTTACAAAGTTTGACTAGTATCACTTTGCTTCTCTGCCTCTACCAAGGTATTCTCTAACCATTCAGATTGGTTGGAGAATTTCTCAATCTCTGGCTTCTTTTCATGTACATATAGAGTGAGTTTGCATTTAACTCTCATTTTAATAATAACTCCAAGGGGATCATAATACCATAGGAAACTGGGACTCAAATTGAACTCCTGCGATTTTTTTTCAACCTATGGACCTGCATATCTATTGTTACAGATAAAAGAGCCAACCTGGTTCTTCAACTTGAACTGTGTCTTTTCTTTGCTACCAAGAAATTAACTGCATCTGAATTAAGAATCTACCTTATGTATTGAAGGGAAAATAACCTCATAGGGAGGTATTTAGGCAGTTTATATGGAACCATACTTGATCCATTTACTCTTATTTCAGTGTGATTTTGGTACAAGTACCAATCACCTGTCCTATTATGCTCTGACATCTGGAGGACTTTCTTAATCTCTTCACTGACTCTAGGTTGCATGCTTTTGTTCATAAAATTTACCATAGGATGAATGAAGGAATATGTAAAATATGTATAATTGAATTCATTGGAGTCTTTCCTTATCAAGGAAGTCCAAAAGATGACTGATTGAGGATTTCCTTCCACATCAAGCTTATGAAGGTTTATATTGAATTTCTCAGACTGAAAGTATAAGAACATGTGGAATAGGAATGATGAATACTTTAAAACACCTTCAAAAGGAATTTTTTACCAACTGCTCATGAATAATGTCAGCAAGGTATTGGGAAAAATTAAAAATGGTAGCAGGAGGCTGACCAGGTGTAAAAGTGCACAAAAAACCTAATACTGCAACATCAACATATTCGTCTGTAAAGTAGCCAAGAATGAAATACAACATAGATATGATATGTCTAGTCCTTTCAGAAAATTTTGTAGAAGGGTATGGAGGATTTATCTTGGGAATTTCTACAGAATAAGGCATGAAGGTTTGAAATATCTGGAACCTCTTGGGGAAGTCTATTTTGAGGTATAAATGAGTGAGGGCCTCAATGGATAAATGGATTTCATTAGGCCTGGGCTGTATTTGGAGCATTTGATTAATTTAATCAGTAGTAATGGTAAACAAGACTTCTTTTTTAGGGTTTATGATGGCTCTCTGATCAGGAAAATAACATGATTGATAGAGTATAATCACTTCTGATCATTGGTAGGTCTAAGAAACAACATATTTTGGTAAATTTGATTCCCAGATGAACACTACATCAGCTTGGTCTATGGATTTTTCTTGGCTCCAGCAGAGGAGCTCAAGAAGGTTGAATTTTGTCACTGTATTAGTAATCTTGAATTATGTGTCAGCTAATGGAATGTGTTCTATATCTACAATAGGGGGTTGTAGAGAACTGATAGGTAAAATGTTTTTGCAAGCCATTTCTTTCCTTGATTTATCAATTATATTACTCTTTTGGCTCTATAAATACTGATTTAGGCTTGTAGGAGCACATCTGGAATTTATAACAGGTTTGTAGACTAATTTGGATATAACAGGGGCTTATCTTTTGTTTGCAAAGTATAAACTTGCTCAATTAACTTAAACTGTAATTTCTATAACAAAAGGCAATCTCAAGACCTTAGAGTTTCTGCAAAATATATCTAGGGCTTATAGTGCAATTTTTCTGACAAAAAGTAGTCTCAAGACCTTGGAATTTTGGTAAAAGACACCTAGAGTATGTAGAAAATGAATTGAAATGCACAAAAGTCTTTTTCAGGTATACAGAGTCTTTAAAATTATTTAGTTTACTTAATCTGTGATTTTTAATAGTCCAAGGTTTCAGAATTTGTGCAAGTATTTCTAGGGTTTACAAGAAAAAGGGTTTTCAGGAAGTAACAGGGCTTTTAGGATTGCAAAAGGTTCCTAAATTATTCAATTTAGTTATATTGCTTGTTTATATCAAGGAATAGGTCTCTTCATTTGAAGAATACCTGGAAATTGAAGATTTTATGTGCAGGAGGTGTTTTCTGGGGTTGCAGAAAGCTTTCTGAAGCTTTTGTCGGTCTTTATAAGCCTGGATTTGGTTCTCAAATGTTCTATTTCATCAAAGATCTTCGAATTCTGGTGAATTGGGCTTAAAATTAGGTCAGAAACGTTATCTGGTAGTGGAAAAACTGGTCGGCAATGCTTCTCGAGTGAAAAATATAATAGAAAGGTGACAAAATGGTGCAAAAGGGCATTTTTATGCATTTTTATCAATAGTGAATGCATTTAATGGGCTGTCAATTTTGAATTGACAAGGCGGTTTCCACGCTAGAGAAGAAAACAACTGAGCAGTTTTCGCAATGAGTAAAGGTGGTAAGCTGTATTGTTTTGAATGGTGCCATCCAATGAAAATTGGCCATGTAGAGGGGAGGGAGAGCCCGAAAACTATGCTTTTCCCAAGGCTTTGGATATGCTAACTATCGGGCAATGAAATGCGCGATAAGCTATGTTGGTCATCGAATCTGGAAGATGAAGTTTGGACGGCTAGGATGATGTGATAGAGTCGTATGGTTGTAAAAGGAGTGGGGCCCGGTGAATAAAATATGTGATTGGTTAATATGCATTGGTAGGGGTTTTTTACATATAACCAATGGGGTATAAATCATTGGATATTATATGTAAGCAGGGTTTAATATTAATGTATGGGATGCGCGTAGGTGTAATATTATAAACAACGGGGAATATACATAGTGGGACCAGGATTATTAACATGTGGGGATTTAAAACATAGGTTTAAAATAAAAATATGGGTTGGGATATAATATATAAGGATTTAATTAATACGGGATTTAAAAGGTTTATACAGGGGTTAATACATTAATTTAATGTTAATAAATTAATGTAATGCGGGATATGTCAAATACACTAAGAATAGTGTAAAACATGATATCGGGAGTAGATTTCATCATTGTGAGTCTCGATATAACATTTTAATATTTATATTTAAGATAAAAACTATTTTTTTTTTAATGTTTTTGGGTATTTTTTAATATAAGGGGAATTAGTTAAGGGCTTTTACTTAAGTACAATGTGTTTTTAACTTAGGAAAAGGGGCTTTTTGCAAGGGGGAAAAGAGTGAAATAAGGGGAAAGAATGAAAATGGAGGGATGGAGTATTTTTACAAGGGGACGATTTTTGAAGGAAGTTAGTAAATGAAATGACCAATTTTCTACTTATTCACGATTGTAAAAACTACTTGCACCTACCCATCTGCTACCCTAACATTTTTTTCTTTATTTACATGGGTGCATTCAAGCTTGCAAACCCTTATTAATTTTATTTTAAAACAAAAAACTAACTAATTCTATCCTTATTTCTTCCAAGAGCTCAAATTAAACTATTGAGCTCCTTGTTATTCTCTACCTAACTATTGATCTTCTAAGATTAAATTGTTTGGCTAGATCTTTATTCTCTATCTAACAACATGAAATTTAAAGCATGAGAGGTCAATATTAAGTTGTTTGACCTTCATGGATTGTGGTATTTTAACAAGTTGCACACAATCTTTATTTTGAAGTAAATGTAAATATTAGTGGCATTTGGATTTGCATCACTATCATGTTTTATTTTTTATCTCTTTTTGTTTGGGGTCCATTTTCATATTCTTTTTGATATTTTTTCTTTCAAGTCATTTTATTTTTCTTTTAGGACTTTTACCCTCTTTACATTTTTTTTTATTTTTCTAATATGAGAAAACAATTTGTAGAAAGCAAAGTATGTACATATTACAAGGCTAATCAAAGTCAAATAAAAATTATGAATCCTATTATTATAGGACCCTAACCGTGGCTCCACATGGGGATGGCAGTTCCTAGTGAAATGTCAAGAACTTTGAGACTAGTAGCCTTTGAATTTGACTGTTGCTGATCTTGGAATTGTTTTTTGAGCTCTGCATTATTCATACTTATGATATTTTGTCTTTCAAAGCTTAGGGCCTTCTCTCCAGGCTTCAAATTTTCTAGAAAAACATCCAATCCAATCTAAAATATGTAATGTTATGTACAATGAATAAAGTAAACAAAGTGAGCTACTGTTATTTTGGGGAGTAGTAATGCTTCAAAATTCTATCATTGATAGGTCCACCTCACAGATCTGATCCATCCAACTCCTTAAAAAATAATGCATTTTTACCTCTGTAACCATAAATGACATACGGGCCTTTCCATAAGAAATCAAATTTCCCATGTTTACCTTTCTCTTCTCTCCTAGAATCCCACTTAAGAACTTTTTCACCTTTATAAAAATCATCTTTCTTAGTCTTCTTGTCAAATATCTTTTTAATATTTTCTTGAACAACTTGAGACTTGAGATAGACATCTTCCATGGTTTGCTGCAAGTGTATGGTTTGATTTATTCTTCTTTGGATATCATTGGTTTCTACCTGCAGTTCTTGTATTATCTTCATTACTGGTACTCCTAATTAGGATGGGAAAACATCATCCATCCCATAAACAAGATGGTAAGGGGATGTACCAATATATTTCTTTGTGTTAAGTCTATTTTCCCAAAAGGCATTCACTAACCTTTTGTTCTAGGTTTTCTTATTGTCTTCTAGTAGTTTCTTAATGATATTCACAAGGCTTTTATTGGAGGATTCAGCAAGACCATTACCTTGAGGGTAATAAGCAGTGGAATGGCCAAGGGTAATGTGGTATTTATTACAGAATTCAATCATCTTTTTGGACTTGAATGCAACTGCATTATTAGTAATGAGATTTTGGGGGCATCCAAATCTAGACAGTATGTTATTTTCTAAAAATGAGATTATGACAGTATCAGTGGCTTTCCTGGAAGGTATGGCTTCTATCCACTTAGTGAAATAGTCTGTGGTTGTCAAAATACACTTGTGTTGGGTTGAGGATGTAGGGTGAATTTCACCAATGAATTCAAGACCCCATTGCTTAAAAGGAATTTCTGTGGAGATGGGTTTAAGGGGTAAAGGTAGCAAATTTTTATTTCCTTCAAAGATTTGGCACTTGTGACAAGAGGTCACATACTTTTTCACATATGAAAACAGTGTAGGCGAGTAAAAACCAACTCTCAAGATTTTATCTGTAGTTGACTTCCAGTAAAGGTGTTCTCCCTAGTCACCTGCATGAAACTCTTCCAAAAATTTATCATCTTCTTCTTTAAGCAAACAATTCAATAAAATACCACATGATCTTTCCAAAACAATGCATTTTCTATGATACAAAAATTCATTGCCTTTAACTTTAAAAATCTAGCTTTAGTTCTTTATAGTCCAGGAGGAGCTTGTAAATTTAGTAATACAAATATAATATCTACATACCATGGTGATTCTGAAAAAGCTTCACTGATCTCCAGAGTTTCCATATCTTCCTGATCATCTACTTGGGCAAATATCTAAAGCATGACAATTTGATTCAGCCATGATTTTGGCTAAACCTTTACATTTAATGAGTTTGGTGGGCTTAATTACTATGTCATATTCCAAAATGGTGGAAATCCATTTGCCTCTTTTACCATCAAGCCCATTCTGAGTTAGAATGTCTTTCACAACTAAATTTGGAACATAAGCAATGATATGTGAATACATGATTTACATTCTAAAGTCTACGATAGCCTTCACTAAAGCTAGTGCCTCCTTTTCCATTATGTTATACTTTAAAGTGGCATCTCTAAATGATTTTCTAAAAAAAATAAATGGGTTGCTCATAGCCCTGATCATTTTTCTGCAATAAGACTGCAACAATAGTAAGTTCTAAAGCAAAGGAAAAAATAATGAAATCTTTTTTGAAGTCAGGACTTATTAGGACTGGTGTTTTTTTCAAGGCTTGTTTGATTGATTCAAATTATTGTTTGGCCTCCACACCCATTTAAGTATTGAGTCTTATGTACTTCATTAATGTCTCTCTATAAAGTTCCTTTGGTTGGCCAAAAACTGATATTGTTGCATAAGACATGTCTAGTTGTAGAGATCCTAGTAGTTTAGCTCCCCGTGAGCGAGATAACATCATTCCATACTTAGGAGGGATGTCAGCTACTACAATATCCATGACTATGCTTTTTCTAGGTTATTGAACTAAAGTAACACATAAATCTTTTATCAAGCCTAAACATTTCACTTTACTGCAATCAAATGAGAAGAGATCTTTATAAGGTCTAGTGATGTCTAAATTAAACATTTCCATCATTGGTTTTGGCATTAAATTGTGTGAATCCCATGAATCTAGCATTGCATTATGTAAAATCTGATCATGAAAAGTTAAGCTAATATAGAAAGGACAAACTCCTCCTTCTTGGTGTTTTCCATTAACTTCAGGAGCAAAGATTAGCTCTGGTTTATCATCTTTCAAATTAACTGAATATTCTCCATCATTCATATTTAAAGTCTCAGTGATATGTGATTTGTATAGGTCGTGTTTTACCAATTTTGCCAAAGGAATCAGTATCTTCAGTTTAGCAATTTTAGCTTGGATGTTGAATGGTGTTTGTGATTTTCTTAGCTGAATTATTTCGTCTTTTGTAATTGTAGTTTGCGTAGGTTTATCTTATTTTTCTACAGATGATTTTTCTTTTTTCTGTTTGTATTTCCACTGTTTTACTGCTTTTAATTTTTTTTTGGGGATAGTTTGAGATGCAGTGGAAGTTTTGGCAGATTTTGTAGTTTCAGTAGTTGTTTTAGCAGTGGCTATTATAGGATCTACTGATTTTGGATCAACAGTAGATGTTTTTGGATCTGAAATTGTTGTTTTAATAGAATTTGATGTATTGGCAGCAGCAGACCTTTGAGGATCTGCTGATTTTTGAATAGCAGTATCTGTTATGTCAACAATTTTAGGACTAGGTGAAATTTTGGGGCTTGAAATTTTTTTATTGGGATTTGAGTTATTTTGAGTTGAACTAGAGTTTTGTTGGGTTTCCCTTGGGAAGATTTGCAAAAATTTAGTGGTAGGAGCCTCTACTGTCTTCTTTGTTTGATTTTGGGCAGATTTCTTAATAGAAGGCTCTACATTTTTCATGCTCCCAAGGTTATATTGCTTATGAACTTCATTAATTGCAAACTCATAACCTTGCTTTTAATAAAAAGACTCACAAGAATCTAATTGTAGTTGTTGTAATTCATATAACTCTTGTTCTTCTTGTGTGAGAAAAATGGTGTTATCATCATTAATGCCCATTAGATTGATCTGTGTGTCTTCATTATTTTCATTTTGGTGAGAAATTTCAGCATAGTTCTCTTGGAAAGGCAGTCTTATTGTTTGGTCAGGGGCTGATTCTCTAGATTTTCTAGTGTTGGTGTTTTTCCTGAAATTGGGATTTCTAATTTGAGGTCCTTATTGTTAGTTATCCCATTGTGGCTTCCTTTCCATATTATCTAACCTATCCATAATTCTCTCTAATGTTTTTGCTAAGTTATCTATTTTCAAATCTGAAGTTGACATTTCCTCTTTTATTGTCACTCTCCTTTCATTTCTTAATCTAGATTTCTTTGCTAACAAGTTTTCCTCTACACTTACAACATTACTTTGCATCTGCTCTAAGGTTTCAGGATTTCTCTCTCTCAGTTGATAAGCCATATATGTATCATATCCATCAAAAAATTTGATAAGGGCAGAGTCTGGAGGAGGTTTAAGATTAGCATGGATTTCATTGTAAATACTGTTATATCTTGTACAATAGTCTTTAACTGTTTCATTTGGTGCTCTTTTTATATTTTCAAATTTAGACAAAATTTGTAGTGGATTCTTCTTCTTCTCAAATCTATTTAGAAACATCCTATGAAAATTAGCTAAATCAACAATACTACTAGCATTCAAACCTTTAAACCATTTTTTAACATCACCAGCTAAAATTTGAGAAAAAATTCTCATTTGGACATCATCATCCTCAAGTTCATGCAGTTCAAAATAGTCAGTTATTTTGTTAACATGTTGTTGTGCAATATAGTGAGTTGTTCCATGAAATTGAGGGATTTTGCTTTGATAATCTTGGGGCATGTTATGTAACTGCACTGGTAGGACCAATGGGGCATATCTGGCATCCATGGCTTGGATTCTAGCTTGGCTAGGAGGTAAGTTTGAAGAACTTGGTGAATAACTAGAAGTACTTGTTGATGTAGTTAAAGCACTTGTAGATGAGATTGGGATATAAGAATATGTACTTGCAAATGTGGTTGAGATACTAGAAGATGAAGTTGGGATGCTGGAAGAGGTGCTTGGAAATGAGAATGATGTATTGGAAAATGCAGTAGAAATTCTAGGGGATGAACTTGAGGTGGTGGAAGATGGAAATAAAATTCTAGGTTGAAATGGTTGCTTGGGAAAAAATGAATCTGTGGAATGAAGTGTGGTGGAAACAATGGATGAAGTGGTAGTAAATAAGGATGAACCTACAGATTCTAAAAGAATGGTATCTAAATGACTGGTAGAAGGTTTAGGGGTATAGGCTAACAAAGCAGTCAATTCAACTGAATGTTGTAAATAAGCTTCATCAATTTCTTTAATCAAAGTTGTAGTTACAGCATCAAGTTTATCATATACTTCAAAAAAAATTTGATCAGAATAAACTGAAACAGTTTACTTCTTAGTTTCAATGAATGAAATGAAATCAGGATCTATTACAGTATTATGTAAGTCACTTTCTGATTTAGTTCTGAACAAAGTTTGTTCAAAAGCTAGATCAAATTCAATGTCTTATAAACTTGATAATTTATTTGGAAGAGAATTTGCATTGACCAATGAAATATTATCACCTAAACTTTCTACTCTTTTGTTTTTCTTTATAATTATGTCAGGACTCAACTGCTCATTTAATCTATTTTCTCTTTTTTCTTCATTTTTATGCATTATCTTGGCAAGCTTCTTTTCATCTTCAAGACTTTTAAGTTGTTCTTTAAGTATGTTTATCTCATTAGTCTGAATAGACATGTCTTGCATGGATTTTACCAACTTGCTTGCTTCAACTGAATGTTTTTTTGTTGTTGTTGAAGATTCTGTGGCTGAAGTGGTTGATGAAGTGACAGGTAATTATGTAGCCATGGGGACTATAGGTGACAGTGATTCAGCAAGTGTAGAAGGTACAACAGTAGTAACTACAGGAATCACTATGACTGTGTTGCAGAGGTAAATCCCCTCTGTGGACAGAGGCGATCCCTACAAGCCCAGATCGGGTCTAGAAACAATCGATTCACGCTAAGATGCAGGTTCCTAGTTACAAAATACCAAGATGCGACAAGAGACCTACCTTAAGTCCCACGCTGCTGTTGCTTGCAGAAAATATGAAGCTTTCGTCCTTCGCTTTGGCAGATCACAATTCTCCCGCTTAGCATGTTTGAACACCTGCACGTACATGAAGAAACAACACACAACATAAAACCTAAAACGTGTAACCATATATCAGTCAAAGAAGATATAATTCATAACATAAGACATGAACATATGAATGGAACCATAATCAAAGTCTCTTATTATTAATAACAACGAAAGAAAGATACAACTTGAGCTCTGACGATGGATCTTCCTTCGGCGGGTCGACAGCAGAGCACGTCTCAATGAAGCTCGTTGGGAATGGGACAAAGCTCTCTCTCTTCAGCTTGGCTCTCAGAGGCTGTCTGGCGATAGTCTCCTTGCTACTGATTCAGCTCTTAGTCTTATGATCCTTAAGGCTAGCTTGCAAAGGGAAAATGGCAAGCTTATATAGATGGTGGAAGGGGATTTGGGATCCCTATAATGGTGGGATTGGCCCTATCCTCAAGGAAGCTTCCATGATAGGTGGAAAACCACTTCCCCTACATGGAGATCCAGAGCTAAACTTCCCAACTCATTTTAGAGACTCGTTCAAGAGTTGGATGGAATCAAACTTCCGCCATTTATTTTTAAAAAACAATCCTTATTAAGCTTGGTGCGAGTAATACACTGGGACAAAGCACCAGTTGGCGCGCCCTCTTTGGTGGATTTCCCCCATTGGTGCGAGGGCTAAACTGGCTGGTCACGCCAAGGCCAAAAGGTCTATTTTTAGGGTTTTTTACAAGAAACTGTCTTTAGAGGAATGATTGCCCTTGTTAAGGGGGATGCCATGAAAGTGGTTTCAGGTCATGTCACTACTCACAGGTCACGGAAAAGGCCCTCAAATGTGAGGGACGGGGGATTGCAGGGACGGTGACAAATTACTGTGCAAAATATGCCCCCTAAAGCATGAGCCTGAGAGAGAGAGGGGTGAAATTCTTTACGAGAACGTGTCCAACTGAAAACACTGTCGTCGAAAAACCTGCATAGACAAGTACAACTGATATCTCAAATACATGATATGTGGTATGGGCACAACCATCCATAACAGAGTATACAATAATCAAGATCCGAGGCATGGATGCAGCCATCCAGTGAGGATCACTAAATAGACGCAGGTATGGTCGCAGCCATCCAATCAATGAGTCATGTAGCCAATCATGATAATCCACAAAATCCGCAACCTGGATTCCATCAGACAAAACCCAGGGTCTTGCACTCCATCTTGACCCGAACAGAGTACAAGTTCTAGCATGTGAATAAGTGAGTTGAATTCGAACATGCAAGAACATCATCTGATTAGCATCCAATGATGAAAGTCGTTAATAGACATGAGAGAAACCACCAATAATGACAATGGCCCTCAAGGTACTATGGGTACAATCCACGGAATGTGAACAGTGAGCTGGCGTCAAACACTCATAGAATCATTCGATCGAAGGCCAATGATGAAAACCTTGCGTCGAATGCGAAGAACCTGCCATTGAGGCATGTAGGCTCCAAGGTACTGGAAGGGAGTCTCTAGATCGGCTTCCTGGATAATGAGCTGAAGTCGACAGGAAATGACCTTGATCGAAGGTGGGCCATAGTGTTTCCCACATCATCGACACAAGAAAGAGGAACATAATGTTTGTGAATCAGGATCAGATGAGAATCAAAGGAGGGTTAAAACTGCAGAGGTCAACTTCTCTTGAACATATCAGCGGCACGACACTAGATTTGGCAGTATTTGACATCAAACATTCTGAGGTCATGATGACAAGGCAAAGAGCAGATGAGTGGTCAAAATGGATTACCCAAACCCATGGAGGAAAGAAGAGAACGAGATGAGATGTCCCCAACCTGACATGAATGTAGACAAGTGCCATGTTCAAGAGCAACATATTGCCGACATGAAAATGATACTGGTTTCATTTTCCCCACCATTTCTGTCGAGTACCCCAATTATTTTTTAGAACAAGCTTGAAGGGGATAGCATATGCTTGTGTTATAAGTTCATCCTTCGGAAAAATCCAATCTAGTACATTTAACGAGCCCTAGGAAGGAGGAACTCGAGTATCATCATTACGACAGAATCCGATGTCATCAGGTTTTAACGAGTCTGACAAAGGGAGAACTCGACGTATTTTCATGTATAGAGAGTTTGAAAAGACAGCGGAAAAGTAAACTCCAATAGTCCATTTTCGTAGATAGTTCCTCAGATCCGGAAAGGTAGAAAACTATGTCTGAGAAAGACTCCTAGTCACGATAGGCTAGGGTATTCCTTTTTCGTAAATAATCTATCCCAGCCCAAAAAAGGGGTAAATGTATACTGGGTAGATGTCGTTTCGCAGCCAATTTAACGAGATAAAAACAACAAGCGACTCGACAATCTTTTCATGTTTAGAGAGTCAGAAAAGAGCTGAAAGATGACTCCAGTAGTGAATTTTTCGTGTATTTACCGAGTCCGAAAAAGTATAAAATACAACTCGTACCGTCATTCAAGTCACATGAAAACCTGTTGCTACACAAGAAAGCAAGCGTAAAACCCATTTTTCGACAAAATATAATAAAATATTGGAAAAAATGACTTTCAAAACCTAATTTAACTTTGAAGAGTTCTAAATATGCCAAAAATAGTAAAAAAATATTCACTTTTACTTTTTACATCTTGTGAGAGAAACAGTGAGCTTTTCTGTGCAAACTTGCGGTGACGATTGTGGTCAATCCAGTACGTCATTTCAGTTCTCGTTCATTCCAGGTAAGAGGCGCTCTCCTTAGCTTTGTTTTAATTCATTTTCTATAGATTTCCATTGTGTTTTTGGATCCCTGAGGGGACCTTTGCAAATTTAGGGCTCAGCTAATTGGCGTGGGTATCGGGCACAGACCCGCGCCAATTAGCTCCTCTTTGCAAAGGGGTCATGCCAGTTGGCACGACTGTTAGCGAAACAGTCACGCCAATGGCGCAACCTAAAATTCCTCTTGAATTTAACAAAATTTGAACCAATCAGCTGAATTTCTGAGTGTTCCAGAGATCTAATGAGATGTTTATGACCATGTTGGTGCAAATACATGGCCACAATGGTAATCGAGTGGAAAGAAAGAGAGCATGGTGAAGAAGATGAAATGGCCATGGAGAAAGAAGCATGCATGAACGCTCTCCGAAACTGTGGTCTAAAAAATTTCTTCTTAACACCATGTTTGAGAGCACAACCTGAGTTACTGCAGTATTTGATCAGCATTTGGGACGAGAACGAAGAAAAATTCAGGTTTCGAGACCAAGTGTTGGAACTTGAAGTATCTGACGTTTATTTCATAACTGGATTGTCCCGCAGAGGTCCAGTTCCAATCTTGACAGGGACTAGGCCATCTGGTGAGAAAATGGCAATGGTGATGGAAAGAGTGTGCCCAGGGGCACGAATAGGATCAGGCAGTGGGAAGGTCGATATCCACATGGTCCCCAATCTAGCATTTCGAGTAGTGCTCCACACCATTATGCGGGCTGCAGGGTCACAGGCACCGCATGAGGCTACTAAAGAACAACTCCTCTTAGCGTCTGAATGCATGAGCCCAACACTATTTGATTAGGCCACTGCCGTAACAATGAACACCAAACAACAGTTGACAAAGTGCAAGAAGACCAAACTGAAACAGTTTGGGTATGGTTCCATCCTAGTATTGTTCATCCTTGAACAACTACCAATTTTCCAGGGCCAGGGGGCGATAGTCGCCGAGCCATCATTGAGGGAGCCAAGGATGGCTCAATGGGCAGCACTCATGCCCAGATCGGGAGAGGGCCAACAAATTTCATGGAGGCCCGAGTTTTTTGCATGGCTATGGTGACAGCTAATCGTCGTTGAGGACTGGACCTATGTCAGTACCGACTTCACGGGAGACCCAAATCTTCCACTCCCGGAGGGGGATGACTGGGATGAGGATCTGGGTAAGACTCTTTTTTATTTTATATATTTATGATTTTTTTTTGTGTGATACATGCCTATTCTAACAAATAATCCTATATGTATGCAGACGTTGGCCCAAAGAGGCCCACCGGGATGTCGCCCATCGCACAGAGGACCCCTCTCGCATACGATCTTCAAGCTGAGGGTGGCGAGGGGAGTGAGCTAGTGCAGAACTTGGAGGGTATCGTGCGAGGAATCCCAGATTACGCTCGGCTAGAAGACGTCCCAATGGCTTATCAGAGGCACACTGTGGGGGTGCCTAGTCGCCTTCATCGTTTACTGAGGTGACTGGTGCGGGTGGTGACATGCTACCACAAGCACCACGCTGATTCGTCATCTAGGGCTTTTCATTTGCAAATTTTTGACAGACATGTTGTCTCCAGCTATTATTAAAACAGACATGTATATTTTTTTATTTTATGTGATGTACACAAACTGAAAACCATTCGACATATATATATCTATATATCTATTTCTGGATGGATCTTTTTACATATGATGATGTTTTTACAAGTTGCGTAAATGTCTATATAAAACCATATTAGCTACTGCATCTGTTAACGCATTCATGTGTCTGGGTATGTGTTGATATGTAATGTAATCAAAATTTCTTTCCAGTAAACGAATACGTAGATACAGTCGTAAAATGGATGGGTTTCTAATTGAATAATGACCATTGAGTTGTAACACTACAAGCTGTAAATCCATATATACAAGTAATGCACAAATACCGAGGTTAACAGCCTCGTTTAATAATTCCAACACGACACTATACTCCGCGACATTATTTGTGGTAGGCCCTAGACAAACACCTTGTAAATTGACTAACTCACCAGTAGGATCGCAGATTACCCAGGCTACCGAGGACAGATTCCTGGTACTGCAGGAGGCACCATTCGCGAAACCAACAAAAGGAGTAATAGACATCTGCACAATCAGGAAGACCCAGTCAGCAGAAAGATGCTTACAAAGCACACCACACCACACATGCACAAAAATGAACACACTCACTTATGTACACAAACCACACAAGAATAACTCAAGCGTAGTGCTTTTTGAGGTACAGCCCATTCCTAGGCTGTGCAAAAGGAATACCTTCGTAGTCAATTAGCTCATAGGCCCCATTTTTTAACACTCGCTTAACTATATAGGGCCCATGCCACATGGGCTGGAATTTTCCCGCTCCAAGTTTATCATGTGCTTGGTCATATAGGTGGACGAGGTCCCCTTCAATGAAAGAACGTGGAGAAACTGATTGATCAAAATGGGCTTTAACCTACTTTTTCTGTGCCTCAATAACTAAGGGAGCCAAGCAGTGGGTTTCATCTAGTTGTTCCAAATACAAGAGACGTTCTTCCTCCGGAGAAGTGTCGGGCAGTAATTCCACAACCAACTTCAGAGAAGGAATTTCACATTCAACCGGGAGAGTCGCTTCCAGACCATACACCAGCTGGAAAGGTGTGAATCCGGTTGCGCTCTTTACTGACGTTCGATAAGCCCAGAGAGCTAAGAAAAATTGGAGATGCCAGTTGGATTTGTGGATACCAATATTTTGTTGAAGCATCGTGACCAATACCTTGTTCACGGCCTCAACCTGGCCATTCGCCTGGGTGTAGTATGGCGTTGAGCTATCATGGCGTAAGCCCAACTTTGATGTCAGCTCAGCCATCATGTAATCCCGAAAATGAGTGCCATGATCGGTGAAAATGGCTTGAGAGACTATGAAACGCGTAATAACATGGTTGAAAATGAATTGAGCAGCTGTCTTACCATCGACAGCTAATGTAGGCATCGCTTTGGCCCACTTAGTGAAGTAGTCCACAACAAAGATTATATAAGCATGCCCCCCGGCTGAGTGAGGGTTACATGTCATAAAATCTATGCCCCATTTAGCAAAAGGGCCTACGGTAATGACAGGATGCAAGGGCAGGGGTGGCGTGTGCATCTTGCGCTGAAAGACATGGCACGCGTGGCATTTTCGAACTGCAACAATACAGTCCTTGAATATAGACGGCCAAAAGTAACCCGCACACAGAATCTTCTGGGCGGTGGCATATCCAGACATGTGACTACCACAGGCACCACTGTGACAGCCATTCAAGAATTTCTCAGCCTCTTCCAAGGTCAAGCACCGGCGAAGCACAGAATCAACTCCGACTCGATACAAGGTGTCTCCTACAATGCGGTAGGGTTGATATTGATGCTGAATACGACGTTGGGCATCTTTTGTCAACTCGGACTGGAACATGGATGTTTGAAGATACACGATAATGTCACCGTACCATGGATCACGAGTGCTGATAAGAAAGAGTGTTTCATTTCGGATACGATCCTTGGATTGGGATGGAACGAAGTCTGTCGGGAGAGAGAAAATAAGATCAACAAAAACCAATGATTTCATTGATTTTGCGGTGGTGAAATCCAAATCGAAATCCTGAAGGATTACAATCCATTTGGAGTACTTGCCCCCCAGCAATTGTCGAGACAAGATTTATGTCATGGGGTTGCAATCGGAAATCACGGTTACCGTATGCAACAAGATGTAATGGCGGAACTGCTAAACAGCCTGACTGCAGCAAGTGCCAACCTCTCGATGTGGGCATAGCGTGTTTCCATGTCAAGAAGATTCTGAGATAGATAGTAAACTACGTGTTCATTTCCATCATCGTCAACCTGTACTAGAACCATACCTATCGTGCTAAACGCAACGGCCAAATAAAGGGTAAAATCGCGATGATAGTTGGGAGGACGTATCAACGGAGTGTTAACGAGAAAAGTTTTAAGCTTCTCGAAGGATTGCTAGGCAATCTCGTCCCAATGGAAGGGAATTTCCTGTTTCAAAAGTCGCGTAAACCCCTTGGCCACTTCTGCGTAGTTCAGAATAAAGCGTCGTAAGAAGTTGGCTTTCTCCTGTAGACTCTGTAGTTGATGTAATGAGGATGGGGATGGGAGGTTACAAATGGCCTCGATCTTGAGGGGGTCAAGGCGAATTCCATCTTTGGAGACGATAAACCCAAAAAGATGACCAAAATCCACACAAAAGACGCACTTGTGAGGATTGAGCCTAATATTGTAACGTCTGCAACGGAGGAAAATATGGCAGAGGTGTTCAGGATGGTCCTCATGCTGAGCTAAATGAGCCAGAAAATCGTCCAGATATGGCTGAACGATATGACGTATTTCATGAAAATCATAGGACATAGCACGCTGGAAGGTGGCTCCAGTGTTTTTCAAGCCAAACAAGAGCTTTTTGTAAGCGAAAGTAGCCCACGGAAAAATAAAGGCAGTATTATGTTGATCAGCGGGTAAAATATTGATTTGATTGTAACCCGAGAAACCGTCCATAAGGGAATAAATCTCACTCCCCACGCATTCATCGATGATCTGGTCTATAAAAGGAGTGGGATAATTGTCCTTAGGACAGGCCCGATTGATGTCTTGGTAGTCAACACAGACCCGTATAGTGCCCTGCTTCTTATCTACAGGGACAATATTAGAAACCCATTATGTGAGGGAATTGGATAGATAAAGCCCGCGTTAAGAAGTTTTTCAACTTCTGCCTTTATAGCTACGGTTTTTTGGGGATGCACTGGGCGTAGGTGCTAACGCACGGGTTTCACACCGGGTAGGTGGGAATCTCATGCACGACTATATTGGGATCAATCCCAGGCATCTCTTCATAGGACCATGCGAAAACATCTTTGAATTCACGAAAAAGGCTTGTGTATACCTGAATCTCTTCGGGAGAACAGGGAACTCCCACATGAATGTTCTCAACTATCCTCGGTTTGACGAAGATGTCGATAGGCATGGTTTGTGTAATGTTACTTAGATTTCCCTCACCTCATGATTCACTATCGGTATTTGAAGAGGCGGAGTGGGAACCTAAGATGCGAAGCGCTCTAGACAATCAAACATTGCCCCTAGGCCAGGCATGAACGAGGAATGATGATGTCCATCGCTCCACGACAGATCTTCAATAGAGATCGTTTCAACAATAGCTTCATCAGAAGGGAAGACTTCTCTTAAAGGATCAGGCGAATCTGCATCGCCTAGCCAAGGGGATTTAGAATATACATCTAAAGCCATGCTCGAAGGAGCATGTTCAGGAGGAGGAGGATCAGATGCAGTGACAATCTCGCAATAATTGATCTCAACTGGAGTTAAAAGCATCGATTCTCTGAAAGAGGTCACCTGTTCAGGCGAAGGGATGATCCAAGGGTCATCTGACCTAGAGATCATGTTAACTTGAACGGTGTGCAGTGGCGGCAGGGGAAAAATACCCATGAGGACGGGGTCCTTGAAAAGATCAGGTCCTACACTGTTGGGGGGATTGGGGATCTCATCCACGTAAGGTACGTTGTTCTCAGAGGATGAGGTGAAGAAAGACAACTGGTTGACAGTGATGATCTTGCCCTCATGTGGAAACTTTAGAAGCCGGAAGAGGGTGGATGGAACGCATAACATAGCGTGAGTCCAGCTGCGACCAAGAAGCAGATTGTAGTTGAGCTTGGCATCAACCACTTCTACTTACACATTGACTGTCTTACCCTGTAACGTTATCGGTAAACTCTTGAGAACACCCAGGGGTTTTGATTCCCAACCATCAAATGCCTCTAGGGCATTGGGAGATGAAGTAAGAGCTGGAGAGCCAATGGCCTTCCAGCAGGCAGATGACATAACACAGGTGGAAGCACCTTCGTCCACAACGACTCTATGGATGTTGAGGCCGTTGATCCCAACTTGTATAACGAGAGAAATTTGATGTGAAAGTCGGGGGACAAAATTTTCTAGGTCGAAGGTGAGAAGACTGGAATCGGCAGGATCAATTCCACCGATTGCAGACAACAAAGCTTTCCGTTGCGATGGGCAACTTTGAAGAACTTCCAACGCAGACATTGCGGAAGGCGCCTGTGCCAAATCCTCAACAATGTTGTAGTGCTGAGTGGCACAGACATTTGGATTATAGGAATATTTTCGCAGAACACCTTTAGAAGGTGGTCTCACAATAGGTTCAGCGTTGGGCTTCTCAATTTCTAAAGGACCAGAGACAGGTGGGGGAGGTGGGCCATCAACGACTTCCTTCCCAGCTACCTGGCGTGATCCAGCATAATCCTTTGAACGCGTAGCAGTTGAGACAGGTGTAGCACCATTCATCATAAAAACTTGGGACCCAAATGGTGTAGATGGTGAGGGCTACTCAACCATCTGGGTCTGCTAAGATGGGAATGGTTCTTTGAGAACTGCCAGAGTCCCTTTGGAGCCTTTCAGAAGTTGAATAACTTCAGATCGTCGGGGAAAATCTTTGGTATAATGATCTCCTTCACAGATGAGGCAAGGTTACTTCAGTTTTCGTTGGGAACCATCGTCAGCACAAGGTTTAGAGGATTCCGGTTTCGGGGCATCAGGTTTGGATTTGCCTTTAACCTTGTTCTTTCCTTTGGAGGCCTTTTCCGTAGGATTAGCCTGAACAGCGTTGACCTCCGCAGTTTTACCAGAATTCTGAGGGGCGAGAAGAGCAGAATTATTGGAATAATTTGACTTCTGCTTCCCATTAGAGGACTTCCGAGAAGTTTGAGAGATGGATCCAATAACACCGTCCACCGATGGGGTAGGTGGTGCTTTAGAGGTCCTTGGCTGCGGGGCATCAGTCAAAATATCATAAAGCGTGCCAGATTGGGAGTACACCAAATCAAGGTACTGGGCACGCGCGATGTCTTTTTCTTTGGTCACACATGCCCCCATAGAAATATCTTGAGCGATCTTGCTAACGAAAGAGGTAGTGAACCAATGAGTTAGTAGCTGATCAGGTATATCAAACTTGATCAGTCTACGATGACGTCGCCACTCATGAATATGATCAGATATGTGGGTGGCTTTATCCTGCTTCAGAGAAGTCAGGAGATGAGTCTGGGCTTCATAACGAACCGGTAATTGGAAATGTGTCAGAGAAGCCATAGCTAACATATTGAAGTTTTGAAAGATACCGCAGGGTAATTCTATATACCACTTAGCAACAGCACCGGTAAGAGTGCACTGGGAAAGACGTAGACAAATTGAATCATCGACCCAAGAGTTTGAAGAACATCATAGATGGTAGGTCATGACATGAGCTTGGGGGTCCTCTCTAGCTTTACCTTAAAATTTAGGACAGTCACCTGGCACCTTGGTTGGAACTAGAGGCCAATAAGGATTGTGAAGAATCGGATCATTGGTCAATTTAGATACATCGGGTAGTTCCAATGTGGCAAGGAAAGGAAACTGAGGATTGAAAGGCATACCAGGCCCTCGATAAGGACCCGTACCTGTACTCCACCCTGGTTGAGCATAACTTTTCCCCCATTGGTTCTGTCCTAGAGGATTCTGACCATAGGGGGTGTAAGCCGTATATTTAGGTTGATACGGTTGCTGATAACTAGTGTAAGGGGGTTGATAACCGGGGTATGGACCTTGATTATATGTTGGCCCCGTTTGAGTAGTATGAGGATTTGACTGCTGAGTATAGGTATAGCCCGGTTTTTGAAGGTAATAACCAGAACCTTGGGGCGGGTTGTAAACCGGTCGAGATTGACCTTGAAGATAATAACCACCTTGGGGTTGAGCGGGTTACTGGTAAGTGGGTCCCTGCTGAGCCTGATGAGTTAGGCGCACAGGCGGATTCAGCTGTGGCATGGAGTAAATCAGCTGTTGAGCAGGGTTGACTGGATGTGTAGGTTGGCCTGGTTGAACAGGTTGACCTGGCTGAACGGGCTACCCTAGTTGAAAATATTGACCCGGGTGAATAGGTTTCCCTAGTTGAATAGGTTGACCTGGCTGATGTAGGACACCAGGCTACCCCGGATGATCCGGTTGGCCTGGTGGCAGGATAGGACCAGTCTATGCCTGATAACCAGGTTTGCCTGTGGCAGGACCATAACATGGTCTCGGATGCGCAACATTCAGACCAATAGGAAACTGAGGTTGTAGAGGTTACACCATAGGTTGAGAGGGTTGGATTTGCCCCCGAGGACCATACAACGGTCCCGGTTGATACCCTGGTTGACCTGTGGGTCCTTGAGGTTGCCCTGGTTGGACCACAGGGTGAGGTTGTATAAGTTGACCTTGAGGATTGTAGGACTGTCCTTGCGGACCGTATAACAACCCCTGCTAACCCGAAGGTTGGCCCTGTAAGGGTTGTCCTTGCAGGTCATATAGATAACCAGGCTAGCCCGAAGGTTGACCCTGGAAGGGTTGTCCTTGCGAGTTGGAAGGTTGCCTAGCCTAGGCAGATAGAGAACCTTGGACATACTGATAAGCCTCTAGAGCAGGAAAACGCAGAGGGTTCCCTTTCTCATCGTACTGATATGGAAAAACATAAACAGATGTACCATCATGTCCATAATGGGAGAAATAAGGACGGTTGGGATCTTGGGAGGATTGACCAAACTCAGAGTTAGACTGTTGTAAAGACAATCAATACTCCTCAGGAGAGATATTCTCTGGAATAGCAGATTCTATGTAGACGTCTTCAATAAGTGATGCGGTCCTGATAGACTGAGTAGTAATAGTAGGTGTAGATGCGGCTATGCAGACGGTAGGACTAACAACTACTGATGTGACCTGAGGAGATGACGTGAGAGGTGTCCTTGGGGACATCCCTAACGAAGCAATAATCGGCCTCGTAGATGGAGTGGATACTCCCATGGAGGTGACATCGGCCACAATCTAACTTAAGGATCTATACCCTGCTGGAAGCGAAGGACTAGGCGAAGACATGACAAAAGACTCGGGGTTGTTTTCAAGGAACAATTGGTAATCTTCACTAGATGTAGGAATTTCCTCACTAGGAGAAGGACTGGGTGAGTCCATATCTAACCCTGCCGCTAGATCTTCTAAAAGACAGCGAGGACTAGGAGGAATAACAGCAGCTAAAAAAGGCGATCTCGATGTAAGAGGAGGGAAATGTTCCCCTACTCCAAATCCAAACCAAGCATTGGATAAGGGCCAATTGAATTCAACTAGTCCACCAAAGGGGAGCTCAGATAGAACCGGTCCCCTGTCGGGAAAATCGGAGACAATAGGCTGCTGAGGTTCAGTAGAGGACTGAGAGACCTTTGATGAATCGTCTGTGTAAGGACTACCAGTAGATGAAACTGAAGGTTCCGCCACTATGACAGTAACGAAACGAGGAAGAGATCAAAATAAAAACACACAAGCCAAAACCAAGGCAAACAACCAAATATCCAACAAGCAAATTCTAAAAGGGCGTGTGATCGCAGGTGATTAATTTTACCACATTGAAACTTAGAAACTTTACCGTTTCATGTTTTAAGAGTCGAGAAACGGATAAAAGGTGACTCTATCTCTTTCAATTTGGAAACAAGCGTGAAAGGACAAGCGCTTGATGATCCTTCAAAATTTAATGAGTCAGAAAAGATCAAAATGACTACTCTGGAACTCTAGGAAAAGGGTGTACCAAATATCTGTGAACTGCAATATACACCTTGGTTCAAAAATGAAAGAGAAAACAACCAAGGACTTGACGTATGTGTAGGAAATCTCCCCAAATGTTGTGTCTAGTGTATCACGGGTATAAGGTGGCAGACTCGGCTTCCTACGGATAAAGGATAACAACCTAGTGGGGTCTCCCTTTATATACGTGACGATACGGGGAGCACAAGTCCGTACTAGTGCTGTCTAAAGCCAAGAGGCGAATGAAAGCTACTAGGTTTAACAACGCCGGAACACGTCACTAGCCTAGGCCTCTAAATATTTCGTTAATGTTTCAATGCTGCCTTAAGGTAAATTGAATAAATTTTAGAGTTAATCTTCAATTATGTTTCAATTTCAGGCCCTACCGAATGTTATGTCTCAAAATCCTCTAAATGCACACTACATGCCACAATATACCACTTTGTTCGATGAATAGCTAACTACGGGAAGGTTGAGAGCTTTCCAAACAATAACAAAATGATCACAAAACAACCACTAGTGTCTCTAATGCACGCTAATGAAACTAAAAGCTTTTCCTTTAGAGTTATATAACACTAATAACGTAGAAAATTTTTCAATTTACACTAACTAATCAAAAGCACAAGAATTGATTTTTTGTTTTTTCAATGTTTAAGAGCAAGATGCACTAAACAAAATGAAAACTAATAAGGAGAAAAATTTGAGAAATGATAGCAAAAGAGTAAAGACAAGCAAGTTCACTCAATACAAAATACACAATCAAACCTCAAGCTGATGGAGAAATCCGTCAAGTCGAAGAGGAATCCCAAAAACTCATATGAACCATGTGATCTAGGCTCGAAATGAGACAAAGCAAAACTTGAATGAGAAAGAGAGAAATCACTCAAATAACGCAATGAAACAATGGAAAACCACCAAATGAATGCAAAGAAGCAACAACGAAGTTGACTAATCAAACTAAAACCAAACAGTCCCACGGGAGGCTCGGCACACTATGGCACCTAGATGCCCTAGGGCTAGAATGTAAAACTGATAGTAGAGGGAAAACAATCGGAGGATGGAGGTCACACACATTCAACCAAGACTTCAGGGCACTCAGGCAGTCGAAAAAATGACACCAAAACCAAAAATCAAGCTCAGAAGGCTCAAAAACAAGCAAACCCTGGAACCACACATGATTGGCGCGACTGTCTGGCTGCAACTAGCGCCAGAACAGGATTGGCGCAGAGGCCTAACCAGCAACAAGTGCCATTTGGCATGACTGTCAGGTCAAAAAACATGCCAGTCGAGTTTACTAGTGACAAAAACAAAAACAAAAGCAAACAGGGAGCAAATCAGGGATGGTGGGAGCTGAACAGAGGCTTTAGACCAGAAAGAGACAAACCAGATAAGAAAATAAAGTAGACAAAATCCAAAAACAATCGAAAGAGACAAGAAAAACTCCAATCAAGTCCCCAGCGGAGTCGCCAATTTGTTGGAGAGGTAAATCCCCTCTGCGGACAGAGGCGATCCCTACTAGCCCAGATCAGGTCTAGAAACAATCAAGTCATGCTAAGATGTAGGTTCCTAGTTACAAAAGACCAAGATGCGACAAGAGACCTACCTTAAGTCCCACACTACTGTTGCTTGCAGAAAATATGACGCTTCTGTCCTTCGCTTTGGCAGATCACAATTCTCCCACTTAGCACGTTCGAACACCTGCACGTACACGAAGAAACAACACACAACGTAAAACCTAAAACATGTAACCATATATCAGTCAGAGAAGATATACTTCATAACATAAGACATGAACATATGAATGGAACCATAATCAAAGTCGCTTATTATTAATAACAACAAAAGAAAGATACAACCTGAGCTCTGACGCTGGATCTTCCTTCGGCGGGTCGATAGTGGAGCACATCTCAATGAAGCTCATTGGGAATGGGACAAAGCTCTCTCTCTTCGGCTTAGCTCTCAGAGGCTGTCTGGCGATAGTCTCCTTGCTACTGATTCAGCTCTTAGTCTTATGATCCTTAAGGCTAGCTTGCAAAGGGAAAATTGCAAGCTTATATAGATGGTGGAAGGGGAGTTGGGATCCCTACAATGGTGGGATTGGCCCTATCCTCAAGGAAGCTTCCATGATAGGTGGAAAACCACTTCCCCTACATGGAGATCTGGAGCCAAACTTCCCAACTCATTTTAGAGACTCGTTCAGGAGTTGGTTGGAATCAAACTTCCGCCATTTATTTTTAAAAAACAATCCTTATTAAGCTTGGCGCGAGTAATACACTGGGACAAAGCGCCAGTTGGCGCGCCCTCTTTGGTGGATTTACCCCATTGGCGCGAGGGCTAAACTAGTTGGACGCGCCAAGGCCAAAAGGTCAATTTTTAGGGTTTTTTACAAGAAACTGTCTTCAGAGGAATGATTTTCCTTGTCAAGGGGGATGCCATGAAAGTGGTTTCAGGTCATGTCACTTCTCACAGGTCACGGAAAAGTCCCTCCAATGTGCAGGATGGGGGATTGCAGGGACGGTGACAAATTACTGTGTAACAGACTGGAATTTCTTCTTCTTTATCCTTTTTCTCTTGGACTAACTTGTCCATTTAATTATCTGTTTCGTTTATCTAAGCAATCAACTGTAAAATGAGATTCATCATCTCATCTTTCTGATTGGTATCCTATAAGACTTCCTTGGCTTGAGGATGTTCTGTAGGGGGTAGCTTTAGTTGCTTCTTTAATGCAGCAATTTCTACATTTTTCTTCTTGATCTTCTTTTGCAACTTTTACATTTTTAGGATCATATCCTACTCAATTACTATCTCTTCCAAGGATTTAATTCTAGTGTCTTTTTCCTGTGAAGATGCCTTCTCCAAGTTGAGCTGATCTCTAATATTTACAAGAGTGTTTTGCAATTTCTGTGCACTCATGGCCTTGGTGGTCATTGTATAATAAATCATCTCCCCTGCCTGGCTATGAAACTCAATTTGGTCCAGAGGATGAATATCCTGGACTGGGACTTCAAAATCTATATTTTTGTAATAAGAAGATGATTTGGGAGTTTGAATTGCAGGTTGAAGAAATTTCTTCTGCATATTTTAATTCTTATAGTCAAAGGCTGAAAGTAGCCTATTCTGGATGCTAGGAGTTTGTTTTAGATACTGAGAATATATTTTTGTCTTAATTTCTTCATTTCTGGCTTTGATTTCTTTGTATATTTATTTGATATCCATGTCCTTTTCTGTTGGTTTTTTAGATGAATAAAATTCAATACTGTGCTACTTTTGAATGAGTTGAGTCTTTGAAGTAGTAGGTTGTTCTTCTTCTTCAATTATTGTAGGAGGTGCATTTTCTTTTGCTGCAATTTCTATATCAATCACCTCTATTGTTTCTACCTCTTTATTAGTAGGATTTAACTTTGGCTTTGTACTTTATCTCAATTTAAACTTGGTCTCTGTTGTAGTATCTGCAGTATAGGATCCTTCCTCTATGATTATTTTTTCATTTCTGTCTTCTTAGGCTAGATTTTGCAAAGTTTGACTAGTATCACTTTTCTTCTCTGCCTCTACCAAGGTATTCTCTAACCATTGATATTGGTTGGAGAATTTCTCAATATCTGGCTTCTTTTCATGTACATATGGAGTGAGTTTTCATTCAACTCTCATTTTACTAATAACTTCAAGGGGATCATAATACCATAGGAATTTGGGACTCAAATTGAACTCCTACAAATTTTTTTCAGCCTATGGACCTGCATCTCTATTGTTACAGATAAAAGGGCCAACCTGGTTCTTCAACTTGAACTATGTCTTTTTCTTTGCTGCCAAGAAATTAACTGCATCTGAATTAAGAATCTACCTTATGTATTCAAGTGAAAATAACCTCATAGGGAGGTATCTAGGTAGTTTATATGGAACCAGACTTTATCCATATACTCTTATTTCAGTGTGATTTTGGTACAAGTACCAATCACCTGTCCTATTATGCTTTAGCATCTGGAGGACTTTATTAATCTCTTCACTGACTCTAGGCTACATGCTGTTGTTCAGCAAATTTACCATAGGATGAATGAAGGAATCTATAAAATATGTATAATTGAATTCATTGGAGTCTGTCCTTATCAAGGAAGTCCAAAAGATGACTGATTGAGGATTTCCTTCCACATCAAGCTTCTGAAGGTTTATATTGAATTTCTCAGACTGAAAGTATAAGAACATGTGGAATAGGAATGATGAATACTTTAAAATACCTTCAAAAGGCATTTTTACCAACTGCTCATGAATACTGTCAGCAAGGTATTGGGAAAAATTAAAAATGGTAGCAAGAGGTTGGCCATGTGTAAAAGTGGACAAAAAACCTAATACTGTAACATCAACATGTTCATCTGTAAAGTAGCCAAGAATAAAAGACAACATAGATATGATATGTCTAGTCCTTTCAGAAAATTTTGCAGAAGGGTATGGAGGATTTATCTTGGGAATTTCTACAGAAGAAGGCATGAAGGTTTGAAATATCTGGACCTCTTGGGGAAGTCTAGTTTGAGGTATAATTGAGTGAGGGCCTCAATTGATAAAGGGATTTCATCAGGCCTGGGCTATATTTGGAGCATTTGATTAATTGAGTCAGTAATAATGGTAAACAGGAATTATTTTTTAGGGTTTATGATGGCTCTCTGATCAGGAAAATAACATGATTGATAGAGTCTAATAACTTCTGGGAATTGGTAGGTCTGAGGAACAACGTATTTTGGTAAATTTGATTCCTAGATGAATAATTCATCAGCCTGGTCTATGGATCTTTCTTGGCTCCAGCAGTGGTGCTCAAGAAGGTTGAATTTTGTCACTGTATCAGTAATCTTGAAGTCTTTGTCAGCTAATGGAATGTTTTCTATATATACAATAGGGGGTTGTAGAGAAATGATAGGTACAATGTTTTTGGAAGCCATTGCTTTGCTTGATTTATCAATTATATTACTCTTTTGGCTTTAGAAATATTGATTTAGGCATGTAGGAGCACCTCTGGAATTTATAACAGGTTTGCAGACTAATTTGGATATAACAGGGGCTTATATTTTGTCTACAAAGGTACAAACATGCTCAATTAACTTAAACTATAATTTTTGTAACAAAAGGCAATCTCAAGACCTTAGAGTTTCTACAAAATATATCTATGGCCTATAGTGCAATTTTTTCTGACAAAAAGTAATCTCAAGACCTTGGAATTTTGGTAAAAGACATATAGATTCTATAGAAAATGAATTGAAAGGCAAAAAATTATTTTTCAGGTATACAGAGTCTTTAAACTTCTTCAATTTACTCAATCTGTGATTTTCAATAGTCCAAGGTTTCAGAATTTGTGCAAGTAGGTTTAGGGTTTACAGAAAAAAGGGTTTTCAGGAAGTAAGAGGGCTTTTAGGATTGCAAAAGGTTCCTAAATGATTCAATTTAGTTGTATTACTTCTTTATATCAGGGAATAGGTTTGTTTTTTTGAATATTACCTGGAAAATGAAGATTTTTGTGCAGGAGGTGTTTTCTGGTGTTATAGAAAGCTTTCTGAAGCTTCTACTGGTCTTTATAAGCCTCGATTTGGTACTAAAATGTTTTGTTTCATCAAAGATCTTCAAATTCTGGTGAATTGGGCTTAAAATGAGGTCGGAAACATGACCTGGTAGCAGAAAAACTGGTTGGCAGTTCTTCTCGAGTGCAAAATATAACAAAAAGGTGAAAAAAGGGTGCAAATGGGCGGTTTTATGCATTTTTATCAACAGTGAATGAATTTAATGGGCGGTCAATTTTGATTTGACAGGGCGGTTTGTGCACTGGGGAAGAAAACAACCAAGCCGTTTTCCAATGAGTAAAGGTGGTAAGCTGTATTGTTTTGAATGGTGCGATCCAATGAAAATCGACCACGTAGAGGGGAGGGAGAGCCTGAAAACTGTGCTTTTCGTAAGGCTTTTGATATGCTAACTATCGGGCAATGAAACGCACGATAAGCTATGCTGGTCGTCGGATCTGGCAGATGAAGTTTGGATGGCTAGGATGATGCGATAGAGTCATAGGGTTGTAAAAGGCATGGGGCTGGTGAATAAACTATGTGATTGGTTAATATGTATTGGTCAGGGTTTTTTACATATAACCAATGGGGTATAAAGCATGGGATATTATATGTAAGTGGGGTTTAATATTAACATATGGGATGCAAGTAGTTGTAATATTATAACAAACGGGGAATATACATAGTGGGACCGAGATTATTAACATGTGGGGATTTAAAACATAGGTTTAAAATAAAAATATGGGTTGGGATATAATATATATGGATTTAATTAATACGGGATTTAAAAGGTTTATACAAAAGTTAATACATTAAGTTAATGTTAATATTAAAGTAATGTAATGCAGGATATGTCAAATACACTAAGAATAGTGTAAAACATGATATCAGGAGTAGATTTCATCATTGTGAGTCCTGTTATAACATTTTAACATTTATACTTAGGATAAAAACTATTTTTTTAGGTTTTTGGGTATTTTTTAATATAAGGGGAATTAGTTAAGGGCTTTTACTTTTCTTAAGTAAAATGTGTTTTTAACTTAGGAAAAGGGGCTTTTTGCAAGGGGGGAAAAGAGTGCAATAAGGGGAAAGAATGAAAATGGAGGGGATGGAGTATTTTTACAAGGGGATGATTTTTGAAGGAAGTTAGTAAATGAAATGACCAATTTTCTACTTATCCATGATTGTAAAAACTGCTTATACCTATCCATCTGCTACCCTAACATTTTTTCTTCATTTACATGGGTGCATTTGAGCTTGCAAACACTTATTCATTTTCTTTTAAAACATCAAACTAACTAATTCAATCCTTATTTCTTCCAAGGGCTCAAATTAAACTGTTGAGCTCCTTATTATTCTCTACCTAACTACTAATCTTCCAAGATTAAACTGTTTGGCTAGATCTGCATTCTCTATTTAACAACATGAAATTTAAAGCATGAGAAGTCAATATTAAGTTGTTTGACCTTCATGGATTGTGGCATTTTAACAAGTTGCACACAATATTTACTTTGCAGTAAAAGTAAATAGTAGTAACATTTGGATTTGCATCACTTTCATGTTTTATTTTTTATCTCTTTTTGTTTGGGGTCCATTTTCGTGTTCTTTTTTATATTTTTTCTTTCAAGCCCTTTAATTTTTCTTTTAGGACTTTTACCCTCTTTACATTTTTTTTATTTTCCTAATATGGGAAAACAATTCGTAGAAAGAAAAGTATGTACATATTACAAGACTAATCAAAGTAAAATCAAAATTATGAATCCTATTTTTATAGGACCCTAACACCAGTTAGGGTGAATTATAGGCTGCATAGAGTTTTAGAGGGTTTCTGAGATTCAACTGTCATATCAGATCCAGAAGTCAGAAGTCAGGGTGTGAGACTGGGAGCCCCAGATCTGTGATTTCACTCATATTTATTTTTTGTTGGGGTGACACAATGCCTACAGGAGGTGACACAAGGCCTACGTAGGAACTACATAGAGACCTCCAGAGGCAGCTTTTCTAGTGACCTGATTAGCTGAATTTTCCAGTGATTGCGTGACGTAAAACTCACAATTTCTTTCTGCCAATATTTATCTTTGTAACTGAATAACCCTTGAGATATTCAGAGATGTATTATGGATTTTCTACTTCTTATTATTACAAACCGTCAGATTTGCTACACTGGTTTTCCCGCATTGGGTTTTTCCGGGGACTTGTGTCCAAAAATAATTGTGTCCTATGTGTGATTGATTTCTTGCTCAGTTTCCTTGTTTTGGAATAATATTTTTATTCAGTGTAGGCTACTTCAGTAGTTACTCCAATAATTCATATATGAATTAATTATGTAAAAGTAATTTACATAATAGGAGAAATACACTTTGTTGTTGCAGTAGGATTCCTAAGATTGTCAGATCTAGGAATTTTCACGTGTCACAGAGGAGTGGCAGGTTTTTTTCCAAAGCATTCTGGGAAGGGCGACGCTTTCTAGTTGGGATTAGATGTGGTTATCACTTCAAGAGGAAGAGTTGAGGAGATCTAATCAAGTGCAAGCTTGAAGACAGTAGTGGGAGTGGATCTAAGGGTACACAAGAGGAGGAGAATGCAAGTCTCGCATCGAAAGGGAAACAAGGAAAACAGATAAAAAAGAGAGATGTATCAAAGGTGAAATGCTTTAGATGTGGTGAGATGGGCCACTTTTCATCACAGTGTACTTTGAATAAAAATGACAAGGATGAGAAGCATGCTCTGACAGTTACAGCCACAAATATCGAGCAGGATGAGTTTGCTATGAGTGCCCATGCTTCTCCTAGTAAGAATTGGGGTGACATAGAGTTTTATTTCACTTTGAAATTCAGTTGGGCAGGATCCTTGAGGATCCCACTTCATGGATCATTACCTTTCTACGGGATCCCATAATCAACAGTAGTGGGATGGAGTAGTTTTAGTGAGAGCCGAGGAGTGATGGAGATGATAGTGCAGTGGGTAGAAGTGCTCATATATGGAGCAATGCAGATCAGAGCAACATCAACGTAGCAGTAATAGCAGATTGCAATGGAGTGCAACACAATGCACAGTAGTGCTATGCAATGCATAGACTCAACAACGTAGTGCATCAGAGAGACAATGCAGTAGTTACCAGCAGTCAGAGTATTTGACACCGAGGTGCATCCACTGAACACTTGTTCAGTTCTGGGTGAGTTCAGTTGTTTCTCTCAGTAGCTGAGTTGTAGTGAAAATTCAGTGTTAGCAGTGGCAATGCTAGTAGCATAGCAGATGTAGAACTTGAGAGGGAGATGTAGTACAGATGTGGCAACGACAATGGAAATGTCATGGGCAATAGTACAGTTGCAGCAACAACGCAGTGGTTGATGGACTTCAGCAAAACAGAGGATGCTTCAGGGTCAGAGTAGCATGAAACAAACATATTGTTAAAGCACCTTCCTTGCTAAGAGGGAGTGTTTAATTTTGTAGCATTGGAAAGTGTTCTAAGCCCCAAATTTTTTGGAGAGGCTTAGGCACGAGTATTCCAAAGAACCCATAAATTTTTTGTGAAAATTCCACTCGGTTAATGTTTCATTAAAATAATTAACTATTTTAATGGAGACCGTATGTCTAAAATTAGTGAAATTAAATAATTAAAGAAGATTAATAAAAAATAGAGAATAATCTAGAAAAGGTGGAGATCAAGTCATGTCAAAATATTAGCCGTTTATTAGATATCTAATCTCTATCGTTGATTTCTCAATGAGAAGACTATAAGGAAGGCTTGAGGGTCATTTGGAAAGTGACACATGGAGTGAATATTGAGATCGAATTCTTCTGATGGAGTAGTGCTTGGACGAAGATCATATCTAAGTGATTCAATGCAGTGAGGGTAGAGTAGCTTCCGGAGAGAGATTTTCTCAGTCGGAGAACCATCAGCAGAGAGAGGTAGGAAGATGTCCAAAAAAGCCAATGAAAAGTTAGTCAGGGTGACACAGAGGCTGCGTAGAGCCAATCAGGGCTATGTAGAGGTTCAGAGGGTTTTTGATATTCAGCTGTCGAATCAGATCCAGAAGCCGAAAGCTGGGGTGTGAGACAGGGAGGCCTAGATATGTGATTTCCGGAGTCAGTTCGATCAAGAATTTCTGGGGTGATGCAGTGCCTAGAGGAGGTGACACAGGGCCTATGAAGTCACTACGCAGAGACCTCAAGAGGTAGCTTTTCCAGTGACTAGATCAACTGGATTTTCCAGTGATTGTGTGAGGTAAAAATCACAATTTCTTTATACCATTATTTCTCTATGAAACTGAATAAACCTTGAGGTATTCAGAGATGTATTCAGGATTTTCTACTCCTTAATAATGCAAACCCTCAAATCTGCTTCACCGGTTTTCCCACAGTGGGTTTTTCTAGGGACTTGTGTCTAAAAATAATTGTGTCATATGTGTGATTGATATCTTGATCAGTTTCCTTATTTCAGAATCATATTTTTATTTAGTGTAGGTTTCTTCAGTAGTTACTTCAGTAATTCAGATATGAATTAATTCTGTACAAGTAATTTACATAATAGGAGAAGTACACTCAGTTTTTGCAGTAGGATTCCTAAGATTGTCAGATCTAGGAATTTTCACATAGAAGTATGACTTGTGGCCCATGGCATAAATCCTATTTTTTTTCTCTACCCCCTATCCGTGTCAATTATTTCTCTCATCTATGGAGAAAATGCACTTGAAAATAACAGGAACCTCATTTCCTCCTAGTGGCCAGGTTATAACACAACCCAATAGCCTATTAATGGTTAGGTTTGACTTCCTCAACTCTTAATCATAGTTGTAATGTAGAATATTCTAGATTATTCTTCATCATAAACACATGGATAGCCCCTTTTCCATGAATAATGGATACCGACATGGCATGCTCTCAAATTATGGTCGCAAAAATAGGGATTTCAGATTATGAATGGAATAAATTTTGCATACATACTTCGATTGAGATGATTTTGTTGAACCCTTAGTTAAATTGAGAGGGGGGGGGGGTGAATCAATTTAATACATTCATGGACTTTTAAAACTTTCCTTTAAACTTATTTACACCTTCATTTCATGATCAACTTATTACATAATGTAACAGCAATCTTAATATGTGAGCAACAGGTATTAAGCAGATTAGATAAACCATATCAACACATAAACATCATGCACATTGACAAAAGATATAAGTGGAAACCCAAAAGGGAGAAAACCACATCTTATTATTGTTGTGATGCAAAGGCAAGCTCCAAATCCCTCTCACCACGTATTTTCTGCAGGCTCCAACCTACAGGAGGCTCCTACCTCAATTCTGCAAGCTACAACTTGCAAGGAAGCTCCAACTCCCATCTATTTTCTGTAGGCTCCAACCTACAGGAGGCTCCTACCTCAGCCAGCTACAACTGACTTATATCAAGCTACAACTTGATATGGAAGCACCAACTTCCTCACTCTTTCACAAAAAAACATGCTGATTTACCTGGATATCAGCTCTGTTCTATACCTTCTTCACTGCTGTTCACTAGCCTTCATATCTGCCTTATATCATCTCTGAATCTTCACAGCTTCTCCATCTGCTCCTCCTTCTTCTTACCCTCTCTGCCTCATTTCTCCATTCTCTAACATCTCTATGCATATCTATGTGATATCATTTATAGATTTCACCTCATGATTGTTTGTATTCCACAGGGAATTCGAAGTGAATATGTATGACTCTTTTCCTTCCACCTTCTCGTTTTCTGGCCTAGCACATTTAGAAAAATAGAATAATATGTATACATTTCAATATTACAGTGGGGTATTTATTTGCCTATGGAGACTTGCCTTTGCATCACATACAATAAAAATAATTTTAAATCATTTACATTCACATTTATAGGTACATGAATCAATTTCACTCAGCCCTTTTTTGGCCCTTGGCTTGCTGTGCGTTTGTCTTTTCTGCTGTTGTCACTGTCTTTTTCAGTTTTTGCTATTATATTGAGATTTTTCTTGATGGCGGGTCACCCTACCAAACCCACATTCTTCATCTCTATGCATGTAAAAGTGCATCCACCAAATGTTCTTAGTTAAATTTGAATATGGGCAAATTAAATTAATGCGGAAGCTTCATTTTTCCATGGTTATGAAACCCCATATCTGTATGACAGATCTGCATATATAATTTAAATTATAACTCACCTTCACTCAAGGTCCACCAGGCCTTCAGCCTTTGATTTATGGAAATGCCAACATATATATTAGATCTTGGATTAAACCCCAATGCTATAACTTACCACGAAAGTTCTCTTTCGACAATGGTTGAACTATATAATAAGACCTTCTCACGAGGGTCGCATTAAGGTTTGACTTGTGGTTAGAACTTGAAATATAACTTGCTTTTCCACATATGTTAATATGTGTCAAGACTTTATATTACACCCAAATATCATATCTAGCCCACGACACTTTAATTTCAAACCATATATATAAGTCTCGGCATATAACTCAGGTTTTGTAGTTTAACCCCAATGGTCAATAAGCCATATTGAAACCTGACTTTGATTTATAACCAAAAACATGATGAACACTCAAGTCCGTTCGGGCCCCACATTTCAAACCGGTTTAAATAAACATTCATATGCGACTCCAACTCTGCTTCAAAACCCAAAACAACCTATGGTCACAATACACCAATCCACTATACAATTGTACCACGCGGACAACTCAGTTCTTTGAAAGAGCTACCTTGGTAAAAACAAAATGCACTACATATATTAATGTGACAGTTGGGTTCAGCCCCACCAATTTATATAACTCTGACCCAATTTCATGTTTGAATTTCTTGTTAATAATTCAACCTTGGATTAAAATCATTTAATCGTCCATCACTTAAAACATCTACAACCTTCAACGCATAAACTGAATATCAACACATTAGAGTTTCGTCATCAACGTTTACTCTTTCTCTCAGGCCCACGTATCAATTACTTAATAAACACAATTGGATATGTTCATATTCCATTATGTTTCATACGAAACTCCGACCTTATTAATCTTAAAACCCAATATTAATAATCTCGGGCCCACAGCACATCAAAACCTACCTTGCGTTAACATCCTTGCAAGTTAATGATGCGAATTTTTTCGATCTCCGATGGTTAGGAATTGGACGGAAATCATATTTTTTTCCACCCTGAGCTTTAACACGAAATTATTTTTCAAAATAGGCTATATTCTAAAACCGCCAAAGACACGTGTTGACCAAAGAACACTATCGCATTTTTTTTCTTTGATTCCGCTTACCATTTAAAACTTATGCGAATACCATAAGTGGTTTCCTGTTTCAAAACCATTCTCATGGTTCCAATTGTTTGGTTAGCTCCAGGTTCCATTCAATGCACACTGCTATACGCTCTCCCTCAGCACAGTTCAACCGCTTCAGCATTCACTTTCTCATCGAACCCATTCATCGACTCTTCACATGATAGCTACAGTTCGATAATTCAAAGGCTATCTCCAAGCCTCACGGTTCTACTAATACACGATTTTTGTAGTTTATTAACCCCAACACCTTCTGGTTCGACCACACCTCTTTAACTTCGATCTCTGCTACATCACCAAAGTTCTACTCCTCTTATGGTTCCGTTTGAATAGGCTTAACAACTTTTTTCTTCATCTACGCATGGATTAGTTTCATATCCAATGTCTGTGGTTAAATCCTCAATAAAACCCAAAACGTGATTTTCAGATTCTATTCTTCAACGCTCGACAACTTAAATTTGAAAACCATTCTCATTATCCTTCTGAGCCAATACAAATTGGATTCATACTATAGTCCTGATCTGAATTCACTTATTCGATCAAATATACTTCTAATTCATGGATTAAATACCAGATTCTTAACTTCAATTTCCTTTTTGTGTCATCGATGACTGTAATGATCGACGACTGCAATTTCTTCTAGTCTCCCTCAGAAATATATGTAGCCCTTCTTATGCTGTAATTAACATCAACATCTCAATCATATGCAGAATCTCCCTTTAAAACCCAATTACTTTTCTATCCACTCCAATGTATCAAACCGCCAAATTAAAACCCATCTTTGACCAATTCAATTAACAAATATACTATCGATATTAACTAACATCGATTTTTCTTTATGCCCAGCAATAATTTCAGGAAATTTTGTGCTTCATTATTAGATTGAATGTAGAATTCAAAGCCA
The DNA here is from genome assembly GCA_034641835.2 of Pinus albicaulis. Classification (NCBI taxonomy): domain Eukaryota; kingdom Viridiplantae; phylum Streptophyta; class Pinopsida; order Pinales; family Pinaceae; genus Pinus; species Pinus albicaulis. The sequence continues at coordinate 997,763,358 of CM076569.1, read as the reverse complement.
CATATCTCAAAAGGCGTTGACACAAGATTCAATTCATAATACCCTACCATGGTATTGTCATTAATATATCAACGGCGTGCAGAAACACCATTAACCCCAATTTCAGTATTTTACCACACTGTTCCTTACACAGTTGCTTATGAAGTTCAAAGCCCATTCACACAAAAATTAAATCAAACAATGCCATATAATTCTGAAACGTATTTTTCATATATGCAAATCAAACAAACCCCTCTTTTCTCTAAAACTAAACTCACACACTCTCCACTCTCCTGAGCTTCTTGTCTAATGCTTTCTCTGCTGCCTCTGCTACAATTTGTTGTCTCTACTTCTAGTCACCTATCTGCTTCATCCGTTGCCTCTGCTTCTTGTCTAATGCTGCCTTTCTACCTTTTCTGCTTAACTATTGTTCCTTTGTGCTCCTTTGTCTTGATGATAATTCAGGTGCTACTCCTGTCTTCTCCTTTGCCATCAACGACAATATTTCCAACAGATTTTTGCACCGTTGAAAATGTATCTATGTGTAGAACATGAAAAAAATGTGCTATGCTAAGAAACAAAGTTTTATCCACAAAAAAATCATCTGATGCCTCAAAATGATCCCAGAAGGTTTCACACCCAAATTTTCCAAACCGGGTCCCACCGATAAAAATGGTCATGTAAGATGATTCCTCCACTTTTTCCATTTTGAGAGCATCATGATGGATGGAAAACATATAATGATTCAATATAGATCAAGCCTCCCCATTTTGGGAGGCTTTTGGTCCCCAAAAGCTTCTACTAAATGAGGTGAGAAATTTTTTCCTCTAGCTTCTCTCAGGTGTACCATTTAGCCCTTCCTAGAAGTTGTCCTTTCAACCCAATCTAACAAAGGTCATGTTGCCCTTGTATTTTAGTTTTGGACCTCTTATGAAAAATTGTAATTTATTTTAACTCTTTATAATCATATCAATGCCAAATCCTCCACAAAAGGTATGATCTAGTCCTCCTTTTGATATAGCATGGAAGGTGTTGGCGCTGGAATCAGCACTTGGAATGCAACAAGTGCCTGACCAGACACATCTTAAACTATAAAGAAATTTAATGATTTGTTTTATGAGATTGGTAGGTGGTACAAAATATGATTCACTGAAAAGAGATTTCAATCAAATCCACAGTTATACTAATGAGGGTGTTCTAACTTGATGTGGTAGCAAGGTGCAAGATTATAGTCTATGAGGAGAGGAAATTGTAAGATGAGAGAAGAATCAATAGGTCTGTAAAACAGAAATCTACTGCATTTATTAGAAATTCACAAAATTAGCATTTTGACAATATTCCATTGCGAGAAAGTTGTTTCTAGTCTGACAAGATTCTCACTAAAATATCATGAAGAATAACTATCATGTGTGATGCTCTTCCACTGTTATAACAATATTTTATCAGGAATTCTTACCGTGAGAGACTAACAAAAACTGATAAAACACATAACATGCTAAAGAGACTGATAGGAACACATAATAGCATAATGATTTCTAAACTGGAACTAGAAGAAATGAGATATGGAAACACAAATAAAGTAGGCAATACACACAGCAAATTGGTAATAAGTCCTCAGTAGTATCATTCCATTTCATTCACAAAAAAAATTACAGATCGTATAAGTCAAAATTATATAACCACCAACCAATCCCGACTTCATATCAGTTTGGCATATATATACAAAATATGATACTATCATCTTACATAGAAAAAGGTAAATCTATTTCAAAAGTCATTACAACCTCGTGCAAGAGGTGAGGCTTATCCCTTAATCTTAATTATAAAGTTCTATTTTAAAAACAAGATAAACATCATGAAGGAATCATGAAGGTTGTCCCCCTGAAATGGTTGTGTGAGGTGGCAACCTATTCGAAGACCACTCTTCTATTTTAGTGCAACCAATCTTCAACAAAAAGTGTAAAAACAGTGGGAATGAGATGTGCTTGTATCCTATTAAATGTGCAAAACAGAAACATGATATTCCAAAGAAGGCTAGATATAAGACACCTGGAAGCATCCATTTCAACTGAATAACCTCTCCACTTCATCTGTTTAATGTCACCATCATGTTTCAAAACCAAAAGTAGCCCATTTTCATCACATGCTGATATTTCAAAATAATTGCTACTTTTGCAGAAAAGGTAGCAATAACCAGAAAACATGGAACATTTACCCAAAAAATTTTCTCCAAGTCAGTCCTATTCTTCATTCATCAAAGGTCCAGAATAGAAGCAAATATTCTTATGGCTTCTGCTTTAGTTAGCCTTTTATCGGACCTATTTTTCTGTCCTTGGCTCTTTGACTAAGCTTTCTTCTTCCTTTCAATTTTGTCTTATGGGCTTTCTTCAATGTTGATAATTTCATCCCTCAATTTAGGATTTTCAATCAGCTTGATGTTTAGCCTGAGTTTGTTTCTTGGTCTAGTATGAGCTATTTTGACATAGGAATTAGGGATGAGTTTGGACCTCTTTCCTCCATGTATAAATTTACTAGACTCTACCTCTTCATCTTCTGACTCTGTGTACTCAGGATCACTACTGTCTTCAAATGAGGAATAGGAATGTATCTCATTTTTCTTCCTCTTCTTGATCGAAGAACAAATGGAGGATACTAATTTATCCAAGGTAGGCTCTTCTTCTATGGTAGGCTCTATCATTTTCTGTTTGTCTTTCTTGAGAGAAAGAAAAGCTTGTGAGAGGGTGGACTAAGTGAGAGATGTGCCACTGTTTGGCTGCACTTGATGAGATGACTCAGGAATCTGGCTTGAACTTTTCATACCATGGTTGACTTCCACTGGTCCCCTAGCTGCCCTCAGTCAGTGATCATTTCGTCTTTTGCATTTTCATTATTAGGTGTCTCACTTGTTTCACTTCTTTGCATATCACTAGGATCATGCCATGAACTGACGAAGGGTTATGTCATCTTGTGTTTCCTCATATTACACCTGTAGCGCTATTTTAAAAAAAAATTCCTCAAAAAATTATTCATAGTTATTGTCATGATACATGAGGTCATTAAAATTGTCAATAAGTGTCCTAGGTCTTGGTGTCTAGGGTTTCTGAGTCATTTATACACTAGTCATCAAGCCTGCAAGGTGAGGAAAGTCCAGCACTTGTGATTTCTATTTTATTATCATCAACATATGTTAAAAAAAAAAATACATTTCTAGTCCAAAACTCTGTTTTGGAACTAGAAATTTGTCATTATCATTTTGTAATAAATTTGTAATTGTTCGCATAAGCATTCTAGGTGACAGACCCTGGTCTTTCACTCTAGCTAAAACTGAGCACTATCCTGCCAAAAAAAGACAATAAAATCATCACTATCGACCTCAGAGAAGCCAAAGCAAAGTTTGTATTTAAAAGCCAAAGTGAAAATTACAAAAACATTTGTAATGTGGGTTTAAAGTTAGATTTGAAATGAAATCTGATTGGGAAGATATTTGTGAAGAGTATAAAGGCCAAACAAGTTCATTTGAACCGATTTCATCGCTCCCAAAACGTATTTGCAAGATTGAAAGCCGATTTTGGATTTTTGGAAGGCGTGGACAGTGTTTTAGGGCTGCGCGACCCAACTTGAGCCTGCGCGACCCCCCTGGGCTGCGCGACCCAAACAGAACGGGTTTAGCACAGTAGGTTTGCACCTGCGCGACCCACCTGGGCTGCGCGACCCAAACTGAGCCTGCGCGACCCACGCAGAGACAGCATTCCGGAATTGTGTTAGAGCGCTCAGATCGACTCCAGTTGCCTTCAAAGCAGGTTTTCATCAATCACTTGGGGTTTTCAAACATATTTCTGTCATCATGGGTGGTTTCTAATATGCAAATGAAGGATTTAAAGCCCCGCTGTTATGAGATTATTGTTTTCAGGGTTAAAATGAAAATAAATGGTGTAAAAATGGGTTTGATGTCTGAAACAGTGATATGGTCAGCCTTTCATAAAACATGAAAATCAAATCTGCTCTCATACCCATAATATCTCTGTCACCATTGTTATTGTATGCCTTATCAAACCTTTGAGTCACATCTCTCATGTTTGTAATGAATCGCTTTGCCCAAGGTTAGCATTTGCTCATGTCTTTGTTTGCCCAAAGTTAGCATTGTTTCAAATGGCTCATTGAAACCATTTATGGTCATAACTCGCAGACAAACATATCATTGTCAATACCATGCTCTCCTTTGAATGGATGTGTCCAAACTTTTGAAAGGTTGTCTATTCCTATTTTGTCAAGACTTCATTTGCATTCAAAACAGAGATGCTGCCTTTTCTTCATTTACATTCAAAACAGAGATGTTGTCTTTTCAGCCCATTTGAAGCAGAGATGTTATCCATAAATTGATTCCTTGATGGTGTTTTGGCGGTGGGATATTGATTTAATGTTAAACATACGTCCTAATCTTTCTTTCACTGCATTCATATCAGTGTACACATTGCCCGAAAGTTTGATCAGAGATATGTCAGAAACAGAGTCAGAATATGAGCCAGGGTCAGGCAGTGATTCGGTGGCTGAAGGTAATGTGCCACGGAGTTCCCGCAGAGAAAACATAAGTGGTAATCATCGCAGAGAGGAGCCTACCTCTTTGGCTCGGTTGCAAGCATGTCCATTAGCTATGGATTGTTTTCGATTCTTGTCATGTTTCAGATTTTGTGAGATGGTTGTACAAACCCGACCTCATCGTGAATTGGCACGTTTGTTTGTTCTTCATTTGCGGGGTGATCGGGTAAACCTTGCTGGGGTTGATTTCATTGTATCACCTTTGAATATTGCTCAAGCCACTGGCATACCGAACATAGGCGAGAAATGGAGCAAGGGTAAGCAGTTAGAGAAATTTCATTATGAGCCATACATTAAAACTGGATATGTGGCTTACTTGGGCAGAGTCTTTCCATTCCGATTCTTGAGAGATGAGTATGCACCACTCGTGAGGCTCATCATTCAGTATTTTAGTTGTGAGGGCAGGTATGCTCGTCTTTTCTCATATCATGTTCGTTTGCTGATGCATTTCACAAGGGTGCGTATGATGAATATTCCTTATTTCATATACCGCAACATAGAGAAGATGGTTACATTTGTGCAGAAGAAGACGAGCCCAGTGTAGCAGTACAGGAGTATATATCATTTCGCTTTGATCAAAATCTTGGTGTCACATCAGTTGGCAGAGCAGGGCATCACTTGGGAGGATTTCATTTCTAGAGACTTTTTCAGAGTGCCACAGCAGCCTCCCGAGGCGGTTCATGATGCAGGAGAGCCCTCACACCAGCCAGACATGCTTGAGGTTGGGCATATCATTACTCCTTTGGTTCAGACATATCAGCGAGGCCACAGGGCCTTATTTGCAGCGACACGGCGGGTACTATCTCCACGTGAGGTGGAAGGGGTCCTACCGACTTCATCGACACGGCGAGTACTATCTCCACGTGATGTGGAAAGGGTCTCGTTTTCTTCTCTAGTGCAGGTACAGGTACAAGACAGAGGCAAGAGGCCCATGCATGATGAGGGCCCATCAGGAGGCCGGGACACCGATATGACAGTCATTGATGTTGATACGGGTTCTCCTAGCTCGAAGCTGAGGGAAGTCATCCAGGAGCAAAGGGCCGAGAATGACCAGCTGAAAGACCAATTGCAGAAGGCTTAGTGGGTGATTAACTATTTGGAGCAGCGCAACAAACAGCTCGAGGATGAACTCACATTTTATGAGGTGCGCCAAATCCGTGAGGACAGGCAGTGGAATCGAAAGAGGCCCGGTGACATGACACCAGCTGACAGAGATACTGTACTCACGCGGGTGAATATACATCTGGAGAAGCTGTTGGCGAAGGCAAATCGAGACAAAGACATGCTTCGCCACATGAAAGGCCATTACTGGGCTCGCATGCATGTTTGCAAAGCGAGGATGAGGATCATGAAGAGGAGGTTGCGCAAGGCACTTCAACGGCGAAAAAGGCCTAATCCACTTCGGATTTTGGCCGAAGCTTCATTGACTGAGCAAGACACATGATGGAGGACCTCCGCTCCAAATTTGGGCAAATTCGGAGAAAATTTTGTCATTTCCAAATTTTTGGTTTAAAAAACAGGTTTTGTGGCTAGGTGGGTCGCGCGCTCTTGCGCTCGCATTTTTTGAGGCACTTGCTGGAGGAGATTTTTACATTTTTGGATTTTTCATGGTTAAATATGCATCCTCTGAAGTCAACTTAGCATTTCAACAAAATCTGGATGGTCAAACAGCTCAAAAACACCATAAAAAACACCTTGCTGCCACCTTTTGCACCAACAGGAAGTACCTCTGGGAGAATGAAGTTTTGAGGGGTCAAATCAACTCCAAATTCATAAATTCCACTTGGGTTGGAAAGTAGACATCCAGGGCTTTCCAACGAGCTATCATGAGCTCAATTTGGATGTCGGGAGCTACCTCAAAATCAGCCTGCAACATGAGCGACCCACGCAGTTCAGGAGCGACCCACCTTGAGAATTTTTGAGTTTTCAGCTGCCAGCTCAGTATTTCGCCTATTTTGGACCAGTTTTTCCTATGGATAGAATTCTTGGGTTTTTATGATGTAAATTCATGTTTGATAGGTAACTTTGGCTTGTTTTTATCTCTTCTAGAAGATTCACTCTCAAATGAGTAAAAAATCATGTAATGGATCAGTTTCCACTCTTTTAGAGGCAAGTTGTTAGCTGCCTAGATTGTAGTTCCATGATTAGAATTGGTTGAAACCGATCCCTGAAGAGGGAATTCGACCCCTAGAGGTGGGGAAAGGGGTTAGAGTGATCTATATATTGTAATTTCTGAGGCATTCTACAGGTTGGACTCTTGGGATACTTTTGATACTATTGTACATACTTTTCATATTTTGGCTAAGGAAAGATCAAGGGTTTTGCAGCACTTGTTGGGATCCTTGTGGTGTTCTGTTCTTGATGATGTTTCTCCTTTGTTTACTGTAAGTTTCTTCATGTTTAATGTTGCCATCCTTTCATTATGCTTCTGAACTAAATTGAATGAGTGAAATAAGGTTGAATCCATTGTTTACAGAGCTTAGCCTTTGAATTCAGTTAGTTCTATATGTTTTCAGCTGTTTGGAGAGGATCCAAGTTCTTCTTTGCCCTCTTCAGCTCCTCGTCGGTCTAATCTATCCATAAATCCAATTTAAAGCACCAAGATCATCACCTACCTCGCCCCAGCTTGAACTCTGCAAAGGTCTGACCTTATCCCCGGACCCAAAATTTGTTTTCCCATTACTCCAGCGAAAAACCAAAAAACCAAACATACCTATCTCTTTACTAGCCTAAAATCAGTTCTTATTGTAAGTCATCTCGCATCTTATTGCTTATTTTCTCGAGATTGACGGAGAGAGCCCTCTCCTGTCCTCGTAGGGCTAGCTACGAGGCTGAGCGTGGTTTGATGTAGCCTTGAGTTTTACTTCATTTCAGCCTGAGGTAGATTTGAGTGCTAACATAGTGGCGACCATACTGGGGAAAAAAATCTCAATGGTTTGCTTGTTGATGTGTTTGTCCCACGAGTCTTAGACGGAGTCTGAAGTCACGCCAGGTAGCTTTCGAAACGCTTTTGTTATGCATAAGCGGAAGTAGATAAACGCTGCTTCAGTCGATCTCCGGTAAGCTTGTGTGTTCAGTACTTGATTTTTAAATCACCCCAGTATATTTATTCGTTCTAGACCTTTTGGATGATTGAGTCTAGAAGTCGAAAGGCTGAAAATAGTTGATTGTGTTCCTTGTAATTTTTGTTTTCCGAGAAGATCAATACACTGGCTTCAAGAAGAAATACTAGGGCGAATCCTGACCCTGATCCACCAACAATCTTCGAAAATCCGAATCTGATTCCAAGGACCCTTAGAAAACAAGGGAGGGGAGAGAGTTCTGAGAGTTAGGGTAGGAGAGAGAACAGAGCTTCCATTGTACTGTCTTTGACAGAGATTTTAATGAAAATACCCAGCGCTGGCTTCTGAGATTCCTGTGGCTTGAAATTTAGCATTTGTGTCCTCTTTTGTTTCATATGTAGCCTGTTATGTGTTCATGTCATTTCATGATCATTTCCAATTGAACAAATGAAGTGTTAAGGTAGAATTCATATTTGTTATGCTCTGCCTTTAAGTTTGTTCATATTTAATGTTTTCTTCTGTTCGACAAGGATTCATCCTCTATGCCCTTGTCGGCTCCTCAACAGTCTTGCCATTCCATTTAATCTCAATTTGATGTTAAATTTTCCTGCCTACCTTGCCTCAGGAGACAATCTGTGTTTTTTATTACATTTCTCTGTTCAAGCTGTTCTTTGCCTCACACCGTCCAGAAACCCCAACATTTATTAAAAACCTCATCCATATCACTTTACTAGCCTAAGATTAGCATTCCTTATCGGTCATCTCAGCCCCTTGAAGATCCTTTTGCTGAGTTTGACCCGGAGAGAGCCCTCTCCTGTCCTCGTAGGGCTAGCTACGAGGCTAAGGTTGGTTTGATGTTGCCTCGAGCCTCGCCTCTCGGTGCCCCGCGCACCGAGCGCTAAAGACAGGATGTCACTACTCGATGGATACTCAGGTTATAATCAGATTTTAGTGCAGGAAGATGATCGTGACAAGACTGCATTCACCACTCCTCGGGGAACATTTCATTACGCAAAGATGCCATTCGGTTTAAAAAATGCAGGCGCTACCTTTCAGCGCGCCATGGACATGGCTTTTGCCAATGAGAAAGATGTGTTTTTGGTTGTTTACCTTGATGATCTAACTGTATTTTCTAATTCTGATGAGGAACACTTATATCATCTAAAAATTGTTTTCCAGAAGTGCAGAAAATATGGCATTTCGCTGAATCCAAAGAAGAGCCTTTTCGCCATGGATGAAGGAAAGCTCCTTGGCCACATCATCTCGAAAGATGGCATTCGAGTTGATCCCGCACGTGTTGAAGCCATTCAGTAGATTGAACAGCCCCGGAACAAGAAAGAGATACAGTCATTTAATGGTAAAATGAATTTTCTGCGTCGTTTCATTCCCAATCTTGCAGAGCACCTTAGAGAAATCACGAACATGCTGAAAAAGGACAGTCAGGTAAGATGGACAGAAGAGGCAGTAAAGTCATTCAATTTGGTAAAGATAGCTCTTTCTTCAGCCCATATTTTAATCAGCCCCGATTACACACAAGACTTCATTTTATTTTCTTTCGCTTCTGAGCATACATTGGCAGCTGTTTTGATGCAAAAAAGGGATGGAGTTGAGAAGCCCATCGCTTTTTTCAGTCGGATCATAAGAGATGGGGCATTGAAGTATAATATCATTGAGAAACAAGCACTTGCGCTTGTAAAGGCTTTAAAGGATTTTCGTGTGTACATATTGCATTCCCATATTACAGCATATGTTCCTAACGCAGCAGTTAAGGATGTTTTGGTACAGGCGGATCCAGAAGGAAGAAGGGGTAAGTGGATCGCTGCATTGTTAGAGTACGATGTGGAGATTAAACCAACTAAGCTAATCAAAGGGCAAGGACTCGCCAAGCTCATGGCTGAAACAAATCTGCATGCTCTAGACATAAATTTGATTGCTGCCATGTCTGATGAAGAAGAAGAAAGTGCGCCCGTTCAGGTATCCGATATTTTTGTTTCTTCTCCTTGGTATGATGACATTTTGTATGTGCTTCAGAATTTGTCTACACCGCCTGGTATGCCTCGAAATAAGAGTAGAACATTGAAGTTAAAGGCTGCTAAATTCTGCATTTTGAATTCTGCATTGTATTGGAAAGACCCTGGGGGTATGTTGTTGAATTGTTTGGTAGAGGAAAAAGCTCAAAGAGTTTTGGAGGATTTTCACAAAGGTGACTGTGGAGGTCATTTGTTTTGGAAGACCACAGCGAATAAGATCCTAAGGGCAGGGTATTATTGGCCTTCTTTGTTTTCTGATGTGTTCAAGGTTGTTAAAAATTGTCATGAGTGTCAAATATTTGAAGGGAAGCAGAAACTACAGCCTTTGCCTCTAAAACCAATCAAAGTTAATGCACCATTCCAGCAGTGGGGATTGGATTTTATCGGAGAAATCCACCCAGCATCTTCTGGACAGCATAGATGGATCTTGACAGCTACAGACTACTTCACGAAGTGGATTGAGGCGATTCCCACTCGACAGGCCACTGATGCGGTAATTATCTCTTTCCTTGAAAACAATATTTTGTCACGCTTTGGGTGTCCTACTAAAATAATCACGGATAATGCAGCAGCTTTTAAGTCTAAGAGGATGGTTGATTTTTGTTTTAAGTACAATATTACATTGGGACATTCAACCGCATACCATCCACAAGGGAATGGCTTGGCAGAATCTTCAAACAAATCCTTGGTGAATATCATTAAGAAATTGCTGGAAATTAACAAGAAGGCTTGGCACAAAAAGTTGGTAAATGCATTATGGGCTGATAGGGTAAGTCAGAAAAGGTCTATTGGTATGTCTCCTTTCGAGTTGGTGTATGGGACGGATACAGTTTTTCCTACTTCACTTGCTGTCCCGGTGGTCAGATTGCTTCGGGAGGCTGGAAGTGAAGAGGATCCTATGCAGCGGAGGATTAATGAGATGATTCATTTACAACAGACACGAGAGGAGGTATTTCAAAATACTTTCAAGTTGCAGGAGCGCATTAAGAAGATCTACGACAGAAAGGCAAAATCAGATAAGTTTCAGTTGGATGAAGTAGTTTTGAAATGGGATGCCCGGAATGAAGACAAGGGAAAACACGGAAAATTTGAGAATTTGTGGAAGGGACCGTTTAAGATTGCAGCGTATCGGGGGCAGAATGCATTTCTTCTCAAAGAAATGAATGGAGATGATTGTCCTGGTGGACCGATCAATGGTCGGTTGCTGAAGCGCTATTATTTCTGAGTACTTGTTGCTGATCTCATTTTCATTGTATATATCATTTTACTTTGTTTCATTGCAAGAGTGCACTGATCTCTCATTTTCGGTCTGGGGCCCGGAGCGAAGGCTATAATTCTGGAAATAGAGGTTGGTTGGTTTGAGATTGTAAAGTTAAGTTTATTAGTCTTCTTGTTTAAAGTCATGTCAGTTTGAGTCTAGTCAGTTTGAGTCTAGTCAGTTTTGGTCAAAATTGCAGTCTATCATTAGTCAAATATGCAGTCAATAAAGGTGTCTAAAGTTTGTCTTGTCAAGTTGAAATAATGATTCCATCGCCCAATGGATGAGAGGCACTGTCTGACTCCCCCAGAGATCTGCTGTTCTTGGCATCTCCATGGAGCCACCATCCCCATTGGAGCCAATGTTAGAGTCGGCCCTTGCAGCCCTCCGTCAGTGATCATTTCGTCTTTTGCATATTCATTATTAGGTGTCTCGCTTGTGCCACTTCATTGCATTTCACTAGGATCATGCCATGAACTGACGAAGGGGTCTGTCGTCCTATGTTTCCTCATGTTTATACCTGCAGCGCTATTTTAAAAAAAAATTTCCTCAAAAAATTATTCATAGTTATTGTCATTATATCTATGGTCATTAAAAATGTCAATAAGTGTCCTAGGTCTTGGTGTCTAGGGTTTTTGAGTCATTTATATACTAGTCATAAAGCCTGCAAGGTGAGGAAAGTCCAGTACTTGTGATTTATATTTTTATTATCATCATCATTTAAAAAAAAAAAATACATTTCTAGTCCAAAACTCTGTTTTGGAACTAGAAATTTGTCATTATCATTTTGTAATAAATTTTAATTATTCCGCCATGAAGACATTGTAAAAGCAGACCCCTGGTCTTTTCTCTAGCCAAGACAGCCATATCCCTGCAAAAAGACAATAAAATCATCAGTATCGACCTCAGAGAAACCAAAGAAAGTTTGTATTTGAAAAAGCCAAAGTGAAAATTACAAGAACATTTGTAATGTGGGTTTGAAGTTAGATTTGGAATAAAGTATGATGGTGAAGATATTTGTGAAGTGTATAAAGGCCAAACAAGTTTATTTGAACCGATTTCATTTGCTCCCAAAACGTATTTGCAAAATTGAAAGCCGATTTCAGACTTTTGGAGGGCGTAGACAGGGTTTTTGGGTTGCGCGACCCAAGTTGAGGCCGAGCGACCCACCTGGGCTGCGCGACCCAAACAGAGTTGGTTTAGCACAGTGGGTTTGCACCTGCGCGACCCACCTGGGCTGCGCGACCCAAACTGAGCTTGCATGACCCACGCAGAGACAGCATTCCGGAATTGTGTTTGAGCGCCCAGATTGGCTCGGAATTGACTTCAGTTGCCTTCAAAGCAGGTTTTCTTCAATCACTTGGGGTTTGCAAATGTATTTGTGTCATCATACATGATTCTAATATGCAAATGAAGGATTTAAAACCCCACTGTTATGAGATTATTGTTTTCAGGGTTAAAATAAAAATCAATGGTGTAAAAAATGGGTTTGATGTCTGAAACAGTGATATGGTCAGCCTTTCATAAAACATGAAAATCACTCTGCTCTCATACCCATAATACCACTGTCACCATTGTTATTGTTATCCCATGATTAAACCCTTTGAGTCACATTTCTCATGTGTGTAATGAGTCACATTGCCCAATGTTAGCATTTGCTCATGTTTTTGTTTGCCCAATGTTAGCATTGTTTCAAATGGCTCATTGAAACCATTTATGGTCATAACTCGCAGACAAACATATCACTGTCAATACCATGCTCTCCTTTGAATGGATGTGTCCAAACTTTTGAAAGGTTGTCTATTCCTATTTTGTCAAGACTTCATTTGCATTCAAAACAGAGATGCTGCTTGTCATTCCATTTGAAACAGAGATTTTATCCATAACTTGATTCCTTGATGGTGTTTTGGCGGTGGGATACTGATTGGAATGTTAAACATACGTCCTACTCTTGCTTTCACTGCATTCATATCAGCATACACACTGCCAAAGGTTTGATCAGAGATATGTCAGAGACAGAGTCAGAATATGAGCCAGGGTCAGGCAGTGATTCGGTGGCTGAAGGTAATGTGCCACGGAGTTCCCGCAGAGAAAACAGAAGTGGTGATTATCGCAGAGAGGAGCCTACTTCTTTGGCTCGGTTGCAGGCATGTCCATTAGCTATGGATTGTTTTCGATTCTTGTCATGTTTCAGATTTTGTGAGATGGTTGTGCAAACCCGACCTCATCGTGAATTGGCACGTTTGTTTGTTCTTCATTTGCGGGGTGATCGGGTAAACCTTGCTGGGGTTGATTTCATTGTATCACCTTTGAATATTGCTCAAGCCACTGGCATACCGAACATAGGCGAGAAATGGAGCAAGGGTAAGCAGTTAGAGAAATTTCATTATGAGCCATACATTAAAACTGGATATGTGGCTTACCTGGGCAGAGTCTTTCCATTCCGATTCTTGAGAGATGAGTATGCACCACTCATGAGGCTCATCATTCAGTATTTTAGTTGTGAGGGCAGGTATGCTCGTCTTTTCTCATATCATGTTCGTTTGCTAATGCATTTCACAAGGGTGCGTATGATGAATATTCCTTATTTCATATACCGCAACATAGAGAAGATGGTTACATTTGTGCAGAAGAAGACGAGCCCAGTGCAGCAGTACAGGAGTATATATCATTTCGCTTTGATCAAAATCTTGGTGTCACATCGGTTGGCGAGCGGGGCATCACTTGAGACTTCATTCTGAGACTTTTCGAGTGCACGGCCTCTGAGAGCGATTTATGAGCGAGAGAAACCTTCACACCAGCCGAACATGCTTGAGGTTGAGCATATCAGCACTCCTTTGGTTCAGACATATCAGCGAGGCCACAGGGCCTTATTTGCAGCGACACGGCGAGTATTATCTCCACATGAGGTGGAAGGGGTCCTGCCGACTTCATCGACACGGCGAGTATTATCTCCACGTGATGTGGAAAGGGTCTCGCTTTCTTCTCCAGTGCAGGTACAGGTACAAGACAGGGGCAAGAGGCCCATGCATGATGAGGGCCCATCAGGAGGACGGGACACCGATATGACAGTCATTGATGTTGATACGGGCTCTCCTAGCTCGAAGCTGAGGGAAGTCATCCAGGAGCAAAGGGCCGAGAATGACCAGCTGAAAGACCAATTGCAGAAGGCTCGGTGGGTGATTAACTATTTGGAGCAGCGCAACAAACAGCTCGAGGATGAGCTCACATTTTATGAGGTGCGCCAAATCCGTGAGGACAGACAGTGGAATCGAAAGAGACCCGGTGACATGACACCGACTGACAGAGATACTGTACTCACGCGGGTGAATATACATCTGGAGAAGTTGTTGGCGAAGGCCAATCGAGACAAAGACATGCTTCGCCACATGAAAGGCCATTACTGGGCTCGCATGCATGTTTGCAAAGCGAGGATGAGGATCATGAAGAGGAGGTTGAGCAAGGCACTTCAACGGCGAAAAAGGCCTAATCCACTTCGGATTTTGGCCGAAGCTTCATTGACTGAGCAAGACACATGATGGAGGAGCTCCGCTCCGAATTTGGGCAAATTCGGAGAAAATTTTGTCATTTCCAAATTTTTGGTTTAAAAAACAGGTTTTGTGGCTAGGTGGGTCGCACGCTCTTGCGCTCGCATTTTTTTGAGGCACTTGCTGGAGGATATTTTTACATTTTTGGATTTTTCATGGTTAAATATGCATCCTCTGAAGTCAACTTAGCATTTCAACAAAATCTGGATGGTCAAACAGCTCAAAAACACCATGAAAACCACCTTGCTGCCACCTTTTGCACCAGCAGGAAGTACCTCTGGGAGAATGAGGTTTTGGAGGGTCAAATCAACTCCAAATTCAGAAATTACACTTGGGTTGGAAAGTAGACATCCAGGGCTTTCCAACGAGCTATCATGAGCTCAATTTGGATGTCGGGAGCTACCTAAAAATCAGCCTGGAACATGAGCGACCCACGCAGTTCAGGAGCGACCCACCTTGAGAATTTTTTGAGTTTTCAGCTGCCAGCTCAGTATTTCGCCTATTTTGGACCACTTTTGCCTATGGATAGAATTCTTGGGTTCTTATGATGTAAATTCATGTTTGATATGTAACTTTGGCTTGTTTTTATCTCTTCTAGAAGATTCACTCTCAAATGAGTAAAAAATCATGTAATGGATCAGTTTCCACTCTTTTAGAGGCAAGTTGTTAGCTACCTAGATTGTAGTTCCATGATTAGAATTGGTTGAAACTGATCCCTGAAGAGGGAATTCGACCCCTAGAGGTGAGGAAAGGTGTTAGAGTGATCTATATATTGTAATTTCTCAATCATTTTCAGAGGTTGGAGAGGTTGGACTCTTGGGATACTTTTGATACTATTGTACATACTTTTCATATTTTGGCTAAGGAAAGATCGGGGGTTTTGCGGCACTTGTTGGGATCCTTGTGGTGTTCTGTTCTTGATGATGTTTCTCCTTTGTTTACTGTAAGTTTCTTCATGTTTAATGTTGCCATCCTTTCATTATGCTTCTGAACTAAATTGAATGAGTGAAATAAGGTTGAATCCATTGTTTACAGTGCTTAGCCTTTGAATTCAGTTAGTTCTTTATGTTTTCAGCTGTTTGGAGAGGATCCAAGTTCTTCTTTGCCCTCTTCAGCTCCTCGTCGGTCTAATCTATCCATAAAATCCAATTCGAAGCATCAAGATCATCACCTACCTCGCCCCAGCTTGAACTCTGCAAAGGTCTGACCTTATCCCCGGACCCAAAATTTGTTTTCCCATTACTCCAGCGAAAAACCAAAAAACCAAACATACCTATCTCTTTACTAGCCTAAAATCAGTTCTTATTGTAAGTCATCTCGCATCTTATTGCTTATTTTCTCGAGATTGACGGAGAGAGCCCTCTCCTGTCCTCATCGGGGCCTAGCTGAGGCAGCGTGGTTGTCTGTATGAGTTTTCTTCAATTTAAACTGAGGTAGATTTAATACTTAACAACTGCTTTGGTGATAAAATATTGTTAGGTGAAAGAAGACCAGGGTTGACTTCCACTGGTTCTTTTGCCATGAAACGTTTCTTCTTAGGCTGGCTTCGTGAAGAGGAGGAAATTTGTTCTTTATTCTTTGACATAGGCTTCTTAGGAGAAGATGGTGAACTATGTGAAACAGAGGAAACATTGGTTTTCTCATGGATGTCTTTCTTCTTTGGCTTCCCTACCTTTCTTCTGGAACTAATACTGCCAAACCCTTCCTCCCTTAAGAACCTATCCCAAGTAATTTTATTCTTTCTAAGATGATAGACAACTAAAATTTTAATCAACCCTCTATGATACAAATTATGCAAGGAGTAGTTTGGAATTTTCTGTAGCTTGAGGGACATTTCAAGAAGATATTTATACAGAAAATAGGGTAGGTTCAAAGGTTTTTCTCCTAATATGTGGGCTAGGAATCTCAACTAATAATGATGAACAGAAGAAAACCTCCCTTCGCATGTGATGTATTTCTGGACTGAGGTAATAACATGCTTCCACTCGGCTTTAAAGCAAGAAACATGAGCAGTTGAATTCCATTTCATATGAGCATATTCAGGCTTAAGGTAAGAACTTAATTCTTTAGGTAGCGCTTTGATTTTAAACCAACGTTCACATGTTTCAGAAAACTGGGTTGCATAGGCTATGATAGCCTCAGAAATGTTGAATGTTTTGCTGCCTAACTTGAACTTTTCTCCATCGAAAGACTCAACGAAAGCTTGAGCTAGTGCCACATTCTCCCCAGAAAACTTCTAAAGGAATTTATACCAACCTGCAGATTTGAATTGTGATTTTTCCCTTGCATCCATAAATCTTGCATTAGTAGGCTCTGACCTATTTACATTTCCTCCTTTCCCCATTTTCTGACAGCTAAACTGCTCATGAATACAACTGTTGAACTCTAGTTGCAATGATATCCACGAAACCTGAGACTGCTTGCTTTGAAACCTGAGACTGCTTGCTGTAGGATTGATTTTTTATACCTATATCATACACATAGGCCTTAGGTTGAGTGATCGCTAAGATATCTTCTCTAATTTCACGCTTGCAATTATGACAAGGAGTAATGACATGTTTTTGAAGTGACCCAAACATCAAACGCTGAGTCATCCCACTAAGCTTCACACTTCCACCTTATCATTACGTGTCAGATTCCTCGTACCATGCTTTCTTCCTTGTTTAAATCTTGATGTAGCACGAAACTACATTTTAACATGCATTACATATGAAACTATGGTTCTTGGGCCCCACAACATGGTGACCAATCGAAAGCAATCGCACGTCGCAACTTTCCGTCTTATCACAAATTGGTCGCCCGCAAGTTTAACTCTACACTGATAAAGGCTAAACCATAAACTATGTGATGTGTGATATGTGCTGCTGCGCTATGCCAACATGTTCCCCTTCACCTCATCGCATCGCAAATCAATTAACATACCACTCGATTTCCTTAACGGTAAACTCTAAAAACTACGAACTCCGAAATCACTCCATTTATGCTTTAATCTCCACTATTGATATGCGCTCATATCTGACGATCTTCCTTGCTCACCATTCATTGCATCACAACTTATATTTTTTAGTTTGCGATTTCATCTCAGTCGTCGGTCTCTTCCCCTTCGGATCTGCGATTGGATCATGGTCGTATGCTCATCCTGCATGCAGTTCTTCTCCGTCGCTTCATTCCTTACTCTAATTTCTGGCGAGCTTCCTTTAAACATTCTCTGCTTCTCTTCTCCAGATCTCCCACTCTATTGTTCAATATGTTTTCTTCAGGCAACGCTTTGCTTTTAAAGAACTCTGATTGCAATACTATCCACGAAGCCTTAATTTTCCTTCTTTGAAAACTGATTACCAATTTAGCTGTAGCCTCTTTATTGAGATAACCAAAATCTGAGTAAAATATTTGTGCTTTTCACTGAGTGGAATATATGACTTTCATTTCTGAGAAATAGCCACCTTTTACTGCATTACTGTTTTGACAATGAATTTGCAACAAAGATAGCTATTATTCTAGACCATATGATTGCAATTTCATTACCAAAACAATGACTAACCTTCAACACTAACATAAGTCAAAATAGAGATTTTAACTTATTTTAAAACTCTAAAACACTATGACAACTATTCACTTAAAAATACCTTGATGTTGGGACTATTTTTAACTTTTATTGGAAATGACTCAAACTTTGGACATGGACTAGGACACAATAAAAATTTGAAAGCAGCAACAGAATGGCGATTACACCATTAACATTTTCAGTGATAATAGTGGCTCCTATTGGGGATGAAGTCATCCCTGTGAGGCTTTAAGGACTGTAGACTCAGTGCCTCAAAAACTCTTGAAAATTAGAAGACTTCTTGAAAATAAAGACTAGGGTTGACCATTAACATATTGGACTCACGACTAGCCATATATACAAAAATAAGTTCCATTGGGCATGGATTTTATTAACACATCACACTAGATATTTACAATAGAGTGACTCAACTAACTTACTAAATAAAGAACCTTTTAAGAAAATGACCATTGACTGGGCCTCCGGTCAGTTGATCATCATCCAGATGTTTGAGCATAAAAGTATTATTCTCCAAAACTTTAGCAATTCTAAACGGCCCAAACCATAGGTTTTCAAACTTACCATGATTTCCATGGTCTTCTCTCCTAACATCCCAATGCAGCACCAAATCATTCTCCTGAAACAACTGTTGATTTTCTCTTTTATCAAAAATAGATTTGACTTTAGCTTGATACTTCTGAACTTTTTCCAGCAATGATTCTTTGATTTGGTGTGCCTCTATCAACTATAGCATTCTCCTTTGGACTGGGTTTTCATGATCAACTTCATCTTGTAGGAACTTCATCAGATGAAGAGCTAATTTCAAAGGCATTACAACATCAATACCATATACAAGTTGAAATGGATACATTCCAATTAATTTTTTACCACTTACTCTATCTGCCTACAGAGCATGTATCAGCTGAGTGTCCCAATTCCTCTTATTTTTAGGCACCATTTTCTTAATAATTGATCCAAAATCTTTTGTTCGAGATGTGTTAAAGAATTGCATGTGAAAATTGTAGCTTAAAACAAGAAAATTTAAAGGCATAAACATAAGAAGAGAGAATCATTTAACATCATGCAAGAAGACACATAATTGATGTCAGAGTTCATCCAGGAGGGAATACGTCTCTGGGCCTTTCTAAAATAGTGGGAAGGCCCTTTTCTTCATTAAATGGAAAAAATGAAAGTACAAGTACAAAAATGAGAAATAACACCCTTATACCTGCATAGCTGAAAGTGCCCAAAAATTGCAGACCTCTGATGAATAAATGGACAACATCGTTGGATTTGTGGCATCGAGTAGTGAAAAATTGAAATAAAACTTGCCTTAATCTGACAAAGTGAAAATTTGGCCCCTCTAGAAAATGGCTTAGATCATGGTTCCACCCCCTCCTGCGCACTACTCAAGGTTTCGCTGCCTTGGTTTCCATGCCCGCTCCTGTTTGCCCTGGGGGCACTGCAAAAATGAATGTTTTTATAATGCTGGGTTGGTGGAGTTTATAAAGTGTTCATTTAGGTGAATTGGTTTTCGGATCTGAGTTGTGTGGAGGAGGTCGGGTGATCAAACCCTGACCCCTTCGAAAATAGGCAGAAACTTGTTTTTATTGTTAAATACCGAATTTAAATTTAACTCCCGCATCCTTTTAAACCTTGCCGAATATTTTTAATACTTAACAGTGAGGGACGAGACCGCATTGGGCATACCACCTGTTAGTATGATTCTTTCGTCGTAAAATATCACTTTAGCTATGCATATCAAGTAGCCCTAACATCAAGTATGGCTGCAAAATATCTTCAAGTTTGCTGCATAAAATTAGATCTAAGCATAAAAATATATTAAGCAGATAAAATGTGAAATGGCTCCATGCATCCAATGAACAAGACAAGAACAATGTATAAAAATAATCTTATATTATATTAAAGAATGGGGCACCTGAGAGGAAAACAAGAAAGGTGTTTTCCAGTTCTCCTCAGTGGGATGGGTTCTTGGAAGTCCTCAGTGTTTCAGATCTAAAATTCCTCTCTTTGGTTAATGTGGAAAACCCTAACAAACATGGAACTAAATGGGAGTTCAAAATGCAAACAAATGAAATTGGTGACCAAGAGTAGTTCTAGTGTGATCTAATGCAATGGAGGTGACTAATGAATGGGGAAAACCCTCCTATTTATAACAAAATATTGGGGTGTTCTAGAACTCGGTGCATGAATAAAATATTATTAATCACATTCTAGAATCACCCTTTAGGAGTATTTTATTATATTTGTTGGAGGGAAAAGGGCTTTTGACTTGGGTCAATTCCTTTATTTATAAATAACAAATAAATAAATGATTTATTTATTATCTTAAGGGAGATGAGGGGAATATAATTAAATAAATAATGGTTTATTTAATTATTTATATGTGGTTTAGTAAAATTTAACTAAGAATATTATTTAAATAATGATTTAAATAACTTATTCTTAGGAAATAATTAAATAAATAATGATTTATTTAATTGATTACCTTGTTTTGGGTTAAATATGACCAAGAAACGTAAACAAATGTGGTGAAAGCAATTTTACTTGGGGTAAAATTGATCTTACATGGTGTACTTGGGTTCATCTAACGATAATGGGTTAGATGACCAAAAAATGGTGTTAAATATTGCCCCCCAACGTACGAGTGTTAGGAGAAAATCGTATGACCGAAGTACGTTGTAAGAACTTAAGCATTAGACAGTAAAATAGAAATGAAAGAGAGGAATGTAAGGTAATCTAAAGTGGTGGAGGACTAGACCCAGAGGAGACGAGACTTACAGGTGCAACAAGTCTCAAGTGTATGATGTGGTACCAATGTGAAAGGCGGCGGGGAAGGCATACCTATGCCCGCCGAGACAATAGTGCAAAGGATAAGGGCCCGGAAAACCATGGAACGCAATAGTAAAGCCAGTGCTGGCCTAAACATGAGCCAGAAAACAAGAAGGATGAATCCCACATACATGTTGTGCCTGGAATAATCGTCAGGACTTATACAATAGTTTTGTAGTACATGAGATATAAATACACCAAAATTCCCCCTACACACGGGGAAGGGCTCGCGAAATCAGATCGACACGTGAAAATCGAAGAGGTGCTGCAAGCGACTGAGGCCGATATCATCAAAGGAGAGGATCTGCATCAAGGGCTAGAATGAAGAAGTCATCCGGGTATGTGGGGGGCTACCTGCAGGGCCACCCCCTCATGAGGGCTAAGACATCTCACACACACCCGGGTATCACCAATAGCTGCTATTGCATCACTAAACCATTAAGTGTGTAGATCGTGATCGGGTTGAAAAGAGCTCGAACCAAGGTACACTGCCCCCCTAGACCTGACTTCTGGAGTAAATGGGCTGATGTCGACAGAAGTAGGTCCGCCATAGGTGAGGTAGTAAGGGAATCTCAATTAAGGCATGGGAGAAAATAGTGGAGCGACGCACAGACGTAACCAAGGATGATGATGAAATGAGGGATGGTGCCAATGGGGACCATAAAAATCATGAGTACAAACTGGTAACTCATTATGGAAATTATCACGAACGGAGATGAGTGTGTGGGAAAAGTGGTGCCCCCCCACTGAACTGTGGTGTAAGTGAGAAAATCCGATTTTAAGGGGATGTGAGAGAAGACTTCGTGGACAGCGGGTGTCCTGGTGAAGTAGCGAAATGTGAAAACAAATATATGTTGGCTATCTACAAGAAAATAAAACGTGCATTTCGAGTGGGAAATGCTAGGGGTAATATTTCTTGAGATAGAGTGCATTGCGAGGATTAGGAAGGGGGTGGCCTTCAAAGTCCTCTAAAAGATAGGCCCCCTTCCCAAGGTCTTTACTGATAATGTAAGGACCGAGCCATAATGAGTCGAACTTCCCATGACCAAGGGTATCATGGGCCTGGTCATAGACTAGAACAAGGTCACCTTCGTGAAATTGGCGAGGGTGTACTTTTCTGTCATATTGAGCTTTGGTGCGCTTTTTGGCCGCTTCAAGAGTTTGCAATGCAACACGAAGGTCTTCAGAGAAATGCTCGAGCATGATAAGTCATTGTTCTAGAGGTTGGGTATTAGGGAGGAGTTCAACGGCCAGGTGAAGGGAAGGGATTTCACACTCGATTGGTAGGACTGCCTCCTCACCGAAGACAAGGTGGAAAGGAGTGAAACTAGTGGCGGTTTTAACCGAAGTCTGATAAGCCCACAAAGCAAGGAAGAGCATAAGGTGCCAATTTTTTTTGTGCTGATTCATCGTTCTTTGAAGCATGGTCTTAAGAATTTTTTTGACCGCTTCAACTTGGCCATTACCTTGGGGGTAATAGGAAGATGAATATTGGTGCTCAAAACCCAAGAGTGAGGATAGCTCATGCCAGATCTCATCTTCGAAATGTCGGCCATGGTCAGAGACTAACTGTTTTGGAACTCCGAATCGAGTGATGACATGGTTAAATAAAAAGAGGGTTGCGGTGGCTACCGTATTGTTGAATGTAGGCATAGCTTTAGCCCATTTTGTGAAATAGTCAACTGCCACGATGATGTATTTGTGGTTACCGGTGGAGGGAGGTTGACATTCCATAAATTCAATGGCCCATTTGCAAAAAGGGATAGCTGTGATGACAGGATGGAGGGGAGTGGGAGGAGCTCGCGCCTTGGGGGAAAAATTTTGGCAATTGGAACAGTGTTTGACTGCTTCAATGCAATCACTAAAGAGAGAAGGCAAAAAATACCCCGCGCATGATTTTTTGGGCGGTGGCAAGGCCGGAAAGGTGGCCCCCACAAGCACTGCTATGGCAGGCGTTGAGGACTTGCTCAACTTCAGCGTGTGTGAGGAAACGACGAAGGACAATATCAACTCCACGATGATAAAGTTTATTGCCGATTAGAAGGTAGAGAGAGGCTTGGTGTCGGATGCATCGTCGGGCAGCGCGATCAAGATGAAGGGCGAATTTTTGGGTTCGCAGGTAGTTAAGGATATCACCGTACCAAGGATCATCAGTGGTGATGGCAAATAAATTTTCATCGGGAAGAGCATCATTAATAGGAGTGTCTTGTGTCTCGGTAGGCAAATCGGAAATGAGTTCAGCGAGGGCTAAACCTTTCTTACTTTTTGGGGTGACTAATTCAAGGTCAAATTCTTGGAGAATAACGACCCAATGAGCATACTTCCCACTGAGGATGCGTCGACTCAACAGGAAAGCCATGGGGTTGGAATCAGTCACAACCTTGGTGGAACGCAAGAGGATATAATGACGCAGTTTTTGGATCGAGAACACAACCGCTAGTGCTAGCTTTTATTCATGTGAGTATGACACAGGTGGGCCAACAAGGTTTTTACTGACATAATAGATCACATGCTCGAGGCCGTTATCATCTTCTTGAATAAGGACACCAGCAACCGAATGGGTGGAAGCAGAGATGTAAAGGATGAAATCTCGGTCAAAGTCAGGATGACGGATCAAGGGGGCAGAGGTGAGAGCATGTTTGAGGGCATCAAAATATTTTTGAGCGTAGGTATCCCAGACAAAAGAAGTGTGGGAGCGAAGAAGTCGAAGGAAACCATGCGCGTTGGTCGCATAGTCTGGAACGAATCGGCGAAGAAAATTAGCTTTGCCTTGGAGGCTTTGGAGTTGTCGTAAGGTTCAAGGGATAGGCAGTTCAAGAATGGCTTGAACTTTCAAAGGGTCAAGAGTTATCCCGTCTTGAGATACGATGAAGCCAAGGAGACGACCGGCAGGAACACAAAAGACACATTTCAAAGGGTTAAGACAGATGTTATACTTGCGACAGCAGAGGAAAATGGTACGCAGATCATGGAGGTGTTGTGCCCGATGTTTAGAATGCACAGTAAGGTCATCTAAATAGGCGAGGATAATATGAGCTAAGTCATGGAAACAATAAGACATGGCTTTTTGAAAAGTGGCACCAGTGTTTTTAAGACCAAATGGCATGACTCGGTATGCAAAAGTGCCCCACGGACTAATGAACGCGGTTTTAAGTTGATCAGCACGACGGATAACGATTTGGTTGTATCCTGAGAAGCCATCCATAAAGGATAAGACCTCGTGCCCTGCACACTCATCAATGATTTGGTAAATAAATGGTGTGGGGAAGTTGTCTTTGGGACAAGCTTTGTTCAGATCGCGAAATTCAGTGCAAACACGAATGGTGCCTTGTTTTTTGAGAACAGGAACTGGGTTGGACACCCAGGTGGTGTACTCAATGGGGTAAATAAAACCAGCCTGCTGGAGCTTATCGATTTCAGCTTTGATGGCTTCATGTCTAGATGGATGAATGGGTCTTAACTTTTGATGGACCGGAATGGCGTCAGGCCATGTGTCGATGTGGTGTTCGACAATGGCCGGATCGAGTCCTGGAATTTCTGAGTAGGACCAGGCGAAAACATCATGAAATTCTTTGAAGAGTTTGGTGAAGGCTTCAATTTCTTTCGGAGTGCAGTGGGCGCCCATGGTGATGTGTTCTTCGATACCTGGTTTGACAGAAATGTCTATTTTGATGGTAGGGGAGAGGTTAGCCATATTGCCGTCTTCGAAAGCGTCAGGGGCAGGGATGGGGCTTTTGAACCAATCAACTTTATTGGGAATGAAGTCTTTGGATTCGAGAGCATATTGGTTATGTGATTGATGTGGTAGGAAGTATGCACGATGGTGCATATCGTCCCATGGAAAGTCAAGTTCAGTCATGGCTTCCATGATGTCTTCATCGGACTGGAACAGGGGAATAGTATATGACATAGGTTGACCCGAAGAGGTAGAAATATGAGATATCTGATGTTTAGGGGAAAGGCTTATGTTTGTGTCGATATGAGAAGTGACAGCGGGGTCAATAGATGAGTGGGTAGGTGAAACAACGGGGGACGGGGCTAAGGGGTTGGATGTCGGGGAACGCGGTGATGAGGCAAAGTAGGAAATAGTGGCGGAAGGTTCGGTCATGTCAGTATCAAGATGAGAAATGGTAATTGGGGTGGACTCGTGGTCGGGGGTTAAAAAAGGAGGACGGGCAAGCACAACTTCGAATTGGCGTTAAGCGGCCAAAGAAGCACAATACTCGTCAAGACGAGGGCAAAGGTGGGTATAATGCCCATGGAAGTCGCATAAAGAACAAGGGTGACTGGTGCGCAATTTTTTAAGTTTGGGAAGGGAACCAGGGAGGGTGACCTGGACCGTGGGAATATCAGATTCGGGAAACATTTCATTGACCACGGTTTTGAGGTGTGGTAATTCAGGACAGGTATGGGTAGCGTGGCCGACAACGTTGCACAAGGCGCACTGGATGGGATGTTTTGGAAGGCGAGGAGGGGTGGAAGTTGTCAACGCTACCGTGTTCTTCGGTGCCCCCCTGCAAGATTTGCTATTATTACCGGACATGGTTGTAACAGGAGGAGGGGCTGGGTGAGGAGACTTAGGTGTTGGAGTAGCGGAAGAGGTCATGGGTATTGGTTGAACCGGAGTCAAAGCAAGAAACGGCTTGGGTTGACCAGGCAGGGTAGGGGCAGGGGGGTTTAGATACCAGACGGGTATACCCAAGGTCAAGTTGGGTAGGGAGAGGGTAGCCAAGATAGGAACGGAAGAAGCTCCAGGAAGGGGAGCGAGGAAAGGAATTTGACCAGCAGGAAAATGGCCAGGAGGGACGGGGCCGAGGGGATTGAAATCGGGCGGAATTGATCCAGTAGGGAGGGGAGATTCTGAAGGAAAAAGACTAGCTAGCGGGGGCGAAGGGCTAGGAGCCAGAGGAGTTGGGGAAAGTTGAGGTTGCTGACTAGCCAAAGTGGGCTGTGTAAGGTCAGCCCAAGATGATTGCATCATGCAAACACTTGCCAGGCTAGGGTCAGAGAGGGTAGGTGGGTCAAGAAAGGTGCCGAGAAATGAGGAGTATTTAAAGAGGCCGAGAGAGACACTGGGCCAAGACGTAGTGGCGGTGGAAATAGAGGGCTCAGGGGAAATCTGAGATTTGGGGGTACGATACCATAACTGGTCGATGGTGACGATTTTTCCGTTATGTGGGAAGAACATTTTGCGGTAAACTGCGGATGGGACGGAAGACATGGCATAGGTGTAACTACATCCCAAGAGGATGTTGTAGTCGAGAGGGGCGTCGATCACTTCAATGTCGACACACACAATTTTGCCTACAAGAGTAATAGGATAGCGGCGGAAGAGGCCGACGGGCTGGGAAGCATGGCCATCCCACGCACGAAGGGTGATTATGGAAGGGGCCAACGCAGGAGATCTGAGTTGTTGCCAAACCGAAGCAGACATGACACAGTTAGATGCCCCCTCATCAATGATGCATCGAGAAATAGTGGCATTTTGGATTTGGACCGAGATTTGGAAAGCAATAGACGCAGGAAGAGGGGGATGGTCAAGTTGACCGGGATCAAAAACAATTAACTGGTCAGCGGTAGGGTCGACAGCATCCAGGGCAATCTGATCAGAGGTAGCACTTCGGCGTAATGGGCCCTTAGGAGTTTGGGTATGAATCTTGGCGTTGGGTGGAGGGATTGGCAAGGGACCATTGGGTGTCGATAGAGGCTTAGTAGGGCCCGAGGATGGGAACTCGGGGGTAGAAGGAACGGGAGACCGAGTTTGAAGGGAAGGATTGGCGGTGAGAGATTGGTCTGAGGCCATCATGAGGATCTGGTAATCAGAGGAACCAAAAGGAGAAGGTTGAGTGGGTTCCGGGCCATGAGGTGACTAGGTGGCCACAAGTCCTTGTTGAGGGAAAGGATTGGGAAACATAGCGGGTTGAGAGGTAGCCGTATGGGAAGGGATAGAAGGAGAAGAGTGTTGTCCTGGCACAGTGGCTTGAGACTCCCACATGTGCCGCATTTGTGGTAACCGGGGACAATCGTGAGTGTAATGACCATAAACACTGCAACATGAACAGGGCTTATTGGTGCGAAGTGGCCTGTCTTGCTTGGGCTGAGAGCTCTGAGGCTGGTCGGCAGTGTTAGAATCAAGACAGGAAGGATTGGGTCGATGATTACCGAAAGCGGAGGGAGTTCCTTTCCTCTTTCATTGCAAAGGAAGAGGAGGAGTTGCACCTGGCTGCGCAAATACGTGCCCTGGAGGGGGAAGTAAGTGCGGCTGTGGGGGTGGAGGAGGCAAGGGAGCGAGAGGTCCAAATGCTGGAGGAGCTGGGACACCAGGCTGCGGATAAGGGTAAGGGTGAGAATGGGTAACATTGAGGTAATAAGGAAAGTGGGTAAAAGGGGGAGGCATGCCAAATCCTGGATACATGTTACTTAGGGGGGGGGGGAAAGGGGCTGGAGGTGTTGGCCCCACCGGGAGGAAAACCATAGGGTGTAAGAGGTTGAGCAGAGGTATGAGACATGGCTCCGATGATACCATCGGCAGAGTGAGAGGTCCCAGAGGTGTTAGTTCCCCCAGGCTTGGGGAGATCAGGAAGGACAATATAAACATAACCAGACTGGGCATAGATAAGGTCATATTTTAAGGCGATTTGAAGGGCGGCTTCTTCGGTTTGGGGGAAATGGGAGGCAACATCTTTGCCAATGGGAGGTAAGAGAGAGCGGAGGAACCAGTCCATGTAAACCCGATCTTCAAAGGGAGGAGCGCGACACAAGTTCCGTCTGCGCCGCCATTCTTGGACATGAGCAGAAAGGCAGGTGGAGGAGGATTGCTGGAAAGAGGTTAAGAGTTCAGTATCAGTTTCATATCGAAGGGGGAGCTGGAAATAAGATATAAAGGCTTGGGCAATGGTCGCAAAGGTGGTATGGGAAGAGGTGGCTTGGTCAACATACCATTTGGACGCTTCGCCAGTAAGGGTGCGTTGGAAGAAACGAAGACGAATGGAGTCATCGGTGATGGAATTAGAGGAGCACCACATGTGGAAAGATCGGATATGATTGGAGGGATCTTCACTAGCAAGGCCTTCAAACTTGGGAATGTCGGAGGGGAGCTTGGTTGGCATAGCAGGCCAACTGACATCGTGGCGGATAGGATCATTGATAAGCTGATTGAGGTCGGGGAGACTGAGGCCGGCCATATACGGAATTAATGGGGCCGTCGAGGTAGGTCCCGTAGTGGTTCCACTGGAAGCGGACCTAGCAGTAGAACTGGGGTTAGGGCTAGGTCCAGAACTAGACATGGTGGAGGTAAAGGGGGGAGAACCAGAAGGACGGGGAGAACCCGAACAATCAGAGCAAGAGTCGGAGTGCGGACTCGGGGGAGGACTTACTCGATGACGATGGGAAGGAGTAAGTCGACCAACCAGAAACTGAGGGTGAAGGCCAAGAAGTCGCCAGGATAAACGCCTTGGAGTCGCAATGATGACGGGAAGAAGAAGGACCGACCAGGGCAGCAAGGTGCAAAAGCAAGATGCGACAAGGGCAAGGAGGTGCAGTGTCGATTAATTTTAGAGTCTTTACCAGGCAGTGTTAACCAAGCTCTTCTTCACTTAGGGTCAATGTGTGTCGTGCGTTAATTTTAATTGATTAAACCCAGACGTTTTGAGCGTAAAAGAAAAAGTGTGCTGCGGAATGGAAAAGAAATCTGCAGTAAATAAGACTGAAAGAACAGAAAATTAGCAACTAAAAAGGCAACAATCGAACCCAAGAAGGTGGGTGTCTCAAAACTAGTCTAGAAGGGGCAGAGCATGCTAACAAGAGACCAATAGATCTAAGGTCCGGAGGGACTGGGATCTAATGGAGAAATCTGCTGGAAAGTGGTGCAGAAAGCAGCAAAGAGGCAGGGGCAAGGTTGCTGCTAGAAAATAGGAGATCAGCTAAAAAGAGGGGGTCAAAGGGTGGCCCTAGAGATGAACCCAAACAAAGTGAAAGGCAGTGTATAGAAAGGGAAGAAAAGTTGACCTGTGAGGATCTGAACAAGAGGTATCAGATTTGAAATAAGGCTGAAACTTCTGGAAATTCAGACGTCTGAAAACAGCAACAAACTCTCCCACAAAAAGTGGAGGGGACTGAAGCCCTAAGGGGCAAGAGTCCCACTTAGGTGAGTGAAATAGATCAGCAACAGGTCTGAACAGGTGGAGACAGAGGCTGGAAAACCCTGACAGAAGCTTCAGTGAAACCCAGAAAAAGTGTTGGCAGATTGCAGAAAAAATTGCAGGTCGCAGATTTTGGGCCTGTTTTCAGGCCAGGTCGCAGATTTAGGGCAGAAAAGTGTGACCTCAAGGCCAGGTCGCACTTTTTGGGCCAATAAGTGTGACTTGCAAATCCGGGTCTGGCGATGGCAGATTTCAGAAAATTTTGTCATCTCAGCAGCGGCTGATGTCGATCACCTGCGCAAAAAGGCCAGAAACACACGGAAGTGAGAAATTTGAATGTTTGAGGGTTTTAGAGGGGAAAACTAGCATAAAAATGGGAAAAAATAAAAAATGGAAGAGAAACCCTAGGGTCTGAAACAGCTGGATATGCAGGAAGATAGAAAACGACAGTGGTCACAAAAGAAAACCCGTGTGGAGCCGCCAATTGTTAGTATGATTCTTTCGTCGTAAAAGATCACTTTAGCTATGCATATCAAGTAGCCCTAACATCAAGTATGGCTGCAAAATATCTTCAAGTTTGCTGCATAAAATTAGATCTAAGCATAAAAAGATATTTAGCAGATAAAATGTGAAATGGCTCCATGCATCCAATGAACAAGACAAGAACAATGTATAAAAATAATATTATATTATATTAAAGAATGGGGCACCTAAGAGGAAAACAAGAAAGGTGTTTTCCAGTTCTCCTCAGTGGGATGGGTTCTTGGAAGTCCTCAGTGTTTCAGATCTAAAATTCCTCTCTTTGGTTAATGTGAAAAACCCTAACAAACATGGAACTCAATGGGAGTTCAAAATGCAAACAAATGAAATTGGTGACCAAGAGTAGATCTAGTGTGATCTATTGCAATGGAGGTGACTAATGAATGGGGAAAACCCTCCTATTTATAACAAAATATTGAGGTGTTCTAGAACTCGGTGCATGAACAAAATATTATTAATCACATTCTAGAATCACCCTTTAGGAGTATTTTATTATATTTGTTGGAGGGAAAAGGGCTTTTGACTTGGGTCAATTCCTTTATTTATAAATAACAAATAAATAAATGATTTATTTATTATTTTAAGGGAGATGAGGGGAATACAATTAAATAAATAATGGTTTATTTAATTATTTATATGTGGTTTAGTCAAATTTAACTAAAAATATTATTTAAATAATGATTTAAATAACTTATTCTTAGGAAATAATTAAATAAATAATGATTTATTTAATTGATTACCTTGTTTTGGGTTAAATATGACCAAGAAACGTAAACAAATGTGGTGAAAACAATTTTACTTGGGGTAAAATTGGTCTTACATGGTGTACTTGGGTTCATCTAACGATAATGGGTTAGATGACCAAAAAATGGTGTAACACCACCCCCGATTTTTCATCGTCTGCCGTTTATTTTATAGTGTAATGGGTTGTATATGCATGTAAGCCATGTAATAAGGCGCAAGTGGTGGTGGGGTTCACAACCCCCGCCACCGCTTATGATATGTGGTCGAAAAATGAGCAAGGGGTCTGGCGGGATCATGGTCATTGGCCCCATTTTTAATATATTTTTGTTATGAGGATCCATGGGGTCCGTTGGAGGGCCGTTGCGCAGAGACCAAACTATTATTTTTTATTTTTTTTATTTTTTAAACAACCTGTCATTTTTAAAACTTCTGGAAATTTACCGTAGGAATCCATTTAACCATCCCACAAATTTGCCCGGAATCCGTCCGGAATCTGGTAGCCGAGGCCGACCAGAATCTTGTGGTCAGGTTCCAGCAAAATTGTTGCCTCCTTAAGCCTGCCAAGTCACCAAGTCAACCCTCAACTTTGATTGCTCCTAACTCCTTCATACAG
This sequence comes from Pinus albicaulis, assembly GCA_034641835.2. NCBI lineage: Eukaryota > Viridiplantae > Streptophyta > Pinopsida > Pinales > Pinaceae > Pinus > Pinus albicaulis. Next base: position 997,732,450 of record CM076569.1, on the reverse strand, counting down.
ACTTGAAATTTAGTGTTGTCTACGTTGTTGGAATTAGAAAGAAAATATCTACAACCTGAACCTGGTTCGATAGACTTTCGAACACTTTATTTTTTAGCTTTGTACTCAAGCAACTTGTACTTGGACCTGTTTAATCCACCTAGATCATTCCTCCCCATTAAAGAGATTTTGGACCCCAAAAGCTTCATCAATCAATAGGCAAGTGAGGGAATTTCTCCATCAACTTCTCATTTTCAAGCCATTTACATATACTTGGGTGCATCCCTTTGAAACCAGCATGAAGATACTCCACATATCCTCGTCATGAAGTCTTGGTTCTTTGATCGAGAATTATTTCCTCTGGAAGTTCATCGAGATATTTTGGTGAAAATTCATCCACTGTAGGAACTGATCCTACCTCCTCGGTGTCTGTAATCAATGGTGGTTCTTAAAGTTTCAGAATTTTGACATTCACGACTGAGTACATCTGCATGTATACAGGCAAGTCGAGTTGGAAAGAATTATTCCCAATCTTCTCCAATATGGTAAATGAACCATACCGAATTGGTCGCAATTTATTGCCTTCCCCCTTCATTCGATCCTTGCTGATGTGGAATCACACCTTGTCACCAACTTGAAATTGATGATCGACTCAGTGCTTATCATGTCGGGCCTTATATTGGGCCTGACTCTTTTCCAACTTCTCTTGCACTGCTTGGTGAATTTTTTGTATCTGTTGGATGAACCGTTGTGCTTTGTCCTTGTCATCGCGTCCATTGGCATCTTCATCCCTTTCATAGATCATGTCGAAAGGGTCCTTTGGTAAGTAACCAAAGCATGTCTCAAAAGGTGAACAATGCATAGAGTAATGCACTGCTCATTTGTAGGCGTGTTGCACATATGGAAGATGCTCATCCCACAACTTGGGATGTTTGTTGCAATAGCCCTGCAACAAGTGTACCATGGTACGGTTGACGACATCAGTCTGTCCATCGGTTTGTGGCTGGAATGTCGTACTTCTCTTCAACTTGGTGTCCATCGTATGCCACAAGCTGGTCCAAAACTCTCCAAGAAAGCGAGAGTCTCGATCTGACATAATCGATGTGGGAAACCCAAAGTGGACCCAAACATACTAAAATAAAAGACAAGCAGTCTGCTCAGTAGTGACCTGCTTTTACAAGGTATCAATATGCAAATTTTGATAAAGTGTTTGACGACAAAATAAAAATAGTCGTGACCCTTTCTAGACATAGGCAAACCTCCTACAAATTCCATCAACACACTTTCCCATGGACGACCTGGAATAGGGAGTGGTGTGTAGAGCCCGATTTTTCTATTAGAGGGCTTTGAAATAGAACACATCACACATCCCTTTACAAAATGGGTTACAATATTTTTCATATGGGTCCAAAAGAAAAATATTTGCAAATGACATAAGGTTTTTTTGACACCAAAGTGACCAGACACAAGGGAGGTATGCGCCTCTTGAATTACATGTACCCTTTCTGTTGTGGTTATGCACAATTTTCCAAGGTGATACAACAACTTCCCCTACAAATGATAGTTATCCACCTGTGAACCATGACTTATTTTTGCATATATTTCTTTAAAGTCATCATTGTTAGTGTATTGTTCAACATAACTTTCAAAAGACAATGACGCATTATGAAAAATAATAGAAGCAACAATAGGAGGGCGAGAGAGCATATCTGCTACTTTGTTACTAGTGCCCTTATTATACTTTATTAGCAGATGAAATTGCTATAGAAATCCCATCCACCTGAAATGAAGAGATTGTTGTAGCTTGTTCAGTGACTGAAGTTATTTCAAGGGTTGATGATCCATGTGGATGATGGTCTCCTTGCCGATCAGGTAGTGTTTCCACTTTTTCACACTTTGGACCAAGGCATACAGTTCCTTGTCATAAGTGGGGTAATTGATTATAGTGTGGGAGAACTTCTCTGAATGGTAACATATCAGCTTCTTCTGCTACAATAGTACAACTCCCATGGCATACCCACTAGCATCGGTTTCGATCTCAAAAGGTTGCTGGAGATTGGGTAAAGCCAGGACTTGTGCGGTGCTGATTTTCTCTTTCAGTGCTTTGAAGGACTTCTGCTGCTTTCCTCCCCAATGAAAGGGTTGTTCGATACTTGTCAGTGCGTGTAAGGGTGATGCAATAATGAATAAGTTGGCAATGAACCTCCTCCAGTACTGTACTGCACCTAGAAAACTATGGACCTCTGTTACATTGGTAGGCTTAGGCCATTTTACAATCACCTCAACTTTAGAGGGGTCTATTTTAATTAACCATTACCGACAATATGACCAAGTTAAACCAAAGAGGTTTTCCTGAACTCACACTTTGAAAAATTTACATACAATTCTTCCCTCTTTAATACATCAAACACTTTCTTGACATGTCATACATGTTCATCCCAAGTCCTACTAAATACAAGAATATCATCTAAATATACAAGGACACACTCATCAATGAAAGGCCTAAAAATATCATTCATGACCCTCATGAATGTGGATGGAGAGTTGCGCAGTCCGAATGGAATCACCATCCATTCAAACAACCCCTGTTTAGTCTTGAAGGTGGTTTTCCACATGTCCTGCTCTACAAGTCTGACTTGGTGATAACCACTACGCAAATCCAATTTGGTGAAATAGATATCATTCTTTAATTGATGTAATAAATCATCAATCCGAGGGAGAGGGTATCGATTTTTCGCCGTGATTTTTTTAGTGCCCGATAATCCACACACATCCTCCATGTGCCATCTTTCTTGGGTACTAAAACGATCGACGCGCTGCAAGGAGAAGTACTTGGTCGAATGACCCCTTGGTTCAACAGTTCCTGTACCTGCTTTTTTATTTCCTCCATCTCGATAGAGGACATCTTGTACATACCAATTTTTGGTAATGGAGCATCATGCTGCAATTGGATCTTATGTTGGATCTCTCGTTTCAGAGGTCATCCTTTGGGTTCCTGAAATAACTCATCATAGTTAGAAATAAAATCACATAATTCTTTTTTATGAGCCGGATCACATCCTCAGAAAGCATCAGATATTTCTTCATCTCTTGCTCTCACAACCACAAGAAAACACCCCTTGTTGGAATTCACCAATATCTTCATTTGTCCTACACTTACAAGGCTGGCATTAACTTTGGTTTGATGAGCTCTTACAATATATTCTACCCTATCTTTTGTGATTTGGTATTTATTTTCATGTCGAAAGAAAAATGCTTTCCTGTTGTAAAGATAGGGACTCCCTAACACAATACCATAGATATCCAATGGTATGACATCCAGTTCTACTTCATCAACTAGTCTAAAAGCAATTACAAATTTAACCTTACATTGCTTGCTTACATTTAGTTTTACTTTGTCATGTATCCATCCAAGCGGATAAGGTTTCGGATGAGGTTTAACTTCTAAGCCTAACTTTTTAACCAAGGATTCTGAGATTAAATTTGCTTGAAAGCCTGAATCAAATAGAGTTTCTACTTTTTCATGATTTATGACAACTCTAATATGAAACATCTCAATTCTCATTCGTTCATTAGGAAGAGGCTCATTTGATGAACTAGTGTTTTCATGCGATTCAGAATTAACATGAAGAGAATGAGTACCTTTCGTGCCTGCTACTGTGATCAATGCCTCATCGCCAAAGTCAGATCCAAGGTCTTGCAGCGTGGTTTCTACCGTCTTTTGCTTACCCTTTCCTCCATATCTCTTCGACTTCTTTTCTGGGTACAGCTTCCAACAATGATCATCGTCGTGACCTTCCCTTTTGCAGTGAGTGCAATAAGGCTTTTCTCCTTCATCCTTCTTTGTTGATGCCATCTTCTTTTCCTTTCCCTTTCCTTTCCCTTTGAATTTGACATTTGAAGGTTTGAAAGGTGGTTTCTTTGAATGATCATCCTTATCATTTATTCCCCTGTTCTCAAGATGAATGGCCTTTACACTGGTCGATTTAATGGTAGTAGGTTCAAACATTAACAATGAATGCCTAATGTAACTATGTAATGAACCAATGTACTTAGTTACAACTTCAGGAGAATCTAATGAAATGCTCAAACTTAGTGCTTTTTTTCTAAATTCCTCGGTAAAGCTTTGCGCGTTTTGTCCTTTACCTTGCCTTAGGTACTACCACTCCATTAAGGCTTTATACTTATAACTTAAGGGATAGAATTTTTCTTTAAGTGTAGCAATAAAATTTGACCAGGAGGAAAGAAGGTTACCCAAATTACTACTGCCTCCAATTTTTCTCTCCCACCAGATGAGAGTTGTGCCACTCAATCGAAGAGAAACCAACTGGATCTTTGCCTCATTCTCCACAACCAACTTAATCTTGCAGTAGAGTTCAAGATGCCTAATCCAATTTTTATGTTGCTCTGCATTAATTTCACCATTATACACTGGTAGATCAAATTTAAAATCTAACATAAAGAAAGGTTTATTAGATGCATTTCCAGAATTTTTATTATGATGGTGAGAAGAGGAGGAAGGATTTTCATTTCCTGAAGGAGGTGGGTCTCCTTCACCACCTCCATGCGCTAAACCTTCTCCTTCTGAAACATGCTGCCCTGTTTTCTATAACTTCTCAAGTCTAGAGAATAATTTCTCAACTCGATCTACCATGGTGTAGAAGGTCTTGCGGAAGTTGACCTCCGCTTCATGTCGCTCCTCGTCACTCATGTTCCTTCTCTGATGTGCACATCCTGCTTCGGGATGAAAATCCTGCAGCGTCCCTTCACCTCTCCGTAGCCTGTTTCTAGTTAGCATACAAGCATGTAATTCACACATACAAACACCTGCTCTAATACCACTTGATCCAAAATATTTTGTTCGAGATGTGTTAAAGAATTACTTGTGAAAATTGTAGCTTAAAACAAGAAACTTGTAAGCCATAAACATAAGAAAAGAGAAGCATTTAACATCATGCAAGAAGACACATAATTGATGTCGGAGTTCATCTGGGAGGGACTACGCCTCTGAGCCCTGTTCAAATAGTGGGGAGGCCCTTTTCTTCATTAAGAGGAAAAAATGAAAGTACAAGTACAAAAATGATAAATAACACCCTTATACCTCCATATCCGAAAGTGCCCAAAAATTGCACACCTATGATGAAGAAATGGAAAACACCATTGGATTTTTGGCGTCGAGCAATCCAAAATCCATATAAAACTTGCCTTAATTTGAAAAAGTGAAAATCTGGTCCCTCTGGAAGATCGCTTAGATCATGGTTCTGCCCCCTCCCGCACACTACTCAAGGTTCCGCTGCCTTAGTTTCCGTGCCCGCTCTTGTCTGCCCTAGGCGCACTGCAGAAATGAATGTTTTTATAATGTTGGGTTGGTAGAGTTTACAAAGTGTTCGTTTAGGTGAATTGGTTTTCAGATCCGAGTTGTGTGGAGGAGGTTGGGTGATAAACCCCAACCCCTCTAAAAAATAGGCGGAAACTTGTTTTTATTGTTAAAACCTGAATTTTAATTTAAATCTCACATCCTTTTTAAACCATGCCGAATATTAAATCTCGCATCTTCTTTTTATCTTTTGCTACCTTTTCTTCCTCCATTTTTAATTTATTTGAAGCCATGAGATTAGACTGCCTTCCAATTGCAGCCTCTTGCATAATTTTCAATGTTTGTGCTTTTTCAGCTTTCAACCATAAGGAAAACTCAGAATCTAAAGCATTTGCAAAATTTATCATATTTGTGGTTTCAGTGGGTTTAATTTCTTTAGGAATTTTCCGATAAATCTTATTAAACCTCTTAGTAAAATCAGCTAATTACTCATCTTATTTCTTCTTCAGAGTTCCAAATTCTGTAAGGTAATAAACATAGTCTTTCCTATCACCCCAATGCTTCACAAATATCTCTTCTAATTCATCAAATCTTGTTATTGAATTTGGATCCAAAATTCTAAACCATTTTCGAGCTTCACCATCCAAGCTCTGAACAAAGAGTCTTGACTAGACATCTTCATGTTCAATATTATGATTGTCAGCATAACTATAGAAAGCCACTAAATGTTCCTCAGGAGAAACTTCGTCTCCCTCCCCATTGTATTTTGGAAGATATTTCAAGTAATCTCCTTAAGGAAGTGGATGCAAGGGTTGAGGGAGAACAAGTGGCGCATATCTTGCAACCAATATCTATTGAATCCTTGTTAGGGAAGGCTGGGCCATATTTTTTCGATGTACAACTGATGTAGCTATTTGAGAAATAAGAATTAAAATTGGTGAATTCTGATTCTGATTTAGGACAATAGAAAATTGGGGGTATTGAGCTGATTTTTTAGGCTTTGGAAATGAGAAGAGTGGGTTTCCAAAAATATGAACAGAGGATGTCTTAACTTCTCCTTCAATAGAAGAATCAGAATCTAAATTTGTCTCTTGAGAGGATGGAGTTAATTCAGCCTTATTTTGCTGAGCAAGGAAATTAGATAAGTTATAAGTAATACCTTCAGGTACAGACTCTTCAAAAGGATGAGAGGAAGATGACCCAACAACTGGATTTGGAGAAAAAGGAAAATACTCTTGTTGAACCTTCTTCACTAACTGATATGTGGCTTTAACTGATCATTTTTTTTCCTTAGCATCTTTGATTATTTTATCTGGGTCAGCAACTGGAGTCACAGTTGGAGATCTATGATTGCTCCTTGTAGAAGGAGGTCTTGAAACCCCTCTTTCTATTTGTGGAGTCACCAGGTGAAAAAATTGTCAGTCTTCTTCAGGTCACCTATTCTTGTTCACCACCAAGAACTGATTATCAACAATTCATAACAATAGACTCGGGATAATACTTCGTTACAAGGCCTTCATCTCCCGGCAGACGCACCAAAAGATGTTGGCGCTGGAATCAACACTTGGACTGCAGCAAGCGCCTGAACAGACAAATATTAAACTATAAAGTAATTTAATGATTTGTTTTATGAGATTGGTAGGTGGTACAAACTTTGATTCACTGAAAAGAGATTTCAATCAAATCCATAATTATACTAATGAGGGTATTGTAACTTGATGTGGTAGCAAGGTGCAAGTTTGTAGTCTGTGAGGAGAAGAAATTGTAAGATGAGAGAAGAATCAATAGGTCTGTAAAACAAAAATCTAGTGCATTTAGTAGAAATTCACAAAAGTAGCAGTTTGACAGTATCCACTGAGAGAAATTTATTTCTAGTCTGACAAGATTCTCACTGAAATATCATGAAGAATAACTATCATGAGTGATGCTCTTCCACTGTTATAACATAAAATTTATCAGGAATTCTCACTATGTGATACAAACAAAAGTTGATAAAACACATAACATGCTTAAGATATTGATAGGAACACATAATAGAATAATGATTTTCAAACTGGAACTGGAAGAAAGGAGATATGGAAACACAAGTAAAGTAGAAAATACACACAACAAATTGGTAATAAGTCCTCAGCAGTATCATTCCATTTCATTCAAAAAAAATATTACAGATCATATAAGTCAAAATTCTATAACCACCAACCAACCCCGAATTCATATCAGTTTGGAATATATATACAAAATATGATGTTGTCATCTTCCATAGAAAAAGGTAAATCTGTTTCAAAAGTCATTACGCCCTCATGCAAGAGGTGAGGCTTATCCCTTAATCTTAATTACAAAGTGCTATTTTAAAAACAAGATAAACATCATCAAGGCATCATGAAGGCTGTCACTTCGAAATGGTTGTGTGAGGTGGCAACCTATTCGAAGACCACTCTCATGTTTTAGTTCAACCAATCTTCAACAAAAAGTGTAAAAACAGTGGGAGTGACATGTGGTTGTCTATTTTTGAATGTATCTATATATGGATTTTCCTTACCTTCTCAACAAAATTTTAATCCCTCAATGCATCCCTTGTAATATTCTCCCTTAATCCTCTTTGTTTCCCATATGCAATATCCAAAGGCGAAGGTGGAAAACATTGTAAAAAAGTTTCAAATGGAGAATTACCAGAAGAAGTGTGGATTGTTATGTTATAAGTGTATTGTATATAAACTATATTTTCATCCCAGGTCTTAATATGCTTCTAATTATAACCCCTCAAAATTTATCCCATCTGTATGAGGATAAAATGTTATAGACTTCTTCAACTTCGTGTCCATATTCTCCCACAATTTAGTCCAAAATGCACTAAGAAATATCATGTCCCCGCATGAAACGATGATCTTTCGTATCCCAAAGTGCACCCAAACCTGTCCAAAGAATAAGTTTGCTACTTATTTCCCACGGATGGTATGTTTACAAGGCATCAAAACACACATATTGATGAACCTATCAACTACTGTGATGTATTTCTGGACTGAGGTAATAACATGCTGCCAGTCGGCTTTAAAACAAGAAATATGAGCAATTGAATTCCATTTCATATGAGCATATTCAGGCTTAAGGTAAGAACTTACTTCTTCAGGCAACACTTTTCTTTTAAACCAATGTTCACCAGTTGTAGAAGACTAGGTTTCACGGGCTATGATAGTCTCATAAATTCTGAATGTTTTGTTGCCTAACTTGACCTTTTCGCCATTGAAAGACTGAGTGAAAGCTTGAGCTAGTGCCACGTTTTCCACAGAAAACATATGGAGGAATTTATACCAACCTACATATTTGAATTGTGATTTTCCCCTTACATCCACAAATATTTTGTTAGCAGGATCTGACCTATTTACATTTCCTCCTTTCCCCATTTTTCGACAGCTAAATTTCTCACGAATACAACTATTGAACTCTAGTTGCAATGTTGTCCATGAAACCTGAGACTGCTTGCTTTGAACCTGAGACTTCTTGCTGGAGGATTGATTTTTGTTTACCTGTATCATACACAAAAGCCTCAGGTTGAGTGATCATTGAACTCTCTTCTCTAATTTCATGCTTGTAATTATGACAAGGAGTAATGACATGTTTTTGAAGTGATTCAAAAAACAATGGCAAAAGTCGTCACTTCAAGCTCCACAACTATGTCATTACATGTCCAAGTTCCTCCGTGCCTTTAATTCTTGTATAAAAAAACTAGTGACCCTTCGACTAATTTCTACATTATCGCATGCCCACATACGAAAGCGCGGTTCTTGGGCCTAAACTTGGTCATCAATCGATGGTCACACATGTGACTTTTCGTCTTATCTCGTCCCAGCGCCTAAGTTTAAATCTGCAACGATAAAATAGCTTGAAGCTTTATGCAATGTGCGATATTGTAAATTTTGATAAACTAATATCTTTATTCACAGAATTCTCCACAGTCCACACACACAGCTTCATGTAACCTGAAATCTCTTCTACCATTGATCATCACATGCGGAAATAAAATCAATTGCATGCATACATTAAAACCACAAACAATCACACATATGAACACGGTATTTAATGGGAAATCTTAAAGCTGAAAACCCCAACTATCTATATATTATATGTCATGAAGATCATGTAACAATCATAGTACAAAAGCTCCTCACAAGCTCTCATGCACACCCTCAATTGCTACACACTATCAAGCTAGATCTAGCAAAACACATGCTCCAATCTTTTGCCACTTGATAGCCAGCCTCTATTGTGTTTTCAATGTTATGGGATGGCTTCATTAAATAGATAAACCACCTGGCTTGTACTGCGCAATCCTCATGGGCTTCTCCACCTATCTGTGTGTTGCAAATAGCAACAATATAGTCACAACTGATAGTTAACCTGCTCTTTCACCTATTTCTGCACTGGTCTCCACTGAAACTGTCCATGCACTGAAGTTAACCGATGCATTCTTTAGTTGATTAATGAGTTTATAATTAGTGAATTAATTAATAATTAATTCACACCACTCTCACTAATTGTATCAATTAGTTAAACTGAATACAAATAGCTCAACTATGTTTAGATTAGTTAAACTGAATACAACTCCACTAACTTCCTCGATCAACTCCACCAAACTCTGTCACATGAGTTCTAACTGAAGTATCCATGCAATAGCTCCACTTAACCCTCAGGAATAGCGTAATTCCTTCTGTCAGCTCCTGTGCCACATCTGTGCACTTAACCGAAGTGCTCCAAGAGAATAAGATAATGTTTATAGTCCAAATATTATTAAGAGCTAATAATATTCGACATATCTATTTTTAGACTGGCAATCTAAAAATAGATTCCGTCCAGTATGTCTAAAAATAGAAGTCCATCTATTTTTTTCCGACTTGACCAACCATCCACAAATAGCATCCTGCAACTCATAGAACATGATCCATATGTCTAAAAATAGACATAGTCTAAAAATAGACTTTGCGCCAAAAATATCCTGCGGGCCCACTTAGTGAAGGCGACTTCATTTCACTAAGCTCCATCATCTTGTTGCATTTTCAACACTCCCTCTCAACAAGATATGGATTATCTGCAACCCCTATCCTGCCTTTGTGGTATTCGAATTTTCTCCTGGTGAGCGCCTTCGTCAAGATATCAGCATCCTGATCCTCCGTGGGAATATATGAAAGTAACATGATTCTCCGCTGCACACAATCTCTGATATGATGGTACCTGATGTCGATGTGTTTGGATCTATCATGAAATACTGGATTAGCTGAGAGTTTAATGCAACTCTGGTTATCACAATAAATCACGGTAGGCTCCAAGTGTGACCCGAACAACCCGACCAGGATCTTCCTCCCTCATCCCTTATGACCACTGTATGCTGGAAATGCAAACTTGCTTGTTTTCTTAATACTCAGCCTCTTACTGAGCTGAGTGTGATCTGCTTCTGTTGTACCAAGCTATTTGTTGACCGAATCACGAAAAATCCTCAGGATGTGCTCTTCTTGTCCTAGTTGGGCTCCTGCCCAATGCGCATTCGTGAGCCAAATGTAGATTAGGAAACCATCAACAGATCCAACATCCATTAAATCAAAATTAAAGGGATTTACATATAACTACTTCTTTTCTCTTTTTGATTAAATCAAAACAATACTTCACATGAGAGTCTTCCATCTAGGCTAAATGTAGATTGAAACCATCCAAAACTTAAATCAAAACATTTAACATGTTATATCTTGAAACATTTAACATTAAATCAAAATTAAAGGGACTTACATATAACTACTTTAATATCTTTTTGAATATATCAAAACAATACTTCAAATAGGAGTATCTTCCATCTAGGCCAAATGTAGATTGAAACCATCCAAAACTTAGATCAAAACATTTAAAAAATTTAAATAACATTAAATCAAAATTAAAGGGATTTACATATATACAACTACTTCTTTACTTTTTTGGATTCAAACAGAACAATACTTCACATGGGAGTCTTCCATCTAGGCCAAATGTAAATTGAAACCATCCAAAACTTAGATCAAAACATTTAACATTAAATCAAAATTAAAGGATTTACACATATATAACTGTAATGAACATAATATACATAGCGAGACTCGTCTCCTGGGTTGCCTAACTAGCCAACACCAGAGGGGGTATGAATAAAAAAAACATAAAAGGGACTTCCCATACCCGAGAAAAAGCTAAAGAGTACCTGACATTAGACTAGCTATCGATGTGTGTAGGAGGATTCTCCTCCACAATTGGACAACCGTAGTCCTTAGGATCATCATCTACTCCCTTGGAGTGCTGGGAGGAGTTGTCGCTGCTCGCGCCATCGCTGTTGGAGCTCGTCGAGGTGGATTTCATTGGAAGAGCTGCCAACTTTATGGTGTCCTGGAGTTGATGGGCTGGGATGGTGGACTTTCTCCACCGCCTCCTAGAACTAGAAGCACCTTGATCTTGTGGCTCCTCCTGAAAAGAGATGGAAATGGTTGTCGTAATTCACGGTCTAACCATAGCACTGGTGAACTGAAATTGTGCTTCATTGCTTGCTGGAGGAGGGTGGCTACCTGTGTCATGGATGGAAAGAGGAGGGCGAGAGCCAGCACTCCTGCCCCCTCCATCCCTACCCCCACCTCCCCTTGTGCAACGCATCCGTTGTCTACGCATGGGGTCTTCCATAGGCCAAATGTAGATTGAAACCATCAAAAACTTAGATCAAAACATTTAACATTATATCAAAACATTTAAAAAATTTAACATTTTAAATCAAAATTAAATGGATTTACATTTAAAAAACATTTAACATTAAATCAAAATTAAAGGGATTTGTGCAACATTACTTCACATGCCATGCCAATTATAGTTCAACTATCAAATAGAAGCATTTAACATTATACCATATGTGCCAAATGTAGATTGAAACCATCCAAAACTTAAGTTTTAAAAACTTTTTGATTATATATCGTGCAACATTAAAACATTAAACATTTAAAACATTAAATATCACATGCGAAATGTAGATTGAAACCATTCAAAACTTGAGTTTTAAAAACTTTTTGATTATATATATCGTGCAACGTTACTTCACATGCCATGCCAATTATAGTTCAACTAGATCCAATAGAAACATTTAACATTATATACTACATGTGCCAAATGTAGATTGAAACCATCCAAAACTTAAGTTTTAAAAACCTTTTGATTATATATCGTGCAACATTAAAACATTAAACATTTAAAACATTAAATATCACATGCGAAATATAGATTGAAACCATCCAAAACTTGAGTTTTAAAATTTTTTTGATTATATCATACATAACATTACTTCACATGCCATGCAAATTATAATTCAACTATCCAATTTAAAAACATTTAACATTATATCACATGCCAAATGTAGATTGAAACCATCCAAAACTTTTAACTTTTAATTTAACAAAAAATTATAGATCACAACATTACTTCACATGCCAAATGTACTCCAAGCATCCAAAACTTAAATTTTAAAAACAAAACAAATTATAACACATCATTATATAACATGCCAAATGTAGTTCAGATGACAACATTAATTTATAGATGGCAACATTACTTCACATTCACATGCCAAAAGTACTAAAACCATCCAAAAATTAACTTTTTGAAACAAAACAAATTATATTAACAATGTAATAAAATATGTCCAAAAATTGTAGATCTCACAAGTATCAAACTGTATCAAGTTATATATATATATATATATATATATATATATATATATGACAGTGCATCTAGATCATATATAAAAAAAGAAATTTTAAGACCATTTAAATCTTGAAATCAAATCTACAAATCATGTCCATCAAATAGAGACGGATCTAGCGTCTTTCCTATCAGGGTCTCAATCCGCGCACTATCATGTGAAGCATCATGGGAAACCTACATACACAATGCACATGTACTTGAACATTAAAATTTGATGTTTTAAAAATGAGTGAGAATATATATATCTAGAACTTCATGTAAAAAACAAAATATAACAAAAAAATCATGCAATACCTCATGAGGTTCCCTCTCCATTTGATGAACAAGTTCCGCCCCCATAGGAACATCTGCAGCGGTAAACTGTACAATATACATATACAGTTACTTCATGTAAAAAAAAAATATAACAAAAAAATCATGCAATACCTCATGAGGTTCCCTCTCCATTTTATGAATAAGTTCCGCCCCCATAGGAACATCTACAGCGGTAAACTGTACAATATATATGTACAGTTAAATATATATATATATATATATATATATATATATATATATATATATATATATATATATATATCTCAATTTTTAATGGAACTTTTTGAAGTGGAACACACACACACACATATATATATATATATATATATATATATATATATATATAACTTTTAAACTTAAATTTTAAATTTGTGAAAAAATGTCCATACTTGTGGCTCATCTCCTAAGGAAGTAGAAGGTACATCTCTCAAGGAAGAAGAAGGTACCGCCATCCCAAAAACATCGGACGGAATCAGTATCTGTTAAATTTTTTTATCAAATTATATATACATACATGTACATGTGTGCACAATTATTTATTTTAAAATCACTTAAAAAACACTAAAATTTGCCAACATATCTTGATGGTCAGACCCATCTGCATTGTTTGAACCAGAGGTCCCAAACGTGATATTAACATTTTCGTCATGCATCATGTGTGAGAACTGCAAATGGTGTTTTAACATATAATCATAAATTTTTGTTAGATTAATGTACATACAAATAAATGTATACATGTACATACACATGTATTTATTACAAATTGTACACATGTATATGTATGTTAAAATAATTTCAAACCCTAAGGTCATTAACACATACCGTTCTGGTGCCCTCTTCCTCATGAAGAATTAGGTCTTGCAAACCATTGTGACAATTTTTTGCATATATTCGGAGATTTTCAACATTCATGTTTTCAATCTCTTCATCTGTACAATACACAAAATTGGCACGTGCATTTTCACGTGCTCTTTGTCGATTTAAACAAACATCAACTCCACCCAATCCGCTGTAAACATTGTCGATCATGACATCCCTTGCTTCTCGACTTATTTGAGAAGTTGCATCCATCTCTGACCACAGAGTTTCGACCCGAAAAGGTCGACTCACCAATGGCGGCTTAGGGCGAGGCAACTCCACATCTCGCTTAGCGCCCTTACGGTCATATAATCGACCTTTCTTCGAACCAAAAAATTCTGATGGAAGGTCATTGTAGTTGGGTTTCATACCCAAAAAAAATTATGCGTAAAACATTTGTGAAAAATAAACAGGAACCTCGTCATTCCATGGGAGTCTTCCATAGGCCGCAAGGTGCCTATCATACAAATAGCGAGCTATATTTGGGTGCTTGAAATATTGCACCTTCAACATTTTTCTTTTTGGCCCTTCCTTGAAATTAAACATTGACTTGGCCACATCTTTTGTAACTTTTTGTTTTACATCCTCCCATTTATCTGGACCCATTACTGTTTCCTTTCTCTTTCTCATCACTTCTACAAATGTATCAGTCGTTGGCCCAAGAGTTTTGTACACATTTACAATTTCGCCCAATGAATGTGTAACTATTTCAAGGCTTTGTCGACTCTCAGCAGGTAGAGACAAAACCACGAGATCTCTCTGCAATTTTGCATGAAGTTTTTCACACCTTTGTAAGGTGCATTGCGCCATGTTTGTTTCCCATGGTATATTAGTAATGTTGGCCGGATAAGCTGTGCTGGGTAGACAACCTTCTTCTTGAATGTAGCGGTCTGCCCTGCATCTATTTTGACCACTAGTTGGAACATTTTTGGCCTCTGCATCAATTATATATAATTTCGTATATTAGAAAAAACACATGTAAAAAAAGTTGTACAAATTTAATGAAAAAAATATTGAAATTGATGGCAACCTTGACGTTTTTGGTTAGCATCTTCTCCAACATGACCCTGCTGAGAACCAGACCCAGAACGACCCTGCTGAGAACCAGACCCAAAATGACCCTACTAAGAACCAGCAGCCGTTGATTGGCCTTCGGGGGAATAAATATCACCCCCTTCACGCAACCTGCTACCACTCATTGATGGCCCTCTAAGTGGATTTGAACCACCACCAACCTCTCGAGACGAGAGAGAAGCTTCATAAACAAATAAGAATTTATAATCAATTGAAAAATACATTCATGTGTACATATAAATACATATACATATTCATTGATTAAATTGCGTGAACCATACCACGACTAGTTGAACCATGGGCACGCTCCATGGATGGAGTAGAAACCCTTCTCCTCTTACCTCCTAAAAATTAAAAAATGAAACTTATTAACAACTAATTTAACTCACAAAGTTAATAAAAAATCAATTCCATATGTACACACATGTATGGAGATTTAAGATTATATTTAAATACTGTGAACATCCCCAGATCCCTGAACCCCCATATGGGATTCAATTGATCTTTGTCGTTCATCCTCCATAATATATATATCTATTGGTGGACATTTACACAAAATAGATTTCAGAAAATCAATTTGTAATTTAGTGTACACAAATTATGTAGAACACAACTTTCAAAGCAATAATTGATGTGTGATATTAGTCATCAATATTTTTCACTTGTTGGTGATGAATAGTTGTAACAGCCAAGTTTTCTAGCAGCTGATCTAAAAATTTGTCAAATTGGCCAACTGGAAAACACCCATAATTTTTTTTTGCCTTCCTACCTTTTCAGTCCGCCCATGACGAGATGAAACCTCATTATCAAGTCCTACCTAGCCTTAACCATACTAGTCTGCCCATCAACTCTAAAGAAACAATCCAAATCTGTCCAAAAAGTCTCCCCTAAGTTAGGAAGTGGCGCTTTAGGCATTTCTCACTTGGAAAAATATTCTAAAGCCAAAGAACCTCCATCTTCTATAGACCAGTCATAACAGACCTTCCCATTCTGCAAATAAAGTTGGTTACAGCCAGAAGTCGCACCACTAATACACCCTCAAGTCTCAGCAATACATTGACCATAAGTCAAACTGATTCTAGGTGTTTTTACAATGTTTTAAATGGATCTGTCAAGGACAGAGGTATACCAGCATCCCAGAAGACAATATCTGGCTCCACATGAGAAGACAACTGCTTCTCAATGTGATCTTGAGCCTGGGAATGCAGCTACAAAGCAAAGAGATTTTCATTAAACTCTTGCGATCACATTCAAATCTTGAAAGGACAGTAAAAGGAAAAATAGCACTGTCACAGGGCTGATGATATAACAAGAATGAATCGCCTCCTTCATCTATAAGCAGAGGGTTTGAATACCGAAGAACCTCTTCTATTTCACAAGCAGAAGGTTAGAGCGCCTCCATCTAGGCGTAGGAAATGGACAAAGTTTGATTTCAAGAGTTGAAATTTGATTTGGCAAGACAAATTATAAACACAATAGGAGACAGTTGAAACAGAGAAATGATGTAAAAAACAAAGAAGGAAAGCAGGGGTACCACTGTAATCCAAGAGGTTAAACTTGTCTCTTATCAAGGTTTCTTTCAAAAAGGCAGTCTGGAGCCCAAATAACACAACTTTGCTGTTGGTTGAGAGATAGGTCATGACACAGGCCAAAGGACATGATAAATTGTGTTTCAAAAGGCCCTGTTTTTCCTATTCATGAAAAATATCCTTTTAGATATACATCATAGTGGACAGAAGGCAATTTGAGCTCAATTCCCAAAGAGGCAGTGCAACTGAACACATAGGTTCATAAATGTGCAAGAAAGATCATGACATGTTTTTCAGGTCCTAGAACCCAATAAAAGCAATATATGCATGCCACTATTACAAAGGAGGGCAGTTTCCTTATGAAAAAGGGTCAAAGACACCTCATTGTTGCATTCCAAGTGAAAGGAGAGTTTTAAAAAGAAATCCCCTTTTAATGGATATAGGATGGGAAAGCATGAGTAAATGCAACTGATTTTTTGCACCCACAGTCAGAAGAGGAACTTAAAGGACACCTAACAGTCAAATCGTTTTCACAGTAGGGCATCATTACCTCCAAAGCATCCAGAGCAGACACTATTAGTTTAAGGTTCAAAAGTGTAAATCTACCTCCTTGAAAAATGGCAAAGGATGCTTCATCAAACATTGGTGTATTGTTTAGTGGATTCTCCATGTTGAAAATATCACTAAAGGGTCAACAGTGGCAGAGGTTACCTTTCAAACATGTAAGCACAGTGAACAGAGTTTGACCTTTTGAATATTTTTATAAGTGAATAGGTTAATACCTATTAAAGCTTTTTAAAAGCATGCACATCCTTTTGCCAACATTATTCAAATAAAGGGCCCCTTATAGCACATTTAAAATCATTTTGGATATCAAAAACAAACCAAGGCATTCGTTTCAAAGAAGAAAACTCTCAAAAACCCTCACAAGTCAAAATCAAGAGATTTCGATTTGTTTGCATTCAAAGGGACAAAGGGACCGTTGCAAGCTTCTTCAAATCTCTCAAACCACGAGAAAAACTCCTCTTTGCTGTTCACTAGACTGGAAAAAGAGTTTTTTAGAAATTCCACAGAGTTTTTAAGGCCTGGAAACCGCGCAACGCGCCTGTAGAATTGCGCGGCACGTTCAGGCACAAGTTTACCAAAGGAATACATTGTTGCGCGAAACACGTGTAGCGATGGGCGACGCGCTTGTAGGCGTTGGTCATGTCGGCCTGAAAGGTGACCCGACAGCCTTTTGCGCGGCGCTCTCCCAGTCTAAACGTGCCATGCTCATTTTACACCATCTAAATGCCTCCAACAAGTGGTAAAGCCGCTCCTTTCCTCCAACAAAACGACACCATCAATCTTCAAGGTATTTATGCGCCTCCATGCTATTTTCAAAAACTGTTAAGTGGTGGAAAAATGGATGAAGTTCATAGTCTAAATCACAGTGTTGAGTTTGTTGAGGGAAAAGTGTTTTGTGTTGGAAACTCAAAATTACTATGTCGCTGTTAGCCCAAGGTTTGCATAGTAAAATTGGTGCGTTTCTGTTGATATAAAAAACCATATAAACTACCCTCAAGACAAGTTAAAGGGTGAAGGCACTGTTTGAAAAGAGAAGCATAGGGTTTTGAACAAATGAAACAGTGGGCCTATGGCCAAACAACAGTAATCATGGTGTAAGGGTTTTGGTCACTTCAAAGGTCTCCTCTATGTGGTAAACAAGGGCGAAAAAACAGTGTTGTCTCCTTTTACTCAATAAAACAAAGCTTTAGTATGTGAAACTGTCATTACCATTAAAGGGGGTTTATCAAAATCTGTGCAAGAAAATAGTGAAAGGAGGAGAGTGTGTTGAGTGTGAAGAATTCTTGCTATTTATCTGTTACAAAGCTGCATGTTCCCACATCAAAAACACCAAAATCTCCGTGACCTTATCCAAGCTCAGAAAATCATTTGACTGTGTATTATCTTTTATTGACTGTGTTTTTGTTCTTGAGTTTACTTGTTGAGTGGCATACAAAGGGAAAACTTTTTTTTGGAAAGAGCAGAGAATTGCGTGTTAAAAGGGCATCTCACACAACATTTGAAAACCAATTTTACCTTGATCAAACAGTGATTGACAGAGAAGGCAGAGTTTTGTTTGAAGAAGACATTTCAAGAACTTTTGAGGCAGTTTGAGTTTTGCAGAGAGCATCTATAACAAGATGCCTCCCAGGAAAGATAGCAGGAGTGGATTGCACAAGAGGTATGAGCCTATTTCCATCGAAGAAGTGAATGCCCACCCATCAGTATTGTTCAATTTCCATGAGGTCGGGTGCTTAGATTTTTGCTAAAGGGTGCAAGAGGTGAAGAGTTTTTCTCCTTTGACACACCTTTGCGCTTTGAGGTTCAGAGACAAAAATTTCCAGTTGGCTGGCCTTGACTTCAAGTTCTCCCTAAGATCCATCTCCAAGGCCACTAAAATCCCCTATATTGGCAAGAAATGGTTTAAACAAAGCCATTTGGACTTAGATGATTACAAACCTTTTCTAAAGCCTGAACACAGAGATGCTTGTCCTTCTATTTTCCATTTCTCATATCTTTTATCCAGCTACGCCCCCCTCATGAAGATTATCATGAAGTACTTTACTTGTGAGGGAAGATTCTCCCGAATTTATGCATATCACATTCGACTGCTCATGCATTTCACAAGGACCAAACAGCTAAATCTTCCTTTCTTCTTGCACAAGAGCATTGAGAAAATGGCCTCCACTGTCCAGAAGAGGCCTCCCTCACAACAAATAGCCTATCTCTTCCATCACTCTCTCATCAAAATCATCATTCTTCATCAGCTTGAAAAGAGAGAGGTCTCTTGGGATGTTTTCATTGCTCATCCTGATTTCTCTACTGTCCCTCCAGTCCATACATCCCCTACATCTCCTACTCATCGCCCCTCTCCTTCCTCTAACAAACCTACTCCTAAAAAGCTCAAGTCTACTGCAGAACAAACAAAGGAACATGAAGAAGGAGAAGGAGGTGACCAGCAAGAGGAAAAAAGTGTTGAACAGTAGCATGACAGTGATGAGGGTCAGCAGCATGACAGTGATGAGGGTGAGAAACATGACAGTGATGAGGGTGAGCAGTAGATTCATGATAAAGGTGAGCAACCTTATGATGAAGGGCAGCAGCTTGAACAGAAAACAGATGATGAGGTTGAACAACAGCCTTATGGTGACACACAACAACATCACAGTGGTGATGAACAACAGCATGAGCAAGAGGAAGAAGGTGTTGGACAGCAGCATGACAATAAGGGAGAGACAGGGAAGCAGCATGAAGATGATGAGCAAGGGCAGCCTCCTCAAGAAGAACAACAAACTCAAAAGGATGACAAGCAAGATGAAAAAGGTAAAATGGTCATGCCCTCTTCTCCTAAAAAGGTCAAGCCTCGGACAGCAAAGAAGAGAGTGCCTAGAGTGGTCACTCCAAATGTGACAAGGGCTCTCCGAAGTAAAGGGAAATTGCCAAAGAAGCCTATCATTGATTTTCCTACGAGGAAGAGCACTAGAATAGCCACCCAAAGCAAAGGGAAGGGCAAGGTAGAAGAAAGTCATGAACAGGAGAGTGCATTCGATATCATCTCTATCCCAAGCGATGATAGTGATAATGAGGCCCGGATTCTAGAAAACCTTTTGATCCATAGGGAAGGCCAAATTGATGCATTGAAGGATGATCTTCACAGGGCAAGGAATTTCAATCAATTTCTAGAAATCCAAAATAGGCAAATGAGTGTCCATATGGCTGTTTATGAGACACGGCGACTAAGTACAAGAAAAAGGCCTCCAAAGCCCAAGCAAGGTTGGAAAAAATCATGGGCGAGTTTGATGAAATTGAAGGCGAAAATCAACCTAAGCGAAAGAGGCCAAGAACCATGGGGCTTAAAAGGGCCCTTGAAAAGCAAAAAGAAGACGAAAATGCCCTTCTCTAATCTACCCCTCTCACTACATTGTTTGAACAAGAGATAGAGAATAATAAGGAGGCGTGGCTTGAGAGATTCAATGACCATTTGGAGAAGAAGTTGGAGAGGGAAAACAGGGATTTATACCTTCAAAGGAGAATGACGAGGCATTACAAAAAGTTAAATCAGTTTTCCTGGCGCAAGTTGAAGGCTGCTCAAGAAAAGCTCAAGGAGGCTAAAGGGAAGCACCTGACACGGAAAGTGAGAAAAGACACATTAGAAATTCAGATTTTGGCGTCTTCTTCACAACATGTTGCTGAGAACCCTTGAGGGTCATGCTCACCAATTTTGGGCGTTTTTCGACATATTTTGGTTTTTTGGCATTTTTGGGTTTTGGGCCAAAACTCCTGAGCTTTTCCATTTCAGTTTGGGGGATCGTCAAAGGAGGAGAATGGTATCATTGGATGCCATAATTTTAGGAGCACACACTCAGCGATTTTCATGACATTTGAAGATCATTTTCTCCCCCGAAATGGCGAAAAATGCTCGCTTTTTCCACACTCTACCTGGTCTATCAACAAACCTTATTTTCTGGTTTTTTACACACATGCATGTTTTTGGAGAACTTCTAGGCATCAGATTGGGAAAATTATAGTTGCTCCAGAAAGTAGACACACAGAGCTTTCCAACGAGCTATCATGAGCCTCGTTTTGACATCGGGAAGGCTGCCAAAAGTTGCTAGAAAGTCAGGGGACCTTTTGCTGATATAATTTTTGAGTATTTTTGTAAAATTTGAACCTTTAAAAACTGTTTTTTCCTCGTGTGCGTTTAGCTATTTTTGCACATGAGAAGTTATGAAAAGTCAATTTAATTCCCTTTTTTAGCATTTTTTAGATATTTTATGAGATATTTTGTGCCTTGGGATTTGCAAAGCCTCAAGGACAAGTTTAGATATTTTGAATAGGCCAATGAGAGTGCAAATTGAACTAAGAGGTTTTCCTCACTTGAGCCTATATATTCCAAGGGCTTTCAATGTAAACAAGGCTGAAATTGATGATAGAAGCAATATATGGTCATATAAGCTTTGGAAGAAATACTTGTCTCATGCTCTTGGATAGTCTCTTGGATGTTCTTGGATGATGAAAGAGGATTGTTGTTGGATTCCATGACTTTGTAGAATGGTATGGTGTCTCTTTCTTTGTTTTGTTTTCTATTTTTCATTCATGAATCCATGTTTCTTGCTTGCTATAGATCAGTAGAGAAAAAATTTGAGACATGCCCTTGGAGGCACCTCAAATTTCATGTTTCTTCATAGCTTCCATATTTTCTTCTTCCTTAGTCACATTAAAGAATTCTTGATTGCTCTTTAATAACTTAAGGATATTGTTGCTTATTTCATTCATGGTTCTATGCATGTTAAGTATGATTTATGGTACGCCCTGCTTACCAATGGCTAGCCATAGCTCCATCCATGAAATTTCTCTTTGACTGATTAGATTGTCATTTGTTGAACCAAGGAGGTCTTGTTCTGATCTTGCCCTTTGCCTAAGACTATGCAATCTTGTTTTCAAAGTGCCCAATAACTTGAAGTACTGTGTTTAGGTGTTCCGACATAGTGATTTGAGTTGTTTGTCTATCTTAAGTGTATTTCCCCAAAGTCTGATAGCCATTTCCCAATGTTAGAGCGTTATATATCTCTATGCATGGCTTGAATGTTTATTTATATGTATTGATTAGCTTATAGTTACATTTCTCATGATTAATGGTTTTCCCTACCATGTTTATGTCAGCTATTAAACTAGTTATGCTTGAAATCCTTTGTTGTTCCCAAACTTGATGTTCATTTTATTCCATTTTGCCCAAAGATCCTTTCTACCTCGAATAAAATCGGCCCTTCAACAGCCTTGTATCACCATCTGATCGCTTTCCTGACCTTTTCGACCCCATAGCCCAGTTGATCTGACATCTTTTTACCTATCTTATATCTTTGATCAGTTTCATCCCTCACAACCTAAAAACCAAAACCAAAAAACCTACTTCATAACTAGCCTAAAATCAGAACACAATAAGCAAAACACACAGATATCCCTTACACATATAGAGAGAGCCCTCTCTGAGTCTAGGAAGGCTAGGTCCTTGGGCTCCAAAGATTGGTTTGATGTTACACTGTCATTTGGCTTGCCAATCATCCAAATCATGGGAACCTAACATAATGGCGATCATAGTGGGAATTTGAGTGATAAACAAACTTAGTTTCCTTAAAACCTTTAGAAACCTTTGAAAATACTATCTTTTTGACTTATCCCACCACTCACTAACATAATGGCGATCACGGTGGGACTTTGAGTCAAAACATCCTAGGTATCCCTTAGGAACTCTCAAAATCTCAGTCAAACTTAGAAGAGTAGAACGTGGTTGTCTCACCATCCTAGCAAAATGATGACTCAGCTATAGGACACTCTTACAAACCTTAGCACTACATAAAAAACTTAGAAAAACCCCAAAAAACTCCTTTAGATTGGTTTTTGTTAGTACTGGCGGTGGACCATACACATATACCTCAAAACAACTAAAAATCCACCTGGCAACTCCACTAGCCTCCAGTAGGCCTTACTACTTTACTAAACTCCAAGCTACTATCCGATTGAGCCACCTCATCGCCACACTAACATAATGGCGATCACAGTGGGACATATTGAGTACATGATAGTCTAGCAAACTCTTATAGACTTTTTAGTCCTTCAAAATTTAACTTATACCATCAACCTTTAGAATCATTTAGAGTAAGCTCTCTGTTTCACCATCTTAGCAAAGTGATGAATCAGGTTTATAACACTCTTACATACTAGGCTGCACATAAAAAACTCATAAAAACCCCAAAACATTCCCAGATTGGCTTTTCCTTAGTTACTGGTGGTGGACCATAGCTAAATCTTTTAAAAAACAACCAAGTTCCACTTGGCGACTCCACTAGCCTCCAGTAGGCCTAAAAACTCCATAAAAGACCAAAAAATTCATAAACCATACCTTCCTGCTAACTCATCCTTCCAAAAACTTAAACTTAGGGTAGAAGCTCTGTAATCAGTGACAAAATAAGTATAACTTAGCGATTCAGAAAAACCTCACCTAAACATAGGAGATAAGCATAAGCCTTCTTGCCAAGAGAACCATTAGCTTGTCCGTATAGCCTAGAAAAATGTTAAAACCAAGTGAATCACTCTTCTTTGCAAGTTTCGATCTCAAAGTTTGCTATAAAACCTTTTCCCAAAAGCATCTTTGATAGTGTTGGAGGTGGACCATAGTTCTCATAAAGAAATCCACCTGGCGACTCCACTATTTCATCCCTTTAGTTTTGACCATCCTTCACATTAGTAAAACCTTAGAGAGGCCATCCATCCAAAACATTCACAAGTACCACCCTCTCTAAACTCTAGACCCGAAATCTGGCTTCATGAAGAATCAACACCAGATCTCATCTAGACCCAAATCGCCCTATCATAGTAGATGACCCAGAGAATATTCTGTGGCAAGCTTCCCAAACTGGCAATTTAGCTATCGATAGGTCCATCCGTAAAGCAAGATTAGTACCCGCACATCTCACTGCCTTGCAGGTTTCCCCCTTTGACTTAAAATCAGCAAAAACCCTTTTTAGAAGTAAGTCACAAAGTAAGATAGACTTTGACTATCTTGAGTCCCTAGATCTGCCACAGAGTCCTAGTAGAGAAGCCTCACCTAACACACCTCTTGACTTTCAGCTTCTCCGTCACTTTGGCTCATACCATCCCAGATCTGCTCAAAACCAGGTCACTAGTCCAAGTACATCTGCCACACCCATCCAAACCACTATTGTTCAAACCACCCCAGCTCATCCCACAAACCCTCATTTGGTACATCATCCATTAGCTCCCGTCATGGCAGCCTGGTACACACCTTTGGTGTTGCCGCAGCCTTTGTCTCCCTTACAAGATAACTATCAAGCCAAAATCCCACACTTTACTGGAGATGACACTACCCTAGCTCAACAACATGTAGATAAGATTAGCGATGCCTTTGAATACATGGAAATACAAGACGACACCGTCAAAATGAGAATGTTCGCCCAAAGCCTGGGCGGAGAACCCAAAAAATGGTTCAAAAGCTTAACTCCAAACAGCATCCACAACCCCCTAGAACTCTACCAAACCTTCATAAACAAGTGGGAAATCCGAAAGAACCCTTTTCAAATCCTGTCAGAATATAACAATCTAAAACGGGAAAATGGGGAAAGTGTCCAGGGATACTGCACTAGGTTCAAGAGTGTGTATAACGCTCTCCCACCTCACTTCAAACCCCCACTTGGTTCAGCTTTAGAAAAGTTCCCCGAGGGTTTTGACCCAGAAATGACTTATTAGCTAAGAGACAAGAACCCCCCTACCCTAGAGGAAATGCAAAAAGTAGCCATAAGAGCAGAGGCCAACTTAGCAGAAAAAAGAGCTAGAACTAGATCAGAAAGGAAAGTCACATACCGGGATGAGGTCTTCACTTCATCCCCTTCCTTAGATCCTATAATAGATGACTTAGTTAGGTCCATGGCCAAAATGTGGGAAAAGATAAGTGAGAAGGCCCCTGTTAGGGACAATCAGCCAAACCCTCCAAACAGAAACCAGAACCCAAATTTTAGGAGGGAACAACCTCAAAACAGACCAAGGGAAAATGACCAACAAATTAGGCCACCATTTAATGAAAATTATGTGGAAGAAGATGATAGGGATACATAACCCATTGATGAAAGTCATTTGAACCTCATAGGGTCTGATAATGAGAGTGAGGTGTACCTCAGAGAAGAAGAACAAGAATTCTTCTCTCCAAATCATGATGAAACCAACTATGAAGATCCCGAGGATCCCGCCATAGATTTTTAGAATGCCATAATAGAAGCTCACAGGTAGTATGACCTTAGAAGCAGGAAAAATCAAGACAAATCCAAGAAAGGTAGCTCAGACACTGCTAAAACCCCTGATACCATCCTTAAGAAAGCAGTGAACAACAACAAAATCATGGTCGGGAAAAATGACCAAAACAAAGATAGAGTTACCCAAACTAATCCTGATTCAGATATTCTTGGTACTTCCACAAAGAATCCCAAAGTGGCTGTGGCAAAAAAAATCCCGAAATAGAGCCAACAAACTCAAAACCTAGAGAAAGCCATGGCTGAAAAAGCTGAAGCAAACATGTCTAAACTATAGATACCTTTTAGTTTTGAGGGCGAAATCGCCAAAATAAAGATCACCATGCCTCTTACCGATCTCATCACCCAAAACTCTTACAAGTCCCAAGTGTTAAAAGTCTTGAATATAGGAAGTGATGCCAACACCCTTAATCTAGTTGATGACACTCCTAAAGTATTTTTTGGTCCGAAAATAGAAGGGAAATTCCAAGAGGGAACCACTCTTCCTTTTTACATCAGTTTAAACATCCATGACCAAATCCTTCACAATGCCATGCTAGACTCCGGTGCCTCGCATAATCTTATGCCGAAGGTTGTAATGGAAAGATTAGGTCTAAAAATCACAAGACCATACAAAGACTTATATTCTTTCGATTCCAGTAGAGTCAAATGTCTAGGCTTGATCAAGGATCTATGTTTTAGTTTGGCCCAAATACCCACAAAGCATCTGATCATGGACATAGTGGTAGTAGACATTCCTCCCAAGTATGGAATGCTTCTATCCAGATCTTGGGGAGCCAAGCTCCAAGGGAATATTGAACTTGACATGTCTTACGCCACTATTCCTGTGTTTGACCAAACAAGAATACTCTATCGAGAGTCACACATGAAATACATGATCAGTAGCCAAGAGAGGCCAGATAACATTCCAATGTATTCCGTGCATTCCGACCTAAACTCTTTTATTCTTCATACTGATGAGGACATTAAAGGACAGTCAGAAGAAACTGAAACAAACTTAGACCCACCACATTAGCTGCCCCTAGTTCTCTATGATGAGTTAGACAATCAAAAATATCATGATCATGAACAGCTATGTCTTGAGGAAAGTAAGTATGTTCCTTCTGAAATAGGAATAGCGCAAGAAGCACAAACCATTATGGATTATCAAGCAAATTGCTCGAACCTTAGTCAAACCTCAGCAGTAGCATCAGGAAACTTTTTCAGAATAAAGGCATTAGAGGACTTACATATCACATACCTTTTCGGAACTCAGGAGCAGGGAAGCTTAATGTTTTTACCATACCTCAAAGATTTACCATCCCACAACTCTTCCTCTTCAAATGAAACCTTGACTGCAGCCATAACAACTCAAAATCCAGAAAAAGGACCTGATAAACTCCTTGTAAGAAAACATGATAATTGTAGCCCAGATATACCTGAGTTACTTGAACTGGCTAATATCCTGTCATTTCATCAAAAACTTAGAACTGCTAGAATTGGCAATCTCATGCATAATACTACATCATGAAGAGAAAACAATGAAAAAAACTATGCTATTACCATTACTCCAAGAAACAACTTCGACAAAAGAAAGTACAAAAGTATGAGCCAATCAATAATGATCAAAGATAAAATAGCTGGTCATAGGTTCTGTTTTGATTTTAGAAACACTAATGCACATCCCTATGACAGAAATTTTATCCTTCCTACCCAAGACCATGATATACCGATGATAAGTGATTTTAATCATATGCCTTTGCAAGATGATGTTTTAGGTTATAGCCAAATGATTCCCTTGCAAAGTAGACAGCTCAAAGACTTCTTCCAGTATGCTGGAAGTAATTCCAGTTTTAGACTCAAAATTGCAAAAACACCGGATATCAAAAATATGCTCAAGAAAGCCATGTTTCCAGTCCTGAATTTCTGCATTTTAACATACCTTGATGATGTCATTATTTATTTCAAAAATTACCAAGAGTATATGCTTTACTTAAGGAAGATGTACAGTAAAGAAAGGAGTGGAAATCATAGGTATAAAGAGGTACAACGGGAAGATTTGGGTTCATTCAGAGATTCTTGCATGAATCCTTACGTCATGCTGGAAAGAGAGAATTTTCCAAATTTCTCTTTTCAGGAGTTGAGTGGACCAAGAATGGTAGGAGATCCTTACGAGGATAACATGCTTAAGTTTCACCATTTCCAAGATTTCTGAGTTTAAGGCATTTTCAATCATTGTATATACCACTATTTAAAAAATAGATAAAACAGAAAAGTAAAAAACAATAGAAGAATAGAAAAGAGGGCAGTTGAAAAATAGAAAAAGGCCCCATGTTCCAAAAAATAGTCATTCAGAAAGCGCGCAAGTCTAAATGCCGCTACTAGTACTCAAATGTCTTGTTTAGTTGTTTAGCCTAATCATAGCTGAACATGTTTAAATTTATTTGCTGATAAGTTAGTGAGTGAAAAAGATGGTCAACATTGTGTAAGATTGACTTATCAAAAAGAGTAGATTAGGAAAAGATACTGGTTCCACACGCCCAAAACAGAACCAAAGAGGGAAGCGGGGATGAAAAACAAATTGTGCATCTTAGCCCTGTTTTTCCTAGTTTCCATTTTAAGCAAAATAATATTTGTGTGCAACTTGTCTTTCATGCTGCAAATACATGACAAATCAGACTGTCTAACCCTGATTTGATCATCTTTTCAATTTCGTGTTTTAGATTAAAGAATAAATTCCTGTCAAACAACTTAATCTTGACAGTTGATCTAGCGTAGGTAGAGTAATGAAGGAGTTCATCAGTTTAATCTGAACTCCTGACAGATATAAGTGTAGAATTAGATAGGTTCATTTTCCAAAAAGAAAAAAATATATATTGTCAAAAAGCTGCTAGTCCAAATGCGCCAAAAAAGAAGAAAAATTGTTAGGAAAGATAGTGGGGTAGGTAGAAATATCATTGATGCTAATCATGCTGTCATTTTTAAGAAGTAGCATCAAGAAGGAATGAAATTTTCACCAATGGGTAAAGGCACTGGTCTTCATAAGCCAAAGATCTGAAATTTTGGACACCTCCTGAAAAGGAGCTGCCCTCTCCAAATGGAGCCACTATTAGTCATCAGTATTTTTCACTTGTTGGTGATGAATAGTTGTAACAGCCAAGTTTTCTAGCAGCTGATCTAAAAATTTGTCAAATTGGCCAACTGGAAAACACCCATAATTTTTTTTTGCCTTCCTACCTTTTCAGTCCGCCCATGACGAGATGAAACCTCATTATCAAGTCCTACCTAGCCTTAACCATACTAGTCTGCCCATCAACTCTAAAGAAACAATCCAAATCTGTCCAAAAAGTCTCCCCTAAGTTAGGAAGTGGCGCTTTAGGCATTTCTCACTTGGAAAAATATTCTAAAGCCAAAGAACCTCCATCTTCTATAGACCAGTCATAACAGACCTTCCCATTCTGCAAATAAAGTTGGTTACAGCCAGAAGTCGCACCACTAATACACCCTCAAGTCTCAGCAATACATTGACCATAAGTCAAACTGATTCTAGGTGTTTTTACAATGTTTTAAATGGATCTGTCAAGGACAGAGGTATACCAGCATCCCAGAAGACAATATCTGGCTCCACATGAGAAGACAACTGCTTCTCAATGTGATCTTGAGCCTGGGAATGCAGCTACAAAGCAAAGAGATTTTCATTAAACTCTTGCGATCACATTCAAATCTTGAAAGGACAGTAAAAGGAAAAATAGCACTGTCACAGGGCTGATGATATAACAAGAATGAATCGCCTCCTTCATCTATAAGTGCGCAGGGTTTGAACACCGAAGAACCTCTTTCATTTCACAAGCAAGGTTAGGAGCACCTCCTTCCATCTATAAGCAAGAGGGTAAATGGACAAAGTTTGATTTCGTGAGTTGCACTCACCGTAAAGACAACTTGTTAAAACAATAGGAGACAATTGAAACAGAGAAATGATGTAAAAGACAAAAAATAAAGCAGGGGTACCACTGTAATCCAAGAGGTGAAACTTGTCTCTTATCAAGGTTTCTTTCCAAAAAGCAGTCTGAAGCCCAAATAACACAAATTTGATGTTGGTTGAAAGATAGGTCATGACACAGGCCAAAGGACATGATAAATGGTGTTTCAAAAGGCCCTATTTTTCCTGTTCATAAAGAATTTCCTTTTAGATATACATCATAGTGAACAGAAGGCAATTTGAGCTCAGTTCCCAAAGAGGCAGTGCAACTGAACACATAGGTTCATAAATGTGCAAGAAATATCATGACATGTTTTTTAGGTCCTAGAACCCAATAAAAGCAATATATGCATGCCACTGTTACAAAGGAAGGCAGTTACTTATGAAAAAGGGTCAAAGGCACCTCACTATTGCATTCCAAGTGAAAGGAGAGTTTAAAAAAAAAAAATCCCCTTTTAATGGACAGAGGGTGGGAAAACATGAGTAAATGCAACTCATTTTTTTGCACCCACAGTCAGAAGAGGAACTTAAAGGACACCTAACAGTCAAATCATTTTCACAGTAGGGCATCATTACCTCCAAAGCATCCAGAGCAGACATTATTAGTTTAAGGTTCAGAAGGGTAAATCTACCTCCTTGCAAAATGGCAAAGGATGCTTCATCAATCATTGGTGTATTTTTGAGTGGATTCTCCATGTTGAAAATATCACTAAAGGGTCAGCAGTGGCAGAGGTTTCTTTTCAAATATGTAAACACAGTGAACAGAGTTTGACCTTTGAAATAATTTCATTATAAAAGGAAAAGAGTCATAACTACTACAACTGTTCAAATAATATACACAGACCTTTTCACCAACACTTTTCAAAATGTGGGCCTTTCTTAACACATTCAAAATCATTTTGTTCCCTTTCAAATGGACAAAGGCAGTGGTTTAAAAAGGGATGTCTTCCAAACCCTCACAAATTCATTTCAAAAGTAGTTGGCTTATTTGCGTTCAAAGGAGTAAAAGGACCATTGAACCCCTTTTGAATCTCTAAAAAATGCAAGGCATCAATCCACTCTTTCTATTCAATAGACTGAAGACAAGTTTTTGGGCAATTTCATTATTTTTCAGGCTTGAAGAGACGCGTGGCGCACCTGTACAGTTGTGCGGCACGTTCAGGCGCAATTTTTCAACGGGAATACACTACAGCGCGGCGCGCCTGTAGGCGTTGGTCACGTCGGCCCGACAGGTGACCCGACAGCCTTTTGCGTGGCGTTCTCCCAGTCTAAATGTGCCGCGCTCATTTTACACCATCTAAACGCCTCCAACAAGTGGTAAAGCCACTCCTTTCCTCCAGCAAAGCGACACCAACAATCTTCAAGGTATTTATGCACCTCCATGCTCTTTTCAAA
The DNA here is from genome assembly GCA_034641835.2 of Pinus albicaulis. Taxonomy (NCBI): domain Eukaryota; kingdom Viridiplantae; phylum Streptophyta; class Pinopsida; order Pinales; family Pinaceae; genus Pinus; species Pinus albicaulis. The sequence goes on along the minus strand of CM076569.1, from coordinate 997,701,406 downwards.
AATTGTTAAGTGGAGGAAAAATGGATGAAGTTCATAGTCTAAATCACAGTGTTGAGTTTGTTGAGGGAAAAGTGTTTTGTGTTGGAAACTCAAAATTACTATGTTGCTGTTAGCCCAAGGTTTGCATAGTAAAATTGGTGCGTTTCTGTTGATATAAAAAACCATATAAACTACCCTCAAGACAAGTTAAAGGGTGAAGGCACTGTTTGAAAAGAGAAGCACAGGGTTTTGAACAAATGAAACAGTGGGCCTATGGCCAAACAACAGTAATCATGGTGTAAGGGTTTTGGTCACTTCAAAGGTCTCCTCTATGTGGTAAACAAGGGCGAAAAAACGGTGTTGTCTCATTTTACTCCATAAAACAAAGCTTTAGTATGTGAAACTGTCATTACCATAAAAGGGGGTTTATCAAAATCTGTGCAAGACAACAGTGAAAGGAGGAGAGTGTGTTGATTGTGAAGAATTCTTGCTATTTATCTGCTACAAAGCTGCATGTTCCCACATCAAAAACACCAAAAGCTCCATGACCTTATCCAAGCTCAGAAAATCATTTGACTGTGTATTATCTTTTATTGACTATGTTTTTGTTCTTGAGTTTACTTGTTGAGTGGCATAGAAAGGGAAAAACATTTTTTTGGAAAGAGCAGAGAATTGTGTGTTAAAAGGGCATCTCACACACCATTTGAAAACCAATTTTACCTTGATCAAATAGTGATTGACAGAGAAGGCAGAGTTTTGTTTGAAGACGACATTTCAAGAACTTTTGAGGCAGTTTGAGTTTTGCAGAGAGCATCTAGAACAAGATGCCTCCCAGGCAAGACAACAGGAGTGGATTGCATAAGAGGTATGAGCCTCTTTCCACCGAAGAAGTGAATGCCCACCCATCATTATTGTTCAATTTCCATGAGGTCGGGTGCTTAGATTTTTGCCAAAGGGTGCAAGAGGTGAAGAGTTTTTCTCCTCTGACACACCTTTGCGCTTTGAGGTTCAAAGACAAACATTTCTAGTTGGCTGGCCTTGAATTCAAGTTCTCCCCAAGATCCATCTCCAAGGCCACTAAAATCCCCTATATTGGCGAGAAATGGTTTAAACAAAGCCATTTGGACTTAGATGATTACAAACCTTTTCTAAAGCCTGAACACAGAGATTCTTGTCCTGCTATTTTCCATTTCTCATATCTTTTATCCAGCTACGCCCCCCTCATGAAGATTATCATGAAGTACTTTACTTGTGAGGGAAGATTCTCCTGAATTTATGCATATCACATTTGACTGCTCATGCATTTCACAAGGACCAAGCAGCTAAATTTTCCTCTCTTCTTGCACAACATCATTGAGAAAATGGCCTCCACTGTCCAGAAGAGGCCTCCCTCATAGAAAATAGCCTATTTCTTCCATCACTCTCTCATAAAAATCATCATTCTTCATCAGCTTGAAAAGAGAGAGGTTTCTTGGGATGTTTTCATCACTCATCCTGATTTCTCCACTATCCCTCCAGTCCATACATCCCCTACATCTCCTACTCATCGCCCCTCTCCTTCCTCTAGCAGGCCTACTCCTAAAAATCTCAAGTTTACTGCAGAAAAAACAAAGGAACATGAAGAAGGAGAAGGAGGTGACCAGCAAGAGGAAAAAGGTGTTGAGCAGCAACATGACAGTGATGAGGGTGAGCAAAGATGACAATGGTGAATGTGAGCACTTATGATGAAGAAAAGAATTCTGAACAACAAAATGCATGATGAGCCTAACATGGCCTTATGGTGACACAAAAGAACATCACAAAGGTGATCAACAGAATCATGAGGAAGAGGAAGAAAGTTTTGGAATAACAAAGAAGGGCAGAAAGGGATGAACAAGGCACTAAAGAGGACACAGTCCTAAGGAGACAAACCAAGAGCATGGAGATGATGAAAAAGGGCATGACAAATGGATGAAAAAGGGCATGACAGTGATGAACAAGGGCAACTTGCTCAAGAAGAACAACAAACTCAAAAGGATGACAAACAAGATGACAAAGGTAAGGTCATAATTTCTTCTCTAAAAAGGCCATTTCCTCGACAACAAAGAAGAGAATGCCTAGAGGAAGATTTTCTCAAATTCATGCATATCACATTTGACTCGCTCATGCATTTAACAAGGACTAAGAAACTAAATCTTCCTTTTCTTCTTGCACAAGAGCATAGAGAAAATGGCGTCCACTGTCCAGAAGAAGCCTCTGTCACAGCAAATAGCCTGTCTCTTCCATCACTCTTTCATCAAAATCATCATTCTTCATCAGCTTTAAAAGAGAGAGGTCTCTTGGGATGTTTTCATCACTCATCCGGATTTCTCCACTATCCCTCTAGTCCATACAATCCCTACATCTCCTACTCATAGCCCTCGCCTTATTCTAGTAGGCCTACTCCTAAAAAGTTCAAGTTTACTACAGAACAAACAAAGGAACATGAAGAAGGAGAAGGAATTGACCAACAAGAGGAAGAAAGTGCTGGACAGCAGCATGACAATGATGAGGGTGAACAGTAGCATGACAGTGGTGAGGGTGAACAAAAAATTGATGAGGAGGCTGAACAGCAGCCTTATGGTGACACACAACAACATCACATTGGTGATGAATAGCAGCATGAGAAAGAGGAAGGAAGTACTGGACAGCAGCATGACAGTAAGGGAGAGACAGGGCAGCAGCATAAAGATGATGAAGGGCAGCCTTGTGAGACGGAGCAGCAAGGGAAGCATGATAGTGATGAGCAAGGGAAGCCTAAAGAGGACACACAACAGTCCTATGAGACAGAGCAGTAGCATGAAGATGATGAAAAAGGGCATGACAGTGATGAGCAAGGGCAGCCTCCTCAAGAAGAAAAAAAAACTCAAAAGGATGACAAGCAAGATGACAAAGGTAAAGGGGTCATGCCCTCTTCTCCTAAAAAGGCCAAGCCCCAGACAGCAAAGAAGAGAGTGCCTAGAGTGGTCACTCCAAATATGACAAGGGCTCTCTGAAGTAAAGGAAAATTGCCAAAGAAGCCTATCATTGATTTGCCTAGGAGGAAGAGCACTAGAATAGCCACCCAAAGCAAAGGGAAGGTACAGAAGGAAACAAGAAAACAGAGGTGGCATTCAATATCATCCCAACCTGATGATAGCGTGATAACTGCCTAGATTCAGAACTGAAATCTCATAGGGAAGGCCAAATTGATGCATTGAGGGATGATCTTCATAGGGCAAGGAATTTCAATCAATTTCTAGTAATCCAAAATAGGCAAATGAGTGTCCATATGGCTTTTTATGAGACACGGGCAACTAAGTACAAGAAGGAGGCCTCAAAATCCCAAGCAAGTTTGGAAGAACTCATGGGCGAATTTGATGAAAGTGAAGGCAATGATCGGCCTAAGCGAAAGAGGCCTAGAACCATGGGGCTTAAAAGGGCCCTTGAGAAGCAAAAAGAAGAGGAAAATGCCCTTCTCCAATCCACTCCTCTCATTGCATTGTTTGAACAGGAGATAGAAAAAAATAAGGAGGCGTGGCTTGAGAGAGTCAATGACCATTTGGAGAAGAAGTTGGAGAGGGCAAACAGGGATTTAGACCTTCAAAGGAGAATGACGAGGCATTACAAAAAGTTAAATCAGTTTGCCCGGCGCAAGTTAAAGGCTGCTCAAGACAAGCTCAAGGAGGTTAAAGGGAAGCGCCCGGCATGGAAAGTGAGAAAGGACACATCAGGACTTCAGATTTTGGCCTCTGCTTCGCAGCATGTTGCTGAGAACCCTTGAGGGTCATGCTCACCAATTTTGGGCGATTTTTGACATGTTTTCGTTTTTTGGCATTTTTGGGTTTTTGCCCAAAACTCATGGGCTTCGCCATTTCATTTTGGGGGATCATCAAAGGAGGAGAATGGTATCATTGGATGCCATAATTTCAGGAGCACACACTCAGTGATTTTCAGGACATTTGAAGATCATTCACTCCTCCGAAATGGCAAAAAACGCCCACTTTTTCTACACTCTACCCGCTCTATCAACAAACTTTATTTTTTGGTTTTTTACACATAGTCCTATTTTTGGAGGACTTCTAGGCATCAGATTGAGAAAATTCTAGTTTCTCTAGAAATTAGACACACATAGCTTTCCAACGAGCTATCATGAGCCTCATTTCGACATCGGGAAGGCTGCCAAAAGTTACCGGCAAGTAAGGGGACCTTTTGCTGATGTAAATTTTGAGTATTTTTGTAAAAATTGAACCTTTAAAAAATGCTTTTTCTTCATGTGTGTTTAGCTATTTTTGCACATGATAAGTTATGAAAAGTCAATTTAATTCCCTTTTTTAGAATTTTTTAGATATTTGATGAGATATTTTGTGCCTTGGGCTTTGCAAAGCCTCAAGGACAAGTTTAGATATTTTGAATAGGCCAATGAGAGTGCAAATTGAACCAAGAGGTTTTCCTCACTTGAGCCTATATATTCCAAAGGCTTTCAATGTAAACAAGGCTGAACTTGATGATAGAAGCAATATATGGTCATATAAGCTTTGGAAGAAATACTTGTCTCATGCTTTTGGATTGCCTCTTGGATGTTCTTGGATGATGAAAGAGGATTGTTGTTGGATTCCATGACTTGGTAGAATGGTATAATGTCTCTTTCTTTGTTTTGTTTTCTAGTTTTCATTCATGAATCCATGTTTCTTGCTTGCTATAGATCAGTAGAGAACAAATTTGAGACATGCCCTTGGAGGCACCTCAAATTTCCTGTTTCTTCATAGCTTCCATGTTTTCTTCTTCCTTAGTCACATTAAAGAATTCTTGATTGCTCTTTAATAACTTAAGGATATTTTTGCTTATTTCATTTATGGTTCGATGCGTGTTAAGTATGATTTATGGTACGCTCTGCTTACCAATGGCTAGCCATGGCTCCATCCATGAAATTTCTCTTTGACTGATTAGATTGTCATTTGTTGAACCAAGGAGGTCTTGTTTCGATCTTGCCCTTTGCCTAAGACTATGCAATCTTGTTTTCAAAGTGCCCAATAACTTGAAGTACTGTGTTTAGGTGTTCTGGCATACTGGTTTGAGTTGTTCGTCTCTCTTAAGTGTTCTTTCCCAAAGTCTGATAGCCATTTCCCAAAGTTAGAGGGTGATATATCTCTATGCATGGCTTGAATGCTTATTTCTATTGTATTGATTAGCTTATAGTTACATTTCTCATGATTAATGGTTTGCCCTACCATGTTTATGTCAGCTATTAAACTAGTTATGCTTGAAATCCTTTGTTGTTCCCAAACTTGATGTCCATTTTGTTCCATTTTTCCCAAAGATCCTTTTTACCTCGAATCAAATCGGCCCTTCAATAGCCTTGTATCACTGTCTGATAGCTTTATAGACCTTTTCGACCCCATAGCCCAGTTGATCTGACATCTTTTTACCTATTTTATATCTTTGATCAGTTTCATCCCTCACAACCTAAAAACCAAAACCAAAAAAAAACTACTTCATAACTAGCCTAAAATCATAACACAATAAGTAGAACACATAGATATCCCTTACACATATAGAGAGAGCCATCTCTGAGTCCAGGAAGGCTAGGTTCTTGGGCTCCAAAGATTGGTTTGATGTTACACTGTCATTTGGCTTGCCAATCAGCCAAATCATGGGACTGTAACATAATGGCGATCACGGTGGGACTTTGAGTCAAAACATCCTAGGTATCCCTTAGGAATGCTCAAAATCTGAAACAAACTTAGAAGAGTAGAATATAGCTTTGTCACCATCTTAGCAAAATGATGATTCAGTCATAGGAAGCTTTTCCAAACCTCACGGGCAAGCAATCCGTAGAATCATTTAGAGTAAACTCTTTTTGTTCTCGCCACCCTAGCAAAGTGATGAGACAGGTTTAGAATACTTTAATAAACCATAGGCTGCACATAAAAACTTAGAAAAACCCCAAAACATTCCCGGATTGGTTTTTCCCTAGTTACTGGTGGTGGACCATAGCTACATCTTTACAAAAACAACCAAGTTCCACCTGGCGACTCCACTAGCCTCCAGTAGACCTAAAAACTCCGTAAAAGACCAAAAATATTCATAAACCATACCTTTTATGCTAGCTCATCCTTCCAGAAGCTTGAACTTAGGGTGGAAACTCTGTAATCAGTGACAAACTAAGTATAAATTAGCGATTCGGAAAACCTCACCTAAACATAGGAGATAAGCAGAAACCTTCTTGCCAAGAGAACCATTAGCTTGACCATACAGCCTAGCAAACTGTTGAAACCAAGTGAATCACTCTTCTTTGCAAGTTCCCATCTCAAAGTTTGCTACAAAACTTTTTCCAAGCATCTTTGATAGTGTTGGTGGTGGACCATAATTCTCATAGAAATCCACCTGGCGACTCCACTAGTCCATCCTTCTTGTTTTGACCATCCTTCACATTAGTAAAACCTTAGAGAGGCCATTCATCCAAAACCTCCACAAATACCATCCTCTCTAAACTCTAAACCCGAAATCTGGCTTCACGAATAATCAACACCAGATCTCATCCAGACCCAAATCCCCCTATCATAGTAGATGACCCAGAGAAGAATCTGTGGCAAGCTTCCCAAACTGGAGATTTAGCTACCGATAGGTCCATCCGTAAAGCAATATTAGTACCCGAACATCTCACTGCCTTGCAGGATTTCCCCTTTGACTTAAAATCAGCAAAAACTCTTTTTAGAAGCAAGTCACAAAGTAAGATAGACTTTGACGATATTGAATCCCTCGATCTGCCACAGAGTCCTAGTATAGAAGCCTCACCTACCACACCTCCAGACTTTCAGCTTCTCCATCACTTTGGCTCATACCATCCCAGATCTGCTCAAAACCAGGTCACTAGTCCAAGTACATCTGCCACACCCATCCAAACCACTATTGTTCAAACCACCCCAGCTCATCCCACAAACCCTCATTTGGTACATCATCCATTAGCTCCCGTCATGGCAGCCTGGTACACACCTTTGGTGTTGCCGCAGCCTTTGTCTCCCTTACAAGATAACTATCAAGCCAAAATCCCACACTTTACTGGAGATGACACTACCCTAGCTCAACAACATGTAGATAAGATTAGCGATGCCTTTGAATACATGGAAATACAAGACGACACCGTCAAAATGAGAATGTTCGCCCAAAGCCTGGGCGGAGAACCCAAAAAATGGTTCAAAAGCTTAACTCCAAACAGCATCCACAACCCCCTAGAACTCTACCAAACCTTCATAAACAAGTGGGAAATCCGAAAGAACCCTTTTCAAATCCTGTCAGAATATAACAATCTAAAACGGGAAAATGGGGAAAGTGTCCAGGGATACTGCACTAGGTTCAAGAGTGTGTATAACGCTCTCCCACCTCACTTCAAACCCCCACTTGGTTCAGCTTTAGAAAAGTTCCCCGAGGGTTTTGACCCAGAAATGACTTATTAGCTAAGAGACAAGAACCCCCCTACCCTAGAGGAAATGCAAAAAGTAGCCATAAGAGCAGAGGCCAACTTAGCAGAAAAAAGAGCTAGAACTAGATCAGAAAGGAAAGTCACATACCGGGATGAGGTCTTCACTTCATCCCCTTCCTTAGATCCTATAATAGATGACTTAGTTAGGTCCATGGCCAAAATGTGGGAAAAGATAAGTGAGAAGGCCCCTGTTAGGGACAATCAGCCAAACCCTCCAAACAGAAACCAGAACCCAAATTTTAGGAGGGAACAACCTCAAAACAGACCAAGGGAAAATGACCAACAAATTAGGCCACCATTTAATGAAAATTATGTGGAAGAAGATGATAGGGATACATAACCCATTGATGAAAGTCATTTGAACCTTATAGGGTCTGATAATGAGAGTGAGGTGTACCTCATGGAAGAAGAACAAGCATTCTTCTCTCCAAATCATGATGAAACCAACCATGAAGATCCCGAGGATCCTGCCATAGATTTTCAGAATGCCATAATAGAAGCTCGCATGCAGTATGACCTTAGAAGTAGGAAAAATCAAGACAACTCCAAGAAATGTAGCTCAGAAACTGCTAAAACCCTTGATACCATCCTTAAGAAAGCAGTCAACAGCAACAAAATCATGGTCGGGAAAAATGACCAAAACAAAGATAGATTTACCCAAACTGATCCTGATTCAGATATTCCTAGTACTTCCACAAATATTCCCGAAGTGGCTGTGGCAAAAAAAATCCCGAAACAGAGCCAGCAAACTCAGAACATAGAGAAGGTCATGGTTGAAAAAGCTGAAACAAACATGTCTAAACTGCAGCTACCTTTTAGTTTTGAGGGCGAAATTGCCAAAATAAAGATCACCATGCCTCTTATCGAGCTCATCACCCAAAACTCTTTCAAGTCCCAAGTGTTAAAAGTCTTGAATATAGGAAGTGATGCCAACACCCTTAATCTAGCTGGTGACACTCCTGAAGTATTGTTTGGTCCGAAAATAGAAGGAAAATTCCAAGAGGGAACCACTCTTCCCTTTTACATCAGTTTAAATATCCATGACCAAATCCTTCACAATGCCATGCTAGACTCCGGTGCCTCACATAATCTTATGCCGAAGGTTGTAATGGAAATATTAGGCCTAGAAATAACAAGACCATACAAAGACTTATATTCTTTCGATTCTAGTAGAGTCAAATGTCTAGGCTTGATCAAGAATCTATGTTTTGGCTTGGCCCAAATACCTGCAAAACATCTGATCATGGACATAGTGGTAGCAGACATTCCTCCCAAGTACGGAATGCTTCTATCCAGATCTTGGGGAGCCAAGCTCCAAGGGAATATTCAACTTGACATGTCTTACACCACTATTCCTGTGTTTGACCAAACAAGAATACTTTATCGAGAGTCACACATGAAATACATGATCAGTAACCAAGAGAGGCCAGAAAACACTCCAATGTATTCCGTGCATTCTAACCTAAACTTGTTTATTCTGCATATTGATGAGGACATTGAAGAACAGTCAAAAGAAACTGAAACAAAATTAGACCCACCACATCAGTTGCCCCTATTTCTCTATGATGAACTAGACAATCAAAACTATCATGATCATGAACAACTATGTCTTGAGGAAAGTAAGTATGTTCCTTCTAAAATAGGAATAGAGCAAGAAGCACAAAACATTATGTATTATCAAGAGAATTTCTCAAACCTTAGTCAAACCTTAGCAGTAACATCAGGAAACTTTTTCAGAATGAAGGCATTAGAAGACTTACATATCACAAACCTTTTCGCAACTCAGGAGCAGGGAAGCTTTATGTTTTTACCATACCTCAAAGATTTACCATCACACAATTCTTCCTCTGCAAGTGAAACCTTGACTGCAGCCATAACAGCTCAAAATCCAGAAAAAGGACCTGATAAAATCCTTGTAAACAAACATGATAATTGCAGTCCAAATACACCAGAGTTACTTGAATTAGCTAAAATCCTGTCATCCCATCAAAGATTTAAAACTGCTAGAATTGGAAATCTCATGCAGAATACTACATCACGCAAAGAAAACAATGAAAAACACTATGCCATTACCATTACTCCAAGAAACAACTTCGACAAAAGAAAGTATAGAAGTCTGAACCAATCAGTAATGATAAAAGATAAAATAGCTGGACATATGGTATGTTTTGATTTTAGAAACAATAATGCACATCCCTATAACAGAAATTTTATCCTTCCTACCCAAGACCATGATATACTGATGATAAGTGATTTTAATCATATGCCTTTGCAAGATGATGTTTCAGGTTATAGCCAAATGATTCCCTTGCAAAGTAGACAGCTCAAAGATTTTTTTCAGTATGCTGGAAGTAGTTCCAGTTTCAGACTCAAAATTGCAAAACCACCAGATACCAAAAATATGCTCATGAAAACTATGTTTCCAGTCCTGAATTTCTACATTTTTACATACCTTGATGATGTCATTATTTATTTCAAAAATGACCAAGATTATATGCATTACTTAAGGAAAATGTACAGTAAATAAAGGAGCGGAAATCAGAGGTATAAAGAGGTACAGCAGGAAGATACGGGTTCATTCAGAGATTCTTGCATGAATCCTTATGTCATGCTGGAAAGAGAGAATTTTCCAAATTTCTCTTTTCAGGAGTTGAGTGGGCCAAGAATGGTAGGAGATCCTTACGAGGATAAGATGCTTAAGTTTCGCCATTTCCAAGATTTCTGAGTTTAAGGAATTTTCAATCATTATATATACCACTATTTGAAAAATAGATAAAACAGAAAATTCAAAAAACAATAGAAGAATATAAAAGAGGGCAGTTGAAAAATAGAAAGAGGCCCCATGTTCCAAAAAATAGTCTTTCAGAAAGCACACAATTCTAAATGCCGCTACTAGTAATCAAATTTCTTGTTCAGCTATCTAGCCTAATCATAGCTGAACATGTTTAAATTTATTTGCTGATAAGTTAGTGAGTTAAAAATATAGTCAACATTGTGTAATCTTGACTTATCAAAGAGAGTAGATTAGGAAAAGATACTGGTTCCACACGCTCAAAACAAAACCAAAGAGGGAAGCAGGGATGAAAAAACAAATTGTACATCTTAGCCCTGTTTTTCCTAGTTTCCATTTATGCAGAATAATATTTGTGTGTAGCCTATATTTCATGCCGCAAATACATGACAAACCAGACTGTCTAATCCTGATTTGATCATCTTTTAAATTTTGTGTTTTAGATTAGAGAACAAAATCCCGTCAAACAGCTTAATCTTGACAGTTGATCTAGCGTAGGTAGAGTAATGAAGGAGTTCATCAGTTTAATCTAAACTCCCGACAGATATAAGTGTAAAATTAGATAGGTTCATTTTTCAAAAAGAAAAAATATATATTGTCAAAAGGCTGCTAGTCCAAATGCGCCAAAAAGAAGAAAAAATGTTAGGAAAGATAGTGGGGTAGGTAGAAATATCATTGATGCTAATCATGCTATCACTTTTCAGAAGTAGCATCAAGGAAGAATGGAATTTTGCGCCAATGGGCAAGGCACTGGTCTTCATAAGACAAATATCTGAAATTCTGGACACCTCCTGAAAAGGAGCTGCCCTCCCCAAATGGAGCCACTGTTAGTCATCAGTATTTTTCACTTATTGGTGATGACTAGTTCTAATAGCCAAGTTTTATAGCAGCTGATCTAAAAATTTGTCAAATTTTCCAGCTGGAAAACACCCATAAACTTTTTTTTCCCTCTTACCTTTTAGTCTGCCCATAACGAGATGAAACCTCATTATCAAATCCTACCTAACCTCAGCCTTACTAGTCTACCCATCAGCTCTAGAGAAAAAAATCCAAATCTATCCAAAAAGTCTCCCCTAAGTTAGGAAGTGGCGCTTTTAAGCATTTATCCCTTGGCGAACTATCCAAGAGCCAAAGAAACTCCATCTGCTATAGACCAGTCATAACAGACCTTCCCATTCTGCAAATAAAGTTGGTTACAGCCCTAGGTCGCACCACTAATACACCCTCAAGTCTCAGCAATACATGAACCATAAGTCAAACTGATTCTAGGTGTTTTTACAATGTTTTAAATGAATCTTTCAAGAACAGAGGTATACCAGCATCCCAGAAGAAAATATTTGGCTGCACATGAGAAGACAACTGCTTCTCAATGTGATCTTGAGCCTGGGGTGCAGCTACAGAGTGAAAAATTTTTCATCAAGCTCTTGCGACCACATTCAAAACCTGAAAGGACAGTAAAAGGAAAAATAGCACTGTCACAGGACTGATGATGCAACATGACTGAAAAACCTCCTTAATCTATAAGCAGAGGGTTTGAAGACTACAAGCGCCTCCTTCATCTATAAGCAGAGGGCCAAAGGTAAAGTCTTTTTTTAAGCTTTTCACTAACTGTGAAGACAAACTTTGAAGTACAGTGAGACATAAAATAAAGGTCTCTGCATAAGAATGATGATTAAAAGTAGAGAGGTTGAAAGAACATCAGGCATTTTGTCAAGATAGGCCTCCTTCATTCATGAGTAGAGGGCCAGAGCAATCATTGTTTCTAGGGTTTTCACTGACAGAGAGACAAATTGTAAACACAATAGGAGACAGTTGAAACAGAGAAATGATGTAAAATACAAAGAAGGAAAGCAGGGGTACCACTGTAATCCAAGAGGTTAAACTTGTCTCTTATCAGGGTTTGCTTTCAAAAACAATTTGGAGCCCAATTAAAAAAAACTTTGCTGGTGATTAAGGGGTAGGTCATGACACAGGCCAGTGATGGTAAATATTTTTCAAAGGGTACTCATCTTCCTGTTCATGAGAGAATGTTTTTCAAATTACTCATCATAAGTAGACAAAGGGAACTTGAGTTTTTTCCCCAAAAAGGCATTGCAAATAGGTATACAGGGTCATAAAAGTGCAAGAAATATCATGACATGTGTTTTAGGTCCTGGAACCCAATAAAAGAAATATATGCATGCCACTGTCAAGAAGGAAGGCTTGTTATTTATGAAAATGTGTCAAAGGTGATAATGAAGCCCGAGTGATTATGACTGAGTTTCACCTCCAAATCAAAGAAAAACATCATTTAAAGGCACATCTATAATCCTCATATAGCTAAGAGAAAATTTTCCTCCTATAGTGTAGAATATCAAAGGGAAGACAGTTTTCTCTCTATTGAGAAAACAGTCAAAGTTTCAAATTCTCCAAAAGGTTATTTCTTTTCAAAAAGGGAGGTCTGGCTTATAAAAAATGATCGTTGCCACTATGCTTTGGTTGAATGAAAAAGAGTCTTAGCTATGTGTTCAAAAAAGATGGGAGTGTCATGTTTTGGTTTCAAAAATAAAGGCCTTGTGAATGTTTTCAAAACCTTCATTAAGCACACCTAAAGGGGTTTTGATATTTAAAAAAAAAACGAAGGTTAGAGACCTTTGCCTCTACCTTTTCTGCATTTCAAAACAAAGAACAAACTCCCCTTTGCTGGTAAACTGGGTCGAGAAAGAAGTTTCGAGCAAGTTCACAATTTTTTCGAGGTTTTTTCACTGTGTGGCGCGCCTGTAGGATTGTGTGGCACGTTCAGCGCAGTTTTTACAAAGGGCTTCTACTACCGCGCGGTGCACCTGTTGGAGCGCGCAACGCGCTTGTAGGCGTTGGTCCTATCAGCCTGAAATGTGACCCGACAGCCTTTTTTGCGTGGCACTCTCTCATTCAAACGTGCCGCGCTTATGTTAAGCCTCCAAAACGCCTCCAAATCGCTTTCAAAGCTGCTCTAGCTCTCAAACAAAGCCTGCCACCATTTTTAAAGGTATTTTGCCTTTCCCACCTTACAAATTTCAAATTGCTAGACAGTGTTTGAGGCAGCAAAGGCCTTGGTGTAAATCAAGATATTTTGAATGACTATTTTGAAAGAGGATTACAGTTGGTCGATAATGAGGTGTTATTTCTAGTTTCAAGGAGCCCAAAACTGCCCTTAAAGGTGCTAAAACATCATACTCCTATTCTAGTGGGTTTGCCAAAAATTAAGGACATCCTAACTGCTGTAGCATGAAATTTAAACTTTGTCAGCTGTGTGCATTATTGAAGACAGTGTTCAAGAGGGTTGTTGTTTTGTTTAAAGATCCGGGTTTGAAATAACTGTGACTAACCAGCAGTGAAAATAGAAAAATGATAAGGTTCCTATTGATGATTAAAAAACCTCACCACCTGCCCTCAAACAATATTGAAAGGAGAAACACCGGGTTTTGAAAGGTGAAACTATGGGTCTATCTTCAAAAGGCAGTGATCATTGTATGAGTGTTTTTGTCCTTTCAAAAGTTTCCTCTGTGTGTTAAAAAGAAAAAAAGAGGAAAAAACAATGTTTGATTTTTCATTCCATAAAGTAGAGTCAGTGAGTGAAGCTACCATTGCATTTGGAGGTATTATCAAACTTTGTGTGAAGAACAATGAATACAAGGGTAGTGTTTTAGTTAAAGAGGAGTTTTGTTGTTTGACTCCTACAGGACTATTTGTGCTCACGCCAAACACAAGGAGTTTGATGACTCTACCTATAACACAGTGACCTTTGACTGTGTATATGATTTTTGGTTGACTGTGTGATGGTTGTTGAATTTACCTGCTGATTGGCATACAAAGAAAGAGAGCAGTGTTTTGAATTGAAAATATTTTTGTTTTGCCTTTATCTAAAAACAAGGCTGTCCTGTTGTCCTCAAAACACCAAGAGCTGGGTGATCTTACCAGAAACACAGAAAAATCACTTTGACTGCATGTGCCTTTTGTTTGACTTTGTGCTCATCATTAAAATTGTTTGTTGAGTTGCATGCAAAGGGAAAAATAGTGTTTTTGGAGGAACACAGACCTAATAGCAACGAGGGTATCTCACACAGCATTTGAAACCAATTTTACCTTGATAAAACAGTGATTGACAGAGAAGGCAGAGTTTTGTTTGAAGAAGACATTTCAAGAAATGTGAGGCATTTTGGTTTTGTAGAAGCACATCCAAGACAAAATGCCTCCCAGGCAGGATAGTAGGAGTGGATTGCACAAGAGGTATGAGCCTATTTCCACCGAAGAGGTGAATGCCCACCCATCAGTATTGTTCAATTTCCATGAGGTTGGGTGCTTAGATTTTTGCCAAAGGGTGCAAGAGGTGAAGAGTTTTTCTCCTCTGACACACCTTTGCGCTTTAAGGTTCAGAGACAAACATTTCTAGTTGGCAGGACTTGACTTCAAGTTCTCCCCAAGATCCATCTCCAAGGCCACTAAAATCCCCTATATTGGCGGAAATGGTTTAAACAGAGCCATTTGGACTTAGATGATTACAAAACCTTTCTCAAGCCTGAACACAGAGATGCTTATCCTACTATTTTTCCTTTCTCATATCTTTTAGCCAGCTACGCCCCCCTCATGAAGATTATCATGAAGTACTTTACTTGTGAGGGAAGATTCTCTCGAATTTATGCATATCACATTCGACTGCTCATGCATTTCACAAGGACCAGGCAGCTAAATATTCCTTTCTTCTTGCACAAGAGCATTGAGAAAATTGCCTCCACTGTCCAGAAGAGGCCTCCCTCACAGCAAATATATTGTCTCTTCCATCACTCTCTCATCAAAATCATCATTCTCCATTAGCTTGAAAAGAGAGAGGTCTCTTGGGATGTTTTCATTGCTCATCCTGATTTCTCCACTATCTCTCCAGTCCATACATCCCCTACATCTCCTACTCATCGCCCCTCTCCTTCCTCTAGCAGGCCTACTCCTAAAAATCTCAAGTTTACTACAAAAAAAACAAAGGGACATGAAGAAGGAGAAGGAGGTGACCAGCAAGAGGAAAAAAGTGCTGAACAACAACATGACAGTGATAAGGGTGAGCAACATGACAGTGATGAGGGTGAGCAGCAGATTCATGATGAGGGTGAGCAGCCTTATGATGAAAGGCAGTAGCTTGAAAAGCAAACAGATGATGAGGCTGAACAACAGCCTTATGGGGACACACAACAACATTACCGTGGTGATAAACAACAACATGAGGAAGAGGAAGAAAGTGCTAAAAAACAGCAAGGATAGGAAAGGGATGAACAGGGGCAGCATAAAGAGGACACACAACAGTCCTATGAGACAGAGCAGCAGCATGGAGATGATGAAAAAGGGCATGACAGTGATGAAAAAGGGCAACCTCCTCAAGAAGAATAACAGCCTCCTCAAGAAGAACAACAAACTCAAAAGGATGACAAACAAGATGACAAAGGTAAAGGGGTCATACCCTCTTTTCCTAAAAAGGCCAAGCCCCGGACAACAAAGAAGAGAATGCCTAGAGTGGTCCCTCCAAATGTGACAAGGGCTCTCCGAAGTAAAGGGAAATTGCCAAAGAAGCCTATCATTGATTTGCCTAGGAGGAAGAGCACTAGAATAGCCACCCAAAGCAAAGGGAAGGGCAAGGTAGAAGGAAGTCATGAACAGGAGGGTGCATTCGATATCATCCCGATCCAAAGCGATGATAATGATAATGAGGCCCGGATTCTAGAAAACCTTTTGATCCATAGGGAAGGCCAAATTGATGCATTGAAGGATGATCTTCATAGGGCAAGGAATTTCAATCAATTTCTGCAAATCCAAAATAGGCAAATGAGTGTCCATATGGCTGTTTATGAGACACGGGTGACTAAGTACAAGAAGGAGGCCTCCAAATCCCAAGCAAGGTTGGAAGAAATCATGGGCGAGTTTGATGAAAGTGAAGGTGATGATCAGCCTAAGCGAAAGAGGCCTAGAACCATGGGGCTTAAAAGGGCCCTTGAGAAGCAAAAAGAAGAGGAAAATTCCCTTCTCCAATCTACCCCTCTCACTACATTGTTTGAACAGGAGATAGAAAACAATAAGGAGGCATGGCTTGAGAGAGTCAATGACCATTTGGAGAAGAAGTTGGAGAGGGCAAACAAGGATTTAGACCTTCAAAGGAGAATGACGAGGCATTATAAAAGACTAAATCAGTTTTCCCGGTGCAAGTTGAAAGCTGCTCAAGACAAGCTCAAGGAGGCTAAAGGGAAGTGCCCGGCACGGAAAGTGAGGAAAGACACATCAAGACTTCATATTTTTTCCTCTACTTCACAACATGTTTTTGAGAACCCTTGAGGGTCATGCTCACCAATTTTGGGCGATTTTCGGCATATTTTGGTTTTTTGGCATTTTTGGGTTTTTGGCCAAAAATCATGGGCTTCGCCATTTCAGTTTGGGGGATCATCAAAGGAGGAGAATGGTATCATTGGATGCCATAATTTTAGGAGCACACACTTAGTGATTTTTAGGAAATTTGAAGATCATTTGCTCCCCCGAAATGGCGAAAAATGCCCGCTTTTTCTACACTCTGCCCGGTCTATCAACAAACTTTATTTTTTGGTTTTTTACACATAGACCTGTTTTTGGAGGACTTCCAGGCATCAGATTGAGAAAATTCTAGTTGCTCCAAAAAATAGACACTCAGAGCTTTCCAATGAGCTATTATGAGCCTCGTTTCAACATCGGGAAGGCTGCCAAACGTTGCCGGAAAGTCAGGGGACCTTTTGCTGATGTAATTTTTGAGTATTTTTGTAAAATTTGAACCTTTAAAAACTGCTTTTTCCTCATGTGCGTTTAGCTATTTTTGCACATGAGAAGTTATGAAAAGTCAATTTAATTCCCTCTTTTAGCATTTTTTAGATATTTTATGAGATATTTTGTGCCTTGGGCTTTGTAAAGCCTCAAGGACAAGTTTAGATATTTATTTTGAACCAATGGCTAGCTAGTTGCCTTGGTTGGTTTTCCTCCTCTTTGGCCTATATATTCCAAGAGGATTCATTGTAATAGAAGGCTAAAATTGATGATAGAAGCAATATATGGTCATATAAGCTTTGGAAGAAATACTTCTCTCATGCTCTTGGATAGTCTCTTGGATGTTCTTGGATGATGAAAGAGGATTGTTGTTGGATTCCATGACTTGGTAGAATGGTATAGTGTCTCTTTCTTTGTTTTGTTTTCTATTTTTCATTCATGAATCCATGTTTCTTTCTTGCTATAGATCAGTAGAGAAAAAATTTGAGACATGCCCTTGGAGGCACCTCAAATTTCATGTTTCTTCATAGCTTCCATGTTTTCTTCTTCCTTAGTCACATTAAAGAATTCTTGATTGCTCTTTAATAACTTAAGGATATTGTTGCTTATTTCATTCATGGTTTTATGCATGTTAAGTATGATTTACGGTACGCCCTGCTTACCAATGACTAGCCATAGCTCCATCCATGAAATTTCTCTTTGACTGATTAGATTGTCATTTGTTGAACCAAGGAGGTCTTGTTTCGATCTTGCCCTTTGCTTAAGACTATGCGATCTTGTTTTCAAAGTGTCCAATAACTTGAAATACTGTTTTTAGGAGTTCTGGCATAGTGATTTGAGTTGGTTGTCTCTCTTAAGTGTATTTCCTCAAAGTCTGATAGTCATTTCCCAAAGTTAGAGAGTTATATATCTCTATGCATGGCTTGAATGTTTATTTCTATGTATTGATTAGCTTATAGTTACATTTCTCATGATTAATGGTTTGCCCTACCATGTTTATGTCAGCTATTAAACTAGTTATGCTTGAAATCCTTTGTTGTTCCCAAACTTGATGTCCATTTTGTTCCATTTTTCCCAAAGATCCTTTCTACCTCGAATCAAATCGACCCTTCAACAGCCTTGTATCACCGTCTGATAGCTTTCTTGACCTTTTCGACCCCATAGCCCAATTGATCTGACATATTTTTACCTATCTCATATCTTTGATCAGTTTCATCCCTCACAACCTAAAAACCAAAACCAAAAAACCTACCTACAATTATCCTAAAACGAATACGTAAGTAGAACACACAGACATTCTTTAATATATAGAGAGAGCTCGAGTTCAGAAGGCTAGGTTCCTTCTAGTTTCAAAGATTAAGCTTATGTTACATCACAGTTTGATTTTCTCTAATTAGCCAAATCACAAGACCCTTAACATCGTAAATAAGATTTGAGCTTCTTAAATCAAAAGTCACAAGTGCCCTTATATCTTTAACAGATGCGTTTCTATTCGGCAATATACTGCATACTGTTTCAGGACCTATCCTAGCTAATGACAATGCGCCTTTTACCAGATTACTCGCCATATTCGTTAATTACACAGTAGTCTAATGAACCTGCATCCGTCCATATCCTCATCTCTCACTTTGGTTGCAGGTAGTTTCAAATGTTGTTCATATCACTATTCAGGGAGGAAAGTGACAGTGCGACCTTACCTTCGTACGGTTTGCAGCGCGGTGGTCGGGGGATCTTTTCTCACCTAGTTCTTGCAACCGAATGTAGGCGTATCTCCTCCGCGATGTTGTCTTGCGTACTATCAGCATCGCCATGTTTCTCTCTAGATCGGAGGTCATTCAACAAGATGACCACAAAATACGATTTTTGCACAATAATTTTCACCGCAACGACACATCCTCGAAATTATTCTTAAACCCTTTAACAAATTGTCGTTCAAATTTCGTACATGATAAAAACTACTGCCTGAAATTTATTATAAATCTTCCCGTACACTATCCACTCAGTGATCCACCGCATAAGCGTGGAGTAAAAATACATGAAGTTTTTTTCAAATGCTTGTTAGCCTGGTTCACTATATGACTGTCATCCTTCCGCATCAGAATTTACATGTTTTGTGCTGCACCACCTCGAGTCTAATAGCAAAGGTTACAAAGAACATTTTAGTTTTCAAGAATGTATCTATTTTTCCACCTTTCCGTCGTTAACTTTTCACCGGATCTTCGTCAATCCAGCTTCTTGATCCTTTCTCCTTGTGTTTTCAGTATTCTCTTGTCATTATCCTGATTTTCTCTCGTACTTCTTCCCGTCCAAACCGGAACTATTTTTCAATGAGGGTCCTTCCAATTAGTTTACATGTTGTTAATAAATCCGATACTATTCGGTTTTACAATGACCCATTTTCAAACAAAGTTCTGTTCGTTAGTATGGTGAAGCAGAACTAGGTTTCCGCACCTTGAGAAAGGATGGATAAAGCAAAGTATAGTGTTAGGTCCTTAATCCCTGAACACCGTCTTTACAAGAATAATTAAGTCTCTATTCGTATCCACGTGTACCATCCATAGTTATATGTTTGTTATAAATACCTTTAACATAAACAGACATAACAGAATATGTTGTATTCATCCAAGGACGAGAGGCATCTTTCACTAAGGACATAAAATGTATAATATAACAATTATCAATAATTCACATGCGTATACTCATAGATTAAGTTCTCTAACCACGTTTTCGTATTCATTCATTCATCAATTCTTCCCTACAATTCCAATTTTCCCAACTCGCGTACACAAGAAATAGTGGTTCGCACACAATGATTGGATTCCCCGCGATGAACAACAGGAGTCCGTTCAAAACTTACGCGTATAGCTTAAATTGTAAATTCTTTCGATAGCCTATCATTTTCATCCTTTACAATACAAAAATGCATCTCTATTTATAAAATCTTGCTCGACCTCTCCTATGGTCCACACCTATGGCTTTTGACCCTAGCTTACCCTTTGACCCATTATACCAAAGCCAGGCTTTGACCCACCCCAAAACCTTCCGCTAGGCTAAATATAATAAAATATTCAAAATTATCAGTTTCGTAGCTGTTAAGAGACCCGTCCAACAATCGTGTCTTGGTGTTTCCGTCCGGATCTCGAGGCTCACTCTTGACACCATAGAATACTCTTTCTCGCACAACAATATCTTAATAAATAGGGTAATGTTTTTGCACTTTAAAATCCCCTTAAAAGAATTCGCTCACTTTATAGGAGATGTTGGTTCCATCAATGGCACCCGCTGTGCCTCTCGTAACATCATCCACCCGGATCCACCGTGCGCAGTGGTTGGTATTATCAGTCTTTTTTAAATGGATTTCCACCGAGTCCATCGAGTGACTTCGTTCGTCCTCCTCTAACACTTTCTAACTTCCACGAGCCCGAAGTGCCCACTGCTCTACCGTAAAATGTCACAAGGAAACTTTTCGTAGCATTAGGGAAATTTTTGAGGTCTAAAATGGGCCTCCTATTAAAATAAAATAATATTAAACCAATAAATAAAATTTATGAATTTGCACCTATCAGACCACAATCCATGTAACCATAGTTAAATTCAATTCAAAATTTGTACCAAAATAAAATTAATAATAAAAAATCGTGTTGATGTGACTATAAATAAGAGGATTTTTCAAGAAAAATCTACTATCATTGAACAACTAATGCATTTTGTCTTGTATTTTCTAAACAAATTAAAAATAAATTAAAAATATAAATTTATAACCTCAATTATATTGTGTATAAGTTATTAATAAATTATATTATTTAAATTGTATAATAACATGTAATTAATATACTACATAAATATATATATATATAATATAATATAATAATGTATAGACATGTATTGTTTCTTTCAAGAAAATGAAAATATATTTTTATTCAAAAAGTGTGAAATGACATTTATGAGCATTTTATTTTGATTTTAAAAGCATTAGAGAATCAGCTATGGTTAACCATGGTTTTTATCCACTACCGAGAATGTGACAAGTAAGTACCTTTAACTTGAAAGAATGCCATTTCAACTATTAGGGATGATGTCATTCTAAAATGTGATTGTTCTCCAAAGTGAATTTTATCACATTTTCCTTGGGGTTTGGTCAATTCCCAAAGCCTTCAATGCTAAGAATGTAATTGCCTTTCTAAATTTTCCGTCATAACTTCCGCTCGTGATTCTTTACTTGCAAATTCCTCGGTATGCTTTTCGAACCACTTAACCCTTCTTTCAAAGCCCAAAACATTTTCATTACCCATCCTCTCAAAATGCCTTTACCTTTAAATGGAACCATTTTTTGCTCAAGGGGACCACCTGAAAGTTTGAATGTTATGTTTGCCAACAAACCCCCATACTATTGGCCTTTTCAAGAGGAACTGCTTATGAACAAGTCTCACTACAAAGATAAAAGTTAAACCATGCTCAGACTCGAGAGAGTGATAGTAAAGCTACAGTAGTCAGTATCCGTTTTATAATGACCAGACCACCTATCTTAGAACCGCATTCATAGATTCTCTTCGCATCCACGCAAGTGCAAGGTCGCCACATTACTGCTTCTCAACAAATCATACGATAAAACAATAATGCATAAACATACGAACAGTACTCAAATGTAGAAATACTTAACAAAGAATTATCAAAGATCGTACTGTGATACATAGATTCAGCTACTTCAACAAACATTCTCTTTTAGTCTATTAACTTTCAGTTCCTTTTCATAATACTGAAACCCGACCAGGCACACAGGAGCCTTTTCCTGGAAAACTTAAACAGACCTACTAAGCCATAATTCACATCAAGATCTCATCATCTTCTTGCCTATAACCAAAATTTCCCTCTATTTATAACAATCTAGCCTAATATTTCCTATGGTCCGAAACCGTGTTTTATGGACTCTAGTTCACCTTGACCTAATACAATGCTTATTTTTCTCACCCTACAACCCCCACAGACTAAATATAATAAAAATATTCAAAATTGGACTCGGGTCACAGCCTTGCAGGAGACCACAACTCAATGTACCTAGAGGGACAGGGTGTTTTGCGAGAGGGGTATGTCTGGCCGTATAATGACCAGATCACCTATCTTAGAACCATATATAGATCTCCTTTCATCTACAGCATGATAAACTATACTTACTATGCTTCAACAAATCACATACTTAAAACAAAGATACATCAATACATAAAACATAACAGAACAGACCCAGACAGTATAGAAACATTTCAATACAAAGACGTTCATAAAATTTTAACACAGAATATGCATGTAACATGACAACTATCAAAGATTCACATCAATAATACACATAGATTCAAGCCATTCAACAAATATTTTCAATCATTAATCTTTCTGCCTTTTCTTACAATACCAAACCCGATCACATATAAAGAAATAGGTTCATACACAACAACAGAGTCCTTTCCCAAAACCTAAAAGAGACTACTAATCCACAATTCATATCAAGATCTTCATCATATTATTGCTTATAATTCAAAATGTCTCTATTTATAACACCCAGCCAATATTTCTCTTTTATGGTCATAAACCATGGTTTAAAATCTAGGTCTACTCCTTTGACCTATTACAATGCTTTCTATATTTTTCTCACCCTAAAACCCTCGCTAGACTAATATATTAAAACATAAAATTGGGACTGTGTTTTTGTAGTTTGTAAGAGATTTTGTTCTGTCAGCTCCTCAACAGTTAATCTTTGTGACCGTCCTTAGCCATCAGAAAGTAACCTCATCACAACGTAGGGCACGATGGTTGCGGCTGCTGGAGGAATAATTTTAATTTACTTAATCATCAGCGATGTCTACAAGCTTAGGAGTTTGTCCTTCAAGAGTTTTGCAACCCGCCCAACATCTCGTTGAGTCACCAGACCGCGCTATTGGTATCCTGTGATAGTCGTAGTAAATGCTCATGAATTCAAGTATTTTGTGATGGCATGGTTCGTTGTCAAGATCCCCAAACCATATCTCAGAGTTCATTGCTAGAATTGTTTGTTGGGGCAGTGACCATGAGGGCGGTAGCCGATCCCATTGAAAGCGGTCACAAGTCCCGCTTGATGTTCGAAAGAATCATGTTGAACCAGACCAACGTTCAGAGATGCATGGCCGACGAAGAAAATGAGTACCTTATGTTGTCCCAATGACAACCGTAGTCGACATTGGGCAGCATAACGGGGCTCGTGCCTCCCGAAGGTGAAGGTCGAATTGGGCCCGTAATGCAAGTGAGTTTCTGATCCATTTAGGCTCCTAACGGTTCGTATTTCGGTTCTCGACGCCGTAGTGCTCAACCAAGTTTTCTACTACAGCTCAGAGGGATATGTAGCTGGGAGCTCATTCAGGACCCTCTGCGGCGAAGTCGGGTGGACCATTGTTGAATGCGCTACATGCAAGATAGCAAGGGAGACGTTTGTCACCTGCCGTGCGAGATGATCGGCGTGGCCACATCGAGTCATGTTACGCACCACCACGATGATGGATCTTCAACACGGCACAGAAACTCTCGTAACACTGTGGGCACCGTGCGCAAGTCCAATTGTAGTCTCGTATTCTGGTCGGAAGGTGGCGCTCATCACAAAGGTTAGCATTTAATGCTACGCCTTTCGAAGCAGTGCTAGCCCGGCATCGTTGGTAGGTGCGCCGTATCCGTCTTTTGTTCCGGAGGTCTTGCTCAACTCGATGGCATCGACCCAACCTTGCTTGCTTGATGGCTTCCCATTGATCCTCTCGCAATGTAGGCGGCTTCTCCGTGATTTGCCCGAGATCACCATCGCTAGCATGATCGTTGTACTGGCTTCGGGCGTTGGGCATGCCGCGCCCGGGGCCCTTCGTAAGCTCCTGTACGTCAGACCTTCGTGGGATGTAGTATCCTGATGCAGGGTGTAATAACCTAAAATCAGTTACAATTGGAACATTAATTTGATTTTATTTAACAAAAGAAATAAAATGGGTAAGGGAGCCCATGTATAAGAACAAACTTCCCAAGGTTCAAAGAGCTTACCGATGGCTAAATTTGTAAGTCCCCAGTGAAAAGGACCAAAAGCAAGAACTAGACCATGGTTGACCAAGCCAACAACGTGCTAAGAGGAAGCTTGCTCACAGAAGATCACAGCTTTTTGAATGGAGGAAAATAGAGGATGAGAGAAACCCATTGGTGAAGTCCATTTTTGCTAAAGCATTCTCACAAAAAGGTGAAGGAGAGCCATTGTTCATTATGCTTGGAGAATCAGACCAGAATGCCTCCTTTCACTAGTCTGAACCCAGAGATAGCCAGTCACGCAGCACAAGGAGATTTCTGCTAGGGTTTTCTCCTTCACTGGGAAGCCTTGGAGGAGTTGTTCTCTATCTTCCTTGTTGGGGTTCGGCGCTTGGGGCCAGACCAAAAGACCAAAGATGGAGACAACAACATCAAAATACCTCGTACCTCGTGACCGAAGCCCTTCCGGGTCCGCAGAGGGACATTTCTATGATATATCAGCGTACAAGGGTTTTGATCCCACAGATGTTAGGCTAGTTATAAGGCCTGGTGTTTGTTTGTTTGATTGTTTTTTTGTTGTCAACATTGAAAAAGAAGGTCTAAATGTAAGAAAAAGGATGAGCAAAGAGATACAGAAGTGAAGTATTCCGTAAAGAATTCGAAGACTTATTGGGCAATGAGCCGTGAAAGGATTTCTTTTCACAATCAAGAAAGGTGTCAGCTTGGGCTATTATCTAAAATGAAGTGATTTTAAAGATGATAGTATGATATGGAATGGTAGGAGATGAGGAGACAACACATTTAGGGTAATAAAGAAGACCAACCAATATTTATTAAGGATCCCAGTGGACAAAATAATTTTATCTCAATGTTCCCAAATCTTCCAACAAACTTCTTAAGAAACATCTAAGAATGTATTCACTTAACTCATACCGAGACAGCACAACATCCACTACACCCAATAAAATTATCCTAAATCAATTTTTAGACACAATTGGAAGAAGAAAAACATTAATGGCAAGGGGAGAGCAAACATAGGGTACCTAACAAAGGCAAATCCTATGTCATTATTCCGATGCAAATAAGAGAAATGAATGAAATGAATTAAACACAAAGATAGGAAAACATTGACCATTGCTTAGACTTTGTAGATCCAAAGAAATGTGCGTGTCATATTAAACAGAATACCACCATACAACACTTCAATAGCCGAATACATACCGAAAACATATTCCCAGCCATTCATAAACTTTATGCTGAAAATGGCAAAGATGATGTGGATGCAGGAATGAAGTCGCTTTCATTGGCACCAAGAAAATTCTCATGCAGAAATTATTTTTAGACTATGTTTATTTTTAGACATGGAGCATGGTCCAGGTTGTGTGATGTTATTCTTGAGTATTGGTCATGTTGAAACATATGAATCTATTTTTGTGACCTATAGGTCGATAGGTTTAGCGGTCTATTTCTTTTTAGACCGCCTATCTTAAAATAGGAAGTCAAATATTATTTACTCTCAATAATATTTGGACTCTTAAACAACAATTTACTCTCTGGACACTTTCAGCCTTTAGCTTCATGTGCTCACATATGACAAAGAGGAATATGCCTATTCCAAGGGTTTGACAATATCGTGTACATGGCTGGATTTTAATAGGACTCTGTGGTGTTAAGTTTGGTGATAATGAGACAACTAGTGGAGTTGTGTTCTTTTATTTTTAATGGAACTAGTTGAGATTAGTTTAACTAGGGCTAATCAATTAGTTATGAGTGAGTGAACGTTATTATTTAATTAATAATTACACCATTATTCAACCCGAAGAACACTTCTAAATACCACACAGCATGACCGCTCAAAGGAGACCATGAAAGATAAAAGCAGAAAGCAAAAGAGTTAGCTATCAGCTTTTCAGGGACTATATTGTTGCTATTTGCAACACACAGAGTAGGTGAGTAAGCTTCATGAGGACTACAGCTTTAAAGTTGGTGGTTTATCTATATAAAGAGGCCATCCCATAAAGATTGACACACACTTAACAGAGTGGCAAGGCAATCACGCAGTTTTTGAAATGAATTGCCCCAAAACTTGCTTAGACCAGAGTAATTTATGAGAAAGTACCTATGCACTTGTGAGGAGGCATTGTACCGAGTCTATACTATCTTCCAACATAACAGGCATAATAGCTATGGGTTTCCCCCAGCTATAAGCTTCCATACACACTGCACAATAATTTGGTATGATGAGATTTGATGTGTTATCGCTGATTTTATTTCCATGTGATGATTCGAGTCATTCATAAGAGATTATATGTTACAAATTTAATTGTATGTGATCAGGATATTCTGCAGACAATTAACCACATTCATAAATTTTTACATGGCATTTGAGTCACGAACAAGAGATTGATCATCACAAAGGATTACAAATTTATTTCAAAGAGACAAGAGTTCCAGACACAAGCCAGTAGCTTCCCATTCATCTTTCTTAAAGTAGGTCCGGGTAAACGCCTGCGCCGATTCTGTACAGAAGAACTTTGTTCTCACGTATCCAGAGCGCCCAGCTTTGAGGTGGAATTCAAACCTTGTTAGCTTTGTTTTTCGAACAAAAGGAAATGGTATTTCTACCTGCTGCTTCCGGGCGATGTTTCGATGAAATTCGACCAGCGACAAGGATCGAGGAGGTAACACGAAGATAATGGTCCGGGCGAGCCGAGACACGGAGCAAGTCCAAAGCTTCCATCGATCTCGTCAAGTCCAAAGAAGACAAGGCGGTCAAGGATCCTTGAGGAAGGCCAAGGATCATGGTCAGTATCCGTGCCCCACATGGAAGAAGGTTACCCCATATTTAATGGAAAGCTTTCGACGTGATCTATTCCGTACAAGAGTACTAGCGTAGTCGCGCTCAAAGACAATGTGAACATCAAGATGGAGAAGGCGGCGACAGACGACCAAATACGACCGTGCTCACCATGCGCAGATGAGTCGAAAGTGGGGGTGACCGTCGATGAAGAGTGACATGGTCGACCCAGCCTTCCTTGGTCTTCCGAAGGCTTATACCTATCAAGACAGTGCTACCAGCCAGGCCGGGATGGAGAGGCGCTTGGCGCATCTCAGTGCAGTGAGGAGACATGAGGACTACTGACAGTGGATCTTCATCAAAGGGAGTCAAGAAGAAAACCGTGCTTGGTAACAAAGAAAGAAAGGGCGAAGAAAACCTTCGTCCGGGTAAGGAAAGAACTGTGGATATGGCGGAAGTATGTTTTTCACCGCTATGATCACGCGACATTATGCTACCAATGTCCAAAGAAGAAGAAGAACAAGCACAGAAGATTCGTACGAGAAGCCGTATTTACAACAGTTTGACTTTTTCAACGTATCACATGTTGTTTTCAAGTGGCCGTGACTTCCGTATGTTCTTGGACAACAAAGTTATTTCACATGATGAGACTTGGAGTTGTTTCTAGATTCTGACATAAAGACGGTGTGCACACGAGATGGCGATGACAGTAGACACACATCGGGTATTCGTACCATATCCTTTCGCAGGGAGTCCGAAACCTTTGCATCAAGGATGCCGTGCTGTACCGGGGATTGAAGAAGAACCCTATTTCGTAGCGTTATGTTGGGAGGACATACATGATGTCTTCAACAAGGAAAAGCACCGCGCAACAAGACCACCGGGAGACCCAAGACAGGGGTTCGTACCAAGAACCTTATCGCTGGCAGATGGCCGTTATCCATGGCATGCAAGGCGGAGAAGTGGTGAGTCGGGGATGACGAGGAACTGTGTATGGAGATTGGGCCACCTTCACCATGGAGCTGGTATCTCAAGAGACTTAACGATTTCTGATGTGTTACCCCTGCTGTACTGCACTGCTGGGCAAGGGTGTACTTAGGAAGCATGAAAGCCACCACGCAGAAGGATAGTCACTACCACGCATCCTTGGGAGAGCTCACGCACGTGCAGGTCCTTTCTTGCTTGCTTCGATGTTAAAGCAGTATTAGGATCTTTGTTGATGATTTCTTCCTTAGTGTTGGACCTTTCATGGCAGTGTTGAGCGACATATCCATGAAGTTCTCGTGAGTTTAAAGTTAACTGCTCAGAAGGAGTCGTAAGAAGGTGATTTCTATGATGAGAATGGTGAATTCACCTTCATTAATTATTTTGAACAGAATGATTCAGAGAGAGCTCATCGTACT
This sequence comes from Pinus albicaulis, assembly GCA_034641835.2. NCBI lineage: Eukaryota > Viridiplantae > Streptophyta > Pinopsida > Pinales > Pinaceae > Pinus > Pinus albicaulis. Next base: position 997,673,150 of record CM076569.1, on the reverse strand, counting down.
TACAACCTACAACAGTAATTCAAGGCTGAGCGGAAGAACGTAACCATCGTGGAAGCCGTACGGGCGATGTTGTGCAGAAGACCGTGCTCACCTTCATCAGGTCGAGGCATGCAACACAACAAACAGACAAAGAACCGTTGTCTCGCGTTCTGCAGAGTACACCCGAAGAGATGCTTATTCGGGAAGAGGCTCGATATTTCCTACCTGCGATTTTTGGTTCTTCCATTCACATGCAAGGTGACGATGATGCAGAAGGAAGTCGGATTCAACCGCCGAGGTTGGAATATTTGTGGGCATAATCGACACACCTCAATAACCACTTATATATTTGATGACAGGCCGCAAGACCGGTTGGTGCGATCAGATATAAAATTTCGTGAGGGAGGTGCTGCAGGGTTCGTTGAGAGGGAGCCACATTTGTGGCGCATGAGGAGTTTGTTCTAAGAGGAGGCCGATGTAGATTCTACCCACAAGAGGAGTGTGTCTGTGAGGTGGAAGAAACCGCCCAGCGCCAACCACCGCAGGGTGCGCGCTGGCGGGGTGAGTCGAGCGTACCTGCTCGGGGATGCAATAGGGGAAGGTTGCAGGACCACCCACAAGACAGTCACAGACAGAGACAGCTACCGTACTCAGACATCGGATACATGGTTTTGGGGAGTCGAACAAAGGTAAGGAGCCATCCTATTTTGAGAAGTTATGGAGGAACCCGTACAAGGATGCCACAGATCGAAGAATACGATTCGATCGTCAGAACAAAGGTGGCGGGAGATTGTCCCAAGACCGGTGGGAAAATCAGCTTGTGGCTTGTATGGATCCAGAAGGTGAAGCAGGCGTCGACGGGGAGGAGAAGCATACAAGAAATTTCACGCCCGTGGCCGCGCATCGCAGTGGGACTTACTATGAGGAGACCTTGCACCGCCGCAAGGTACTCTTCCACACGACGATCCTTGTTTCCTTCGAACACATATGGGGTGGGGGGGTACATTCATCGTACGGATGTGAAGACCCGTGCTCTCAATGGAGTTAGTCGAGAGGAGGGGAAGACAGAGCGGCACTGGCGTTCTTAGATCTTCGCTAGTGGAGTTTATGTGTGCCGACCAAGAGAGCAATCGTATGCTGAAGGGCACCGTGCTTGGTACACCTTGGACAGACAAACGCCTACTTTCCACCGGGCTTGATCCCAAGAGTGAGGCGTATCCCCAACTCGACTCCTATCGGTGAGGAAGCCGTTGACTGTCGTATTGTATGCGAGATGATCTCGATTTTTTGACCGCGATGTTGGGCTGACACGGCGTAAGGAGGACCCAGTATGAGAGCTGAGATGGGCGACCGGGCATCCTTCATTATTTCTCGGGATTGGAGATTTGGGCAGTTGTTAAATGGAGATCTAAGCTTTCTGCTTTCGTGCGTGCGTCTCAGGGAGACCTTGGGAGAGGTTCGAACATGCAAGGCTGCAAGCTCGCTGACACCCTCTTCTCGGTGGTTGGAGCAAGAGCTACTCGTCGAGGTAGTGGATGCCATCGTCACTCGGCGCTGGTGGGGCGCTCATATCCTGGGTCGAATACACGACCCAACATACGTTACAACAATCAGCCGCAAGCTATGGTTAAGCCTACCAAGCTCTTTTTTGAAGGGCAGAAAGGCGATTATGCTATATTAGAGGCACATCGACATGGTTCCAGGTACAGAGATGGAGCGTAAGTTTTTCCGCTCACCCGATGCGTATTGGGCAGAGTCCAACGATCGGAAGAGCACGATTAACCGCATCAATCGTACTCGTTAAAGCGTACTGTGAGTAATCGTATGAGCAGGGCATCGATACTTGTGAGTAATCGTATGAGAAAGTACCTATATCAGAGATATTGTACCTAGTTTGTTACTTGATTTCTCCATTATAATACATACTATAGTCATGGGTTTTCACATGTTTTCCCCATACACATCGTGTTAATGTACGATGATTTGATGTGTTATCGCTGATTTTATTTTACGTGATGATTCGAAAGTGATCTTAGTGTAGATTATGTTGTGGCATAAATTCTAATTGTATGATCAAGATAGTTCCTGTGATAATTAATCATTATTTAGCAAATTTTCTACACTTTTGCTACGTAGATTGTGTCCTCAAAAGAAACTACTTGGTAATTTAATAACTGGAGAACAACTTTACAATGAGTTTTTCTTACGATTTTATAGTTCAAAGGAGCGAGAAGGTAGAACTCAATGCAGCATTAAAAACTCAAGAGGAAGAAGGCTTTTGTTTACCTTGGTAAATGTCGATATTTATCACACTTTTTGGTGAAAGAGTGTCTTTCTAAAGCTCATTTATTTCTTTATGTATTCCATGTATCATTGCAATCAGACATTTGTGAATCGATAAAAACATAGAGTTTAAGACGCAGATTCAGCTACTATGCAACAACGTTTTATAGTTTAGGACTGCTATATAGTGAAAACTTTTCTTGGACACAATGGTATATCAAACCATAATGTGCATCGTGGTCCATGCTTAGAAGAGATGTTCACGATTTGAAATCTTGACTACATTGTTTTCCGTGCTGACCCGGTGATCCTTTGATTTTCAATCCAAAGACTACTAAAAATTCTAGATTAAGGCTTGAGATCCATACCATCATCATCAAATCCTTGATCATTAACTCGCATTTTCTCTCAGCTGCTTCTTCATAAATGTTCTAATCTTGCAAAATCCCTGCTTTAATGGTGCTGGAGGGTTTTTCAGGGTTTAAATCTGTCCCTTGATAATATTAATAATGGCCATGCCTTTCCGGGCATTTTCATAGCACCAGCCTTCCGTATTCAATTTTCTTCGCACTACGCCATTACAAAGAAGACAGGATTCATGTATGCCTACTTAAAACCCCAGAACATGAAATTGGTTAGGGAAAACCATGCATGGGTAGGAGAACAAAGACGATTGTGAGATGATGTGAGACCATGGACTTACCCAAGAAGACGAGAAAAATGTGTGGAGAAGTGTTCGTTAGAAAGTTGCTTAAATGCAAGAGAAATTAAACGTCAAAAACCTTAGCTGACCTTTGTAATGAATATATATAATGTGAGGGTGAATGTACTGTGAGACACGTGAACACACATGGCGGACCAGTGGCGGCAAAGAACAACAAAGCTGGGAACAAATCAGACCATCAGATCCTTCACATTTATGGGGCTGAAATCGTTATTGATATTAAAACAAGAAGTTGTGTGTGCTGGTAATCACAGGATTAACCTTGCGTACAGCCTTGTGGGAGTGTTAAAATTATTTATTTCTACCCTTATCGTACGTATTTAATATTTATTATCATTTCATGTCCACGAACAAACTTTAACGCAATGAGACAGCGGTTTTAAACAGTGATGCCGCTAATGCTGCTTGACAGATGTGGGCGTGAAATCGCTGCTGTACGATCGAAAATGGCTACCTTACCTCCGGTGTTGCTGCGAAGTATAGAAACCGTGTTTAATGTTGGCCGCGGTGGGGACCACCGGACGGATGTACGTGACCGTTGATCTATGTGTTATGCTGAACGTTGAAAGGAAGCATCGGAGGGGTGTACTTACAGACCACGTTGCCATAAGAAAGTTATGACCCGTTCTCAATGACTTATCAAAGGATGCCGTTCAGTATCAATTCTAGAGGAAGAACTTGTTAAGGTCACCGCACCCAAACAAGAAGGTGAAGAAAGCAATAGGAGCTAGGACCCATATTTTGGGAAATATGGCTTTCAAAGCATTTAATGCAAATTTCCAGGGTAGGAAAGACAACGACAGGGAATATGGTTTATCAAACCAAACCAAGGGTGTTAAAGTGGTTTAGGAGGAGAAATGTATTTACTATAATATTAGAGGAATTTTGACAAGGAAAATGGGGCAAAGCTAGTTTCGAGGTTCAAGGGCAAATGAAGCGTCTTTTCGACACCATTTGTCACAACCGTAGAGTCTTTATAATGTGAAATCAACAATAGGGTTTTTACCGATGAAAGACACAAAGAGACCCGATGACGATGGGTTCCTTGTGGTGATGTATTCCTGATGGCTCAAAATAATTTAGCTCGCTTCGCTGCACGTACAGTAAATAATAATAATTTGAAGAAGGAAGTATTATTCTTACGATAAAGAATTCAAGAGGATAACCCTTGTGTAGCGTATGCCTAACAGCCATATCCCTTATTTCTTTAGCTTGGTCACAATATGAAGACATCATATCAATAAAACTCTTCCAATAAACTACCTACCCATCCTACAACTTAGCATTTTTCTTCCAGGGTGCATTTGAACTAGCACTTTTATATCATTTATTTTTATAACATAAAATAAACTTATTCTAAATCTACACTTATTAGCTCCAAGGAGACTAGGATTAGACTATTGGTTCCATATGTTTCTACCCAATCTAATATTTATTGGGATTAGACCGTCCACCGTATTTCTTTCATATTCTACAACAAAAATTTAAAAAAACAAAGCCAACTAGGATTAGATGCCTAGGTTTGTTGTGATCCAAGGCATAAAGACAAAACTTGCACATGATGTAGTAAATTTGTAAAATCAAAACAAACCGTGAAGGCTTGAACATGAAGCTGAACATCCTTTCTTCTTTTTTGTGACCAATTTTTGGGTTTGTTAGAATCACTTTCCTTTCTTCATTTCACCTTCCAAGCTTAGCTTGTTAGAGTCATTCTTTTTTTTTTTCTTTCTCTCACTGTCCAAGTTTTCAGAATGTTGGACCAGTTATCTTTCACTTCTTCTTGCTCTTAAGTTTTGATCATATTAGAGTCAATATTTGTACCCTTAGGTTCATTTTTTGAGCATGTCCTAACTTTCCTTTCTATGTTTTTTTTTTTGAAATATTTTCTTTTCTAGAAAACAAAAACTACAATGGCATGTACAATGTAAACAAGAAAGTTGAAATTGAAAGTCACAGATGTAGTGTTTGGGACATCCCGGCCATCGACAGACCCTGCACAACATGTACCATCTAATTTCGTAGTGTTGCTGCATTTGGACTCGTTAGCGTTCGGGATGATGGCGGGACTCTGTCAGTATCATCAAAATTGTCGTGTTTTCCTTTATCCTCTTCTTGAGTCCTACTGTGTAACTTTATCTCAATTTTGAAATCAAAGTAAACTTTGGTTTCTTTGTCAAACAATTTCTATATTTTCTTAACCTTCATCACAAACTTTCCTTGTTTGTCGGAGATGAATTGTTTGGTTTATCCTTCTACCACACTGCTTTTTGTTTAATCTTCTGGACCACTTTAATCACTCTGGGTACCCCAAGGCTTATTGTGAACACTTTTCTCGTCCTATACATGTTTTATATGGTGACATGCCAATGTATTTTTGTTGAAATTGGCCACCTCAACAAAGCATGTACTAGCTATGCCATGACTTTTTTTTCTCTTTCCAATGTAAATTTTTTTGATGATGATCACTAAAGCCTTCTTGTTTCTTGATGATTCAGCTAATCCATTACCTTTGAGGGTAATAGCATGAATTCATCGAGTGTTATTTGATACTTGGTGGACAAAATCCACCATTTTTCTGGATCCGAAAGCAAGAACATTATCAAAGATTATTTTCCTTGCCACCAAACCCAGGGATATGATCTTTCAGGAAACTAATGATGACCGAATCGTGGCATTCCTAGTAGGTATGGCCTCTATCCACTTAGTGAAGTAGTCCTAGGCTGTTAGGACCCTACTTGTGTTGTGTTAAGGCCAGGTGAATTTCCCTATGAAATCTAGGCCCTATCACAGTAAAGGGACCTTCAAAGGTTGATGGTTGTAGGTAAAGGGAGGAGTTTTCTTTGCCTTTCAAAGATTTGGAATTTGTACAGCAATGATCATCTTATGGATATTGTTGAAGAGTGTAGCTGAATAGTAGCCAACTCTATATTTTGTTTGCAAATTTTGCCTTCAGTCACAGTGGCTCTGGTACTCTCGTGAATTCTTGCTTAATCCTTCTGCCGTACTCGTGAAAATTTGCTAACAGAAGCTATCTGATTTTTCCAATACAAACCTTATTCATTACAATAGCTCCCAGCTTTTTTGTGCTTATGAATCCTGCCTTGTCTTGAGAAGTTTAGGAGGGCATTGAGGTGTGTGTTACATACAAAATGTCGTGTCACCAAGGAGAGCCTTAAAATTCTTTCAACAAAGTGATCAGCATCCTTGCTTTCCATCCATGTATTTACCATGTTAATGTCCAGGGCTTGGGAGATTTGATTCTGCCCATTAACTGAGCTAGCTCTTACCTTTAATTAGTTTGGTGGGTTTTATTTCAAGGTCGTATTCTAACATCACAAGAACTATCTTTTTTGCCTTCTTCCCATCCTGGGTCTTTCAGACAATATGTCTTTAACCACTATATTTGCACATAGGCTATGGTGTGAACGCATGGGCACCTTGTGCCTTTCAAGGCCTTAATTGTGGCACAGGCATATTTTTCTCCATAATGCTGTATTTTTAAGGTGTATCTCTCGAGTGCTTGATGAAGAAAGAAATGGCCATTCCATTCTCTTTTGAATTTTCTCACAGAGAATCAGTAACAATCATATGCTTGGAGGCAAATGAAAAAAATCTGTGATATCTTTTGGAGAACTGCTGGGCCGATTAGGACAGTGAGCCTGGTGAGTGCAAGTTTAATCGTATTCAAAAGATTTATTAGCTTCAATAGTCCACTTAACTCTCACACCTTTTCGCATGTTAGTCATATTTCTACAGGTTCAGCTTGTTGAACAAATTTTCAGGAAGTTGATTTTCCAATGAAGGACCGTAACTCGATGTTTCTCTTTGGTGATTTGCGTATTCCCTCAACTCTTTATGGCTCATTCCGTATCCTTTCGGATACGTACAGCGGCCCAAGCTTCTTCAGCTCAAAGGCTTTTTAGATTCAGTGATGGTATCAACCGTATTTTTTCAAACACTCTTTCCTTGTGTGTTCTAGGTGTTCCTTTCCTCGTTCTTAGAATAGACCGTTATTTCTATCCGTAAAGATGACAATGAAGTGTCCTATTTTCATCCGAAAAGCCATATCTATTGCTTTTTGAAGGTTGCACGTTCTTCATCAACCAAAAGGTATTTTTACATACAAAGGTGCCCTGCGTGATAGCAGGTCGTTTTTGAGTTGGTCTTCGGGGATTACTAGGACCTGGTTGTAACCTAAAAAACCATCTAGCAGAGATCTTAGAGCTCATTTACCTTCCAAGAATATGTTCCATTTTGGGCAAGAGGGCAATTGTTTTCTTTAGTGAGGCTTCTATTAAAAGATTTTCAAATCTATGCACAACCGATCTCACTCGTTTTCTTCTCACAACCACTAGTTTGATACCCTAACCGAGAACTCACAGAACAATTATACCGCCTCACATATCTTCTTAATCTCTTTTTTTCACCGCAGTGCAATTTTGAAGTTTATTCTCCGTTTATCTAAAGGGCTTCTTATTTTCAAGGGTATCTTATGTCGTATGATGTTTGTGTCATAGTTTCAAGTCCATAATTCCAAGCAAACACATCATATCAATTCTTTAACAGTGTCAAATGTATTTCTTTTCATGTTTGGTGCAGTGGTGTGACCAGCCAACGATCACCGTACTGACCTTCATGCCTGGGCTGTCTGCTGCCATCACCGTATTCTTGGCAGCTTCCATTGTGTTTTTACACATATCATCAAAGACAAGAAGGTCCCAGGTGCAGAATTTCTAGGTGGGGCATGTTCTTATCTTTGCCTGGCGTGACTCTACTTCCTCACTACTCGTCACATTTTTCGTTTGGATTTCCAATATGTTTGTTTAAAGTGTTTATTTTTACACATGGTGTGTCTTTTCCTCATCCCAGGACTCTCACTTAGGAAGCCATCGCTGGGGTAACCTAGAGTCTCAGATTCTGCAGTTCAACCTATTTCGCCTACTGTGAAATCTTCAATCTATTTATCTCTTCAAAATCAGCAATATTTTTCGTTTTCTAGCAATCGTACGTCCGAATTCTGTCCTAATGATGATCTCGTTGGTCGCTTGGAGTCTTAGGGTATGAACTAGACAGGCAAGCTAATCCATTTGCAATGACATTTTCGAGCCCTAGGAACAAAACACTAATTCATATTCAAAAATGTTTTCAATAAATCCACAGTAAAAGCTATTCTTAAGCTCTCAATCTAAGATGTTTCGAAGCCAGGTATTCGCCATTCACCCGTTTAACAACCGTATTCCCCGTCAGACAAATATCTCACGTTTTGGCTTGGCCGCAGTTAAGCTTAGGATAAGAGCCCATATTCTCGCAATATTGTTTGTACATTTGAAGTGTAGGTTGCAGCACAGTACTTTGTATAATCACCTTTTGGGGTAACAACCTGTTAATTTCGCTTCAAATAGCTCTTCTTGCAGGCACACCCACGAAACTGTCCTCCACATGGTTCAATTTCTTTTTTGCTTTATCGTCTTCCTCCTTACAGTTTGGTTCACCAATATGTTGCATTACAGGGCCCATCAGCCGTGGGGTCATTTTTGCTTCTTCTTCATGTGTGAAACGGAGAGGTGACTATTTGGGTCGATTGGGTTTTGTGTTTTCCGGTTCACTTTGAGTTTTTAGTTCAAAGGTAATCGTTTCCGAGATTTTCATATTTTCCTTCTTTCTCCTAGGTCTTAGAGTAGCCATTATGTTAAAGTCCATGGCCCTCTCGTTCCTCGTTTTTATTTATGTTTTGGGATGTGTCAATTTTCCTAAGGATTCACTGTCACAAAGGATGAAGGAGTCAAGGTTCCAGGAGTGTGCTAAGAGACAAGGAGAGTTTTCAGCTTTCATGGCCACTAATTGCACTTGTCTGTCCCCCGCATGGGGCCTTCTGTTGGCTAAAGATGGGAATTGTGGCATAGGCCTCATCCATTCTGTGATAGTTCCTTGCATTTTGCTCCTCATGATCTTGATAATAACATGCCATACTTGGTGTGGCATATCCGCCACCACAAACATCCATGCATTGTTACTTTATTTAACTGTGTAAGCTCATAATAATAAATATTTAATTAGGTCAAGACACTTTGTCTTTTCAGATTCGATGAATATAGGTCTTTGTAGGACGTGTTATTCTAGGCCTAATTATCACTACTTTAGCATCAAAGCGTGACGCCCTTAATCATGCATTGTATTGTGAATCACCATGGGATATTAAGACTGACATAAAAAAGGAAGCACTACCTTCCCCGAACTTCTTTCTTTCTATATTTGGACCAAATAGAAGGGCAAAGTTGATTTCACCCGTACTACGTGTCAAACGTTCTCACCTAAGTTTAATGCTTGCACCTGCCTTATACATCCCGAGGGCCACCGCAGAGCGATACAGATTTTATTTTTAAATCTCACTTAAATTGAAAGTGGATCGACTTTGAACGTTCAAATCGCTTTTGTTATTTACCACCTTAATGGTCGAATCAATGTGCTGATCTTTACCATGTACACAGAAATTATTTGACTGGGAGTACCAACTGCAGCATGCGAAGCCGTTTGTTGCTGACCTTGTGTATCAGCACCATGTTCTTTCTTTGTTCTTTCTAGAACTCTTCAACATCGATTTTTTAATTTCAATAGCTTTAGGAGTTTTCTTGTTTTTCTTTGCGGTGACCCCAAGAGCTTTTTGGTTTGGGAGTTTTCTGCTCTTTGGTTTAAGTCTATATTGTCTTCCACCGCACTGGCATATTTTCAAATCCCATCCGTAATCTCGGCTTTAAAATCATTCCTCGTCCCAATATGAGGGTGAGGATTGATTTTCTTCTTATAATGCTTATGACTGAATTCCTATTTCAAACATGTCTATTGTGTATCCCTCGTACTTCCTCCTATGATCCCCATTCACCAAGAAATTTTCTGGAATGGTGGAATAACTTGTCGAATCGATTTTGTCCGTTGGGAGGGTGCTGTTTTCTTCTAAAGTTCTCTGCTCTAGTTATGATTTTGATTGCTTGGTTATTTCCATCAGACAAACTATTTTTTCCATCATTTTTTGTATTTTTCCACATTTTTGGACAAACGTGCTTTCATACCAGACCGATGTGGTGTTTACATCGTCATCTCTATATGTTATCTTTTCTTAGCTCAATTCTGCTTTTTTCAATTAGATTAGCCTACACTCATCGCTCTTGCATGTCTTCCAACGTGTTGTAACCTTCCTAAGCTGCAGGGCGATGTCGCATCAAAGCCGTGTATTTTCGCTAGGAGCCATACCTTGGGAGGTTTTCATGTGTGGGAGGAAGAGCATTGTAATGTGTCATAACTTATCGTGTAATCATGAACACTTTCTCCTACGTTTCTTTAAGGCTCATATTCTGCTATGATTTCCATGAAAGGTTTGTAACCTTCCATTTGTTTATGAAAGTCGATACGAGATGAACATTAATGCTACCGGAGGTAGCCTTAAACCATTTCTTCACATCACCTTCTAAGCTTCCTAAAGATTTCTACTTTGATCGTATCATCATCTATCTCTACGAACAAGAATTTCATCTCATTCATATGGTATTGTGTTGTGGCAGACCTTTTCCGTTCGGGAGCGTATCTTTTATTGATAATTGGTCAGTAAGGGTACTAGAGGCTTGCAGAAACCGCAGGCGTACACGGTCGCCATGATGGTGTTTCGATGAGGTAAAAGGGTTGACGAGCAAACAAAAGTGTGGATGACAGGCATATGACCACAGGTCTCGTTGAGTTGATTTAGTGACCGAGCCCTCAAGTTTTGAATGAAATGAGTATCAGGAGGCAGATGGAGGGGTATGGTCGATCCCAAAGGCTTACCACCTCGGCGGGTGAACCAGAGCTCGAGGTCCGCCGGTTCAGGGACAACAAATGACTCGGCTCTGGTAAACTATTTCGGGAGTGCTTCTGTAAGCAAGAATGGGTTTGATAGAGTCAAATTTTTCCTCGTGTGTAGAGTTAGCTCATGGATGAGGGCTGGAACAGTTGATTGTCAGGTGCAGGAGATACCTGAGGAGGCCCAGGACACACAACTATTCTGGCGGGTCCGGGCCGTGTGTAAGCTCCGGTATGAATGGTTCTAGAAGCCATCAAGTTGTTTTCTAACCAAGAAGCTTAACCCTACTGTTACTTCCCACGTGCTGACGTTGTTATGAGGTCGTCTCAAAGTGAGTATTACAGAAACCAAGATAACTGGGTAGTACCACCGATCACCAGTGAGCTCCTTAAATCGTTAGGAGCCATGTGAGTCACCAGGAGGTTTAATATGCTTCTGGAGGGCACCATCCACCATAGTGCTTAAGAGATGTCCCTCAAGGACATTTCACATACGTTAAAATACAACCGCAGATTGACCGGGAGGCATTACCAGATATGTCACCTCCGAAAGAGTGTGAGATCCTAGGCTCGGCCCTTTCTTGCATCACTCAAGGGTATGGGAGAAGCACAACAAATGGCATAGAGAAGTGATGGTGAATGAGCAAGCTGAATCACAACGAACCGCAGATTTTAGCCTTTTTTGAATACCCAAGAATGTTTAAGGTGTAATGCACCCACCCTGCGAGTTTATTACCATGTTGGGGTTCCCATGTTTTGGCCGCATTGGGAAAAGAACAAAGATGAGACAACATCAAACTACTTTCGTACCTCGTGATCTAGCCCTCTCAGGTCCGCAGAGGATCTCTCATGATATATCAAAGGTATATGCCTTGGAGCCACACAGATGTTAGCTTAAAGCATAAGGCCTGGTGGCTTGTTTGCTCGATCGTTTATTTGGTTGCTAGTTAATAGAAAGAAGGGTTCAATGTAAGATAAGGATGAGAAAAGAGGATAAGTGTGTAGGAAGTATTCCAGAATCATTCAAGACCATTGGGAAATGGAGTTGAAAAGGATTTTATCACAATTGTTAGCAGTTTTCAATTAGCTTTAGTCATTCAAAATGTTGGATCTGAAAGATGAGATGACATGGAATGGTAGGAGATGAGGAGACAACATAGATTCAGGGCACAGTTAAAGACCAAATGGTCGCACAAGGATCCTAGTGGATAGGGCTAACCTCTCATCCTCAAAGTGTTCCAAATCTTCTCAAATGCCCAACCTTAACAAGAAATATCTACAGTCAATATTCATTTAATCTCCATACAACAGAGCAAAAGAAGAAACATCCACTACAATCGTTAAATTATCTCAAATCACCTTAATAAACAGCAACAGAAGAAAATATTACTGAAAGTGAGAGTAAAACATACACACGTAACAAAGGTAAACTTATGCCAATATTCCTATGCAAGTTTGAGAAACGAAATGAAATGAATTAAACATGCAGATAGGAAAACATCACAAATGCTTTAGACTGTGATCCAAAGAAACAAAGCATATTAAACAACAATACTACCAAGTACAACATTTCCAATAGATGAATAATGTACCGAAACATATTCCCTGTACCCTATCTTACAACTTACAGAGACACCGTGTCTCAAAAAGAAATTACTGTACCCTTTCCATAAATCGATCAACAACCTTTACAATGATTTTCTTCATGAATTTATAGCCTCCATGTATTTTTAGAAGGGTAAATTCAAATGTAGCATATTAAAACTTCAGAAGAGAAGGTCAAGCTTCATTCTTTGTGTAAAATGTTGTGTATTTAGTTCTGCACCTTTTTGGGTGAAAGAGTGGTCTTTCAGGCTTCCATTTATTCTTTAAGATGTTCTAATATGTACTGTTGCAAGAATCAGCATTTTTGTGACCGACAAAACGAGTTTAAGATGCATGACCGCCATACATCACAACAAATGCTTCTAATAGCCTAGGACCGCCGAGAGAAACTTTTCTTGAATACAATGTATAACGAAACCATAATGCATCAGGTCCATGTTTGAATAGACGTTTGTTGATTGCAAAACTCGAATACATTGTTGCATACCGACTTCGTGATCCCCGTGATTTTCGATCCCATTCTCGCCTTTAAAATTGGGATTATGCTTGAGACCACAATACCAATTTCGTTGAAATCCCGATCATTAATGTATTTTCCGCCGCCATAAATGTTCTAACTTAAAAACTGGGTTTTAATGGTTGCTCGATAGTTTCTGCGTAGTTTGAACTCGCCCCTCATAATAATAATGTATCAGCCGCCTTTCCTACTTTAGGCACGAAATTTTCCAGACTAATTCTTTCTCCGTGTAATCGCGTCATTACAGCGGGTGGCATATGACTCATGGTTTTCGCTTCTAAAACCGTAAAATACGAAACTCGTTAGGAAAACCACAAGGAGGCTTATAATGTGGATGACTGGAGGGGATGATAGTGAGACCCGACGAACAAGACGCAGAAAATGGTGAGAAGCGTTTCGTTAAGGTTACGTAATGCAGAAATTAAACGCTAAAAACCCGAAGTGATCAATATATATAATGTGATATCGGCTATCGCGAGACACGCGAATGATGACATGACGGGACCCGCGTATGGCGAATAGTCAACAATGGGGAACAAATCAGATCAACATCTCAAAGGAGATCGAAGGTTGAATGCGCGTAGGGCGTACGCGATAAAGAAGTTGTGGGTATTGAACGCGTATTAACTCACGCGTACTGGGATAGCGCTACAGATTTCTCACCAGACGGATGATTTACCAACGAGCCGCCCGGCTCACGCGACGAACTTTAATGCGCGGCGAGATAGCGTTTTGAAATAAAGGTCGCTACCACGCCGCTTGATGATGTATAATCGCCATTTATCGGAACACCGCTTACCCTGGAAGAAGTGCGCGGCAGAAACCGCGGTGGTTTAACGCGCTCGCGCGGACCACCGTGACTAAGGTTACCCGAGGGTGTGCAACGTAGCAGACCAACAGCGCCGCGGGAGTTAACATGACCGTCCGATCTCAATGACCTACCAAGTGATGTTGCCTCCGATATCAATTGGAGACAAGAACTTTGAAGAAGCATTGCCTTTAACTCAAAGTTGTTAAGGTGGAATAGCGTAGTAATAGGACCATATTTTGGGAATATGGTTTTTGGGCTATTACCATTTTCAGTATAGCAAGACAACGATAGCGGGAATATGGTTTTATCAAACTAAATCAAGGTGTATGCGGTTTAGGAGGAGCAATGGGGACAATTTGAATATTAGAGGGAAGTTTGGACAAGGAAAACAAGGGAAAAATGGGGGTTCTTTTCAGGTTCAAGGCAAATGAAGGCCCCTTGGAGCACCATTTTGTCACAATCCTAGAGAAGTTTTTATAATGGGACCAAAGAGAGGATTTATCAAGGAAAAGACACAGAGACGCAAGGATGATGTGTTCTCAGAGATGTATTCTTGAAGGTTTGTAAAATTTAGTTTTATTTTCCTGCCAAAAATTTCCATAGTAAATAATATTCTCACATCCAAAGTCAGAGGCCAAAGCCATTCTTTCAAAATGAAGCCTTGAAAGAGGAGGAGTTAAGACTTTTTCAATAAATCAGAAAGTGACATTTTCCATAGCTTATTTGCAGATTTTGGCATAGGGCCAAGTGTTTCATCTCAACCCCAGCGCAATCACTCCCTCTTACAGCGTTATTTTCAGAGGGAAATTGCAGGAGGATTCACCTTGGGGATTAGAGAGTGTAATCTTCAGTGAAAGGGGTGGCCTTTCACTTAGAAGATCATTGGAGGAGGCCATCATATTGTTTGCAGCATCCTTCCACTTCTCCATTCATGTATTATTATTGAGTTGTAGCAGCGACACTGCAACTCTGTCATTTTTTTATTTTATCATTTTGTACATGTATTGCAGCCAGTCCTTCCAAGGATTGTTAGTTAGTTATTTTCAGGGGTTGAGAGCTTTCTCCCCCTCATTTCTTGAGCTGATAATGATATATCATCACATTTTCATATTATATGTTGCAGTCTCCTCATGTAACTGCGCAGTCATGGCTAGGGCAGCAATTTGTAGCAGTGTAGTCTTGAGTTTTCATGCACGTTAATGATTGAGGCTATCTTGAGAGGTTCCTTCCTCAAGATTTGTATATTATTTGTTGTTGCTAATTTATATATCAGCCATGCACTCTTATTATACACTATGATGTATTATTTCACTGTTGTTCATTATGAAAGTTTAGATGTTTCTGTAGCTCATCCTGTTGAGTAAGTTCTTCCTGAGGAAGAAATATTTGCATAGCTATAGGCAGAGCTTGAGAAAGGGCCAGATAGCCTCTAGTTCTCATCCTCTCTTTAGAGGTGACATAACTGGTAAAATCCCTCTCATTCCATATCTGACATAGCCTTGTTCATATTTCTAACAAAAGGATTTCTTCAGTGGTGTAAAAGCTGCTGATTTCCATTTCGGAACATTATAGTTAGTCAGCCCTTTCATTCGCAGGACTAGCTGCAAGTCGACCGTGTCAGCTCTCACAGTGATCTGTGGCAGTTGCATAACATCTTTCGTGGCTTCTTCCGAGCCCGTCCAACTGGATCCTGCGATCATCCCAAGTTTGGAAGGGTCCGTCATATAGCTTTGATGCCAATCCATGCATGGTTCGAAGTCAATTTTCCCTACAGGGAGCCAGAGGGAAATTAGCTTATCAATTTCCGCGTCCCCAGACCCCCTCAACATAATGTCTGTAGGCTCTGGACTGGTAAGCGTCGAAGCATCCGCGAGGTTAGGGGCTGCCATATTATCTTAAGGAGGGGATCCTGAATTTGGAGACGCACAGGCAGCAGAAGTGAGGGTATTGGGTATGAATAGAATGCAAAAGGTCTAGAAAATCATGCAGCAGAACAATACATGCAGATTACAGAGATGATATGGAACCTTGGTCAGAGTCATCCTTTCTCCTTTATAGTGCTCGTGGTTGTCCAATGGTAAGGTGAATCTTATTTGGAACTTACCACCAAGAAAACATTAAAAACTCACAAGAAATTGCCTCATTAATTGCCAGCCGCCCGTTTTCCGTAATGGTAATATTCCCTTTTTACCATAGTTAAGTGTTTTGACTATCATCGTTCGCACCCTATGGCCTTCCCACGGATCTACTGACCTCAGATGAAGCATATGTGCTGCTTGCGCATCCCTAATTATAGCCAAAATAGGGTGTGTTGTAATGTGATTGAGGTGTAGCCTAAAAAACTTGGCAACTGTGTGCATCCCATCCAGTTCCGAGTTTGGAGTAGTATGGGGATCATCCTTTCATTCCGTTGGGCTGAGGCTGTAGTATTCAACCATGTGTGGTACCTGCATTCCCCATGATTCGGATGTGATGTACAGGCATAGTCTACCCTGAGTCAAGGCGTCAGGGTTCTGCAAAGCTGCGTCGAGCACTCCTGTGCCATCCACCACCCTAAATGTTTGTAGAAACGGATCCCACAAAGTGTCCAGGTGTTCCACGCAAGGCTAGCTTAAGGGCCCATAGCCTACATCCCTTGGGAACTTCTGCTTCGAATGCGCATAAAAATTCCTTAATGTTACCTAAATCCCCAAAGTAGGGTAGGTCTCTTACCTCAGAGGAGATGCAACGGAAGTTCCTTGTGACCCGAAGACATCGCAGTGCCGAAACCTCATGCAAATGACCTTGCCAATTCTCTAGTTCCCCATCGGAGTCGGAAAAGCATTCACTGTCTTTTTCCTAGTAGATTACTCCTTCTGTCGTGGGGTTAATCTAATCTTCATCCTACGTAGTCAACTTGTATATGCGATCCACTTCCTCCTCATCTCGTGCTCGCTCTGTAAACCGTGCACCTTCCGCGAGATCCAACTATATTATTACTCGTGTACCGTTATTTTCAAACACCATGCTTCACTTTTTGAGATTGATAACACCCCCCATATCTATAGCCCAGTCCAATCCTAGGAGTGCAGGGTAGGGGTCCACATCTTCTACGATTTATATTACCTCAAAGTCAGCTTGGACCTTTACTCCTGCGATATCTACCATGATTTTTGGCAGCCTTCCCAAAGGGATGATCTTCTATTGATCCGCCATGCACAACTGGATGGTGGACCATTCCAACTTAGGTTCTCCCATTCGTTTCCATTTTTTCTTAGGTAACACGTTCACATCTGATCCAAGGTCCAAAATAACCTGATCCATCTCGTAGTCACCAATCTTCTCAGTAAGCCGCATTTCTCTTCCGGCGCATTTTTATACCTGTATAGTTTGTGTACATCCTTGGTCCCTACGGACAGATCAGGCCGCGCTGCACAACTATTCATTAATGCCTGAAGGTTCTCTACAGCCTTTGGGTTACGTAACAGCTTCATACATACCTGCAGAAAAGGCTCGACCCCCTCATCTGTCTTGGGGTGTGTCGGTACCTACACAGTAGCTGCTTCTTCCTGAAGTCCTGGCCAGCTATGGCCATTGTTTCTTGTCCCTTTTTCATGTTCGATCCTTCTTGACGGGTCAGAGGATCCCTGGCAGCCTCTTCCTTTGGTCCCCGGGTGGCCATCCCACTGCATGTTATGACTTTCACACTTGGTTCCATGTTCCTTAGCTCAGCTTTAACTCTTTGCACATTCTGCGTAGGGTTGGGCTACTTTTCCTGCATTTTTTCTATTAAAAATGGGCAATCTTCGATCACATGGTCCAGTTGTCTACAATATCGGCAGGATTTCCGTGTAGGATTTAGAAAGTCCCTAGAAGATTTCCCTGCTTCTCCGCAATTATAGAAGATTATTTGTTCGTGTCCTCGACTTGTGCTTCCTCCCCGACCTCCTCCCCTGCCCCTTGCTGGAGAGCCTCCAAAGTTCGCAGGAGATCTAGGCGACGCAGGGTCAGATTGTACCCTATACAAGTTTCCTCGATCTATCATCAGATCATAAGTTTGACAGTTCTGCTCATTGTGTCCTACCGACCAGAAGAACCTACACCATTGTTTCTTCAGTTCTGGGACATACACTCCTATTCGGGGGCAATGGTTTGTATCATGCAGCCCTGCGATGTGGCAGTCATCGTGTAATATTCCAAATTAGGAACAGCTAGCAAGGCGTGACTGGAAAATGAATTTTCCAGTAATGGCTGCTACATGAATTGAAAATAGAACCTAGATCCCTTAGATCAATGTATCTAAGTGCTAAATCCAAGAGGAGGCTCCAAATAAATCCTTCTAAGTGGGTTAAATAGATCTCCCACACTTAGATGTCCTCAAAAAGTACCCAATGAAGGGGCTGCAGCAATGTAAGCACAGAAGCTGGAATGATAGCGTTATTTACAACCATGAACACATGAAGATCTGAATAGCCAACAAATATATGATATAGTAGCAAAAGAGTAGAAGTTATTGAGGAAACATCCACTCAAGAAAGGCAATGCAAGCCTCAACAAGACATGTACATGAAATACAAGACCACTACTATTTCTGCATAAACCCAGGCTAAGAGGATGCAGTTTATAAGAAGTACTGCTCCATATTACATAATAACAGAAATATATGACAATATATGGCTCAAATACAATAGGGGAGCAAATCTCTAACCCTTAGAAACAATAATACATCAATCCTCCGAAGGATTGGCTGAAATATACAAAATCGAAAAAATGTCGGAGTTGATGGGCAGCTGCTGCAACTCAAATATAGAACTGAATAGAGAAGGCTGAAGATGATAAAAAATATGAAGTAGACCTCCTCCAATGTATCTCCTAATTTGAAGGCTGATCCTTACACTTGAGATCTCACCCTCCAATCAACCTGCAATCCCTCACTGCAAGTGCTCCATGAAAGTAACGCAGTCTAAGAGGGTAACTGCGCTATAGGTGGAATAGAATGATTTTGCCAAGTGCCAAGATCTGCAATAAGCTCTGATAGCTTCCAAACTAATCCTCCAAAGGAAAGAAAGACTCTCCCTCTGAAAAAAAAGCAATGGAAGAGATGTTGTGACTTCTCACTACAACACCCTGCAACATAGAATTATGTTGCTACAGCAATAACGCTGTCCTGGAGGAGGATGTTTGGCCTCAAGCCTAAATGTGAGACAAATTAGTACAAATCCTTCAATATTCTTCTCAACAAAGGAGAAGGATTCCTAAGCAGGAGATTCTTGTGCTAAGAAGCACAGCAACTCACCTAAACAGTCGGGATTGCCGAAATGATAAAGTAGACATGAAATCAATAATCATATGCATAAATAAAAATGGCTGCCTTGCCCTCCTTTTAAACACATGAGAGCTCCCTCTCCATGGTTCCCACTCTATTATGGTTTCCTCCTTCAATTAATATTCCCTCCTCTATCTCTGTGTTGTCCGATAGATGCTTTCCACCTCATGCCTCTACGTTGTTTGACTTGGTCAAACTTGACCTAGCCTCTTTGCAAGATGTCTCCTTTCACACATGAGGGTGTGAAATCTAGTTCCAATGCTGATCCCCTTTCATACTAGAAGGATTTTATCCATGTTTTTATTATGAATGGTCCTTCTCACCCAATTATTCAACTCCTGAGTGAAAATAGCAAAAATTAATATTCCAATTTATTGAAGGAAAAATTTGGAATATTACAGTCCTCCCCTCCCAAATGTTGCTTGTCCTCAAGAAACTGCAAGGATAGAACTGGAAAGTCTCCACTCAAGGCATGGAGTTAGAAATGTGATGAGGAAAATCTTCCCCATGTGGATCCTCCATCCCCAAGAAATCATCCAAACAAAATGAGTCACCTCCCAATATGGCAGCTCCTGAAGATCTCCTTCCACCTCAAGCTCCGGAAATGAAGGTGGGCTGAAAATATGAACATGGTAAGCATCATAGATTACCCCAAGTTGTCCTTCTCTCCACTCATGATAAGTGTAGAGTGTTTTCTGATCCTGGGCTGCAAAATTATTTCCCTCAAATGGCAAAGTGAAGAACAATCCTCTAAAGAATTATCCTCCAACAATGAAGAACAAGTTGGCCCAAAACAATCCATCCATGATGAATAGGACATGGTCATCATAGGGTATCCCTGTGAGAATTTTGCTACAATATTTACATGATAATGCATGATACAAAAAATATCTCAATAGGACACAGCGTATTCTCATCCACTGCAACTCCAGAAAATAGTGTGGCAAGCAGTGTACAAAAATCATCTCATCTACTAATGAATAGTAAATGGTTGAATATATCATCAATACATGATCAAATACTTGACCATGATTATAAAATGGATGAATATCAATCTCATGGCCCACCTCAAAATAGAACAAACATGTGGCTATGGTGGCCATATCTCCTCCCATGCTCCCATTAGAACATGTAGTGCAGAAAATGTGGGAATTATCCCCACTCAAGGACACATCCAACTCATGTGTCTTTCTCATAATCATGCTTCTCATACAAATCTGATCCATATCAGAAAATGAATTCATGATCAGCAACAAAATGAAGTAAATACTGATGGTTTCATGTGGTGCTTGAGGATACCAACAGTCTCCTAGATGTGTACAATGTAGTTTTACAAGCTGCTACTTGAGAAAAGTACAAGGAAAATATTTTCTTTTTACATGGTCAATCATGCATGTCTTCATATGGTGAATGTTTGGGTGCAAAAACTTAACATACATGTGACAATAAAACATTTGACCAAGGCCACATTAAATATGGTTGCCTCCATCATATAGATTGGCCCAATTATGAACATGGAGCAATGTGAAAAGCTTGCGCTCTTGTGGAGCAATGCACTGCAAATTAATGGTAAGAGTATGCAAGTCAATACATGTAAAAAAAAACTCCTTACCATATGCCGGAAGTAAGATGGTACATGGATCCATGAGTGAGTCCTTCATAGTGTTTTGGCATGCTATGAAGAAGAATGAACCATGCGCTGCAAGAAGATAATCCTCCTCATGCTTGGAAATCCAAGTCAAGAAGAATCTGTCATAGTGATAGATGCCTCTATCCACTTCTCTATCATCATCACCTCCTCCTTGTTCACCAAGTGAATCAAATGTGAAGTGATCTTGGGGACACTCCATCCATACGTTTTTGCTCCCAAGTGACAACGTTGTGAGCTCATGCAAATAAGCTCCTGTCAATATAAGGCGATGTTCTTTGACATGCTCCTTGTCAAAGACATCTCCCATAATGTTGCAATGCATGAGAAGTTCCTCCCAAAGTGGAAGTACCTCTCCATCATCAAAATCCAAGGAGATAATGCCATCTCCTCCTCCTGCAACATCATGCAAAGTGTGAGAGAAAATATGCTCTTGCTCTCCCAAGAACAAGCAAAGCAAAAAAATATTTTGTTGCCTCCCCATACTTCCATCATACAACTCATGTGATGAAGACACAATGAATGATATGAGTATCACATCAAGACCATGCATCCATAATCTATGCTGCCCAATGATGCAAGTATCCTGCCATCTCTCCTCTTTCCTCCTACCCTTAGGAAGAGTGTATGCCAAGTGATGCCAAAACTCTTTCAGGAGTAACCAGCACAACCAAGCCTCCTGCTACCCAGTATTATAAATTTGCAAGTAACCTCCCAGCTCCTTGCTTATCAACCACATCCACTCAATCACCTATGGATGCTTCCTCCTTCTCTTCATCTTAGTACTCCTCCCATGAGGGCTACCATTCTCCCAAACCAAATATCTGTCTTTGTACTTCATGGGATTTTGAAATGCAACCTTCTCAAGGATCAATGAGACCCTATAAGGACCCAAATAGGTGGTAGTAAAAAACCTCCCATCATGATGTGTATGGCTCTAATAATGTCCAACAGAAGCATGAGAGATGTTATCCATCCTAAGATGTCCTCCATCTTCTATCTGCTCTTGTGAGAAAGGAAGAAAATCTTTGCACTCCATGGTGTGTTGAAGTGCACCTCTAATGAGATCTCTCCTTGAGATCTCCCTCTCAACAATAGTCTTCCAAAACCAATGAGGTCTTGGATCTGCTGAAAGTATAAGTTCCTCTTTGAGCTGAGAGGAGCTCATTGAGAAAGTGCCATCTTGAAAGGAGAAAGGGTTTCTCACTCCAAGATGTCTACTATCTTCCTTCAAGTCTTCAAACCCCAACCTCAAGTGTGATGAACAATCCAACAATGGCTCATGAGAATGATGGTTTGCTTCTTCCTTGAATGTTTCCATGTTGCATAGCGTAGTGCAACCAAGCTTCTCTATAGTAGCAATGGGATTTGACCCTTGGTCATGGGAAAGTAAATCTCCACAATTATCAAAAGAATTTGTTGCAACAATAGATTGTGGAAATCTTTTCATACCTTGATGATGTTTTGGAACTTCTTGTGGGGCTCCAAGAGTTCCTTCCTCCAAAGTGTTGGCTGCCCCAACTGTTGATGCATGTGGCTGCTCCTCCATGAGTGTGACAGCATTAGGACAAAGCTCCTCAAGTGGTGTGAGATTTTCCTCCTTTTTTCTTTCTCCATCAAAGGTTTTGATCAACCTCTGAGTGAACTCTGCAAAATTCTTCACCGTTGCATGGCTCAAGTGGCTGCACCACCAAACATAGGCTTCACCCTCCAAGTGCAGTGCTGATATTTCAACAGCTTCTTTCCCTGCTACAAGATGTAGTAGGAAAAATTCCTCCAACTTTCTCACCCAAGTTCTTGCTGTGGATAACCCATCAAAATTAGACAACAGAAATCTATTGCCTTTGATTTCTCTTCTACTGCAGGGTCTCTTTTGTTCCTTCAACTGGATGAAATGACGGAAATCTAGAGTCTCCTTGAAGGCTTTAGGTTTATATCTGTACTCAGCAAGGTAATCACTTAGAATCTGATAATCCAAGTGTCCTTCATGCTTGTCTTCTTCTAGATGAGAATAGGAAGTGCATGGTCCTTCCTCTTCTATTTCTTCAATCTTCTTGACCTCCTTGGAGAGTTTATCTCTAGATCTGAACACTGTTGAGAGAAATCTCATATTCTTCATCATTATGATCTTCTTGGGCTAATACTCATAGGCTGAGCCAAGAAATTAGCTTTGATACCACTGTAATATTCCAAATTAGGAATAGCTAGCAAGGCATGACTGGAAAACACATTTTCCAGTAATGGATGCTACAGGAATTGAAACCAAAGCCTGGATCCCTTAGATCAATGTATCTAAGTGTTGAATCCAAGAGGAGGCTCCAAATAAATCCTTCTAAGTGGGTTAAATAGATCTCCCACACTTAGATGTCCTCAAAAAGTGCTCGATGAAGGGGCTGCAACAATGTAAACACAAGAGATAGAATGACAACGTTATTTACAACCATGAACACATGAAGATCTGAATAGCCAAAAAATATATGATATAGCAGCAAAATATTACAAGTTCTTGAGGAAACATCCACTGAAGAAAAGCAATGCAAGCCTCAACAAGACATGTACATGAAATACAAGACCACTGTTATTTCTGCATAAACCCAGGCTAAGTGGACGCAGTTTATAAGAAGTACTACTCCATATTACATAATAACAGAAATATATGACAATATATGGCTCAAATAAAATAGGGGAGAAAATCTCTAACCCTTAGAAAAAATAATACATCAATCCTCCGAAGGATTGGCTAAAATATACAAAATGGAAAAAATGTCGGAGTTGTTGGGTAGCTGCTGCAACTCAAATCTGGAACTGAATAGAGAAGGCTGAAGATGATAAAAAATCTGAAGTAGAACTCCTCCAATGGATCTCCTAAGTGGAAGGTTTATCCTTACACTTGAGATCTCACCCTCCAATCAATCTGCAATCCCTCACTGCAAGTGCTCCATGAAAATAACGCAGTCTAAGAGGGTAACTGTGTTGTAGGTGGAATAGAATGATTTGGCCAAGTGCCAAGATCTGCAATAAGCTCTGATAGCTTCCCAACTGATCCTCTAAAGGAAAGAAAGACTCTTCCTGTAAAAAACAAGCAATGGAAAAGGTGTTGTGACTTCTCACTACAACACCCTACAACATAGAATTATGTTGCTGCAGCAAT